>CM069432.1:206778440-208028440 GCA_035610365.1 Aquatica leii | reverse complement strand
ATCTTTAATACGTCAATCAAAACAAAGGAACTATACTAAGCACGCTAAACATATGAAAATAAGTACCTCCCACAAATGTTTTTGTAATTGGTTAATTCAAAGTACGCGGCATAGTTATATTAAAAGCCCGATTCCCTTCGCAAAACTAATGTGTACTGATAGGTACTTCAGCGTTTCGTTAATTTTTACCAGAATATTTTGTGTATACAATTTATTATTTAAAAATAATCTTTTGAAAGACCATCTGGTACTGTTAATATCAAGGTAACAAATAATTTCTTTTAAGATACTTATCAACTGACAAAACAACCTCTTTAAAACAACCTCTTTATAATTATCTAATACAAATTGTTCCGACTGGCCTTAGCTTTTTTAGAATACGGTTAAAATTTATTTTTGTTATATGTGTCGAGAATATTTCACATCTTTTGGTTATCGTCTCAGAATAGACAGCTGGTTTGAGAACGGTTCAATACGTTATTTTATAGATAGAGAAAAAGAAATCGTAACAGGATTCCTTCAGGAAATAAGTAAGTATACGGAAGAGGACAAGGAATATATTATTGAGACAAAACTTCGGCTAATGCTGGTCATGTTACTACAACAATTTGAACAGATACAACAAATAAAACAGCACGGTAAGCGTTTATGTTTGAATTATCTACAGAACTTTAAAATGCTTTTGGTAAAGGCAAACGATCAATTGTTCTACATATAAGATCAGATATAGGGTTGTTTTTTGAGTATTACTTGACGAAACGCTATTGACAAGAGCGAAGAATAAGTGTATTGGTTTAGAAATTAACGAACGAATTTGATTAGTCAAAGGGTTTAAAAGAAGCGATTGCAACGGTACTATTACTGATAATTAGAGAGCGGAATATATGCAAAGTGCATATAGATGCATATATTGCATATTTTTGCTTCTTTCAAACAACATTGCATATTTAAGCTAAACACGATTTATTTTGCATATTCTAAAAATAAATTAATATGAAATTTTAAAATTTTACTGTCTTACAATAAATTAGGTCGAATTTTATAAGTTGAAACGATATGAACGAACTCTGGACTTTCCCGTTTCTACCTGAATAACAATGCGACAAAAGATTGCAATACAATGTCATTAAATTTGTTTCTGAAATTAAGAGGTTTTTCAAGAAAAAGATTATTAGCATAGTATTCAAAATATGTATTGTTAAATAATATTTACGTAGAAACAATTTCTAAAGATAAAGTAAGTACCTACCTGCTTTAAAGAGGCTAATATTATTTTTTTCGTTTTCCGAAAACATTTGTTTAAAGTAAAATATGCCTACCATTCAAAAAAGTGCATCGATGAAGTGTTTTCCCGAGTTAAAGTTAAATGGAGAGAAAGTATTTTGCAAGGTCTGTTCTAAAATCGTAAGTTACATTCATTTTGACATGCCATTATCTTAAATTTTACGTAGGTATCAGAATTCCATATAATATGTTTCTTCGCATCAGAGCAATTTCAGAAATAAAGTTCAAGTCTGTCACATTTTTTCACGTTTTTTAAAACTACAATATCTGACTGTGTGGACTTTAAAAACTCCTGTTTAGTTTAGTAAATTCGTCAAATTGTAGCTTTTGTCAATATGAAAATTCATTTCTTTTTGGTGTATGAACATTTTTTCTTCTACAGATTTTCTGTGAGAAGAAGTTTCAAGTCGACCAACATTTAAAAAGAGTGAGTCATAGGTTGAAGCTAAAAAAATAGCATATGTATTAAACATAAATGTGTCTATTTAAGATTTTGTTTTATTTATGAGAGATTTTTAATAAATATGCATTTGTATATTTAGGAATATTTAGAAAAAATAGCTGCATATTTTTAGCAAAAGTAATGCATATATATGCGCATATTTTGGTAATGCTTTGTTGCATATATTCCGCTCTTTACTGATAATTAACCATAAATAGTTGGTGATTCAAGATTTAAGGATTACTGAATAATAATTTAGAAGCTTAGCAAGAAGCTTTACGATTACAAGAAGTAGATAATTAACAAAATTTACAAACATATATTAGAATTTAAACTACATATATTGAATGATAAATTTTATAATTTTTTCAGCATCGTGAACCACAAAGTCACTTTTAAGGTTGCATAAGCTAAAAGTTTTAAAAATAATTAGTTTAATTAGGATTAGTTTTTCTTATTTTAATTATTTTCAAATCAGCCTTTTAAATCAATTTAAAATTTGGCATATTTATTTTATTAATTTTCAACATACGCGGGATATCTCCAAATGTTTTGTAATCAATTGTTGCATTTAAGTTATGTCGCATTTTGCATTGTTTTATTCAAGCGTAGTTTATATAATGTGATGTAGTGAATACTGTAATGTTTTCTGAAACAATGCAGGTACAACATTTTTACCATGTTTTCCTTAGCTTGCTTTTTTGTTTGTTTGTCCGCAAAATTTCAAATTTTGTAATCGATTTTTTGACCACTTCTACTGCACTAATCAAGATAAAATTTTTTGGACATGTGCATTATCGATGACAATACAATATTCAAGCATCAAAAAATATAAAACTCTTGCCATAACTTGAAGATTTCTGATCTACGACAGTTGTGTAAGCTATGTAAGTCGGGCAAGTTTTTCAACTGTTTGTTTAAAACTATATCAAAATAAATTATCATAAAACTAAAAAGTAGAAAATAAATACTTTATAAAAACAACTTTTTAAAAAACCACGTTTTTCCGGTGGACTCAAAAGTAGAAAATAACTTAATTCTTCATCTTAAAACGTCGTTATATAATTTTCAACGTAAGAAAAGTAATGAAAACTAGTGCCGGACCAATATAGATTTATTTCTACTAACCTCAGGAAGAGTAGTAAATTTTGTTTCTAGTATATTCATAGTAAGGTTGGAGTACAATTGATAATATCCTTAAATTTAAAAAAAATTATAATAGAGATGTTCGCCATTTTTTTAATAATAAAATATAATGGGTCTATAGCTATAATAACATGTAGTAACTATTGAATTACCTAAAACACATTTTTTCAGAAAGTAAACGAAAATTGAAATCGTTTAATTAACGAGGCGAGCAAACTATCCCTGCAACGAGACTAGCGCGTATAACCACAATATAAATAACAATCAGTAAAGACAGCTTTGGTCGGTACCATTGAAGTTGAATACGCAAATTTAAATCCAATATGGCGACTACTTGACGGTACTTTGCTAAAATGCTTTTTGCGCAAAAATTTAATTTAAAAGCTTAATTACCGTATAGATCATTCATTTGGTTTTGCCTGGTTAAGAAATTTCCAAAGGTACACTATGGTGTAGAAGCCATCTCACCTGATTTGATTTATTGTACACTTTTTATCAAGGTGAAGATGGCACACCCGATACATTGATAGGTATAAACAGGAAACTGATTGCAGTAAATACAGGCATCTACATGCATTTATCCAAGCTTCGCAGATACATAATTCGAATTAGTTACATAGTACTAGTTAATTCACAAAAAATATAAATAATCGACATCTAATTTATAAGTTTTAATTAATTTTATAAATTATCTTGCAACAGCCTTGGGAAATCAAAATAAACTGGCACCGGGAGTTTGAGAAGTTGTTTTACATTTACTCTATATCTATCCCGTTTTTCCATATTTAAATAATTATTATAAGTTACACTAAAATTAAAAGTAACAATAATAATGATAATAGCGAATCACGAAAGTAAAATTAGTACACAGCAAGCACAACATTAAAAGTAAAAAAATAAAATAAAATAACTTTGCACTTTGTATCCTCTACCTCTATATCTACCCTTTGTACTTACTTAGATTTTAAAAGCATAATTCATATTTTGGCTTACTAACACACATAGTATTTTAGTTAGTTAATTTGATGATGATTGTGAAAATGAATATTGAAAAAAATTAAATTGAAAATGATTAAATTTGACAGGAATTTAAATTTAAAAGCAATAATAATGAGTGTGCGCAAGTCTTTGGGAACCAAATGAAAAAAAAAATAAGATATACAGAAACAAATATAACTGTAATAAAAAGCTAGGATTGATGTTCTTTAACTTTTTGTAAATTGTTTGTTGTATTTTCTTTAGTTTTATTATAAATAGTAGTACAAATTGAAGATAACTTCAGGGTTTTTTTACGCTGTAGGTTTTATGTAAATTACTTCTTAAGCTATTGTAAGAAGTTTTTTTCTATAAAAATTAACTGGTGGCAGCATCCACGCTATATTTAGGGTCGCAACTTTTGTATTTACCACAAAATTACCCGTTGTACAGTAATTGCGATACGCCAATTATTACTTTAGAAACTTTTAACTTTTGTAATTTCACGATTTTATAATTGCGCTACTATCGGAGAATGCGAAAAGTACCACCAGCTGCATGTCATGCGCGTAGATAAAAATTGCGAGCAAAATTCAGCGAGCTGTCTCTACTTATTGTTATTCATGCTGTGCCGAACGATATAGTAACTGGTGAAAAATAGTAGATTACATACCATTTCTGTCGAGAGAACTATAGTTTACCAAGAGGCATAGCCTCAGGGTGAACTAGTTTTCGAGACAAATGGAACACTTTTGCCACGGTATACTATTTTATTTACAATCTGCCATTAAATAAAATAAATAACATTAAACTAATAAAAAATTAATGAAAACATTCTTCCAAAACATGATCGTTTATTTCCTGTAAAATATTAACACATAGTAAGTACTTCACGATTGACATATATACGTATTGAATTTATGATTGACATTTTATCAAATTAGTTAAAACAAAACACATACAAATTACAGGTTCGGAAAGTGTACATTACTGACCGCGGAGTTTTATTACATACGCATTTTTTTAACCATGGAAACCACTCACCAACTTTTAAAAGGTTCGAAAAGCTGTACGTTACTAACTGAGTGTGAATAAAATCATTTTCCGTCGATCGTTTATTAATACTGATATTAACGTATAATAATGTATCAAAAGAGGCTATTACCGCACTGCTTTTGAACTAATTATATCAACGAATTTCTATAAATGATCAATTTTTTTCTAACCAATAAAATCGTAGAAGAAAATTAAGATTTTTATGAGGTTAAGTATACTGTATTAGTTAACGTGTTTAAATAAAAAATTTACTTGTGCATTATTATAATTAAACATTTACAATAATTATAGGTTAAGTAGCCCGATCACTAAAATGAAAACAAAATGATATAATTTGGAGTTACCAAGTTGCTAAACGAAGTTGATAAATAAATAATAGCAAGTAAAGTCCTTATTAACACTAATTGTTATGAGCACACAAATTAACAGTTGGTTTTTATAGATGGTTTTCAGTTGCTTTTGTGGAGCATGCCTAATATCAAAGTTGTGATGTTTGTATGTTATTTAAAATGATATATAAAAATAATTATAAACAGATTTTAGTTTGTTATAGATATAACAACGTATAATTTGTACAAACCAATACTTGTCATATAACTGTGTTGTAGTGATACTCGTGTACTTCTTTTGCATACGTATCGAAAACATTACGTATTTAAAAATAAGACTAAGAGCATTTAGTTATCGTTACTTTCATCGACATTACCTTCTTCATCTGAGCAACTACTTCTCTGACATCTTCACTAATTTGTAAAACATTGCTCACTATGCTAAACTACATATCAACTTTTATCAGATTCAAATTATAACGATAATTTTTTACTGTGTCAATTAACCAATAGAAAAATTTTATTGCATTTTTTAAAATTCAACCAATCATCAACGGATTACAGCGATAACACCACGGGCGTGGTGTTATCAGGCAAAGCAGACATGATATATTAAAATGTCAAATTAAATGTCAGATAGTAAATCAATTCATAATGATGATACACGGATTTGATAATATTTGTAACTACAAAATTAACTAAATTCCTTTAGAAAATACACCATAAAACACAATTAATTTGTATTCATTGATTAAAAAACTTGGAAAGTAGTAAAAAATTATCTTACCGAATACCCCTCGAGCATTGATAAATACTCAAAATTTTGTCGTAGAGAATGTTTCAAGCGTGTTTCTTTGAGGTAATATCACTCGGCCTTCGGCCTCGTGATATTACCAAGAAACACGCTTTCAACAATCTCTATGACAAAATTATCTCGGTATTATCAATGCT
The DNA here is from genome assembly GCA_035610365.1 of Aquatica leii. Lineage (NCBI taxonomy): Eukaryota > Metazoa > Arthropoda > Insecta > Coleoptera > Lampyridae > Aquatica > Aquatica leii. The sequence continues at coordinate 208,022,257 of CM069432.1, read as the reverse complement.
CTAGGGGTATTATAGCTGATAAGTTAGTGAACAGCATTATCTTAGTAAATCATAAACTAAAAAGTTTTACTAAACAATTGTGTTACTAAAATTTAGCTTTTTGCATGCTGTTCTTTTAACTTTCCTATTAGCTTAGGGTCGATTCGACCCATATTCAAACTTTAATTTTACATTACTTCCTTAATTATTGTTTAAGCTCCCTAAAATTATTAATCATTGTTTACACCCTAATTAGATACCTACTCATAATTGCTATTAATTTTTACAATTCAAATTAGCAGAAAAACGTAACTCTGTACAACAATTGTCTTAAGGGTCATTCCGACCCATTAGAGAATTCTTGTGATAACAACAAATTTCTTCAAGGTATTTAGGGCAAATCTTTACATTATAATGCTAATTACAACTAAAGACTTAATTTTTCTATTAGAATTTAATTATCGGTAATAGCTCATTGTTTCCATTTATCAGTCAATCAGTCAATCTAATTGTTTTTTCATAATGGATATCTATATATAATTGAAATTACGTTATAACTTTTATTTGCTTGTTGTTCAGCAAAAGTGAAAAGTTTATTATAATTTTGAAGCATTGTCTAAAAAGTTTTTATCGAGGGAAGAGTTAGAAGAGCTAGCAGATTTTTCTGACATAGACGAACTTGTCTCAGAGAAGAAGAAAACAACAATTATGAACCGAATTCCGATACTGAAGATTCTTCTGAAAGTGGTTGTGAAGGTGCACATCATGCTAACTGTGTTAACGTGACATCAAAGTAGAAAGAAGGCGAATTAATCTCAAGAAACGAGTTAGTACACCTCCTAAGAGAAACAACCAACTTTCATTTGAAAATATAATCAAGTTGGCTCCAGGGCCTACTACTTACGCTGTAAGAAGAGTAAAAGGTATAAAATCATGTTTTGAACTATTATTTTCAAGTGATATGGAGACTATTGTGCTCAATATAATACATTAATTTTTATTCCTGGTATTAATAAGTGCTTATGTGTAGTCAAACAAAAATGATAACAACTTAACTGTTTTATATGTGTTTAATAAGTACCTTTTTTCATAATTTGGATGAAACCGCTAATAGTTTGATTAATTTTGTTGTAATTTAAATTCAATTTATCACATAAGCTGTTGGTTATTATGTTTGATTGTGAAGCTACATCTAAGAGTGCTCCGTAAGTTTAAATACTACCTTTATTGTCATATACATTAACTAGTGCAGTTAAAAGTTATACTTGCCTAGTTATAAAAAATTCGTTGCAATAATGAACTGTTGTAGAAGTAGACATATGTAGAGATGTATAGGTATTACAGAAATGGTCACTTTGGAGCGGTATTTGCAAGTTGCCGTCAGTGTTTCTTTCAGACAAAATTTTCCAAGGAAGCAACTAAGAGGTTCGTGGGGACGAAATAAATAAATTAAACAAAGTGATATTTATATTTAATTTACGTTATTTTTAGTATTTTAAAGAATAAGAGATGTTATCATTATACAAAGATACAATTTTGTTTTTGGTATTTTTTGCGGCTTTTTTCTGGCATTCAAATCAACAACCTTTATCAAAAACTTTTCTTTTGGAGTCTCTACTTCCTCGATGCCAATCCTCATACAATGCATTAAAGTTTCAGGTAGCATTCTGTTTCTGGCCTTATTCAGTACTCTATTTATCGTGCTAAACGATCTTTCGACGGAGGCAGTCGTAACGGGATTGACAAGAAGGATTTCACAAAAGTCTTTTAGCTCGCAGTACTCTACTTCGGCTTCTAAAATTATTGCGATTGGATTTTCATCTGTCTCCTTGAACATTCCGCTTTCCAGCATGGACGTGATGTAAAATTTAAATGATTTAAAGTCTGCTATTACATTTTCTGCATTAAGCGTCGGAAATTTGTCACAAAACTTTCTTACTTCTGTGTCTTGTAATTCCATTAATGATTGAAGTCTGAAATTTACTTGAAAATTTTATGATACCAATTGATTTGTGATTGAACCTGTCTTCTATTCAACAAGCGGGCGGGATTCAAAACTTCCCGGAGTAGTACCTGAAAGAAACACTAGTTGCCGTTGCGTTCCGTTTCACAGTTTCAGAGAGCAGGTTTTAGGCACGTTTGTTATGTATCGCACTCGGATTGTAAACCAATTCCCGGAAGGGATGAGTATGTAATATAATGGTACATCGTCTATTGCCACTAAGAACAGAATTTTCCTTATTTTGATGAAATAATTAGATTTCCAAATAGTATACTTAATTTTTAATTACAATACCTTTTTATCGTTAAGAGGCGTTAAGTTTTTTGAATACAAAGAGAAACGGTGCAAAAACATTTGCGTTTTTTTGAGAAAAGTTTCCTTAAAAAAAGTAGAAAATGATTTATGGTTGAAGTTGTAGGGATGGAAAATTTGTACAATAGCAAGTAATAAAACGATATAGAATTTAAAACTTTGCAAACAAAAATAATCGTATTACAAATAGATGCACTAACTGGGCGTTAGGAATCAGATTTCTGCAAATAGCAATTTAACATTCCTACTTATTTAAGTGACGCCAAGAGTTTATTTTTTTTATTGCACCGCAACTGAAAACACACTAATCTAGCAGCAAAGACTATTAATTTTGAACTCCGCAAATAATAGTATTATTATAACATTCCTAATAAAAATAAACATGTCATAAATACTTCTCACTTTTCTTAAAAATGAGCAACTGCTGAATGATAATTTTTAATTAGATTACTAATTAAACTTATACAGATTGAGATAATTGAATGAACTAATTATTTTATTATTGTACAAAAAATATGACATACATTTATTTTATTTATTTTATATAACTAGTCCTGTTGTTAAGCAACTCATTTTCATTTCAATCTTTTATAAATATAGTATTATGCCAACTTATTTTTAAATACAACGAATTACATAAGACTAAATCTAACACGCCACCTCAATCAACAATTAAATTTTTTTTTAGTTACTGATTGACAGCTTGATTGAAAACTTAAACTTTATGTACCCAATGGCTTAGTTAACAGATCAGAAATATTATTATCTGTACGATCATATTCAATTCTAAATTCTTTGTTGAGAAATAAATCTTTGATAAAATAATAACGTATATCTATGTGTTTAAATCTTTTCGAGTTTTCAAAGTTTTTAATCATGGAAAAAGCACTTACATTATCCACTTTAAGAATTGTTTTTGTTCCTAATACTAACTGTGAAAGAATACCTTATAGATTTATTATTTCTTGAGCTGCTGCTCCTGCCGAGATGTATTCTGCTTCCATTGATTATAAAGCAACGCAATTTTCCTTTTTGGAATGCCACAGCACTGTATTTCTCGCGTAAATATTTACAAACCCACTAACACTTTTTTTTAGTCCGATCGGCATTACTAAACCCTTCTAATTTATTTTCACCTTGTTTAAACTGTAGTTCTAAATTTTTGGTGTTACTTAAATATTTTAAGATTCTCTTTCCAGCTATCTAGACTTGATTGGTTGGTTTATCTAAATACCTGCTCAAATACGAAACTGAATATGGCAGGCCGGGCCTACTTGTTATTGCTATGTACATCAGGCTACAAATCAATTTACTATAAAAAACTTCTTTATTAATAGGACCTTTTTCTAACGAAAAATTTACTTCCTTTGGCGTAGATACACTTCGACATTCTTGCATATTAAATTCTTCCATAATCTTAGTAATAATTTTTGGCTGTGTGATTTTTAAACCTTCTTCAACTTTATCTATTTGCATACCAAGAAATGACGACACATCTTCAATTATTTTGACATCTAGTTTGTTGTGTAATTCTTGCAACAGTAATTTAACTTCATCATCAAGAAAAAGTACGAGATGAACATTTTTCTTACTATATAACCAAAAATCGTATTATGATCTTTTGAAACCTAATCTTGTTAGAATGCTAGAGAATTTATTGTTCCATAGCTTCGGTGCACTTCGTAAACCATATAAAGCTCTATTTAGCTTAAGATAATTTTCTTCATTTTCTAGACCTTCAGGTGTATAAATATATATTTATCATGATCCAATTCACTGTTTAGAAAAGCTGTTGGCACATCAATTTGTTTCAAACACGAATCGTTTTGGACTGACATTGTCAATAAAATTCGAATTGTTGACATTCTGCATACAGGTGCATAACTAAAATCCATAAAATCTTCGTAAGGTTCCGGAAACCCTCTTGCCACCAATCTGGACTTCGTCGTTCTATCTTCCTTTATTTTAAAAATCCACTTCGTCTCAATAGGTATTTGACGATTTGGCAATTTTGCTTCTGTCCAAGTATTTAGTTTTTATTGCTTCTTTAAAATTCTTTGGTTTCTGTTTTGTCTCGGTCAATAAACAATATGCCGTATATATCTTACAATCGTTCAAATTTGCTAGTTTTTTAATTATTCTCCCTGATCTAGTCACGCTTTCTTGTTCTGCATCACTTCCACTTGACTTTACTGTTTGTCTAGTTTTATTTAACATTCCTTCTTCTAGATCTTTTTCTGGTAAGTTTTGTGTCGCTTCTTGATTATCTTTTCCATCGTTTGTAAGAGTAAGTGTACTTTCTTGGCTATTTGTATTTTCTAATTTTTCTTTATATTCCATTTCATCGTTTTCAAATTTTAATCTCTAGATTTTATAATTTTCTTGTATACAATTTACCTTGCCTTGGTACTATGGTTGTCCATGGTCTACACTCAAAAACTCATAGTTTTGACAGATCATTTCTGCTGTTCCAAATATAAGATGGAGTTTGTCCTTTCTCTAGTGCTAAAGTTGGCGTTCTATTAATTTCGTAAGCGCTAGCTTTAAGCGCTTCACCCCATAAAACTTTTGGAATGCCTGATTCTACTGCTTTGAATCTTATTTCATTCAATAATGTTAAATTCAGCCTTTCCATTTTGTTGCTGACTATAATTTATTGTGTATTCTAACTTTATGCCTTTACTTTGACAAAAGTTTCGTCAATGTTAAGATTGTTACATTTCAAAAATTTATTCTTGTATGAAAATACGTAAACGGTTCAAGTACGTTATGAAATGTATAGTTGAGACAAGATTTATTATTCTATAGTTTCAATGTAGGTTTTCAGTCTTCGATAAAAAAAAACTGACATACTATATTATCAAAATGTATTTAATGTTGCAAATAAAAAAAAAATCGAGTAACAATCAAGGAAAGGAGAACATTTACAAATTAGAATAGTAATGTTGTTTTTTAATATTTAGTATTAAGTGATCAAATTACTCGTAGAAATTTGAAACATACGGTAAAGCATGTTTAGATTTGCAAATAATACAATTTTATTACAAGGTAACTATTTAAAGAACTATGTGTTTTTATAGAGTCTTTTAATAAAGTGACAGCGGTTTTGCTCTCCATAATATGATGTCACCAAATTACAAAGATTTTGAATGTTGCAATCTTTATCACATCCTTTCAGAATCGAAGGAGAGGCATTTTTAAACTTATATCTAAAATATTGTTCTCGTAATTGTCTACTTTCAGCCATTCTTAAAACTAAATTATGCATTTCCTGTGGATTTAAATTACTGACATTGTAAGCATTTTTAAACGAATATAATTTGAACCAACGAGGTAGTGTTTCGGGGTCAACATTTGCTTCGTCTATGTCATAAATCCATACATCGTAGTCGTTAACTTCCTAGAACAATAATTTCAAAATGTATTTGCTGTAGTCTGTAAAGCACGTACAAATGTTGTAGCATCTATATTGTACACAACGTAATTTGGATTAACATTTGAGTATGGCGTAAGACTGCCTCCGTTAAAAGCTATGTTTATTGGTCTATGAATGTAATCAACGTCGTAATAAATTATTTTCTCTACTGTATGTGTATGACCATTGAATTGTGCAACTATGGTATCAGAAAACCTACAACATTGCAGTAGTGTGTGAATATTTTTTTGTACAATAATATAATATAAGACATCTTACCGAGCAACAATTCTTGAGTATTCTCTTGCCCAATTTTTTAAGCACCATGCATCGCCAGATGGTATATGAGACAGTATGTGTACTTTCTCATTATTTTTTTCGGCTTTTAGTAATACTAATACTAACCATTCTAACTGATTTAAAGGATCCTTATCATCATAAAGCAACCACCTAAATAAAAAAATTATATGTTATAAATTAATTTTACAATTTAGTACCAGTTGAATACGTAGCACATGTTGCTGTTCAATGAAATTATTCTGAAACCTGGTTTAACCAGTACCGTATAAAACCCTCCTTTTAAAATAGTTCCTTTAGTATCATCCGGAAGCCAAGTGTCCCATTCATTGCTGACTAATTCATAAAGCCATTGAGATGATGTTTGTAGATTATTTATATTCAAGGAAAAGCTAAAAATTACTTAGACAAAAAAATTAATTATTAGTAGTATATTTACACGTTAACTGGATGTGCTTCGTGATTTCCTAATACTGGAAAAACTGGCGTTGATCGAAATGCACCTTTGAATAAATTTAAAACTTCAACAATACTTTTTGTGTTTCTTGTTCTACTTGTATCCCAAACTTTATGATCGACTATATCTCCAACATAGTATACATAATCCAAATCGTTCTAAAATGGTAAATTATAAAAGTCGACTGATTGCGTATGGATTATTTTATTTACGTGGGATGTGATTATTTGATTCATTGCGTTTAATAGTACTTCCCATGGCAAATCACAGTCTCTATAATCACCCCATCGCTTTGCTGCATCTGCTGGAGATTTTGGCACAGAACCGTTTAGGCAACACAATGGCTCATTACACGCACTGTTTGAACCAACACTGTACTCAGGACTATAATGTGCGTCAGTTAATTGTAAGACTTTTAAATCATTTTGAGATTGGTAATATTGCTAAAAGTATTATTTAAAATATGAAATCATAAAAAAATGTGTAAAAAATTATTTTGGAACGAAAAGTGTTACTTAGTTTATAAGCAGTGATAATACGTTTTTAAAAAATTCTGAATTGAATGCATCAATCTACAGTTTGCTTAAATAATTTATGATTTGTTGCATTTTTTGACTGAATAGTTATTTTGAAAAGAAAATACATTTAACTATTACAAATGCTTTTATATTGAGTTCTGAGAGCGAATTCTACAAACTATATTAATTTTGTGAACTTTATATAGACTATTTGTTTATTCACTTTTTTGTTTATTTAATGTTTTGCTGTTATTTACATTTTTAAATGGTAGTACATATTTAATAAAATTAATAAAAATGATAGTTCTATATACCTTTTGTTTTCTATTTTATATATATGTATGTATATATGTAAGTAACTCTCGCATAAACTGTTTAGTTTTTGTTATCAGGCAGACTATTAGTATTAACCGATCTATTATTTTGTTATAAAACGATTGCTACGAAAAAAGATCTCCGCGTCATCACAGTACAAATTTAGAATAGTATATTAAAACACAAGTTACAGAATAAACGCGTTTCAATCACGTCATCGGGATTCATACACGAGCCGCGCAACGGCGAGTTTATGAAGCCGTCGAGTGATTAAAACGTATTCTATGACGTGTGCTTTATACTATTTTCTCTATTTCGATACAATATTTAACATTTTTTGTATAATTTTAATTTTAAAACAACATTGGGAAACTTTTATATTTTATTGAATTGGCAACACTTACACTTTGACATATAATTTATGTGTTTACAAAATTATCTCTTCATACCTTTATAAGTAAACAACTTTGAATTAATAGGACGTTTTTATTTTATTTTGGCTTCAAAATTTGAATTTCAATTGTTAACTTCCAATAGTTTTGATTTCTTTTTCATGTAACGGCAACTTCCGATGCAGAGATACCAACTTTTAAAAAACTAATACTACTAAAACTCGTATAAGAATTTACTTATTCTTACACGGATTCGTTAATTCTCATGTGGAAACAGAGAAAACACGTTCCAGTATTCGAATAAAAAATAATTAAGTAAAACTAAAATAATATATTTTGTTTTGTGTTATAAATAAATCGTTCAAGTGACCATCATTGATTGACATTAGTTGACTTTTATCAAAAACGGTTTATATATATTTCCAAGTTTCAGTTCTATCAAGTATATAAAACTTATGAATAAACGAACATAGCATGATACGTTCAACCGTTGTTCAACTTAAACTTTTAATTTTCTATCCGGTCAAGTATGAGTCATAAGACACCTCTCGTCATTACGACTATAGGTTAATACAATTTTTGTTTATTCTAGTTGTTTAATATTTACATTTTTGCTTTTTACTTTTGTCACTGAGTTACGCTAGTGTTTTATTTAAATAAATTTGAAAAAAAACACTATCAAATTCACATTTTTTACAACAAAGGAATAATTTAAATTAACGTCATTGTATAATTCAGATTAATACATTATTTTAAATACTCTTTGTAAATGTGTTTTCTAATCATTCTACGTAGCCTTTACAATTAATATATTTAAAAAATGCGTTATTTGATAAGATAATGTATATTATCGTAATCTTTATAATTATGGTATTTGTTCAGTTATTAATAGAAAGATTAAAATTTTAAATTATTGATTCAATGTTTTTATATTTTATTTAATTAATAGTTTCTAATGGAGTGAATCAGTGGTTGTGAGATATTGTTTTACATTCGAGTGTGGCGCAGTAAAAACAAAATGTGTCTGATAAGACGAATACATACATATCTTACAATAAAGAAATAATATAAATCTGTATATTATTTACTCTATAATAGCTATTATTTAAAATTGCAAAAAATTCATATAAGTCATTATATTCATCAAATTTTATATGTATTAAATACCACGTTTTAACCTTGCTTAAGCCTACAAGCACAGTATAGGTAACAATCAGTATAGTGAAACTCGGGAAATCTACGCACATATTCTCTGGCGCATATTGCGACGCTATATTCTCTGGTTACAAATTTTTTAACCAGAAAGCAAGTAGCAGTTGTTTGCAAAAAAACCTGAGAAAGAAAATGTCCGTATTAGAACGCAAGGGATGCCAATGGTGAAAAACATTGTAACATTTTAGAGGAAATAAGAGCAAATCAAAAGGAACATGGTAGCAATCATAATACTAATACATTTGCTAAAGTACAACAACAACATTCCTTACTAGTATCACAAACTTCGTACCAAAATTTTAACGGGGATCATTTTATTACTCAATGTCTTAAGTTTTTACAGATGTCATTTAAAGAAAAAATCGACAAGGTAACTGCATTGCGTCTTTGTAAGAATTGTTTACAACATTCCAGCAAAAACACTTGCAATTCTAAATATGGTTGTCAAATATGTCGTAAGAAGCATCATACTCTTTTGCATTTTACTCAAATTTTGAATACAAGTTCTGAATCGAATGAAAGGTCAGAAACTTCATCAAATAGTGAAACTTCTAACGTTGTTGTAGTTCTCGAAAATTCGCAACCCATGTCGCTTTCCGTTTTACAATTTAACAATTCGCTTCCGGACGTTCTTCTCTCTACAGCAAATCTTATGATAAGAGGTGCAAATAACAAGTGGTTTAATGCTCGAGCTATTTTAGACAGAGGTAGTCACGTAAATTTTGTTACTGAAGAGTCGTACTAAAATTTTCGGTATAAATTCTTGTGCAGTCGAATCAAACTTTATGGTACAAATTCAAATATTTTCATTAACATCTTCTTTTCAAATTTGATTGCAGTCTCGTCATTCCAAAAATTTTAGAAAATTTTCCTGCTAGTTCATTCGACAAATCAAGACTATGTGTTCCTGGAAACATAAGATTGGCTGATAGTAACTTAAATAAATCGCAACCAGTTGATATTCTTATTATTGCTAGTAATTTTTACAATTTATTATACATCGGTTAAATAGACCTAGGTAAAGATAAACCCACTATACAAAAAACCTTACTTGGATGAGAATTTTCTGGTCCTTTCCGTCACAACTTAGATTCTAGCAGTGTGTGTCCGTATCATCGTTTAAATCAAAAATGTACGCAAACAAGTGATTCTTTAGATGACAGCGTTCAGCAATTTCGTAAGTTGGAGGAAGTGCAACTTCAAAATCGATTATCCACGTTGTGTTTAACAAAGAGATTTTGTTAGGAAAATTTTATAAGTACTGTTTTTTAAACATCTGATAGTCGTTTTTCTGTTGTCAATACCTTTCAATTCATTTCTATCGTTACTAGGCGATTCCAAAGCTTTTGCTACTGAACGTTTTCTATAATTTGAAAAAAGGTTTCTATTGTTTGTTTTTTAACTAGAAGGAGCGTTTTAAATATTTCCCGGTAATTTCTAGACTTATGATTGGCTAACGCTGGCCCTGATTTACAAACACGAAATTGCAATAATTTAGTAAACATAACCTATGATTAATATTGTTTGACAGGAATTTGACATTTTTTATATTCAACGCTTTAAACCTTTTTTGTGATATTCTTAAGTGAGAATATAGTTCTTATAAATATATGGATGCTGCACTGCTTCAAATACAGTTTTAAACGTTTCATCCCTAGGAAAACGTAGACGTTTAAACCTATCGTCACCAAGTTCCAAAATCATCGTCAAAAATTAAAAACATGCAAAAGTAGTTACAATCAAAGAATATAGACTTTTCAAAAGATATGGTTAGGTCAGAACTTCTACATTTATTCAGTTTACAAAAAACACAGTTCGATTTGTATGTAACAGATAAAATGGCAAAGACTAAAGCCAATAGAATTGATATATGCAAAATAATGAAGTTTCATCCAACACTGCACCTTTAAATTAAGGATGTAAAGCAACTATTTCTACAAGCCGTTCAAAATGTTACACCTACTGACTGCGTTGATCATGTTATTATGGAAGAAGAAAAAATGTTTAATTTGGATGACATAATGAATTTCTCTTAGTGAGAGCAGTTTATTTGAGAGTTTAGATTAATAGTTAACTTAAGTTTAATATTGTTTTAAATTTATTAATTATGGAATCATATTGTACAAGACATTTTTAAATATTATATAGTTTCTCATCAAACAAATTGATTTAAAGTTTTGAGTTATTATATGCAAATAAATCTTATTGTTGACATTTTTTTCTAACTAAGTAATATTTTATTTACTTCTCAGATTGTATATGATAGAAATATCTTATATTTCTCAGAAAAATCTTGTCTATCATTAGGTAACAATTTGTTTAGTAATTTCTAGGATTACATCAAAAAATCTTACTTTTTATAATGTTATAGATACCACCCACATTACATGCCAATAGGCACAGTTGTATAAAAACATCGATTATAAATCGCAAAATTTAAATTTTCTGCAAAATTATTCTAGTAACTTTTTGAGTGATTTTCTATAGTGTAAATTAGGCTTTGATACTTACTCCTCCTAGTTAAAAAACAGATTATAGCAGACTTTAGTTTGCATACCGAATACAGCAAATTTATTAAAGAACATTAGGACACATAAAAAATATCGTTGATAAAAAAAGACGAGCAATCAGGATGGATTACAGTTTACGGTGTGGACACTCCTATTTCTCTTTTAAATGTAACTACATTTTACTTGCCTCACCACGCAATTTTAAAAATGATTTGTTGACTACTAAATCAAGGGTAGTTTTTGACGGTAGTGCCAAATCTAGCACAAAAATTTCTCTTAATGATACCCAAATTGTGGGTCCCATACTGCAAGATGAATTAATTAAAATATTATTACGATTTCGTTAGCACAAAATTGTTTTAGTGGGCAATATTGAAAAAATGTATCGTCAAATACTAATTCATCCTCCTTAACGAAAATTGCAAAGAGTTATTTGGCGAGATAATCCACATTCGAACATATGAACTACAAACTATTACATACGGAACTTCTAGTGCTAGTTATCTTTCAACAAAATGTTAGAAACATTTTGCAGAACGCTAATCCGGTAGATCTGCTAGTGGTGCTTTAGCTTTAAAATCAGATTTTTACATGGACGATCTTCTAACGAGAGGAGATGCCATAGAAAAAGTTGTTAAAATAAAAGAACAATTAATTACTATCTTAAATACCGCAAGATTCAAAACAAGAAAAAAATTATCTAATAGTCTAGACGTTATAGTTACGAAAATCAGCGATCATTCAAACTTTTAAACTATTCCTTTAAGCGAGCGCGAAAAGGCTAAAACTCTCGGTTTAATATGGAATTTTACATCAGATTATCATTATACAACGTTCCTGACAATTTTCATAGCTACAGCCGTACCCAAACAATTCCTTCAATGGTTTCTCAGATTTTTGACCCATTAGGATTATTAAAACTTTTCATTATTGTATGAAACATTTTAATACAAAGACTATGACAAAATAAATTGTTTTGGGATGAAGGCATTCCTAAAAATGTTAATTCTCATTGGCAACTGTATAAAACAGACTTACCTATTTTAGGTAATTTTTAAATTCCAAGATGTGTAATTAATACTAATGTCGACTATTTAGAGTTGCACGGCTTTTGTGACAGTAGTTCTAAAGCATTTGGTGCTTGTATCTACATTAGAACTACCAACCGTAAGGGTAATCGTTCTACTCAATTACTTTGTTCCAAATCACGTGTTGCCCCTTTGCGAACCGCAACCATTTCTAGATTAGAGTTATGTTCTGCTATATTATTAACACAATTAGTTAAAAAAGTGACCTACTCAATTACCGTGCATTTTCAAAATATATATCAGACTCCACTATAGCTATAAACTGGATTAACTCTGCGCCAAACAAATACAACGTTTTCGTAGCAAACAAAATTGCTGCAATACAACAGCTTTTGAGTGTAGAAAACTGGCGTCACGTTCCTTCTAAGGAAAACCCCGGAGATTTAATCTCTCGTGGGGTATCTGCGGTAGGATTATTGTCAAATTCTCTTTGGTGGCATGAACCATCATTTTTAATTTTTTTTCAGAATTCATGGCATAAAAATACAAATCAACATTTTGAAATTTCTTCTGATTTGGAGCTCAAATCAAAGTTTAGTAGTGTTTCAACTTTATTAAACATTAAAAATTCTGCCATTATTGATAAATATTCTTCTTTAACGAGATCAATACGTATTGTTGCCTGGATCTTTCGTTTTAAAATAATCTGTACTAAACAATTATTGTCACAGTGCTACAGAACTTTAACTAGCTTAGAGCTTAATCATTCTTTACACACATTGTGTCTCTAAACCTATTTTTGGATGCTTTTTCTTCGAATAATGAAAAAAAAAATTGTTGGTGCTGCGAACAAAGTAAAAGAACTTTACTTATTTTTAAAATCAAAGGAATTAAAGAATATGACTGATTATTTTTCAACAGATCAAGGTATTCGGTGGGAACTTATATTACCACAAAATCCACATCAAAGTGGTATGCGGGAAAAAGCTGTTAAAGCGGTTAAAACACATATAAGTAAGTTACTTAAAAACATGCATTTACATTATGAACTACAGCATAACCATAATAATTATTATAAACGTTTTAGAGCAGCATCTTGGGCGAAAGCAACAGGTTATAATCTGGTATTCCCCATTTTTATTAATTACGAAAGACAACAATCAATTAACATGAAACATTAACGATAATTACTGTTTCGCTATAACATCTTTAAATATTATAATAAGTTTCTAAATACTTTATTTAGTAAGTCAGTACCTGATTTATAATCAGAGAAGATGGCTGTTGCCAGACTTTCTTTTAATTAAGAGATCGCCAGAGGTAAAAACATATTAAATATAACTTCACTACTTAGTAAATAGGGATTAGCATCAATAATTAAACCAGATATTCTCCTTTCTAAATAATAGTTTATTTATTTTGGTAAAAATAATGGTAGGTTTGTTGTTCGGATAGTTATGCATTTGAATACTTGCATATGCAAATGCATATTTTAAATCTTTCCTCATATAACTGTATATATGTATTTTATGCGTTTTAAACTATTATTGAATATTTTACAATACGTTTTAAAAAAATGCATATTTTTTTTCACTATTAGTTGTATAGGCTTTTATTATTACGTATAATAGTAGGTTGAGTAGTTGCACTTTTTTAAGCGCAGGTAAATAGTATTTCATTATTAACCACTGGTTAATAATAAACATATGTACATTTTCTGATAATTCTATAACCGTTTTATAGAAAAAAAGTTTACAAAAGTGTTTACCAGGACAAGAGGTTTTATTTAGTGCTATTTTAAGAATGTAAATAGTCTATTAAATAAATAAATTTGATTTTAGAAATGTAAGTTATTTGAAGCTAGCGCTTAACTAAATGTGAATTTTAACCGAATTAAATAAACATACTATTAAACTAATCACTGTCACAATCATTTACTTGATTTTCAGTTTAAAATTAACATCTTAAATTTTAAATTTGATTTAGTAACAGATAAAAATATTTTAATAATTCTAGTAGTGGAAAAAATTGTAAATAGACCACGCTTGAGAAGAAAATTATAACATATATTTATACACTTCTCAACCTTGGTACGTAATATACTATTTACTTCGTTATAATTTACTCATAATGTCTAGGATACGAGATACGAAAACATACATACATACATAACAAACGGTGCGTTATGAAAGGGCATAACGCCCTCTTATTACATACTCAAAAATGATATTTCTTTCCATATTTTTGTTTCAATTTAGATGGTAAAAAAGTTTTTATTTTTTTTTTGTGAATGCGACGACTAACTCGATTGTTCCGACGATAGAGTCGTAAGATTCGAAATGTTAGATTATAAAATAATTTAAAAAGGTGCCCTAACGATGGAAGAGTAGACTATAATTATATATTTATTTTATTACATACAGTAGTTAGAACCAGACGAAGAAGGTACATAAATATAGTTATATAAATTTTATCAAATACTAGAACGTAGGTCGGTATCATGGACAAAATATAAACTACGCTTTTGACTGGGAAAGACGTCGTACAGCAAAGTGAAATCGCCAGCCTAACTTTTACATTCAGAGAAGAAAATACAAAAGTACGAAAAGCAAAGATTTAGAGAATCATAGTGCACCGTATAATAATATGATACAAGAAAACCATTTTATAACTAATTGTGTTAACAACCTAACAAGTACGTACGGTCATTCAACAATCGACATGACTACCAAAATACTACAAATTTAAAATAGAAAATGTAATACTTACAATTAGATTTCCTCATGTAAGGATCTTGCTAGTTCCGTACCAGTATTACCTAAAACTTAATTGAAATCTAACACAAAAGAAAACGTACATACAGCGCTATCCCTTTTTAATTCATACGATCACTAAAAATAAGCGAACGCGAGTTTCCCTTCAATTAACTTTGTAAATTCGGTAATCGTTTCCTCCAATACGATTGTACTCAACCTCTCAAAAGTGTAGGTAGTGTTAACTTCAGTGACGTGACATCATGAAAATTTTCCAATTACAGCACGTGCTTATCAACTCTACAGATAAAGATCACATGTGGAAGTGTGGAAACCCGCTACATACAATTATAAAATGATGAAATTAAACCAAAATACAAGAAATAAATTCTCACACCAAATAAAGATTTTCACTCAGATCGCCACAATATTCAATTGCAATTCACAAAGAGATGTATGAAACATTTGACAATAAAAGTCTTGTTGAGCGTACACAACGCTAGAGGATGTCTGCGTTTTTCAAACTTTACCGGAATAATGAAATCGTGTTTGACATTCTAACCGTACTCTAACAACGAAAAGTGGGCGTACCGAAAGTAAATATTATACTAAAGAACTTTTAACATAACAAACTAATATAAAAACTATAACAATTTGATTTTTTAAAGTAACTAACAGCATTAACAAACTAGTCCGGATGTATAACACAAAAAATTACTTACAAAAACTAAAACAAGTAGCGATGGTCCGCCAAACACAGTCATAAGGAATAAAAGGTAATAAGTAACAGAAAAACATTTAGAATGTAAAAAACTCAAAACAAAGAACCTCACAAACATCACACAAGACGAAAAACCAGCTAACTCAAAAATCAGAAATGTTGGCCCTAAAAGATAACAAAACGCAGACAAAACTTGAGGTCATAGCATTTTAGTGATAAGGTTATTATATACAGTACCAACGTAATTAGTGTCAGTATTAAAATTCACATTATTGTCATGTTTAGTGATAGAAATCATTTCAGAAATTTATCTTTTATTGCATTTAGGTTCTACATCATAGCTTTTTATGTGGTTTGCCTTATATAACATTTATTGCATTCCGTGCACTTGATACTGTATATAACATTGTGTTTGTCGTTTAATGCTGGGAAAGTTTATGATTTTTTTAAATAAAATTACATTATTATCGTCAAATGTGCATGAATCATTTAAATCATGTACTCTAATTATAGACTAATAAATACATCAAAATTTAAAAAAAGCATTGTCCTAATCTGATTGTTAAAAATAGTACTTAGTACGTTCTTCAAAGATAATTATTATAAGTTCTGAGGAAGGTAAGAAAAAATTCTAATAAAACTATCACTTAAAATCAAACAATTGTAATCCGTACAAACCGAAATAAATTGCTTTTTTCTACGTTGGATTTGTTTATCTTTCCATTCATTTTTATAAAATGTAGCCGCGCAATGCATTGTCTAAGTGTGCGTTAACTTTTACGCTACTAATAAAGCTATTATTGTGACATTCAAACTATTTACTCTGTTAACTAACAAGTTTATAATGTTCACGTGTTCTAAATTATGATTATGCGTTCAATTGCATTTTTTGTTCGTAATGTTTTCAATGTTTAAGAGTTTTGTGTTGCAGTCATTACAGTCTATCGATATAGATAATTTGGTTGAAAAGTATGTATTTAGGTAGTAAAACAACATCTGTAGCATGTATAATTAATTTATTTATTGACGCTCTAAGTTTGTCTTTACGCCTACGATTCGCAACCAACATTACGATCTCCTGTGTAACTTTTCGTAGACAGTTGAGAAGCCAAAATATAATTACGTACGTTACATATTGCAGTACGATACATTTTACAAAAACATCAGAATTAGTAAACTTAAAATTTATATGTATTTTAAACTTACGTTTATTAATATCTACTGTTTAGTGCCGTATCTAAGTTACTTTACGTTCTTGTACAAATGAATATATGCCGACTTTGTTTCTATTAAATCATTTAAAGAAATAAATGTTGCACTTGCATTATATATTTACTATTATATTAATTTTTTTTATATTCTTAACACGATCCAGAACAAATAAGAAGTTTAGATAAGATCTTTGTCAGTGATAAAAACACGTTTTAATTTTTTTAAATAATTGCTCAAAATTGCCATAAAATGAGGACGACAAATTAACACAAGAAAACTTTGCATCCGTATTAAAAAAGGTAATTGATCCTACAATAACTAAATATATAATAAAGAATGGTTTCCGAAGTCTTGGATAGCGTCATTTTGATGGCAAATCTAAAGATTATAGAAAGTACTTTAGGTTAGCAAACAATTTGTCTGAAGACAAAACTCCTCGAATAAATGGAAATACGACTACAAGATATCATAACAAATTTTAAAAAGTTAAAAGCTAAACATGAACCGGGAATATAGAAGATACCACACTGTTTTTATTATGGAAAAATATTAGAGATGTAACTAATTCTAATAAGATGATAGCACTGCTAAGCCACTTGAAGAGCAGAAGTATTTCAGGTGTGAATTAAACCAATCCTTGCAAGTGGAGGTGTACACCGCAATTGAAAGTAATATAGACACCCTTACAACTAGTAAAGTGCTTCCAGTAAACTACTTTTTCATCAAAGCAATGAAGAGTATATCATATTAAGAAACAAACCACAAAGAAAAAGAATAAAAAAAGGACACGAAAAAAGGCTAGAACAAAAACAAGAAATAAGGTAAAACGAATAAAGCAAAGAAAAACAGAAAAACAATACCAAAGAAGCTAGAAGAAAAGAATTCATCAGGCTCAACAATCAGCGTTGTCAAATGAAGATGACGTAGAAAAAAATTCTGATATCAGCAATTCTCTAATAGTATAACAAGTAACATTACTAAAAACAATTTTTAAAACTAATAAGTAATTTTACTTACTTATTCAATATACATTATTTTTTAGAGCAAGATGTTATGTGGTATAATAAAACGATTTCATTAAATCCATACATAAACTAGAGCCAAAAAAAGTATCCGTTTCGTTTAAAAAAATTTTTTATTGTTCTTAACTGTCATAAATTTTAATTTTTCGCTATTGTAAACCGTCTTTGACAGTTTTGGCACACTTGTCAACATAAACGTCAAATTATTTTTGAAAGATTTTGAGACTTTGTGGGCCTCTTAGTCTCTGTTCGAGCAATAAAATGTTGTATTCAACTCGTTCCTGTCTAATTTGGACGCTTTTCGTTTCACTCGGGTTTAAAAATGTCCTCTTGGGGAAAAAAGCGTCCAATTTACACAGGAACTCGTTAAATAAACTACTATTAATTACGAAACTCCTTTGTTTTTGTGTAAATTGTTTGCACATGTGGCATTATCAAAAATTTACTGTAGAATATTTTTGCTTAATACATTTTTTTCAATAAAATAAAAATATGTTTAAACACGTAAAATTAATCACATTGTATACCATTTTTCCCCTACTAGAAGTCTTTAAACCTTTTTAACCGTTATTAAATCAAATTTAAAATTTAAGATATTAATTTTTAATTAAAAATCTACGTGTTTTGTTTTGTAATTCTGACAGTTGTCACTAGTTAAATCTCTTGTCCCTGGTAGACAGTTTTGTCAACTTTTTTTCGTTAAAACTGTTATAAAATTCTCAGAAAATGTAAATTTCATTATTAACTAGTAGTTAATACTAAATTTTTATTTATCTGCTATTTCATATATTTACTAAAATAATTAATTATATATACAGTAATTTTAGTTTAAAAGAATACTTGTGTGTATAAAAGAAAATAAATGGTAACTAAAACCGTGGTGCTAATAAGAAAAACTGTATTTGATATAAAAGTATGATTCTAAACTAAGAATTAAACGTTTTTTTAAACCTTGTAAGGAATTTAATAATAATTATATTTTCTTGACTTTGATTTTTATATATTTATACCGATTGTTATTAAATTTAATGTTAATTGTTTGTTTTAAAAACCATTTATTTAATAAAAAATAATTTTATTGTAAGCTTTAAAAAAGTAAATGTTTACGTTATTAAAATTGAGATTCGTATCATTTATTTAGAGTAACTTCGTGTGTATGTACATAAAATAATTAGGTACGCATTTCAGAAAAAAATGTCAAGGTTTAAATTAGTAGTTCACAAAGATTTAGATATATAAAATAAATAAAAGATTAGTCTATGCTTTAAAATCTACCAACAAAAATCTGTTTTTTTAGTTATGTAATAAATCATAGTCTATGAGCAATTAAACAATCTGTTTTTTAATGCAAAACGGAAAATTCTACTTTAATTTGGCTTATGATTTTTGTTTTAATGTACTTATTTTAATTCTAACTTATTATTGTGTGCTTTTAAAATGTGTATGTATTCAATTTGTACCTGATATTTTTGAGTTAATTTATAATTTGTTATTTAATCTCTAATTTAAATTTAGTTATCTTTTTTATTTTAAATCGATTTATAATATTCTTGGTTTTTAGATTTAAAGTTATTTTTGAATACATATTAGTTTTATAAATACACTATTACAAACTCAAAAGTACAATGCTTTAGCATTCATTTGTGAGAATAGTACCCATTAGTACATTAAATAAGAATAATTGTTTTTATCTATTCCATCAACGAAATATAGTTTACGCGCGTACGTGGCTTGGTTACGTTGACAAATAATTTTGTTATACCGCGATTTCTATATAATTTCAACATTTAAAAAAATCATGGCTTTAAAGCAATAGTAACAAAGCGCAAACAAATAAAAAATTGCACTTTCCAATTTAGATTAGCATTAACAACAGTATAAAATAAACAATAAAAAATAATATCAAATGATAAAAGCTGTAATCTCTGGTAGAATATTATCTGTGCGTATTTGTTATAAAAAATATTCAATATATTAATTTATGGTTTCTGTACTGTGACTGGTATTAATAAATTAATTCAAAAACTTATACTTACAGGTTTGTTTTTAATAAATGGTTTCACAGGTATGTAGACTGACCAATCCTTTCTCAGTGGATCTTTGCATCCAAAATTTTGCAAAACAATAGAACAAAGCCTGGACGATGTCAAATCTAATTTGTTTTTCACGATGTAAAATATGATATCCTGCACATTTGTTATGGTAAATAATATTATATGACGTTGCTACTTACGCTGTGAAGATTTATAGTTTGTGTACAAACTACTTTAGATTCTATTCGCATACCAATACATAAAGCAATTATAAGTCTTTTTAAAAGATTGGTATCGATTCCAAGTCTAATTGATGTCATAATTACGGAAGCCGCTGTATTACATGCCAAACATACTAAGTTATTTTGTATTAAACTAGATGTCTCAAATTTTCGAAACAACTGAGGAAATTGGAAAACTTGAAAAGCTTCATTGAGTCTTCTGGTAGGTGTTCCGCTAATATAATCTACTAGACCCATTCGAAAAGTTGAAGTGATTTCTTCTAAAAAAATGGATTGCTTTTCTTTAATTATAATACTTATTTATTTTACCTTCATGAAATGTATTTACAGGTGCAAATAAAAGTATCACAAATAACACTTTATAAAGCATAGGTACAGAATTTAAATTAGTCATCATGTGTTCTTCTGTAAACGGTAAACGTTTATTCATCAACTAAGGTACATTTAGCTTTGGCATGTTGTGCTAAGTTTAGTGTTATATATACATACGTGTATTGTTATTTGTAAAATAATGATGTCATGATATACATACTATATTACGAGTTGCAAAACATAAAAAATTGTTAGAGGAAATTTTTAAATTATTATTGCTACTTATATTGCAATAAAACACAAGTACATATATAATATGATAACTTATTTTCTAGTATGGTAATATTATTAAGTAAACGCTTTTTGACACTGTTAATTGTATTAAACTAGTTATAGATTCTAATTTCTAAAATACTTGGTTAAACTTTTTCTAATATATATATAAAGATGATTAACATTAATAAATGGTTTAGCATTATAATTTAAAATTTAAAAAAAAATAAAGAAAACATAATCATTTAGAGATTAAAAATGACAATTTAGGTCTAAACAAGATTAAAATAGCACTACTAGTGCAAACAATATATAATTCGTTTCATAACACAATGCGGAGTCGTTGACACATTTTAATTATCAATGCTTAACTTGGCAGAACTAAACCCTACAAAATAAGATAAATAAATAAGAAAAAATTAATGAAAACAAATATAAAAATTAGATTAAAAACTTATTCTTGTCAATATTTAAAATACTTATTTAAGAAAATGTAGTATTCAATCTAAATAAATATAGAACTCCAACAGTTAAATATAAAGCGATGACAGCAATTGTATGTAAAGATAAAAAACGAGAACGTATGATAAACATCGTACTAATATGCTTAAAACAAAAAAAATAACTGGGACAAGGATTTCTAATTTTGACTAATTCTGACAATCTACTCGAAGAAAATATTTTTTAAATACTGATGAAAGACACCAAATTTAGAATTGAAGGTGTTCTGATAGCTCATATCGAAAAACTTATTTTCCCTGTTTAATTTTGACAATATTAACATTACAAAAAAGACTGCCTTACATAGTAGAGCTAGGGCAGACTAATTTAAGTGTGTAAATTCTAATGAATGATAATTAAAACCGACCTTGTACTATCAACATTTATCTAAAACATGTTTATATATTAAATAAAGCAATATGTTAAGTTACATCATGCAGACATGTAGATATGTAGTGCCATTATATAATACTTAAAAAGATCATAATGCCATTACACGTTAAAAAAATATGTTTTGTTTAGCTTTTCTTGTCCTTTTTTATTTTTATTTGATCCTATTTGACTTGAGGTGTTCTGAATGCTTCTTGCCATTTAATCAAAGTCAGTTACGTTTTTTTAATGGTTGCAGTTTCACAGTAGAGATAAATTAGTATGAAAACACATGACATCATACGTGCGCAAATACAAAAAATCGACAGACTTTTCATTTTCGAAGTGTAACAGTTACTGTCAGTTTGTTTTGTTTGTTTTAGTTTTATCCAAGATTTTGAGGTATTTATTGTATCTGTTTACGTGGATCTATTTATTATAGAGAATATAGTCTTTTTGAAGGCTACAGGTAATAATGTATTTACTAAGCAAAGTAAGAATTGATTTATTACCGTTAATTTAAATATTATGTATGTGTAGTAGTGATGGAGAATAAGTAACTATTCGTTACTTGAGTACTCGTTACTCGCTAGGATCCGAAGTAACGATTACTCGAAAGGCAAAGTATTCGTTACATAGTTACATTCGTACCATTCGATTACAGTATTCACATCTGCAAAATCGGTTCCAGTACCCGTTTGTACTCAGTACACGTCATTACTCGTTTTATGAATTGTAATTTTGTAGGGACAATATTGAATACAGAGCGCATAAACGACGCAGTACCTTAACTTTTTAAACACATTATTATACGGATAATAGTGATCTCTGTTCTTCCCTTAGATTTCTTAAATTAAATTCCTTAAATTGTGCAATTTATAAAACCAAAATCATTAACGATTTGAGGTATAAGTGTACTTATTCGTATTCATACATATACAAATGTTAATTCTGTTATTTTCTGGATAACATCTTTTTCAAACTTTAGCAAAAAACAGAATTGATTATTATCGAAAATTTATAATTTTATACTTTGGAGTATTTTTTAAAGCTTTTATATTATATATTGTGCGTATTTTCATTTCTTAAAATTAACTTTAAAAACGTTAATAAATACTAACAATCCAAAGTACATATGTTCTGTTTTGTATTTAAAATGATAAGTTTCTCCGGTATCAGCTACTGTCAAAAATGTTTACATAAATTAGAATTTGTACAACACGTTCTAGTCATTTATGCACATACGTCTAAGGTAATCAAATCCCTATCGCGAAACGATTCAAGGAATTATATTTCGGTACCCGTATTTATTACCACAAAAACATACATTTGTCAAAGTAGTCATAGTATCCAAAGTAATCAAAGTAATCAAAGTAACGAATTAAAGTAACGAATACAAAAAGTGTAAGTAACGAATAGTAACGATTACTCAAAAGTAACGAAATTCACCATCACTAATGTGTAGAATGAATCTTGCGGAAGCTTCAACTTCTAACCGTACCTATTGTGTGAAGGAAAAAATCATTTACCGTCAGGGTCAAAAAAATTGTGGTAAAGTAATGGACTTTATGAAAGAAGAAGATACAAAGATAACAATAGCTGCTATGGGAATATCTGATTTTTATTCCGAAGTATTTTAAAAACAAAAACAAAATATTGAAACTGGTGAATGTTCTGGTTATACTTCACCTAGAAAGAAGTGACAAAAATAAGCTCTAAGTCAACACCAGGTTCTGAACATTTTACTCACCGTATTATTCATAGTTTTGACATTGTGGAAAAAAAACAACCAAAAGTAAATTGAGATACAATTATGTTTAATGTTAGCATTTCTTGTGCTTTCTAGGAATATTACATAGCTTACAACAAGATCTTTTTGATGGATGTTTGTCAATTTTACGAAAAGTTATTTTGAAACTTGGATTTAAGCAAGTTATCAATATGTTTGATTTAATAAACTAAATTATTATACTTACAGATGGCAAAAATGTAGAGATAACCGTAGAATGCTGATGGAGCCTATTGCAATTGGCATGAAAAGAATATCATATTTAAAGGCGATATTCAAATATAGACAAGAAAGACGACTTATTGTGTATACAGATGAAACATACATCAACAGTACACATACTTAACCAAAAGATTAGTTTAATGAAACAGATTTGAATTTAAAACAGACAATCTCAAAAAGACAACATTTAATAACTCTACAGGCTGAGGCAAAAAGAAGGTTGTTTAATAATGGATTGTTGATGTTTGAAGCAGGTGTTGATTATTGTTTTTTAAGTTAAGTTTCGATCAAATATTTAACGTAAAGTGCTTTTTGTGCTTTTATTATTCAATACTATTACGTATTTAACACTTTATATCCAACTCCTTAGTAATTATAACTTTATTTTATTGATTTATAGTAGAAACTATGTGCATACATCATTTCTTAACCACATTGCAGTTCTGCAGCTTTGTGGGGAAACGTGTAGTTTTTTTAACGTTATTTTTACTAAGTAAAATCTCTTTCTTTAACTTTAAAGTGGAAAACTAAAGTAGCAACCACTAAATCAAATTACTACAATTTTACCTTAAACGACCATTTTGAAGGGACTGTTAAAGTTCTAGCCACATTTTGGAAATTTAAAATATACCTAAAATGTACCTGCACTCTAGAGTGGCATGTTGTCGTTCTTGTGACGTTTTAGCAACTTCCATAAGTGATTTTTACGAGACATATGCAACCAATTATGCACTCCAGTACTACTCGTTTGCTAGTTGACTAATTTTAAAAACTGTTTGGAATATTAGCGCCGAAATACTTTTTTATCAAACTATACCTTGTACGCTATGCGTTCCTCCAGACACGCCTACCCAGGGTTTTTGTAAGCTTGGTCAAGCTGTATGCATACATGCTGTCACACGTTTTCGTATTTCGTTTTCAATCTAGTTCGTATTATAACATCTTTGCTGTTTACAAGCAACGTAACGACTACAATTTAACGCAAACCCAACGAAATAATAAATAGCTGTTATTGATTACAATATCGCAGTTGATATCAGTCGACATGTGACAAATGGCGGCTAGTTAGTGCTTATTCACAATGACCGTAAGCATGAGAAGTACATAACGCATAATATAGATGCAATACATAATTTTAACATAAGTCGACAAAGTATTCACAATGAGTGTTGGTTTTTGATGAAAACTCGCTTTTCTGCGCACGCATAATAAACTATCAGTTTTGTCTTAAAATTGTCAAATTAAATATGACTAACAAAGAAATAACTGTTAAATTTTGCATAAGAAATATAGAAAAATGAAACTATTTCAACTTTATGTATTTGTTACGTTCGTCCATATGAGGTGCATGTTTATACAACATAGACTTACAAACTATTAACGAGCATTGTGAATACATACATTACTATGTATCTGATATGTATTTATTATGCTTATGCTCACTTTGAATAAGCACTTAAGAGAACGATCTGTATCTTAATTTCTGACAAATATTTTAAGGGCAAAAATTTAATATTTTTTATCTCTTGCATAACGAGCATAAGAAGATGCTTTATGTTATTGTAGTTTACAATCATATAAAAATACGTTTTTCAAAAATTACGTTGTATACTACTTATGCTTGTATTATGTTTATTGTGCCAATACTATAACTGTATCAATATAATTTTTTTTGGCACTTAAGCACTTTAGACTCCATTCAAATAAATTGAAAAATAAAAAATAAATATAAATAAAAAATAAATAACACCAAAAATAAAAATTAATTTAATAATTAATGTACCGATTTATTAACACTTTGTTCTAAACAATAGTAATTATCTTCGACAGTAGGTGCAGTTAGTGCTCTCTGTACATTTTCAATGCAAATGTAATTTTTACACAAACAAACTGGGTATAGCCAGAGAAGTATATACAGGGTGTCCCAAGCTTGCGTGTTCTGACGATATCTCCTTAACAGTAAATTTGAGAAGAAAGTGTTTGTTGAAGAAATTGTGTGTATTCAAATGGGGCATAATTTAAGAATAATTCCAATCATACAAGATGAGTCACAAAGTCGCAATAACATAAACTTTTTTTTTAATGGAATAACCTAGCTTTTAACATTTTTTAATTGTGGTATTTAAACGTTTCAAAAAGTTAAATAGAACATAAAGCCTATCTCTTATGGTTTTTAAGATATGACAATTTTAACCTAAATCTAAACAGCTATGGACACTAAACAAAACATCAAACAACCATCGCATGTAAACATTTTCGACATGGAGAGGCGTTGAATTGTATAAAATTGGTTTCTTAAAAATTGCACGTTTATACACTGTTCAGTTTTGAAAAATCAATTTTCTCTCTCTCTCTTAGTTGTACACGATACCGGTAAAATCTATGCTTTTGAATTATTCGTGACACCGTAGATTTAGCTCTATTTTTCTTATTGAAACATGTCTATTATTATGTTCAACCCACTTACGAAGATGTTTCTTTTTGTAACGCACGTCACCATCACGTTCAAACTGTTTTTTTAGTTTCGAAAAACACTTTACTTGAGCAGCAAGCAAATGAGAGAAGTTTTGGTGATATATTCTTAAAGCTAGAAAACAATTTTCCTCGGCTTTTCCAATAGCATATATCATTTGAATTCTTTCTTCTTTTGAAAATTTCATGATTTTATTAAAACAAAACAGAACAAAAAAAAACAATAAACTACAACTTAAAAAACAAAATGTATAAGTAATAACGACAATAATAACAATATTTAAAATTGTCACTAAATTAACTATTGATTGTGTTTTGTTTAAATAAAAAATACGAACTCAATCACCATGAATAACTGATAACTAGACGGTGTCATACTTTCTTATAAAAGAAGAAATTTTTCTATCTAGTTTTTTTATATGAATTAAACTAACTTAAACATTATTACACTATTGTTAACAAAAATTAAATAAAGATAATATAATTATTTTTGAATAGTCTACAAGAGTTGAGATAAAACGAAACTTATATTTCAGTCAGTTATAAGCGACAAATTGCCATAGGTCATAAAATATACATGTAATATCACTAATATCTCAAGAACTGTAAGATTGAGGTACATGACATGGTTTATAAAAATGAAAGATAAACGTGTAAGCTATCCAAATCAACAATAAAATTTAGAGGCTATAGGTTTGAAATTTTTGACAAAAATTGATTTTTCAAAACTGAACATCCTGTATAAACGTTCAATTTTTAGGAAACTAATTTTATGAAATTCGAAGCCTCTCCATATCAAAAATGTTTGCACCACATACGATGTTTCGTTTATCGTCTATGGCTGTTTAGATCTCTTTATTTTTTTTGGGTTAAAAATGTCATATCTTGAAAGCGGTAGGATATAGACGTTATGTTCCATTTAGCGTTTAAATAGTGCAATTTAAAAATGTTAACAAAATTAGATCTTTTCATTAAAAAAATATAAGTTTATGTCATTGCAATTTTGTAACCCACCTTGTATGATTGAAACTATTTTTAAATGATGTCCTATTTGAATACGCACAATTTCTTGTACAGGCAGTTTCCTCTCAAATTTACCGTTATGGAGATATCGTCCGAGCACGCAAGGTTGACATACCCTGTCTACAAAGCGCAGTAGTATCAAAACAAAATACAACATTTTAAAGATTAGAAAATTATTTAAACACTTACGGTTAGACAGGTAACAATTGAAGGGGTAAGTGGATGAAAAGTGTATGTAACATTTTTGCAAAAAATGAGTTATTGTCGTAGATGAAGGAGGTATGTGTTAGTCTGTTTTCTGAACTGACAGCCGCTCTCCAAACCTCGTTTTAACAGAAATATTAGTGTCATGAAGGAGGTATGCGACAACAACCATTTATATTTGTAGTGGATGAAGGAGGTATCAAACATAAATAGTACATACCTTCTTCTTCCAATAGCGCCGTAAATATGATACGTAACATACCGCCTTCATGCACTCTGCGAAAAAACTGTTAACCGTTCACATTTGACAGCAACGACTAACGATTGTTTTCATTAACACGTGTTTACGAATTTGTGTTGTTTTTAGTTATATTAGTGGTAAAGATAGTTGAAATGACTTCTAGGGGAAACATAGGTTTTCAGTTAGCGTTGAATAAAGATAGTGCAACTGCCAGCGAAAGTATTAACAATAAGGTTTCAATACAAACGGAAAATGAGAATTCTAACTTAGAAACAAAAATACCAAGGGTGTCAACAAGTAGTGATCCTTTTACACGCACAAATGAAGTTTACCAGGAAGAATGTAAGTATTCTTTTATAAAGTAGAAAGTTCATGTACATAAGCACATTGTGTTATATTCGATGGCATTATCATAAAGTCTCTTTTTTCACGTTTGTTCTACTGTAAATTCAGTAAATCTTTTTGCAGATGATCATTCCGACGCAAGTTACGATAACTTATTCGGGGACAACTCTAGTGATGAATAGGTGTCAAATCCGAAAGATTACGTCGATTCATCAGACGATGGAATTGCCGAAGAACAAAATCAACCCAAAACCAAGAAACGTTGTCACAGAATAATGAGAGAGAAGATTGATAATGAAATGATGGATGTACAGAGTAATGATGAGCTGATAGAGGAACAAAATAATAGTATAATAGAACAAATGGACGATGACAATGTACTGGTACGTTAGGCAAAACCTAATGAAATTAGTGTTGACCAAAATGAAGAAAAACATACTTTGCCCAGAGTCCTTTCTAAAAAGAAACATTACCAACCAAAAGTAAAAGTAAGTAAAAAAAGGCAACGAAATCCTGATGAATGGAAGAAACGGAAAGCTACACTCTGCAGACAAAGAGGAGAAGCGTACATAAATTATAAAGGTGAATTGAAACCTGCTAAGAAAATTGTCGCCGAAAGTGTTTTCAAGCATTTTCAATTGAAGACAGGGAAGAAATATTGTCATTGTCATATAAATGCTAAAAACTCTTTACTATATAACAGTATAAAAATAATCCCCACAAAAAGACAGAGAACTGGAGCTTTAAAACACAAGACTGCTTCATACGAATATAGCATAACATACGGGGTAAAACAAACTACTACTTGTAAACGGACTTTTGTTTCATTATATAATATCAGCATGAAGAAGGTTGATTTAATCCAAAAGCAAATACAGATGGGTTTAGCTGCTCCTCTACCAGACAAAAGGGGAAAACATAACAATAGATCCAACAAAACTCCTGACGATGTTGTAGCTTATATAATCCAGCATATCTCAAGTTTTCCCTCTGAATCATCGCATTATTCACGAATTTGCAATATCCATAAGAAATATCTGTCTCCTCTTTTATCACTTCTCATCATGCATAAACTTTATATTGAAACATGTAATGGTGACAAAGTGCATAATCGGTTCAAAGTTAAAGAATGCACGTACCGCTATATTTTCAACAATGAATTTAATTTATCGTTCGGACACCCCAAAAGTGACACGTGTAGCACTTGCGATTCTGGTGCTGCGAATGGGGAACATTGTGAAAATTACACAGCCGCTTTTGCAGCTTAAGATGTCGATAGAGAACTGACCAAAAATACAAATGACGTTGCATATATAACATTCGACCTCCAACAAACGATGCCCTTACATCGACTGAGTACTTCGAATGCATTTTATCTACGCCAAATGTGGTTTTATAATTTAGGCATGCATATTACAACTAAAAAAGTAGATAAAACAGTTTTTTGTACATGGACTAAAGACCAAACATGCAGGGGTAGTAGTGAGATCGCCAGTTGTCTTTTAAGAACTATTGAAGTTGAACTGGCGCTTAAACAAAAAAATCATTTAATTATTTGGACAGACTCCTGTGCAGGGCAAAACAAAAATTTCCTTATGGTGTGCGTTTATCAGTATCTTGTACAAAAAGGTATATTCAAAATAATAGACCATAAGTTTCCCGAAGTAGGGCATTCATACTTGGATTCGGACCGGGATTTTGGCCGTATAGAAAAAAGATTAAGGAAACACCAAACTATTTGTACTCCACAACAATGCCGGGAAATTATTGCCTCTGCCAGTAAAAAGAATAATGTTGTCATTGACATGCAGCATCATTTCAAAAACACTGAGAACCTTCCAAACAAAATGCAACTTATGAAGATGAAAAAAGATGTTTTGAATGAAAAAGTATATTTCCGACACGGGATTAAATAGATTCGTGTAGATTCCTATGGGTCATACTTCTTCCAGGAGAGTTTTGATTATTGTACTCCCTTTAAACAGGTCAATATTCACAAAAATTTGAAAAAACCCTTGTCTCTTTCTGAAGACTTTAACATTCCAAGACTCTTCAGGAAAACGGACGCACTATCAAGAGAAAAAATTGAAAACTTAAAAGAACAACTTTGCTTCATTCCCGAACAACACAAGTGTATCAGCTTGTTTTATGCGAAGACAATGAAACAATTTAAAAGTTAACAGATTCAATCATACTTAACAGTTTCATTAAAATACAATAATAAACTTCCATTATGTACGAAAAAGTAAATATCATTTTGAATATCTATACAACAGTATTTTCAATTGCATGCACATAACCAGTTTTGTCCTTTAAACAAACGCGAAATATAAAAATGTATTTGGAAGAAGGAGTTATGTACAAAACATGTTTATTTTTCTTTGTTTGGCAGATATTTAAATTTTTTCTTAACATCCATATCAATTTTATCACTCATAGGAACAGAATGGTTTGTTAAATGTTAAAAAAAAAATAATTACAAAAAAGCACTACAATTAAAACTTTGAGGTCAAATATCTCAAAACTTACTTTTTGTTACATACCTCCTTTAACCACTCACCCCTTCAATTATTATAAATAAAACAACATAGTTAACTAGGTAATATAAATATCGCAATAATTTATACCAATTTGTTAACTATTTGGTAAAAGCTGCAATACTGGACAAGTCTATTTCAAATAGCTCTAAGTAACTAAATATAACTAAATATATTACAATTAGCTATATCTGCAATTTGGCGACTAAGCATCTTTGTATTTAATACAAAACCCTTGCAAACCAATTTTCAGCATGTACATACTTTTAAATGTTATATTGATTTGAAACTTACGTTGATATGATAACGAGGTATAATTGTCGTGTTAACACTAAAAAAACAGGATGCTCTAACAACTGAATCAAAAATTTAAGAAATTTCAAATTATTTAAGAAAACTTTTAAAACCTACTTTTAGAACAAAAAAACTAAAACTTAAACTAAAAATAAGATATGTCATTTATAATCTAATATTTGTATAGTAATAATTGTAAACAGACCTTAATTATCATTAAGTTTTAACTATGTGAAAAAATTCTTACGGTGTATAATGACTGTAGTTAAAATGTTGATTCTATCGCAGAATTCAGGATTCCACGGGATACACCATTATCATAATATTGCATTCTGTATAAATCTCGTGTTTAAAATTTTTGATTCTAGTTAAAACCCGAGGCTTACAATAACTATAACTTTATCTGACTGCTTGTACTGCAATAGTTTAATTTAAAATTTAAACATATCGTGTCTACGTTTGACGTATACATCGAATTGTGGTTCTAACATTAGTTAGTTTACTAGGACGATATCTAAGTTTGCTTTTATGCATTACCTATTTTATTTTTATTTATTACTTAATTTACTCTGTTTTGCTTAGTTTTCAATTTCCAATCCAGACCAGCTTATCGTGTGTTCGTTGAGTTCCTTGATTTATAACTTTCTGTATTGTTTTGATCGGTCTAAAATTGTTTTCATTTTTTCCAATTATCTTTCTTGCCATTTATGCTTTGTACGTTCTATGTGTTTTTATTGCTTTTTTCTTGAATATACTGTTGTTTTTTTAAACTTATACATTTTGCATTTTGCTGTTCGAATTGTTTCTCCATTTGCTGCGTATTTTGTCGTAAATGGATCTGTTTGATTTTTAAAGTTCTTTTATGTATACATGATTTTCTTGCCTTCTGAGCTACAAAATTATATTTAGGTACTTTTACCTATAGCCGCTAATTTGAAAATTTATAGCTATACAAACGTAACACACAGATATCTTAAATGAACCAGATTAGTAAAGTAACTCTCAAACCAATCAAAAATCTCAGTTTTAATCATTATTCATACTTAGATTTTGTAATGATTGTAAATTTTAAATATTTTTTGATTTTTTAAAGAAACTTACCACAATGAAAATTCATTATGTGTAGACAATAACACCTGTTTGTCAATACCGTGATAAAACTGAACTACAATTAAAAACTAATAACGTTATGATCATTTAAATTGGAATTTTCTATATAACAATGGGTATAATTTAACTGCTAGTATGGCAAGAAAGCAATACTTTTGATCAACATTTACGCAATAATAATTACCGGATAACAAAGTAAGTATCTATTTCGTTTTCACATATTCTATTGATAAAATAAATCTTAATAATGATTAAGGATTGTAAATCAAATCTATTTTTCTTGCAGTTAACTTTATGCTAATTTGCAAAATTACATTTCTTTGTCTTTATTTGCATAGTGTGATTAAAACTAGATTGAATTGAAGATATGTGAAAAATATGTGAGTATCATGCTTTTTACGATAGGTACGATCGATAATGACTTTAAAATTAAATACATAAACACATTCAATTTATTAAAAAAAAATAAGTCTGGTTTTTGTACTGTTTTGTTTTGATTTTTGTGTCAGCGTACCTTAAAGTAAAATACAAAAAACATTTTTTTTGTGAATAACTGACAATGTAACAATCGTTAAACACGTTCGAAATGTTTCGATTGTTTAAGTTGGAGTGAAAATGTTAGAGAAACGTTTTGATTTTTAGCATCAATACAAAAATGTTTACAAAAAAAAAGATTTATACCTTAAAAAAATACGTTTTTTTGGAACATTTAAAACCTTTAAAAATGGTGATGGATGGAACATAATTTTCAATTCGAAACCGGATTTGTAGGAGTTTTATAATGTCATCATTATTTATACACTTCTTAATAAAGAGCATTATACTATACACACCAGAAGATTTTTTTTTTCATTATTCATAAAACCATAAAAAGACTTCGATTATTTAAATCCAATTTGGAACCAGATTGCATTATAAATAAATAAAGAATTTTTAACATATATAACAAAATGTTTTTCGGTATTATAAATTTGTTATCCATGAGAAAATAAATGTCACTAAATTAATGATAAATTAATTGCAAAACAATTGTTAGATACGAAAGCTATTTGTATTAGCAGCATTTTTCTACATTAGTAGCGATTACATTATTTTTAGGTGTGCATTTCTTATACTGCAATTTGTCTGCTATGATTTTAGGTAACAATTAATAAGAAATTAGTGTTTAGTACGCTTTTAATTCAAAAAAAAAACAGCAACAACTATTAAAATGCATTTTAAGAAAAGTAAAACGATGTATTATATAATAAACAAATTTATATAAACTGGAGATCAAACCAAATGAATAAAGTATGCGAAATACCGGTATTACAAAACAAAG
This sequence comes from Aquatica leii, assembly GCA_035610365.1. NCBI lineage: Eukaryota > Metazoa > Arthropoda > Insecta > Coleoptera > Lampyridae > Aquatica > Aquatica leii. The sequence goes on along the minus strand of CM069432.1, from coordinate 207,988,824 downwards.
GATAAATTACAAACTAAAATAAATTAAGTACATATTATAAAGGATGGCAGTAGTAATGTTGAAAAAGGTAACTTTTTTAGTATAAATCAATAAAACAAAATTTAGTAGTTGTAGTCACACTTACCCACGGCTGTAACTGTTTAACAAAACCAAATACAAATTTGATTAAAAAATGACTTATACTTTAAAAGTAGAAGTGGGTGTTTAATAAGAATTTTTTGAAACCAATGACAGTATTACTACGCCGCCTACTTGTAGTTTTGCATATATATTGCTAAACATACTTTTTAGCAAATACGCAAAATCTTACAGAAAAAGTCTATGCATAACAGTAATGTTTACATACTGCAGTTTATAGTTACTGCCATGTTTAATTTAGCATCAATGATACTCTTGATGGTAAACATTTCATTAACTTTAACAATTAAAAATAACTAACAAGAATGCAAATTTTGATGTTTTATATTCTTTTTGTAACCATGTAACATTTTGATCTTATTTTATCATGTTCAATGATTTATAATGTTATGCTACAGCCGACATTATGTTTCTTTTTGGAATTGCATTTGTATCATAAGTTTTATTAAAATTAACTGCACGGTATTGGAAAATGAGAACTAGCTAGTGTAAATTTGGATATACGTTTGATTAGACATCAAACTAAGTTTCTATTCTTATTTTATTCTAACATATAGAATTTCGTGTTCTAAAGCGGCACCTCTTTGTTGACAGGCAGTATAACAATTACCGACTTACAACTCCAGTTATAAACGAATACGTTTCATTGGTGGCATATAAAAACAAAGTAGATGTTGGAGATCTTACTATCGGCGATTGTAACGTTTACTATGACGTGATTAGATATAAGTTTTATTTCCTTGTATATACCATTTTTTAAGCTTTGTGTAGTAAATTACAATTTTAAAATTAAACTTTCGTAAGAATTTATTTTACAATGTTAATAGTACAACCGTTGACTGAACGAATGTGTACAACCTTGTGCTGTCATTAGCCTTCGCATTAATGTTTACGTTTATATATTTTGCTATTGAAACTTAAAAACGAGGTTTATGTTTAAATGAGTTATTATTACATACCTAAATGAATCAAAGTACTTTAAGATTTTAGTTATCATTGTATATAAATGAAATAACAGGAATTTTTAAAAGTCCCGGCATATTATGAGTTTTCCTTTGTGGTAACAACAGCTCTCCGAAAACGAGTATATAAAGAATCGACACGAATAAGTACGTATAGTAAAAAAAAATAAATAAATTTTTTTTAACATTATTGTGCGTACGCTAATTCAAAAACAAATCTTATAAACAGTAGTTTACACATTTATTAATTAATTCACATATGAATTTAAAAATAACACCACTGGTTATATAAACGAAACTATTTATTTACAAACTGAAACTGAAGTCGCAGATAAGCAACAATGTTCAAATATCTATTTATGCATTTCAAGAATTTTTTATAAATCAGTTTTTGAAACGGTGTATAATTAGTTCATAATTTAAAATCATAAACTAATAAATATATTTTAAAAAAAAATTATAATTCTACTTTATTATATTTACGCAACTTTATTAAATTAAGCATCAGAAAAATATAGATTGGCGGAACACCTTTGATAAAAAACACTATTACTGGTTTTTACGGGTACCCAGATACACATGTGTAATTTACCCAAGTCTCAATTTAAAGAAAACCAGGTTATTCTCTTTGATGATCACCATATGATGTCAAGTTTAATTAAACTTGAGTTGGCTTCTCTTCTTTTCTTTTTAATTTGTAATTTAAAAATGTACATGCTCAGCAATACTAAATTAAGATAAAATTTAAATTGTGTTAAGTTACTTTTGATTGTGCTGCATTTTATGTCATACAAGCCTTATTCTAGCTGCTTGGCGAATAAAATATTTATTTAGTTATTAATTAACAATTTTTAAACATCAAAAATAATAATAAAATGTACAAAAAATGGATAATGATTTGAGTTAATTATGTAATTAATTATTTATGTAATACGATAACCATTAAACGTACTTGGTCTTCAATTATGCAGAATGTTAAAAGTTTTTTCAAGTACGATTTAATTATATTTAATGACGTTTAAATTTTACAAAAGTATAACGATTTTTTGCAAAAATAAATTGGTATAATACGATTAAAATAAAAAATATTTTTTTTTACAACGAATCGATCTTTTTATTTTTAAGAAAGTTCTTGTACACGATTGGTTAAAACAAAATTATTTTAGTATGAGCGTTATAAAACTTAATTAGAGATTCTTTTTTATTAAGATGAAAATAAATAATACTTAAACTCTATTGTTGTTAGTACGGTTAGGTTTATTATTTTACATTGTGGTGCTTTTTAGCAAAGTTTCATGTTACAGCCATGTCATAGTATAAGTAACTATGTATTAAAGTTATACAATAAATAAAAATATAAAAAATAAAACAAAATAAGTAGCTATAAAGGCACCTTTATAGCAATTTACAGTAAAATATTTTTTTTAAATTACAGATTTCCAAGGAAGGCAGTACTGCCCCCCAGTGTACGGTGAAGTTTTTATGAAAAGGGGTAGCAGGTCCAAAACAAACAAACGTTGTTAAAGATTCTGAAGAAAATAGTACAAAAACAACAAACTAAACCACATACCGTTATCAAGGAGCTAGTCTACCAGACCGTTAGAAAACCGCAGAAGAAACATCGACACATTCCAACAAGAAAAAAAACTGTAAATGTATGTACTACGACATGAAAACTAGACATAGATACAAGCAACAAAAACATTTGTCTAATAAATAAGTATTCAGTTGTTTTCAGTAGCCTAGAACAGTGATGTAACATGAGTTGTAAGCATTTTGATTAAATATAGACATTCTTCAAATAACATTAAAATTTGTGATTAATAAGTTTCTTCATTTTTTGATAACAATAATAAATTCTCATTTAGGAGTTTATTTGATAATCAATCAACCTTACCCAACAACAGAACAGTACTCATATTAACCAATTAGTAAAAAAAAGTATGTCTATAGTTTATTTGCTAAACATTTCGTATGAGGGATTCATTTTTAATATTATGTATAAGCTTTTTCAAATAAATCATTCCTATTTGAAATGTTTTGTTAACGGATACTGATGGTGTTACAGCAATGACAGGGCGTTATAAAGGTTTTTATTGCGTATGTAAAACAAACAGCATCAACTGTCTGAATAAATGCGAAGTAATAACATTCTGCTGAACTTTCATTGTTTATTATTTTGAAATGAATATAAACAACGCTTCGATTGCTGTGGTATCTGCAATCGTCATCAGGTGAATACTAACAAACTTAGAAACTACTGGAGCTTATATACTAAAGACATGTTCGATGAAGCGTTCAAACGTACAAAATCAATTTAGCGTAACAGATTAATTAACAAAATTACTTAGTGAAGTTTAAGTTGTTTTAGAGGTTCGATTAGTGGTTTCCATATGTTGCTTATCTCGACACTTGGCTGGCTGAAAATTTCTTTGTTGTTGTTGATGAATGCCGCTTCTTTAAATTTCCGTTTGTACCAATGTTCCTCTCTGTGTATGATTTTTGCTTCCGACCAATTCATTCGATGTTGGTTATCTCACGAATGTTGCGCGATGCCGGACTTAGAAGTCTCTCCTCTCTGTGTGTGCGTCTGATGTTCTTTCAGTCTGATGTCAAGTGGTCTTTTGGTTTCCCCCACATGGAACTTGGTAAATACAGTTTTGGGAATCTCGACTTGTTTGTGGCTTTGTGTTGGAAATTATACTCCTAATGGTGGTCGATGATTTGAACACTGTATTTAAGTTGTAGCTTTTCCCTATACGTTTTATTGATTCTGATAAACCTTTGACATATGGGATGCTCAGCAGTGAATTGGACAGTTTTTCTGTTTTAGGTTGTCCTATGGTGTTCAATTGCTTTTTCCGTAAAAGCTCTCCTACAATCTTTTCTGGATAACCATTCTGCCTTAGATCGTTTCTAATGTTTTTGATTTCTTCTCGTAGCCCTTTCTCTGTGTTGCACAACCTGTATGCTCTGTCGATCAGAGATTTTACTACTCCCCTCTTCGTAGATGTGGAATGGTTGGATTCAAAGTTGAGATATCGACCGGTGTGTGTCGGTTTCCTGTAGATAGTCGTTTCCATAATTTTCTTGTTCTTTGTTACTTGAACGTCTAAAAAAGGAAGTGAGTTCTCCTTTTCCTTTTCCATAGTGAATTTGATGGATGGTTTGATGTTGTTCAGATGTTGTAGAAAAAGGCCTAGTTGCCGATTACTGTGGTTCAAAATTATGAAGGTATCGTCAACATATCTAAGCTATGGTTTGGGTTTGAATTTCGATGTCTCTATGGCCTGGGATTCAAACCAGTTCATGTATATGTTGGCGACTACTGGAGATAGAGATGAACCCATTGGTAGTCCTTCGTCTTGAGTGAACAATCTGTCTTTCTACTGAAAATACGAGTTCTTGAGGCAACATTCTAGGAGCTTCATTATTCCTTCTACCGGCAGCGTGGTTCTTTCCTGGAGTTTTTCATCTTCTTGGAGCTTCGTTTGGATGATTTTCAATGCTTCTTCATATAAGTCGCGCAGGTTATAATGAACTTACCAACCGTAAGTTAATTATAATTAAGTAATTTTTTTCACTACTAGAATTATTAAAATCTTTCTACCTGTTACTAAATATTAATTTAAATTAAATTAAAAATCAAATCAGTGATTGTGTCAGTTGTCATTAGTTTAATAGAGTTAATTTTGATGTTATTCTTTATTGTGAATTATATATTATAACATATATATTTATATATTATATATTATAACACAAAAATAAATTGATACAAAAAGTTTTTTTTTTTTGCTAAAGTTACTAAAATTGTTTAAAAACATTACTTTAAGCATCAATTATATCCAAAATATATTTAATTTAGTAAGATTCACATTTAGTTAAGCTCGAACTACAAATAATTTAAATTTTTAAAATCAAATTAATTTGTTTATTGAACAATTTGAGTTCATAAGATAGCATTAAATAAAATCTCTTGCCCTTGGTACACAGTTTTGTAAACTTTACTTCTATAAAACTGTTACAGAAGTATCAGTAAATGTAAATATTATTTACTTGCACTTAAAAAAGTACAACTAGTAGTGGAAAAAAGTCGTTATAGCATATTTTATACATGACTACTTAAATTCTACAGAAAGCCTATGGGCGGAGTTTTCTATGTTTAACACTGTATTCGTACATACATGAATCTATTGATATATCAAAATTCTTTACTTTAATTGTTTTTCTAAAAAGGAAAAATGTCGGATACAGTCCGAAAGAGGCCTCCGTTTTCACAAAAGAAGAATTTCACAATTTCTTAACCGTTTGAAAAACAAACTTAGTAACTAGGAGATAATGATCTAGTAGTGCAAAAAATAACATTAACCAGTGTTTAAAATAGAGATAATATCTCTTTATGGTAGTTAATAAAGATAAATTTTATCCACAAAAAATTGCTTTTGATGTTTTTGAGTTGATAAAATTTTATTTATTCACATGTATCATACAAGACTTTTTTTCAATTTTTCAAATTTATAGTTCATTGGTTAGATAATTTATTTACATAATTTTTAATTGTACTATTAGCATTATTAGTATTACATTTCAAAGGTAATGTGATGTTTAATATTTTTACTTTATTTGTGTCGCCAATAGTTGTGGCAGTAAAGTGCGGCTACAAACATTTTATACACTGTATTGAGTGAACAAAGTGTTGCTAAAAGCTTTTTATTAACTGTTTTGGCTTATTTTATTTACCTTTATGATTAAAGTGTTGTTTTAATAATGAAATTCAATATAAGTAATAAACATTTTAATAATCAAAATTGGAAAAAGTCAATTTAATGTACCAGTCAAGAGAATTATTAACTGTAATCTAGAATTAAGTGCTAATTAAATAGCGTATAAATAAAATATATGAAACAATTTAAAGAAAGGTCTTGTCTAAGATTTCCATTCTGCCGATTAGAAATCGATATTTGGCATATTGAAAATTCGGGGAAATATCTACAAATGCACCTATAGAATTGGTCCAAATCGGCGGATACTAACGCATTTATGAAGTATGTACATATGTATGTACAAACTTAATTTTTAAAAATTTATGTAGCGGACTATACTACAGTTCTTAGTTAACTCATGATTACCTATTGTTTAAAACATTACTATTAATCGCCTGATTATTAATATTAGAAAACACAAACATCATACTTATTCAGTTCGTTTCAGGCATAATTTATTATAAGCAACAACTTGTTTAGTAGTAACGCACACTTTAATTAAGTTTAGCAGCAGAAAAACTTTGTCTTTTTTAGAAACTTTTTTTTAACTTGCAGCGTCTGCTTATTTGTTTGTTTGCTTGTTTCGGTCAAATCTTGCAAGCTGAATCTTTTTATCCTATGGCGTTAAATTTCACATTTTCTTTCAGTTCCAATGACAATGCTTTTTTAATTATAAGCCTGCTCTGAATGGACAAGATTAGCTACAGATATGGAAATAATCACTTCCTCTTCTCCTAAGGAGCTGAATTTTTACATGTTGCTTCAGTTCCGATGACAAAACATTTTTAAAAAACAAGCTTTTATTTAACTGCTCCAAAAAGAAGAAAATAATTATTAAATTAAATCAAACCTACAGATTAATTACATTATACAATTTATATGATATAAAAGCTTGTCGCAAGATGTTTCTGTGTAAATAAAAAAGAATGCAATATGTAGCTTGATTTTGACAGAGGTAAATTTAAGAAAAAATGTATTTATTTTATAAAATATATTTAAACAAGTAAATCTCGCGACCAGAATGAACATGCAGTAATTGCAGTTATATATTTTTTAAATTGAATAATGAATTTGTTATAAGTGTGGATTTTGCTACATTTGTTTAGGTTTTTAATCTTTAAAGTTAATTGAATGTACATAGAACAAGCATCAGTAATGGAGTGTCCAAATCCTACATTAAATTTAGTAGTAAAAACGTTACAAAAAAAGTAAGGTTAAAGTCAACACTACAAGCTACCAGACTATGGTACGTTCAGCAACAAGGTGATCCATCACAAGTTAGAGTTTTCAGAAAAGTAACAATTGCCATACACTTGTCGTTACGTGTACTAGGTTTTAAATTTGCACCTCCGTTTTCTAATGGGCACTATTGCACATTAGACCGACTTCTCTTAATATCCGAAGTAATAAAAAAAAATTTTTAAATAAATTTTATTCTTTAAAGAACGTCACTGCTTAAGTAAACCTAATAGCTTCCAAATTGAATTTATTTGTATATGCTCTGAAAAAAAAAAGAAAAAAGATATGATTTAAAATTTGTTAATATAGTTCTGGGTGAAACACATGGTACTAATCCTTTAATTTTGTGAAAAAACGGAATATAGGTTTTTGTACTTTTATTGAGTAACAATGCATAATCTAAAAGAATAACATCGTTTAATTGGTAAAAATCTTAATCCTCTTCCATTTCTATTGTAACTAGTTCATATTCCTCACTTAGAAGGGCAAAACAAATCACTTTATACTATTTTTATGGCAATGTTTTGTGCTACAAGTAAGCACTTCATAAGGCCACTGAAAAACGGGAATATAAGACTTACAAGCTTTTCAATAAAGTTTCAGTAGCCTGATAAAGTGCTTACTTGCAGCACCAAACGTTGCCATAAAAATTGTATGTAAAGTAAGTAAGTAAAGAATTTAAACCAGTTACAACATTGTTTAGTTTTAACCAATCTATATTTGAAAAATAGAAAAACCACAGTATTAAAAAAACTATCTGGGTACCAATGCTCATCCTGAACTAAAATCTGATTTTTTTTCTAATAAAAAAATTCAATTATTTTTTTTTAGTCGACTCAGATTTGTAGATCAATTTTATTCATTTTTCGTCTTTTTTTACTTTTCTGGTAGTACAATTTACAGTATCAATATGATGAATGAGCAATGTTGTCTCAGCTTTTACGGTTCTTTTAATAGTAGTGACTTTTGGTAGGAAAAGTACTGTAGATTAACAAACAGAAGCATTAGGTAAAATGAAAAGTAAAGTATTTTGCCAATTTTTTGCGTTTTCTCAGTACCAGTTAAACAGCAGTATAATTATATAGTACTCAGCAAACGTTTTCGTAAGTTTTTTGACCTGTATTATACTGAATTCGGGTTTCTTCAAAGACTGATGACCAAGCAGCTGTCCCGCCATCTTTTTGAAAGTCTACCTGGTGGTCTGGTGCTTTCCGGTTTTCCATCATGTGCTTTTCTTACCAGTCTTGTGCTATTCATTTTAGAAATGTGTTGGTTCCATTGTTTTCTTCTTTCTTATTCTAAATGTAGCATTGTTCTCTGCTGTGTTGATAGTTAAGCACTTTTTTGACTGAAAAACTATGTTATAACTTTTAGCCGTAGTGTTGAATTTATTTAGCATTTTTTGTAGGTTATTCATATACCACGTAGAATGAATAGATTTTGGCTATCACTTTGTCTAATTTCTGTGCTTATTGGAATTGTTTTTGTTAACGGACTTTTTGTTCTAGTTTTGCTGAAGCACCTCGAGTTAATTTTTTTATTATACTGATAATTTTGAAAGGAACATTTTTTTCTTCTATCATATCGGGCAGTGTTGTTCTATCTTTCTATTTTTTGTTAGATCTACAAAGCATAAGAAAACTGGGTTATTATATTTGATTACTTTTTCCGTAATCTGACATACAATATACCTAGCGCCTGTGGTAGATCGATTCTTTCTGAATTCCTGTTGTTCTTTCCTAATTGACACTAGATCGCGTCGATTATCGGAAATTATTCCGGTAAATAGTTCCCTCTAATAGAATATCTTTCTTCTAGTATGTTAGGGTTTGTTTTGTCTTCTTTTTTTTTGAGGCAGTTTTTTATTTTATTAAATAGTATTGTTATTTCTTTTGCTAGGGTTTGTACTTGATACTTATTTCTCTGTATTCATTGATCAATTTTTTGTTGATTTTAATAACTTTTCAGGCCCTCTTTTGGTTGCCATAAAAATTTATTGTATTTCTCATGTTTGTCTGCTGTTTTCATACTTTTATAACACAAGTATGTTTCTCTTTGCTCAAAATCTTTACGTTTTTAGTGACCAAAGTTTTTGTTTTGTTACATACCAAAATGTGGCTGCAGGTGCATAAGTTCATAGGAACAAATATATTGTTTGCAGTATGGTGAGAGTTGAAAATTGCTACTATGTTGTTGAAATGCTTTTGCAGGTCTTGTGAAAATTCATTGAACAACTTCTAAGGCTGTGGTTAAAAAAATTTAATTAACATTTGACCATAAATTAATTTTGCACTTGTTTTAAAATTTTCTTTGAGTTTCGAACGCATTCTTAGTAGAATTAGTAGAACTGGTGGAATTGCATAGACTTAATTTGGATTGCTATTACATGTAATCGCTGATTTGAGTCATCAAAGCATTCTTTCTACAATTCTATTTGTTTGCGGATAATAAAGTGTAGTTAAACAATGTTCAGATCCCATTAAGTTAAAAAAACTATGTTTATGATTATAAGCGACTTTCGGCTTAGACTGCGTTATAGTTAAACACCCATGCTTAGGTTCTAGTCTATCCTTGAGAGCCAAAACAAGAAAGAGAACTTGGCCTTTGCCGTATTGTCGTTCGTAAACCCAAACAAACTGACGTTTCGCAAGACATTGCAGACTGCATCTTCATAGTGGTAAATGTCACTGAAGGAAAAAGTGTAAGTGACGATATTTATATTAATAGCTATTAGTGTAATTAACGGACCTTATCTTTTTGTTACCGCTTGACTGACTTCGTTATTACTCGGAGTAAGTGTTTGTATCCTTTTCAAGATGGTTGATCTTTGTCTTAGAGAATATAATACTGGTAGCCAAGATTTCTTGAGTCTTAAACCGTCTTCTCGGTTCATATTACCTGGATGTTTTTCTATCTCCACACCTTCGCGGATTAGTCTGGGAAAATAGAAAGGAGTTCTAGCCAACACTTTAGTTTGGTCAAAGTTTAGCGTGTGTCCTTGGTTCCACACGTGTTCTGCCACTGCTGATTTAGTAACTTTGTGGTGTTTGCAGTCAGCCATTTGTTCTTTTACTCTAACTTCAATAGAGCGTTCCGTCTGTCCTATATAACTTGATCCACAGGAACAAGGAATTTTGTAGAATCCGGCGTGTTTTAGAGCCCCTGCCGATATAAAGTTGTATGCTGTAACAAAGTACTAAAAAAAGGTAAGTGTAACAAATTTGAGATGCTTTTTTAAAAGTTTACGCATCGGTGGTCTCACCTGTATAAGTCTTTACTGAAACTATGTTCACGATATAACCGTGTCAACTAACCAATTATTTCTGACATCGACCAGTTCATAATGAGCAAGAAAATCGGTACCGATAATGGTACAATCAATGTCAGTATTAAAAGGTTATACACAAACGTGAGTCCTAAATATAAATTTTGGCACTTATTATTAGACCATATGTACAATACCTTGCACCGTTCACTGCACTTATATAAAAATTTGTATTTGTAACTGGACGAGGTACAATTTTTTTTAGGAACACTGAAACATCAGCGCCGATGTTTACTAAATAGCTTATGTTATCAATTCTATCTTTAACAAACGGCGCTACTGCCGCCTAGGTAAATTCTTTGTTTTTTTAAAGTACATGGCTGTTTACAGTTGCAATATCTATCTATCTATCTGGAACGTATTCGACAGTCAAATTGCCTATGGTTTGTGAAACGGTCGTTTTGTTTTAACCTGGATGAAATTACTGCTATTTGTAGAGAGACAGCTCTAACATCAAAAGCTTTTCTTCATCCTTTTGATTACGTTTTGCATACTAAATCGGCTACTCTTGCAGTATTGTCTAAGGGTTGTGTGGCAACGGTTGGAAGAATTGCTTGCCTATAGACTGATAACAACTGCTCCAAATTATACAAAGCAAATCGTCCGACACGGTATTATCAACGAATCCACGCAGATAGCGTAAAACTGACTTGAGTTCATTTCCGCTAGCTCTTCGTGTTCTAATAGTCGTCGTGTTTTTATTTTGCAATGTAGACAAACGATCTATTAATTCAAGCTTGATTTTTTCATATTTATTGTCAGCAGCTATTATGTCTAGAATATCCGACACGTAACGCGAATCAACACTACTAGCCACTAAATAATATTTTTTTTGTATCATCGGTCACTGCGTTTAATAGGAATATTCTTTTTATTTGTCAAAATGACGCTGCGGGTTGTTTAAGCTAAAACGGTGGTATCATAAACGTAACTCTTTGACGTATAGACAACGTAACCACATTGTCGTTCGCCTTGTTTTTTCGTACTTATTGTATGTAAAAAATGAATCTTGTCGGGGTCAACAATGTCATAACCTTAAAGGTACGAAATACGCGCATGTATAGATTACGAAACAGTTATTTAAAATATTAAAAGTTTATAACATTAGTTTTGTAAAGCAAGCTGCACCTTTAACGCTTGCTGTTAGTGACTAATTAACCTAGCTGGCGTGAACGCCCGTTCATTGCCGTTTTCTAACTAAATCATTGTTACCAAACGCCACAGACGACAATTTTACGACAGGGTAGGCTAATGTTTAGCACTAAATGGTTGTTTGTTTAAACATTTGTTATACTTTTCTATTTTTGCTAAAATGTTCTATTTTTTTCTGTTAAAATAAATAAAATCTTGTTTTTTATTACTCGTTTATTGATTTTATAATTACTTATAAAATAAGTGAAATTAAATGACACTTAAATGTAAGTGCACTTGCTTAGGTTTATAAGTCCATGGCATTATCGATTTGTTTTAATAAGATTTTCTTTCATCATTTTTTTCTATAAATTGGTTTACATTTTATCTATAAAATAATTAAGGAAGGAACTTAATATTAAAGATATAGCGTTGATATCTCTATGCTGCGTTTTCTAAGTCAACCCTGTACAATAAGTTTTTTTTTTATCGTAATTAATAAAGCTATTCTTTAAAACAAATGCATTGCAAACTCAAACATAGAATAAAGAAAATTTTCAGTTAAATATAATACTTCATAGTTTCCTACATGTGGATTAACTCGTACGTAGCTCCGTTCCTACGAGATGGCGTTTAGCCTCAGATTTGTTAATCAATTAACACCCGAATAGGATTAAAACTATGGCAATTTGTTTTATATAGTTGTGGAAACTGCATTAGAGTATTCCAGTGCTGAGGAGTCCAAATAGGACGAAACAGCTGTCCACTGTTCTCTAAGGTGGTTTCTGCAATTATATAAACAAATTTTTGCACTTGCGTAGTACAGTTAGAAATATTATGCCGCGTATAATTCAAATACATTTTTTGAAATTCGCGGTTGTAATATTTACTATCTAACTAACAACTTCATAGTTTCCTACATGTGGTTTAAATATAATGTTGAATAAGGCAATTCTTATTTAGACAGCTATATATTTGTACGTTTCTGATTTCTTAAGCGTATCCGTCAGTTTTCAGATTTATTATTATAATTTAAAATCGGGTTTTTAGACACATAAATGTTAAAAATTAAATGAGACGTAAGATTAGTTATAGCATAATTCCAATTTAAAAAACACAACAGACGTTAAAAATTAGCATCAATGTACATATTGGGCTTATCTTTATGTACGTAGCATGGATTCAGAAAGAGATCCAATACCAAAAAACGAGGTTATCTTAAATTGAAACAAATTGTATACTAATGTTCTGTTGGAGTAAAAATTGCTGGTTTAAATCAAAGTACTCAAAGATACTTATGTGTTACTTATTATAGTAGAGTAAAAAAATTTTAAAACGTTAAGAAAATTAAGATAGTAGTGATAAAAAATGTTCTATCTGAAAGTGAGCTAGAAAAAAAAATATATTTTTTTTATACATTTTTTACAAATAAATTGTGCACTAAATATCACTAACATTTATTAAAACGCGTACTGTATATATTTTATTATATAAATATGTAGCTAAAATTTTTTCAGGTATTCTAACAAATGTGAAAAATATTTTATTAACAAAATACCTTCTAGCTGTATAAATAATAGATCTAAAAAAATAAAAAACTAAAGTTAAAGTGTCATCATTTTCAAGGCGGCCACAACTTTAATTAAAACAAAATTAGATTTCTAGAGTAAACGAATATTGATGTAAGTGTCGATAGCCACAGGAAACTGCAGTAATCTAATTACCACGGAAGCTGCTGTCCGATTATATTGTCTCAGTACGAAGCATCAATCATTTTAAAGCTTAAAAGTTGAACTTGTTGAAGCTTTTTCAATGCATACATCTAAGTGCTTATTGGAAAACCATTTATCATGTATTCATTAGTATGTAATTTGTGTTGAATTGACAATGAAAGGTAAATATACAAAGAACTAATTTGTGGAGATAAGAAATAACTATAATTTAGTTTACATAAAATGAAAATTATTTTTCTTAAAAACATTTTCTTGTGATTATATATATCCACCCGTCATACAAATCTTGTGCAATATTTCAATTTGTTATTTACAACAACAAAATTATTTTTTGTGTAATAAATAACTCGGTAGAGCCTTTATCATAACGTAATTCATAAAAATAAATTCTTACCTTTTTTTGACGTAACTTGATTGCTAGTTTCAGTCTATTTAAGTGCATCCGTTCACCATGTTCAAAAGCTGGTCCTGTAGGATCGTGATTTAATAACACCTCTAATTCGTACGAACTTCGGGTGTGATCTAAAAGCGCCGTTGCAAAATCTTGACATTGCTTCCTCAATTCTTGATATTCAGTCTTAAATTCGTGTTCCATAAAACTTAATCTGAAAATAAAACTACATTTAGTAATATGCTTAAAATAGTTATGTAACTCTTAATGTAAATGAAAACACGAAAATACTCTATACCTTCGTAATTCCCATGATAATTCAAAAGCAGTAAGAATTGGATCTTTAGATGAAAGAGCGATGAGAGACGGAGAAGCTAAAGCTCGATATGCATTTATTCGCGAACGTGAGTGCCTTAAGGAGTCTTCCATTCTGGATGTAACACATTCATCACAACCGCATCTGCAACAAAATTGTACAATTTATTTGTCACAAATTTTGCAGTTATGTAAATGTTAGATAAATTTTAGTATACATTAAGCTCCGCTGCTTTTAGCATAGTAAATATAATACTACTGAAAGATTAATAATAAACAATCAAAGATAAAATTTATGTAAGTTTACCGATGATTTTGTCGATACATGTTTTAGTCTTATGTTTTTTATTTGCGAATTGTTGTTTAAAAATAAAAAAATATAAACATAATTTTTTTTTTTAATAGCAAAAAAAACTATAGATAAAAAATGAAATTTAGCACGAGAAATTACTATAATGCAATCTGAAGATGACACGGTAAATATCTAATAACAAATACCTTTTTAATAATCGTTGTATTAAGTCTTTAAAATTATAAATTCATTAAAATTTTACGTAACTTTTGCAATAATTCAAAGTGTTTGCGCTTAAAAAAATGTGTTCAAAATAAAAACATTTCTTTGTGATGTTTGTTTCTCAAGGTTTGTCTGTGTTAGTTTTTATAACGCTACTTTTACAACGTTTGTTTGTATCTATAGTGTTAGTTAAACTATTAATAAACAAGTTATGGTTTTTAAAAAACAAGTTTTAAAAATTCTGTAAAAATCTTTTGCTTGTAATATACAGTTATTTTATCATAATGTTTTCGTTAACAATGCACAACCATTAAACAGATATATTTTTTTTGCGGTTTGTAATATTTTATTTTAAAAAATATTACAATAATAAAAAAATATTTTAGAAAGTTTTGTGACTGATGAACGTGAAGATGCATTTGTCACAACGACTTTAATCGTTTTTTTTTAAATAATAGTTGCAATGTGCACGCGTTACATTTGTGTTATTCTGAAAAGTAACAACGTCAATTACGACTTTAAAAACACTTTCAATAATAATACATATATAGTTAGATATCACAAGTTAGCTTCTCTAGTTTGGAGTTAAGTTCAACAAAACTAATGTTATTATGAGGTTATATATTGTTATGTGCTCTAAATTCAAATTGTGCTGTCCTGTATATTATTGGTTGACTTGAAGTTAAGCTGTACTTCTCGACGCCCTCTAACAAGTTCGTTCTCGTCACTTCCTTTTGAGACGTCAAATTGTTTGCTACATAAAATATGCCTGCTTTAGTTAACAATATTTTTTAAAACATCCACGTGTTGTGGCGTTATGTATTTCGACAACAGCGCTACTTAAATGGTTTATTCAACGTACGGCAAGCTTTTTTATTCTTTTTGGAATTTCATTTAATTTTTCATGTCGTTACATCCTATACCTGTAAGGGCGAGCATCTGCAAGCACCCTTTTCGTAGAACGACAATACCTTAAGCGATTCTGGAAATTTCGATGCAGTTATTAAAGGGCAGCATCGAGTTGATAACTCACTCAGATAAGACGAACTTGACGATTGATACCTTATTATGAGGCAAGGACGTACGCCACCTTTAAAAAAAATTAATAAATTGTCAACAGCATACGAAACACTCCGGTCTGCTTACTCGTCATAGATGCTACCTTTTACCTGTTTTAGAGTTTGTGAGTCACCAGTTTGACACGATTATTTTTAGGTAGCTTAATTACAGGAGAGCCAGTAGGAAAACGTTTTCTGAAAACCACTCTGGATTTGAGTAAATCAAATTTTGGATTTTATTTATTCGTTCACTACGGTGCTTCCCACGAATCATATTTGCTAATCATGCCGGAGCGTTTAAAATTATTTGTTTCTTATTACTAGTATCCTAACTTAAATTGATATCGCATGCTGATATATCGTCTGTTAAATATTATTACTATTCTACAAATAATTGGTATGTCCTGGTCGTTATACTTAGTATTTAAATGTATTGTGAGTTGTCGATGCTTATACTTATACTCAAACTAAATTACTTATTGTGTGGCTATTGAACTATTTATTTGTTATCAATCATAATTTAATTCACAAGTTATCCTTCTAAGACAATTTTAGTAAATTTAATGTTAACGATTTGGTTTCTTATATTTATACTATACGGACCTTAAAATTTAATACAAGCTTCGAGCTTACTATACTTATCTAACAGAAGTTGTATTTGCAAGACAAGATCTGGCGCCCATTAAAATAAAATTCTTATCGGTTAAACTCCTTTCTCTAATAGGAATTGTTTGAATCCTACTGCGAGCTGGCCGTGCAAAATTCGTAAAACTACTAGAAATTTTTAGCTATATGTAAAGGTATACACGATATATAAATCATATAAAAATAACTAAGAATAGATCAGTTGAAAGTGTAGTCACCAATTCAAGACAAACAACAAGACAACAAACAATAAACAAAGAAAAAACACAAACGAGAATTAAGATGCTTGCAATCTCAGTTCTTGTCCTTAATAATTCAAGGTTTGTTATAATCAACACTTATGCAAAATAGTAAAGCTGAGTGAACACGAAAAAATGACAAATTGCATATGATGCTTAATTTCATAGAGAAGTAAAGAATTGCAAAGTTTTCTTCCAATCCGAATAATATCATAAAACTTAACAAAGAGTATGAATTTGGCAGACTAGCCAATCTTGTAAATAGTGATGATTATTCCTCCTATGTGGTACTCTTCCTCTTTATTTTGTGGACTTAGAATGTAAACGGATTTAATGGTTGTAATAGATTTTCCTTTTAGTCATGTTTTGCATAAACCGAGAGTTATATAATGGAAATTATAATGTCACCTTGATAGAACATCTGTAGTTGCTTATTCTTTCCTTACTTGCTACAAGAAGGGATTATTAGTAAAAGCGTGTAACGCAAACGTGGATTTAATGAAATTGGGTTAAAAAACCTAAAAGTTTTACTATTGTAATTTTTATTGAAGGAGCACATGATCTGGTTAATGTCAGATTTATCAAGATTCTTAGTAGTTTATTTTCGTATTAGTTAATAAATGGTGAATGTTAAGTAGGCTGGAGTAGCATAGTATAAATTTATTATTACTGTTATTGTTGATGTTACTGATTAAGTTGTGAAAAACGGGAATATATGGTATAGCAAAGTAGTTGCAGTTATCTTTGATTCCAGTCGGTAAACTTTTACATCTTTACTTTTTACACTTTTGTTGTCTTATCTAAGATTGTAATCATGTTTTAGTTAACTGTTTGAAAAGTTTACACCTGAAGATGGCTATTATATTAAGCCGTGGGCAAAATATGTAGCACAATTACTGCGTGAATATATATGTATAATTATTACTTTTTTGTCTATTTATATGACTTTAATAATAAGACAAACGTGCTCTTAAAATTATTGAGGCAACAAATGACCTCTTATTAAAAAATTAAGCTTTACCAATCTTTACCGAAATGAGAAGTTTTAGAATTTCTTGCCTTGTGCAGCTCTAGAGCAGCAAAGTAAAAAATAGAAATCCACATAAAAATAAGTGTTCAAAATCAATTAATATATTAGAACGATTATGTTACAGGTGGAAAAGCCATTTAAAAAATCTTGAAATTCAGTTAAAATTAAAAAAAAAACGGTGTTAAAGTTAATCTCAAATTTAACAGATTCAGTAATACATGTAGTCAATATTATATTTCTAGTGTTATGCTATGCTTTAATATCGACATTACTTACATATAAGCATACGTGGTTGATTACAACGAGAACTGCTGCCGCGAAAACAAAGAATCAAGTGACTTAACTTACGGAATTTTTACTTTGTATCTATATTTGGGCTTCTCTTTGACCCTTTATTGTTTCTACCGATTCTGATAATCAAGTGGTGTTACATTACTAAGTTATGCATAACTAAATTCTAGCATCTCAACTTCTCAACAAAACATATTTTAGCAAATCTTCTTACCTGCAAAGTTTTGTATTTTCTTATTCTTGCTTATAATTATCCTTTATATAAATAAATCTACTCGAGTTACTTGCTAAGATTTGACACTTTTGCAATTTAAATAAAAAATAATGAATTTACTTTATGCTAAGTACTATAAAAAACAAACCATGAATCAAGTAAATCTCTTAATCTAGTTTAAAGAGCGAAAACGACAGCAGGGATATTATCTAACTCAAGTTCTTTTAAAACATCTTGCCGAATATAAGGGTAAGGTAAACTGCACAACACGCTTTATCCTATCTGAATAAATCACAGTTAATTTATTTGCCTAGCAGGTTTAGTAGTAGTGGTGGGTAAGTATTTATTACAGATTCTTTAATTTATTGTTGTTTAAATTACTTAAATGCATTTTTTGCTGATATCTTAATAAACCTGGTGTTAGAAATACGCTTCAGCGTAGCAACAAACGACAGTGTCACTCAGTTATGAACGTTTCATGTGTTACCGCGCTTTTTAATATATGACGTAGCTAAGGGCAATTATATACACAGTAATGCATATTAGTTAGAGGTTTGTTTGTTTGTTTGTTTGTTTGTAATAAAAATTGTACATACTACAACCTAGTTTTAATGGAACTAATAAAGTTACAGTAAAGTCTAAATGTATTCTGTTCCAATCTTCAACCGTTATGTCGATTGAAAACAAAAGTCTTTCGTCAAAGAAAATTAAACTGTTAGAATATATAAATCAAATCGAAATGCTTCCTAGCCCAGAAACATTCGAGACCACTTCAGCAAAAGCAGTAGTAGTTGACTCATATCTCTTTAAAGAAATCAACGTAAAACATTCAGATATAGGTCATAGAGCTAAAAAAGTAAAACTCTATGTTCAACTTTAAAATGTAACAGAAATTAATACAAAAAATAAAGAACGAGTATCTAGCAGCACTCCCACTTTAAACATTTCTGATAACTTATAATGCAAACAGCGACGGTATTGCAATACTTCCTATGGAAGAAATAACCGCAGAACAGATTGAGATCCAAAGTGATAAATTACATAAGGGTGAAGAGAGTGTGTGAAATCGACATGGGAAACAAGAATAAACAAAAACAAAATGAAAACTTTGATTCCATTGATACTAATGAAAATAAGAACTAAACGTAAAGACTTGGAAAAAGCGAAAAAAATCAAAAAATGTTATATAAATCAACTACTTAAGTCATGCAAAAGGATATGCAGACAGAAGTGTTTTGAACGATTTAATAAAGATAAAAGAAAAATATTTTTTCAAAATTATAAGGTTTTAAATTTTAGAGAAAAAAGACTGAAGAAGATTTGCCTAACGTAGACTCTGTAGAAGATGAATCGCTGCTGCTAAAAAACTTATTGTTAGCTTCTTAGTCTGAAACAAAAAGCATGATAGCAGTTTGTAAAAGTACGTTTATAAATACTTTTGGTCTAATGTCAAACTCAGTAATCACTGATTACTTAAAGAGAACAGTAAATGATTTACCGGTAGACTTAACAGACCAAATAGGCTAAAAACGGGCTGAGACGGTGAGAGCATTGCCGACAAAAATTACACAGATGTAAAAGAACACATTGATTCTTACAATCCGCAAGTGTCACATTGCAATTTAGAGCATGCCCCGAGATATTTACCGTGTGATATAACAGTTCGTGAAATGCACAAAAACTTCTTATCCAAGTTTTATAAAATAAGTTATGAAACCTGTAGGAAAATATTTGATAAAGAAAATATAGATTTTGTATCACTTACCCAAGATGAGTGTGCAATGTGCTTCACCTATAAAAATCATGTTCACGAAAATTATATGTCAACTACTTTCATTGCAACTGACTGTGAAAAAGTAGGAGTAGTAGAAGCTAAAAAAGCAACATGTACAATAATACTGAAAAGACTGAACAACGATACAAAACACGTAATTTTTGGACTGACAACTGGACAGCACAAAATAAAAACTGGACCCTTTTTACAGCTTGTGTCATATTCGTTAACAAAATCTGGGAACCAGAATATATCACTTTTAAGCATTTTGAGCCTGGTCACAGCTTTATGAAAGCTGACTCAGTTCATGGTCTTATAGGCAAAACATGAAAACACACTCCAGAAATATTAGATTACGAAGACCTAGTTCCTGTAATTGAATCATCAAATAAGTTAAACAAGCTTGTTAATTTACGCAGAAGATTTCTTAGAATTCGAAAATGGTTGTCAAACTATAATTAGACAATAATTACTATTAGGTCCTAATGAAATGTTTAACTAAGGTATTTTACGTTTTATAAATGATCAAATAGATAAATACAACAGAAACGTTATAAAATAAATTGATACTAGCTTAAAAATATCGTAGTTTTATTGCGTATCCCCTGGTTTTCAAAACAATTTGAACATAAAAATGAATAAACTTTAGTCAGTATAGTGTAAATAAAAGCAATATTCGATTTATTGCATCGCTATTAGCAATGCTTTTGTCTACACTATAGTCATACATCAGAAATGAAATACAATCAAAATCCAGAAGTTTGTTATTTTTACGTAAACTTTAGTAACAAGGTCATGTACAAACAACAAAGTTTTAGTACACTATTTTTCAATAAACAAGCTTCTGAAGTTTGTTCTACTTATGTTTTTGTAAGTACAGTTAATGGCGCTTTTAAACATGTTGACATTACGTATTAAAAATTTCGATTTAGTTTAAAAGTAGGTGGTTATGAGAATATACGCTGCTTTAATTAATCTGCAAATGGCAAACAGTTTTTTAAATAATATATACATTAGCAAAATATTTATAGTTTAATAATAAAAAAATTACTAGTCTAATGCCTTAGGCATGTAACAGTAATTATCTATTAACAACATAATTTTTAATTTATTAAAAATAATAGTAAACCTCATAAACAAAATTAATTTAATATTGAATATAGAATTTAAACATAAGGTTTAAGTTTACATGTTTAAAAATAAAGCTTGTAAACAATCAAAATAATTGAATTCTATACAAATATGTAATTAAATTAAAAATCTATAAATGCAATAAAGTTAGAATGTTTTTACTAAAGGACAACATTAACGTAGATATACGCAATATCGTTTATTTTCTAATTAAAGTATATTTTTTAACCATAATTGAGAATAATGTAATAAGTTAGTTATATACAAAAAAAACAAGATACGGGAGGTATATACGGCCGTACGGCTACATTTGAAATTGTAACAAATCTGTCAACATCAAATATTCTCATTCCACGACAAGAACGGAATTTTGTTCAAAAAATTACGCGATTCTGTAATATTGGTATGCTCTTAACTTCAACAATGGTTCGTAATTTGTAAATAATTTATTTCATGGCTCATTGGTGATGATAGCACCCAAAGGCAGCATTACTTCAAAATTTTTCGTCGAATTTTTAAACCACTTTGCAAAGTACAGAATTAGTGATAAAACTCTTCTTATTTTTGATGATGCTTCCAGTCATCTTAGCTACAGAATTGTTGCAATCGCATCAGCGGATTTAGAGCAACTAAATATTTTCCTTTGATTCGTCCATATTGCCAGATTTTACATACGCTCTCTCTATGCCCACCAATTTGGAATTTCCACAAAATCGAGTTTAATAAGTGTTTTCTGATGACCAAGTTTCAAGTGATGATTACATACCATTGCCACGTTTGATTAATCAGAAGAAAGCAAACTCGGAAAACTTAGATAATTCATTCGAAACAGTGTTACCTACACCAAAAATTAAACACAAATAAGGGACTAATATTTCCAAAACAGTTTGAAAGAAAGCCATATATTACAGAGTTCAAAAAGTCACAAAAGATTTATTTACAAACACTCAATATATAAATTTACCTTCAACTTCAAAAAATAATAATAACGTAAATAAACTGTCAGCAAAATCCAAAGAAACTTTCAAATTTAAAATCACAATAACAGTTTTGGTATTGCTTAATATGCAAAACTTTTTGACAAATATATATGCGTCTCTGTTTTTTTTGCATCTTGTATTACCATAAAAAATGCGTGAGATTCACAGAAGACGATGTGGGCGACTTTGTGTGCTTTGATTGTTAGTAATTTCATTTTTTTTATCTGCGGACTATATTATAAGTCTACATGGGTAATATGGCCATTTGCCGTTTTTTTCATTAATTGTTTTTAATATTAGTAAGGGTAAGCAATATATTAAAAGTTACATGTATTACTATTCTTAAAATATCAATATATAATACTAAAATTGATAGTACAAATTAAACAGACCACTCCTCCTCTACCTCACTAAAAGTTAGTGAAAATATATTTCATCTACAATTTTTGCAATGAAAGGGTCATTTAATAAAAAAAAATAAGAAATAAAAAAAATAAACTATTTAGGCAATTAAAATTTATTAAACGTAAATATTCCACAAACAATACAAAGGTTTTAATAATTACAGATATAAAACGACATATAAACTTACAAACAAAATCGAGTAGCTGAATCCGGTAGATTAGATAAAATATTGTTAAGAACAAGTCAATAAATTAAAATTATAAAATAAGTAACAAATACAAACTAACACTATGACAAACAGAATGACATGTATAATCAAAAATTTAAGGTAAAAATGTTATCAATTTATAGAAATTTAAAAATTAAAGAATACTTGCTAACAATCAAAGTCTATATAAAGCTAACTTGCAATTTTAGAAAGTAAATTATTATAAATGTTACTTAAATTGTTGGTATCACTATTAAAATTTCTATTTTTGTAGATATTAATAAATATCATCTCAGAACCAGTCTTTTTCTAAAATTAGTCTCCACATCCAAAATTGTGGGATTATGGAAATCAAAGTTGTGTTCCGTTAATATGATGTACGGATAAAAGTGTTTCACATTTTTTGTTAGTAGTCATATTTATGGTTGTTTAACCGATTTTTTTACTTTTTGTGGCTAATATAACACATTTGACAGTCCATACAATCGAGTTTATACACTACATTGTGTTTTTTTGTTATTTTAGTTTAGTCTTTCATTCTACTGTAAAGCACGTTATAAATAAATTTTGGTATCTGTTTTGAATATCGGAATAATTCTTTTAGTTAGGTTAAGTTCGGACATTTATAATTTTGGTGTGCAAAATGTTAGTGTTAGGGTTACTAGTATTTACGTTTATAGGAGAAATTATATTAGTATTTGGTGTTAAAATGTGTAAGTATTTTCTTTATTATGTTGTTAGTATGTTCTCTAGAATGCTCAAATTTTTATCATGAAATTGTAGGCTAATTAAACCAATAATTTCATATTTTTATAGCGTTGATTATGGGGATTCTTTGATATTGAGGGTGTTTAGATAAATAATTGATGATTTTATTTGAGGTTATAGGTTTTGTATACCATTCACTGACTATATTGTACAATTATCTTTGTTCATCAAATAGCCGTGGATATTAGAAACTTAAAAACAATTGCATATCGTTTATTTCTTTGACAGTTGGTTAAACATCTGTATGTCTGTTGTTAGTCGTTTACAATAACTTTTGTGTAAGTTATTACTAAATAAGTTTTACTTGTTCTGTGCATTTTCGTGCGATTTAATACATAAAAAAACTTTAATTTCTTATTATCGTGGGAGACACTATAAATGTGTTTACTTTTGCTCAACTAACAGACATGCTTTTAATTTATGACAAAGTACAGAAAATGGCTCCGTTGTTCTTCGAAGATACCGTAAAAAATTTCCCAATCAAAGGATACCAAATTGTAAAACGTTTGAAGCATTGAAAAACGTTTTAGAGAAAGAGGCACTCTCAAACCTTAACGGATAAACGCTCCTTAACAAAGATTTTGCAAACGTTAAAAAAGAAAAACTCGAAACAGTTCTGTTATTTTCTAGTACTAGCACGTGTTTCAAGTACCAGCGTATGGCGAACGCTACAGTTGTGCAAGGTTTGTTACCACAAGATTATAATAAGCACAGACAATTCTCTCGATGGTTAATTCAAAAATACACGCAATAACCCAACACATTTGGTACGATCAAAATCCTCATGCAAGTGCTACTACATCAACATACTGTTTCATTAAATGACTGGTGTGACCTTCTTGGTGACAATCTCTTTGGCCCCTTCATTTTACTGACTAGGCATTCAGAAATATCTTACTTAATTTTTTTTTTAATTCTGTTCTAAATTTGATTGTTTTACGTAGTACTCTTAAATATCGAATATTATAACAATTAAACTAATGAATTCTTTTAAGCGTTTTCATTCTAATTTTAAATAAATTTTAGAACTATTTAACAGACTTTTTACTGACCCACACTTCTACTTAAATAATAATTGACTTTCAAAGCATATCGCAGCTAATTACACAAATTAAAGGAATAAAAAATATAGTTTACTACGACTGTTGTATCTCTCTTTTGTTAATAAATGAAAAAATATAACGTTTTTTAATTTTTATTAAATGATAAAACTAAGTTGCACTGTTATAATCACCCTGGATGGTTAATCAGTTAATCGTTTTGAATTGGTTTTTCTTTCTTTGTAATTCAAAGATTAGATCGACATTGATTAATCGATGCAAATCAAATAATTCAAAATCACAATTGAAATTATTGAATGGAATTGAGTCTAAAAATGTATCGTTTAAAATACAATAAAAATATACGGTAAAAAAGAAAACCGATCTCAATTTATTTATGTTAAATTCAAAAAGGAAAATAGTATAGATTATAACAGGGTGAAAAACAAGATTAAAGAAGAACTTTCCGGCATTTTTAAATTTGTGAGTCCAAACCAACAACGTGCTAAAGAAAAATTGGAACACATGCATTTTTTTACAAAAATTCAAAATTAGTGACAGCGTGCTAATCACCAAAGACGTAGCCCTTGGAGTAGTATAATGAAAGGCAAATGTCACTATGAAACTTTTTGCCGTACAAAGACCAGATGGTCGAGTGCGACAAAAAGAAGTTGTGACATGTGTTTTTCATACTATTTTTTTCCATTTCGAATGCATTTACTCACAAAATTGTTTTAGTAATTTTTTTAACCTGTGTTGGCAATTTTGGCATTTGACAATTCAAATTTTAAAATTTCAAAGTATTGTAGTAGTTATACTCCGTCCAAAGTAAAAGAATTATCAAATAAAGCTTTAGATAATTTGATGCAAATAAAACAAAGTAAAATAACTTCCGAACTTAAAGTTGAATTATTTCTAGAACGGTTACTAATAAAGTTAGAATGTGCATAACTAAATTTGCTTAGAATTAAACAAAAAAATTAAAAATGTGTAAATAAATATATGATCCTATTTAAAAAAAAAGTTTTTGTATGTCAAATATGCAAGTACATTAAATAATCTTTTCAAACGTAGTTTAGTTTAACTAATATCCAAAGATTGCAAGATTTAAGAGATACTAATTTTTTACTGCAGTCCTACTGTCGTATTTAAAAAAAAATACAAAAATCTTTAAAAACGATTTAACTAATAATTTTTTTGTACAAATATTATAAAAGCAATAAAAAAGTAGAATGAAATATATACTCTAGGTTTAAAGAAAAATGTATCGTTAATTATTACATAAAAACGCAGCACCATGTATATCAAATAATAATTTAAATAAATAAAAAACATTCAATACAACAACTTTTATATAAAAATTAGCCGTATTTAATAGATTAACCTGGCAGTTCACTTTTCTAGAACGTTGCATTACCCGGTATATATAGGGTGTTTCTGAAATACGACTACTTAAGAAGTAAATTTCTTGTGACGTTAAATGTAAATGTTTCCTTTAAGAATTTGCTCTAAAGTAGTCTATCCTTGAGATAACTGCAATTAAAGTTTTCAGACCGCTCCTGACTATTTAAATAAATCGAAATTGATTGTTGATTTTAACTACGCGGTAAATGCTGTAGATCTGTATTTTAAAATGTGTTAATTATTGTTTTTTTAGTGTTCTATAAATTACAAAATAAATCGTTAAAAAAGTAATTACAGCAAATGACAATCTTGATTTCTTAGCGTTGACACTGACCTTACTTAACAAAATCTATTTTGTGTTCTTGATTACGTCTATCTGCTGTTGTAACCAAAACAAGACTTCAGCTAAATAAACAACTAAAATTGCAATGTAAGTAGTATACATTCAAAATTACGTCTTAATAATGCATGCTTTTGTAAAATTTGTAGTTGTTAAAACACCACGTTGAATACTAAAATAATCATTTACTTATTGTTGATGTTACAATGAAAATAATTAGTTGATTGCACATTTGCACTAGACTATGTACATTTTAAATCAGTGCAAAAACGGATCCAAATTAGTTATATCGCTCTTAAACAACCAACGAACAAAAACCTAAAGACTTTTTATATAATACAATAATAATAATATTCAATTGTATAATTTGATTGTGACAATATAAACGTAATATTATATAAACCTATATTGCAATTCATGCAATTAATACAACCGAATAATACTTACATAACTTAACCGGTAAATTTTACTTATGATAGTACATTACCTAAATTGATTAAATTGTTACACTAATTCGAATTTATAATCACTTATAAACACCAAAAACTAATAAATTTGAAACTGCATGTTAATAAATCAGGTTTCTTTTTAAACCGTAGTAGCGCTGCGGTCTTAATCCAGATTACCTATTATTTTTATATTATAAACAGAGAAAGTTAAGCCACAAATTAATTGAGCGTATTATTGTAAAATCGGATTTACACGCAACAATACATCAAAGTTGACAAACATTTGGTGTCGGGTGTAAAAATGGCAATAAAAACAAAAACAAACTGGATCAAAAACACACACAACTAACACATAACATCACAAAACATATGTTAAAATATAATAAAGTGAAAGCATCTGCAGAATACAGTTCAAATACTTGACTATGGCATTTCCATTTCGTATAAAATCGTAAGCTTTCGCGGTTGTTATGTTTATGATTATAAGCGACTTTCGGCTTAGACCGCGTCGTAGATAAACACCCAGACTTAGGCTTGGTCCTAGTCTCTTCTTGAGACCCAAAACAAGAAGTAGAACTTGGCAACAGTGACATTTACCACTCTGAAGATGCAAGCTGCAATGTCTTGCGAAACGTCAGTTTGTTTGGGTTCACGAACGACATTACGGCAAAAGCCAAGTTCTACTTCTTGTTTTGGCTCTCAAGAAGAGACTAGAACCAAGCCTAAGTCTGGGTGTTTATCTACGACGCGGTCTAAGCCGAAAGTCGCTTATAATCATAAACATAACAACCGCGAAAGCTTACGATTTTATACGAAATGGGTGTTTATTTCTATTTCGTGTTCAATTTAAATTAGCTAATCATGTAATTTCTATGTTTTTGTGAGAAGTGAGTGTTGTCTTACACAAAATCGTATGATAAATTTTTACAATACGCATGTTTGGAGTGAAAAAACCTTTATGAAATTCAAGTTTCAGTGGTAATTTTCCATTAGTGTTTAAGCGGGGATCTTAGGAAATACTTTAATTGGACCGTTTTTTACCAGAATAAAGTATATTTTTTCAAAAAAAATTCCGCGAGGGTTTGACTTAGCCCTTGAAATTCGCAGAATAATGTCTTTGCACAATAAAGCTCCCCCGCATTTAAATCTCCTCGTTAGCTATTTTTATATATAATTAAACATAATGTGGAATTATTTATGCGAGTAACAAACAATTTTTGTCTAGAGGTTAATATTTTAGCCAATGGAGGACATTATAAACATTTATTATAACTTCAAGATAACAAAATCAGGTTTTACTTATATTTTAGTATTCTGTTGCTAGCAGCTGAAAACGACAAAAATACTGGTTCTTTTTGCAATATTTTTCATTTATCGAAGTATGACTAGGGACTACTGACTACGTAATATTACTTTAGTGTTCTGGAAAAGAATGTGCAGTACTGTAGTATAGAATAGCAACTACGCCTTATACGATAACATTATTTTGTATTCATTTTTATTGTAGGTGTCAGCAAGTTATTGAAACAAAATTAGCACTTATTAATGCAACAGGTCCGTAATTTACAATTTATTTAGCTAAAAATTTTGATATATTCAAATGTTTTAATGGAACATTTGTTGTAATATTTTTGTTTGTATTTATGTTCTAATTTCATCTTCTAAATAACAACTTGTTAATCAGATACATCCTGTATATAAAGTTAAAAAAAAATAAAACTATCAAGTTAGAAGCCCACGGGCTGTATCATATTATATTCAAAATAAAATTATAAACAAAGATTGGTTAACTTAATCACATGGTTTAAATTTGTCAATACGTATAATAATAATAATAATAATTGTGATAGATAAGTAAGTTTTCCTTTTCTTCTGTAATTATTACTTTTTTTGCAATAAAGAAATTTAATTCCTTTATTTAAGTTTAAATGAAGTTATGTTAACTACTTTTAATTAAAACTTAATTTTTCACGCATTCTTAAAGTAGGTATACAAGTCTATGTACACAAAAATATTCTACTTCAAGTTTTTAACTTTTTTAATGCAATTTAAAGTTTAAAAATGTTTGGTCACGCAAAATTAAAAATTTCAATAAAATTTTTCAAGTAGAAAATTATTAAAGGTAAATAAATATTTATCTAATTAAACTTGCGAAACTAGAGTTATAAAAAAATAATAAAACTGACATCAGATGTAAATACAATTAGAGATGTAAAATTTTATACAGAATAATAAAATTTATTATTCTTACCTTACATCGTGAGGCATTGGAAGTGTCGCTCCGCGATCTAAAAGGATTTTTATTATTTCATAATTATCTCTATGCGCTGACAAGATAAGAGGAGTAATATCCGGTGTAAATGTAGCTGTATCCGGTGGTAAAGCTTCCCAACTCTAAAACAAAATTTAAATTTAAATGGCGTGTTATTAACATCACAGTAGAATCATTAAAAATAATTTTATTTACATGGTTTTTTTAAATCAGATTTCCACTGTAATTAAGTTTAATTTACTTCATATTTTTACCTGTCATCTTAGTATTATTATAAAATATTAAAACACACATAGAATAAACTAAATACAAGTAAATAACTATTGACAATATACATTTCTTAGACTCCGAGTTAAAATAAATTTGAATAATTACTGAATTATAATAGTTATACGTAATTCAAATTTTATTTTTTATTTTGAACACTAAAAAGTCTATATTAGCGTAGTTTTTGCTGTGTCGAATAAAACTAATAAAGTGATTAAAATTTGATAATATTGGTCAAAAAATTTATTATTGATTCAACCAAAACATGAACAGATTAAATAAAGTTATGATTTCTTCAAAAACTTATTCTTAAACAAACAATAATTTTATTAACGGCATACCAAATTAGGTTTTGGTTTCGATAAAACAAAACCGCGTAAACATGTCTTTCGTGCATTTGGTACAAAAATGGAATTATAGGCTTTGACAAACATTTTACAAAAATTTTTTGATAACATGAGCGTTTCTTCTAAAGTAACGTGCTTTTCGGTTTCTATTTAAAGCTAAAACATAATCGATACCACATACCTATGTAATACAGTAAAAATCGTTTAGTAAGTAACTTAATGGACTATTGACATATTTACTTTTTAACCGAAGTTGCTTAGTAAGCGTATTGTAAAAAACCAAAAAAGATCCTTATTTATTAACAAGCGTCGAAAGTAAAGCGTAGTATATTAACAAACGTTATGCGAACGTTGTATGTGAGTAATTTCTGCTGTGACACTTTCAACAAAAGTAACGTACATTATTTTTTATGTTGCTTTTTGTAATAGTAATTTACGTAGCAAGCGTCGAAAGTACCGCATAGAATAACGAACGGTAACGCAACGAGAGGCCGCAGGACCAAACGTTGAATGTAAGTGAGTTATGCTACGAAACTTTTATCTCGTGTTACAAGTTGTATATAATATTAGAGCTCAACCAAAACGGAAAATACATACACTATCGTTTTATCGCTGCGCAGTAGACGCTTTTGTAAACGATAAAAGAAAACAGAACAAACAAATGTCCTTTGGTTTCCTCAAAAGATATGAAAAAAAAGAAGAATAGGGATTCATACGATTATAGGTCAGATGGGCCTGTGGTGTGTGTAAAACGGAACGACAATGCGGTTTTAACTGTAGCAAGTAATCACTTTAAAATTACACTAGTTTAAACAACAAAAAGTGAAATCTGTAAATAAAAGAGAAGTCACACAACCAAACCTAATGAGCATGTATAATTTCGTAATTGGTGGCGTTGACCTTTTCAACCGCTTATCAGTTAGCAACAGAACCATATTATGATCCAGGAAACGGCGGTGGAACTTTTTCTCAAGTAGTCTAAATTTAACAATTGGTGCCGCATTTCGATTTTATCAACATATAAATCCTGAAATCTCTATAACCCATTTGCAGTTTAGATAAAATGTAGAATTAGCGTTCATCAAGATTAGCGCAGCCCATAGGAGAGGAAGGGTAGAACCATCTGCACCTGTATTACAAGACATCAGATTTGATAGTGTGAACCATATTCCGACGAGTACATCGCAAGAACGTTGCATTGTGTATAAAAACAACACGAGGCTGAAATGCAGCAAACGTAAAAAACGTCTTCACAAATATGTTTGTTTTAATAATTTTCATTCCACAAAAATGGTGTATATATATAATGTATGGTTTATGCAATGTTTAATTACAAGTACTAAATAATAAATAATAAAAAAATTACTTTTATATTTTTGAAAGTGCTTTAGTGGTATCAAATGTATTACTGTACCGTAACATTCCAACGTTTCCAAAATGGTAACATACCGTTTCAACAAAACCAGCAAATGTAGACACAATCTAATTTTATCCCTGCTTATAATATAGAACTATAATCATACCCAACTAAAACGAAGATCGACGCAAGAATGCATTAATGTAAAATACAGCGATTAGACTATAGTAGCGTAGGATCATGCATTTCCTAGCGTCACTTTTTTAACGTGCGATTGGTTATTTAAAAAAAAAAATTGTTGGTACTCCTGAAACGTAATAGATTTGCGGGAAAAGTTCTTATAAATATTATATTCTCATTCTTAAATTATTTATAAATAAACAGTTTTGTTCAAAACATCGTTTCACCTAAATTGCCACTTCTGTATTTTTGAAACATATCGCATATTTATTAGATAAGATAAGCACGTACATCATTATAAACTTATTCCGACAAATAACATAATTATGTTACAAAAAAAAACTTCTAATAAAAATTTATAATAACCAAATTATTCATATATATCTATTTAATTTTTAAATGCTTTGAAATTATAATACACACCACTGGACTTTAAGTTGCAACCTATTCATAAGTAATTTCTAACAAAAGTTAACTAATGGAACATTAGTTTCATATCGTCTTTTGGAGATAAAAGTTAACCAGTGCAATTTTAGTTTTACAACATTTAACACTCGGTTTACTATAATTAGCAAATGTGTGGTTTTCAATACATATCATTTCGATTAGTACGTTACATTGTTAACAAAAACGTTGATACATTGCGCAAAAAATGATTAACGTTCCCAATTTTACGTAAGTTTTAATAACAGTTTGTTAGAATATTATCTCCCTACGAAAACGCAATGAAGGTGCAACCCGTTAAAAAGTTAAGCAAATGTATAAAGTAGTATAGTAAATTAGCACGGTTTGCAAAATTTTGACCAACCACCATTATGACGGATCTTGACTTAGAAATATTATATATTATTCGCAAATAAAAATATGATAACTTTGAATTTTGTTGTAATATGACTATACATTTGTTCTTATATAAGATTAATCTAATATCCAGTTGGGTGTTGTAAATGACGTCTATTAGAATAAATAATAACCTGAAACTGAAAGAAACCGATAAAAACCAAAGATAAAACGCAAACTGAACAGTTTTTTATTATTTAGGTTTAATTTGACATTTCGGTATTGTCACGTTTAATTTGATTTTACCGTATTAATAATCCGTCTTTTTTAAGCATTCATTTATATTTGCCAATGTTTTCTCTTAAAGCGACTTCAGAACAATCTACAATTTGAGCTGGCTTTTCATATTCTATCGGTTCTATCAAAAAATCTGATCTGTAAAAGAAAGCGGAAGTGGGTGTATCCGCCATTTTTAACAGTTTATTTGTATAATTTTGTACGTATGTAAATTATTTAAATTATTTTTACAATTTTTTATAGAGATAATTCTTCCTAACAATGTATTCAAATAAAATGTTTTTTTAATATTAACAGTTTATTAGATGTTTGATATATATAATTTATAATGAATTCGAAAAATTATCTAGGTTCGAATCCTGTCTGCAACGATTTTCTTTAGAAAAAAAATTGGTTTACTAAAAGAGAGAGCAATATCGAGGCGCACAAATATAGGGGTTAGTGGATATGATATCTTAACCTCAATTTACCATATTTCAGTTATATATTAATGAAATCGACGAGAAAAATTTCAAAAAAATTATAGCATGATAGGAAGTCAATACAAACGTGTATATATATACTAATGTGTAATACTTAGTAGTTTTACTATTATTTGTTTTAAGCAAACAAAATTATAAATTTAAGTTTTCTGAATTCTCTACATTCTTTGACTTTGATGTTTTTCTTCAATTTGAAAATAAAAAATATGTAGAAATTTCTTATAAGAAAATCGTGTGGTTACCACACTAGTTTCTTTCTAAATTATAACTTGTTTGTTTTTGATGGTTTTCAAATTAATCGTTTTACTTGGTGTAATTTCAATTTATTAATTACCTGTTTTTAAAGGTAGTATTATGATTATTTATAATAGATTATAAGCTTATTCCAATTATTACTAAAACTTTTGGTTCAAAAGTTATCGTGGGTACATCCAAAGATAATGTAAGGAAGATGCAGCATTACGTGTATAAACAAGTCAAAATAATATAAAGAAAAATTGTTATTTTTAACGTATCTTGCTTTGTCTTCAAGGTATGGAATTTTTTTCTAAAAAAAATCGTTGCAGGCAGGATTCGCACCTAGATTATACATGGAATTCACTTTAAATTATAAGTCAAATATCTAAGAAACTGTTAATGTTAGAAATTTTTTTTATTAAAATAAATTGTTAAAATTATCTCTATAAAAAACTGTAAAAATAAATCAAATAATTTACATACGTACAAAATTATATAAGAAAAACTGTTAAAAATGTCTTTTTATCAGACCTATTTTTTGATAAAGCCGAGAATATATAAAAAAACCAGCTCCATACCAAATTTTAAGTTACTAGGACGTAGGGTTGCCATCTCTAGAAATCAAATTCCGGACAAAATCCGGACAAGCGATACACCCTTTTGCAATTTTTTTTAGTCGCTAGACGCGCTTATCTCAACGTTCAGGAAAAAACCTGAAACATATTTTTTGCCTGTAAAAAGGTAAGGTATATTGAAAAGTCCAAAAAAGCCAAAAATATATTTTTATAAAACAATAAAAGAACGAAAAATTCAAGTTATTACTCATAAAACAAAAACCAACTCAAAAATATAGTCATAAAACAACAAAAAACTCAAAACATACCGTCAAAGATAATAAATAACAAAATA
The DNA here is from genome assembly GCA_035610365.1 of Aquatica leii. Taxonomy (NCBI): domain Eukaryota; kingdom Metazoa; phylum Arthropoda; class Insecta; order Coleoptera; family Lampyridae; genus Aquatica; species Aquatica leii. The sequence continues at coordinate 207,955,209 of CM069432.1, read as the reverse complement.
TTTGTAAAATTAAAAAAATAATTGCTATATGTATTTATTATCTACAAATATATATTATTTGAGCGGATTTCTTCCAAGAGTTGCAACTGTTCTGGCCTCATTATAAAATCGTAAAATTCCATGCAGGAGTACTTATAATTGAATTTTGTGAAAATCATACTTTTTATGGTCTCAAGTTGATGCCTGTTTTTTTCTTTGGTCCACTGGGCACCGATTAGAGAAAATACCCTTTCAACGTTAGCATTATGTGCTGTCAAGGCATAGAAAAACTGGCAAATTCTTAATAGTTCAGAATATACTTTTGAAGATTTGCAGGAAGAAAGGTATTGAACCCATTTTTTATGAGAGGGCAGAGCGTTCTCGTCTGGGTGTTTATTGATTACACAATAATTTTTTAATGCAGTGAATTGGTCAAAAAGTTTTGAATCCTGTAATTCTACTTCTTTTTCCAACAGATAGGAAATTAAGGGAATTTTATCAGCTTCCCAGTTAAGTTTATCTAGGTCTTTAAGGTTTAACCAATTAAACACTTTAAACTCATCAAATGGCTAAATCCAGTTACTTAAATATTCGATTGCTTTCTCATAAAACCCAAAAACATTATTCTTGAAAACAAGGACCTCATCTTCAAAACCATCTTCAGTTAATAGGTAGGAATAAATGTTTTAATCTCTTCTCTAACGTATTCAAAACAGAGTTTAGAATATCCATTACCTCAATAAAAGAATTTTCATAGCGTTCCATGAGTTCTATGTTACTATGAAAAATTGTCATTAAAGAATCTACAAAAAATAAGTAAGCTTCAGAAAATTTATTTAAAAAAAAAGATAAGAGGAGGTAAGGAGGACTATTTTTAGATAGAAAGTAAACTTTAAGTTCGTCAAACATTTTTAAAAGTCTCTCTATGGCTGGGAATAAAGATAACCATCTTGTTTTAGAATGGTATAGCAGCTGTTGGTAGCTACTGCCAACAAAGTCGCAGAACTCTCTCAAAGACGCCACTCTCACAGTATAAATATTAAAATAATTAAATATTTTAAACACAATACTTTATAGATCGGCAAAGGGCATGGAATCACAGCAAGTGTGAATGGTGTTATTGAGAATATGCGCCGGGTAGCCCACTCCCACCGACTTTTCGTTAAATTTCGCCTGGAGTTTAAAGAAAATGTTGTTTTTACCGGCCCTTCTCATACCACCAAAGTTTGTGTTGCAATTATCTCCTGAAAATGCAATGCAATTTTTTGGTAATTTTAATTAAAGAGGATATGAGCATTTCAGAAACCATTTCTGAAGTTTCTCCAGTAATGCTCTGCAAATCAACCACTTTTATTTCCATTCCGCTGTGTTGATCAAAATATTGGATTAATATGGGAAACATTTTAACTGAATTGTGGTTGCTTGCGTCTGTAGACACACCAACGTAGGGAATTTCATTTAGTTGTTTATTGATAAATTTTAATGAATGGGGTCCTAGAACCCCATTAATTATCGCTTCGGTTTTTTTTCTGGCACAAGTTAATTTTTTTCCAATTTCCGAGTAATTAAGAATTTTTTTATTAATCTGAAAAAATGCCGAATTAAAAATTTACGAAAATGTTTAAAGTTTCGTTATTACTTTTGACGTACAATCCATCGAGTTAAAAGAATGGTGGTGTTCCACTGTATGGTACGCTAAAGGAGCTTCAGCGGCCCTTATCATATCTTCATTTTTTGTTTTAGTTTTTAATACAAAATTTTGTAAACCTGAAGTTCCCGACTGACCTCGCTGATTTTTTTTGTGTTTATTTGTTTCATTGTGGTTTACAATATCTTTTTTTCCTTTGTGGGTAATGTTAATGTAGCAGTTGCAAATTTCGCAACATACTTCGTCGTCAGTTTTCCCCTTTTTTATTGAGAGAAACTTTTTGAAATAATCATCAGAAACCTTGCAATGACGTTTCGGTATTCTTATATATTTATAAATTAATGTTATTGTATCTTAGACAAAATATACTTAATGGTAATTTAAATTGTTGCAGTTACTCACACTTTACACTTAAGAGTTTTTATGCAGCGTTCGATAACCACGTCTGTATAACGAGACGAATCATAAGCAACTGTTGCGTAATGCGTGTTAGTTGCGATAGCGATACGAACAATGTTGGTCACATTCACCGGACGTAGCCGAAAGCGAAAAGCGCTACTGTTACCTATCAGTAGCGCTCGCGGTGTGGATCGTGTTTGACGTTCCCTGAAAAGCCATTTTCTCAATAACAACGATGTTGAAAATGATTGAGAAATATGTGAATTTTCAGTTTCTACGTCATTACTGTTACGTCGTGACGAAATCCGGACATGTTATATAATTCCGCCCGGACTTCCCCGGACGCCCTGTAAAACCGGACATGTCCGGGGAAATCCGGACGGATGGCAACCCTACTAGGACGTTTGGTTAGAGAGTTATTGTGAGTACATCGTTACACACACAGACACCCAAATTTTTTTGTCATATGAAATGGTATATGGATGTTCATTACATTTTCATAGAATGTGAATTGTACCTCCATATGGATGTGAACTGTACCTTCATATGGATGTGAATTATACCTCCATACACATCTGAACTATACCTACATATGATTGTGAACTGTACCTGTATATGGATGTGAACTGTACCTCCATTTGGATGTGAACTGTACCTACGTATATGAATGTAAACTGTACCTCCATATGAATGTAAGCTGTACCTCCATCTGAACATCCTATGCGTATACTAAAGAGATTTTTTCGTGATGAAACGTTATATCCATTGTACCTCCATCGAAGTTCCATAATCTCGTAACTTACAATTTATATCCATTAGATGTGTTTGTGTTGTGTGGGTAGCATCTTGCCAGTAGAGGCAGTTTATAAAAACTAAACTAATGAAATATATATAGTTTTTAACATCATTTAGATATTTTCTGTTTATAATACCTCTATTTGCTAGATTCAACTTTAATATTACTATTAAAATAAGAACCTACAAAAATTATTTTTGTAGTAGTGTTTATTATAGTTAATATAATGCTTAAATCTTTCTAACACAAATCCAAAATTTATTTCTTAAAGTGTTTTCCAGGATTATATAAGTAATGAGAACAAGAAACATTTAAGTTTAGTCAAACAAGTATGTTGTAAATAATGTAAAATTTTAGTAAAAACTTAATATTGTATGTCTTAACGTTAAATGCATAAATATAAATAAGTATAGTACGCATTTGATCCGTTTATGTATGTATGTATGTATATGTAGTTTCTCTGTATTTGGCAACTATTTAGTTACTAGAATAAGAGTAAATTTATTTATTTTCAATTTGTATTAATTAACACATGCTTTTTTGTTGGATTTAGTTCTTTGATATGTAACAAGTTCAAATTCGGCTATTAAAACTTAATGAGTTAATTTACTTTCATAGATGACTCTATCCTTTAAATAAATATCTCTTATTGAATAATTTAATAGTGTCACTAAATAGTGGCTCACTAAATTTAGGTAAAATGTAGTTATCTTAGATTAGCATTTTTTTCTAATAACATTTGAAGAATGATACTTTAGAAACATACTGAACAGATTTATTTTAGTTTCGCTCAATCATTTATTTATTTCCTTGTTTACATTTTGTGACTGTTTTGTAATACATGTTTAGTTTAGTTAAATCGTAGTTCATTTTGTATTTATACAATTATGTATGTATATAGGTATGTGTAATAAACTTTTACTTAATGTTTGGTTTTTAACCAGGTAGCAAATTAATTTTTGGATAAAATTGTTTGGATAATTGTATTTAAAAACACCAATTAAATCAAATAATTCTTTATATAGTCAAAATTACAAAAAACATGTTTGGTTGTAAAATTGTATATCTGTGTTTAGCATTTTATTCGAAAACTGCAGGTAAGAAAAATTTGATTTTTGGTGTAGGTTCTACTCTAACCTGTATAACAATTCTATTTCTATTTAAATTGAATAAATCTTAAGACGCTTTTTATATAAATTTTAAAACTCCTTTTTATCTGTAGTGGGGTAAGATGATGGGGGTAAGATGACGGTAATTTTATCTCAGTAACCAAATGCATTATTTTTTATTAATAAGTTCTTAATATATGTAGGTAATCATGCCAAGAAGCTATTAACGGAAGACCAATTGCGGAAATTGGTCTCAAGACGCAAGCATAGCGGCTATGCACGATGTTGAAGAGGGAACCTTATCCTGTAATAAAGCTGCAGCAAACTATGAAATACCTAAAGCAACACTTAGACGTTACATCAAAAATTTACCTGAACACTCAGGAAGATATCACAAAACTTTTAATGCCCAACAAACTACTGAATTTGAAACTTATCTAAAAGAATTTAACAACAGGGGTCTAGGCCTTACCAGAGTTCAATTTAGAAAATTAGCTTACGAATACGCCGAAAAAAACAATATCGAACATAGATTCAACCACGAAAAGAAGTCTGCTGGCGAGGACTGGTTCCTGGAATTTACGAAAGCCAATCGACTCAGTCTCCGAAAAGCACGTCCATCGGCCGATTGATTGATTCAAGAGAGTCGCCAATTTTTCAATCTTTTAAGAGATGTTCGGACAAAATATAATTTTTTTGCAGATCAAATATTCAACGCAGATGAATCAGGCGTCTCCACTGTCTCAACAATACTACCCAAAATTTTAACACCCACTTGTCATCGTAGAGTTATTAAAATAGTTTTATCAGAAAGAAGCCAAAACACTACTGTTCTATGCGCTATGAGTGCAGTGGGTGTCTATATTCCACCTTTTTTATTTTTGCTCGAAAGAGAATGAAGTCAGAGCTTCTGAATGGTACTCTTCCATGTACAATCAGCATCGCCCAACCCTCTGAATAGATGACAACTGAGAGTTTTGTTAAGTATTTGAGACATTTTGCACACCATGCCAAGCCTTCTGCAGAACGTCCGATTTTACTCATCGTGGACAACCACAGTTCTCATATCCCGCTTGATGCCATTTACATAGTAATTATAGGGTTGCCTCCTCACACAACACACAGGCTTTAACCTCTTCAGGTCGCTTTTTTTGATCCATTTAAAACTTTTTATAGTCAAGCATGTGATTCAATTATGGTTAATCAACGAGGTACTCCGATAACTGACCGCAATTTTGGACCGATGTTTGGGGAGGCATATGGGAAAGCAGCAACAGTCAATAATGCAATCAAAGGATTTTGTGCCTGTGGAATTGAACCCTATAACCCCCATATTTTCGAGGACAAAGATTTTGCCCCAGCGGTTACAAGCGAAAGACAGTATGAGCCAAGCATGGATGTTTCTGACTATACTAATGATAGGATTGATGTGATTAGTAGTGAGATTACTAATGAAAACCCAGAAAATTTAGACTTTTCATCAGATGATAACATTCCGTTGACGCAAATAAAAATATTTGGTTTGGTTACACCTACGAAACATGATGGAGAATCATCAAGGATTTCAGCGCTTCAACTTATAACATGCAATTTATTTTACTCCGCAAATAAACTAAGCCCTAGCTGCTCAAAATCACAGTCTAAAAATTAAAACTCACTTTGGGAAATCAAACCCTTACCAACTATAAATCGTCCTATTCAAAACAAGCGTAAAAAGCTTTCGGCAAGCGTAATTTCTGGCACACCCATGAAAGAACAGTTAAAAGAAAAAGATAGGTTAGCAAAAGAAAAAAAGGAAACAAAATAAGAAGACACTAAAATCAGATCAGGCATCCAAGTCGTCATCTTGTTTTTGTGTAATCTGCCACGAAGTTTACGTAGAACCACCAGTTGAAGATTGGATAAGTGTTACAAATGTCAAGAGTGGTGTCACGAAGACTGCTCCACTTACGATGGGCAAGAAGAATTTATTTGCGATTTGTGTCTGTAAGCGTCAACATACCCCATTATGTTTGTCATCTTACACGCACTATAGGGTAAGATGACTAAAATGCCACTTTTCGTTTATATTTTTTTAAACTAATATTGGATCTTTGGTTTAGTTTAAAACCACAATAAATTAAAAGGTAGATAACCAATGTATGTAGTAGCCACTTTTATTTAAAATTATTAAAGTTACTTTGCCTAAAAATGATTTTTCTTGTTAACGTCGTCATCTGACCCCACCTTCCTTTACATATGTTCTGTTTTGTATTTAAAATGATAAGTTTCTCCTGTATCAGCTACTGTCAAAAATGTTTATATAAATTAGAATTTTACAACACGTTCTAGTCATTTAGGCACATACGTCTAAGGTAATCAAATCCCTAACGCGAAACGATTCAAGGAATTATATTCCGGTACCCGTATTTATTGCCACAAAAACATACAGTTGTCAAAGTAGTCATAGTATCCAAAGTAATCACAGTAACGAATTAAAGTAACGAATACAAAAAGTATAAGTAACGAATAGTAACGATTACTCAAAAGTTACTAAATTCACTATATCACTATATAGATGTTACTTACTAAAAAGTTAAAAAAAAAGTTACAAAGTATGGTTACTACAATTGTTAAATAATATAAACTTTTTGTTAGAAAAATAACAACGCATTTGTTTATTTTTATTTTAACATAACAATCTTTTGGCGACAGTAGTTTATATCAACACGTTTAAGCCATTAAGTTTTGTAATTTGAGTTCGAGTCTGGTTAAAATTACTCTTCTTTGAATTGTTCTTTGTTCATAATGTCAATTTGTTTATTTTATGTTTGGATTAAAGTAATAAATGTGACACCTATTGTGGTTTATCACATTGTTTAGACGGGAATATGTTGAGCTATTTCCGTTCTAGAATATCGTGGTAAAGCGCTAAAGTTGTTGATGGTTCATAAGTTTCGGATAAGAATTGTCACGTACTGAATTTTGAGTATGTTTTTTTGTCTAAATAATGTAACGTATGTAAAGGTTTTTGATTGGAACTTGCGCCAATTTGTAGGGGCCTCTTGGAAGATTCATTCTGTTTAAGTTAAAGAAGTTACGGTTTGACTATCGGTTTAAAAAATTGAGAGTTGATATAAGGAAAATGCCTTCAATCAAGAACTTGTATTTAAAATAAAAACCTGTGTTTAGACATGTAAGCAAAAAATGGTGAGGTACTGACGCCGATTAGTAATCACCGGCGACGCAGAGTAATGTGAGGTGTAATGTTGTCAAGCAAATGTGACGGGAAATCTATTGTTGAACCCCGTGAATTCGTACGTTATAAAAGCAAGATTCGTTAACAAGCTTTAACTGAACAAGAACCGGAAAAGGTGCCGATCGATCTCCTTGAGTTGACAGCGGACTAACTAACTGTAAATATTTCTGGCCATATTACAAATAACGAGCGCGCATACCGTGTTGAAACGCGTAATTAGTCTTTGACGGAGTTTTAAGTAAAGTGAACGAATCAGAAAACAAATTGGTGCTATAGAGATCTTAGCATCGAAAAATCGTATCGTATATTAACACGATTGCAATCCACCAACGAATATAGTGAAAAGTGTTAATATTCGATACAATTTTCAAATTTTCGCGGTTAGCAAATCCAACTACCAACATGCTAAGATCTCTATAGTACCAATTTGTTTATATTTTATACGTGGGCTCATTAACCACGAGATGGCGACAGCCACAACACTTTTATATGGAATCACAAAACTTTTAACGAAGTAATATACAGTTGTAATATGCAATAAAAATTATTAACTGCCAAATTACTGATAAATCTGTAAGTACGAATATTAGTTATCCTGTGCAACATTAACCTGTACCAGGTTTTCATTCTCACGGCGTCTTCAAGATCTTTGCATGTTAGTTAGTTTTAGATTTATAGATATGTTTTGTAGTCTCGTTTGAATACAGTGTATAAAATGAAAAAATTGGCCAGTTATTTCGTCTTTGAATTCATTGGTTATTGTGAATCACGTTTAGACACATTGATGCAGTTCGTTTATCTTACATTTTAAAGTTTGTAACGTTATTTTACCATTGTAATGGTCTCTAGTTTTAACACGGCGTTTGCAATTGCTCATTCAAACAACAAGTAAACAGCGGTTTGATTGGATTTTTGATACTATTTATGTTATTCTTTTATATAAACCTTATTTGAATTAAAAAAAGCCAATTGCTTTAATCTTGACTTTATTATAAAGTTACCTGAGATCTTTTATTTTAAAGCACTTTTTACGAGTTTAAGGTTAAATTCTTAGATACGGAAAATTTTGTGGCGTCCTAAATTAACCCGTTTTAAACTTGAGTGAGTTTTATTTCTCCCAGAGGTAAGTGAGAGACAGAAATAATTTCGACCCACCCTATCACGATTTGTGTTAGCTGGGAAAATACCATCAAATCGTTACTCTCCAAAACCCAATATTTGAGGTTATAACAATATCGTTTACTTTATTATACACTGTGTTCAATAACGATTAACGAGTGTTTAAATTTATCTATAACCAGTTAAAAAGAGGATCGACGAAAGAACGTATTTATGTAAAATACTGCCCCGTTAGCCGTGATTAGAGTACAGTAGCGCACGATCATGTATTTTAGTTTCTTAACGCTACTTTTTTAGTCTAGTCAGTACTCTTGAAAAGTAATACATTTGCGGTGAACGTACATTCTTAGATAATTTGTCAACATGTTAAAACATCTTTTCGCCTAAATGGGCACTTGTATCTTTTTGAAACATATTGTATATTTAGTAGATAAGATAAGCACGTGCATTATCATAAATTAATTCCAACAACACCATCTTTATGTTACAAAAAAACTTGTTATTAAAAATCATAATAACCGAATTATTCATATTGTATCTATTTAATTTTTAAATGGTATTATGATACACACCACTGGATTTTAAGTTGGAACCTATTCATAAGTAATCTCTCTTAGAGATAAAAGTTAACCAACGCAATTTTAGTTTCATATCATTTAGCAGTCCTTTTACAATGCGCTTCACTATTATTATCAAACATATGGTTTTCAATACATAATCTTTCCATAAGTAAATTTTTTTAGATATATTTAATTGTATGAAACCGAACAAGATATAAATTTATTTTGTCACTTAATTTACAAGACAGAACACATCTATTCAAAATATTGTCTATCCAAATTTAAACATAAGTTCACTCTTTTTTTAATATCTTACGTGACATTGCCAACCATACTTCAATTTTCTGCAAATAAAGTGATGTTTTTACAAAAATGTGGGGGTTTTCTGTTGACCATATTCTATTATTCTGAAAATTCACATATTCACTAAGATGAAACAATGCTTCATCACTAAAGAAACTCACGTCTAACACGTTACCATTGTTTCAGGCTTCGTTAAACGATTGACAATACTCTCTGCGACGTAGAAAATCAAAAGGCAGTAACTCTTGTATCACAGTATGGGTGCAATTGCAAGACTTTTTTGCAAGGTTTCTGAAATGTAGCAAGCGATAGATTGGTTTGATGTGACAATTGTCTTAGAGATTTTTTTTAACTCATTTCTATTCTCTGGCGAATACCTTTAATAACTTATTTTGTTAATACAGCAGGCCAGTAGATTTCTCCTTTAAAACACTACCCGTTCATTGCAGTTTCCCGAACGAAAATAAGCTTCAATAATAAATGTGTTGTATTATTCGGTTAAAACTATACCCAATTATCTATAAAGATACTTTTTAAGTAAATTATTTTTAACTTACTTCAAGCAAAAGCTGCACAGCCTAAAAATGGCAAAAAAATCTTTTGGTAATGAAAACGTCAAATACTAACAACAAATTATCAAAATCGCAATGTAAACAAGCACACTACTGAACCATAAATAAACTGTTAAATTAATAAATCCATAAAAACTGAATCAACCCTACGAAATCAAAGTTAGTAGAATCACGACGCGTCAAATTCAAACACTCGTCAATCATTTCTGAACACAGTGTATATTTATTACTATTGTTGCTGAGATTATTAAATAAATTAAAATTTTATAATATAAGTATTTATTTAATTTTTTTATTAACTTAATTTATTTGACATTACAACTCATTTTTTGTTTTTCTGTGACTATGATAATATATAGTAGCCCAACTCACAATCAGCACAACTCATTGGCTTAACTTAAACAATTATTCTGACACTCGCCCTCAAATAATAATTTATATTTGTATTTTTTTAAATTATTATTTGACGTACAAAAGTGTTTAAAATAAAATTTAGTAAACAACGGCTAATAATTTCAAAACGAATGCTGAGTACATTATAAGCACAGAAAGATTGTTTAACAAAAACTTATTGAATACTCATTTGATTTCTAATTTTAAACAATATTACAATTTATCTATGCAAAACATAACGGTTTTGTAAAAATGTCAGCAAGGTGGTCTTCTGATGAAACGTAATTCACTCGAACTACACCTTTTTGAACATGATCACGTATGAATAAAATTTAATGTCTATGTTTGTTTTTCGCGTGTTTTTGTGGTTTTTAACCATGGATATAGGTAATCTCGATTAAGATCGCAACGCTACTGTGGTGTAAATTGAAACCTGATTTAATGAGATACAGTTTCAAGGTTTTTGTAGTTGTTTGTTGTTTATATGTGGTTATAACGTTGAATTAAAAGTATTTTTATCTTCTTAAATGTTAAGTTTTCTAGAATTAAGAGTAATAAGTTTAATTAAAATGTGTAATGTAAGTAAAATGTATCGGTTCAGTTATTTAAGTATGATTCTGTTGTATTAATTGCGATATTATACAATATTACCCATATATCGTCACAATCAAGCATTACAATTGAATATTATTATGTTAAATAAAAAATATTTAGGTTTTTTTTTCGTCGGTTGCTGTTTGTTTCTGGAGCAAATCATTTGGATTAGTTACCGTAAACTGCTTTAAAATGTACATGCTCTAGTGCAAATGTGCAATCAACTGATTATTCTCATTTCCCGCTGTAACACAACAATAAGTAAACGATTATTGCAGTATTCAACGTCATGTTGTAGCAACTTGAAATTTTACAAAAATTGAATTACTAAGAACTAAAATGTAATTTAATGTTAAATAATGTCAGTCAATCGATGGCAACGATGCAGTTATCATTTATCTTCTATGGAAACTGTAATTAAAAACCATTGCAAAGATATTTTTATTAAAATTTAAAATGAGGTGTAGTTCGTATCTCATTATTTCTGTTTATCAAAAACGCCACCAGATAGCGTATCGCTTAGGAAGTATTGTCTATAGCACTCTGATTGTCCATATAGATTTTGGACTCTAAAATTTCACCAAAAAATCAGCTGTTAAATTTTGTTGAAACATTATTTCAGCAACGCTGCCAGCTGTGGCAACATAATCACTCTCAGCCGAAGAAAGAGCAATTGTTTGTTGTTTTTTGAGATTCATAGTATTAAATTTACATAGTAAAGAACAGCCATGCCACTTACACTCTTTCTGTCATGTTTATCTGATACCCAGTCTGCATCAGTAAATGTAATCAAAATATAGTTGACGTGTTTCTTGAAAGTAAGACAAAGTATCTTAGATTGTTTAAGATATTTCATAATTCTTTTTGGAGCTTTCCACATAGTATTGGTAGGTTTATCTAAGAATTGCCTTAGATAAGCCGTGCCAAAGGTCGGAGTGAGTCGTAGTTGAAAGATAGATAAAAGAACCGATAATTTCACAATTTTTTCTTGTTCCTCAATATGAATGTGTGTTTCCATAGGAGTGTGGACGCCTCTATAGTCTTGCATGTTAAAACGTTCAAGAATTTTATTTATCATTGTTTCATTGCTAAATTTTATCTCATTTGAAGACCTTGTTATTTTCATACCTAAAAATGTTTGTGGTTTTCCCAGGTTTTTAGCTCTGAATTTTATATATTATAATTTTATCATTTCATCCACTTTTTTTGTATCTCCCATAATCAGTAAATCATCCACCCAAATGACCATATGTACACCACTACCAATATAAAGACAAGCATCATTTAGGAATCTCCTCAGACTGTTTCTTGTCGTTCCAGGCTCGTGGAGCTTTTTTCAAAGCATACAGGGATTTGTTGACTTTGAGAACTTTTCTTCTATCATAATTTAACCCTTCGGGAATCTTATGTATATCGGTATTCAATTTTCTAATTGAGTTATACTTAATTCATTTTAAAGTGCGTGATTTATTAACGTTTTGATAATTGGTAGTTTAGATACTAGCACATATAAATTTTCTTAAGAATCTTCTTGGTAGCCCAAAGCTACTAAACAAGTTTTCTTAATTCCATCGTGTTTAATTTTAAAGATTCATTTAGTAACAATAGCCTTTCGACTATATAGACTCACAAATATTCCAAGTTTCCATCTGTTCGAGAGCCTTAATTTCATTTTTTATAGCTTTCTGCCATTTAGATCCTGATTCCATAGTTTCTCTGTAGGGCCTACATTTTCTCCAACTAAGCAGTAAGCTGCATAGACTTCGTTGTCATTTAAATATTTAGGTTTTTTGACCGTTCGTTTGTGCGTAATAATTGATTCATCTTCAATTTGTTCGTCGTCTTCTTCTGGTTTACTATGTTCTTCCTCTGTTTGATCATGTCAATTAGTTATACTTGGGTAAATCGAATTTGCAATTGAATATACAATTTGCGTATCGTCAAAAATGACGTCACGAGAGATAATAATTTTTTTGGTGACAGGGTCCCATATTCTGTACCCTGAGCCAGCGTAACCTACCATTCTAGCATCTCAAGATCTAGGTTCCAACTTATCGGACCTAGGTAATACACAATACCATACTTTAGCAAGAATTTAGGGAGTTTTGTATCAACGAACATAGTTCTTACGTTATTTAATATTGTAAGATGTAATCTTTCTGATACTCCATTCTGTTGAGAGGTATATTCTTGTTTTATTCCATTTTCAGTAGCTTTTAAAATTATTCGAAAAAAAATCTCTTCCTCGATCTAGGCGGATTCGCGCTACACGGATTAAGTCCGATTTTAAATTTTCTATATGAGCTTTTAAGTAATATTCAGTTTTACTTTTTTCTTTTAATAAGTACAAGCAACTAAAATGTAAGAAATCGTCAGTGATAGAAAAATAGTATTCCTCATCTGACAGCGTAGTCCCCTTCGTTGGTCCCCAAACATCACAGTGTAAAAGTTCTCTTATGCGTTGAAATCAAAGATATTTTGATTTCTTGAATGGTTTTCTGATAGCTTTACTTTCTTGACAGGATTTACATACTTTATCACTTTGAAGAAGTCCCAGCAGATGTAATCCTCTTCAGTTTGCATGCCCGAGTCTTAAGTGCCAGGAATCATCTTTTTTGTGGACCACAAAACAGCTAGCTTCTTGTTTATTAGTATTAAATTTTACATGATTATTCATTCTTGATTTAAAGTTATTATTTTCATTATAATTGTTATTGTAGTTACTTCTTAAATCGTTCGTATTTTTTTGGAAATATCTAGATTGTCCATGATCTTGGTTATTGTAACCTTGACTTACACGACCTGAGTTTTCTTACCGGATTGATTGGGAGTAATTATTATTGTAATAATTAGGATATTTTATTTTAGAGTAATTATTATAATTATAATAAATAAATGAACATTGATTATTTTGAGATTCTGTTGCTTCTTTTTTATTACTTTTATGTTTTACTTCTGCATCAACTAATCGAGTTTATGCAAATTCCAACGTTAAATTTTCTGTTGTTTCTAAACCAGTTATTAATGTTTTATTTTTTAGAAATTGTAAGTTATAAATAACAAACTGTTGCCATCTTCATTCATTTTTGAGCCAGAAGATTCAAGTTCATTTATGAATTTATCAAAAGTACAGAAATGTTCTTGTAGATCCACTTTGTCTGGTTTTAACTCTAGCAATTTTCTTGTGATATGTAGCTTAGTTAGTACGCTTTTCCTTTCGAATATTTTTATTAAATTTAACATCATATCATATGCCGTTTCGGCGCTTTTTACATATTGTATGAGTACATCTGGTATACACGGTTATTATTTATCTTGTCCCAGCATCTTTTTTTCTAAAGTCCTTTTGTCTTTTTCTGATAATGTGGTTAGGTTTGTTTCTAATAACGTTGTTTCTTTAACTTCTTTTTCTTCTAATAAATTCAAAACTCTAAATTTCCAAGTTGAAAAGTTGTTTGGATCTAATTGTGGGTATTGAATAAACTTTGCCATGTTCACTTTAGTCATGAACAAACTTGTGGCAACAAATTAATAAAGAACTCTTGGGAACTTATATTTTAATTAATAAACTTTTTAATGGATTAAGGTAAGGTCAGGTAAGTGTAAATAAAGGGTAGGTGTAAACTGTATAAATAGCATTAAATTAATTGTAGTATATGATCTGCCATATAGTGCAAAATAAATTATTTTTTTTAATTTGACGTTTTCATTATATGTAAAAAAGTTTGTGAAATTTATACTTACCCCATTTTTTGTTTAATAATACTTACACAATATTTAGAAGCGGAATTTACACTTATCCCTTTTGAAGAGGAAGTGTAAATTTTGACTTTAATATCAAATTGACTTTTTATAATAAGAAGATACAAAACAACACAAGTCTAATCAATATTTTAGAAAAACTGATTTGACATTACAACTCATTCTTTGCTTTTCTGTGACTATGATAAAGTATACTATAGTAGCCCAACTCATTGACTTAACTTAATTATTAAAATTAATTATTAAAACAGTTATCTAATAACAACATAAAATCTAAATAAACTGTCAAACTATATCTGGTGTAACGGAAAACACATAATATAGTTTTATTAAATATTTTACGTATTTTGTACAACATATTTTCTTTTTGCAGTATATGTATACGTAAACATTATTCCTATTTCTCTAGTTTATTTTTAGTTTATTGATTTGTTTGCAATTACCTAAAATGATTACGGTAATATAAATTTAAAACGACAATAATATTTATTCGTTTAATTTTTTATAATATCGTTGTCAGTAATAATAAATTTAAATCGATAGCCAATAATATTGAAAACACGCACATTATCAAATTTACTAATTACCTAATTAAATTCACGCTAAAAACTATTATAAATTATTCTAACCAACAAAGTCGCTTGTAACAAACAGTAGGAATTGTGTACTTCGCACAAGTAGGATAACTTTTGTTGTAGTTATTACGTTCTTACTATAAATATTACTAAAATACATTTGATCTACTTTCTTTATCTATATTATAATTTTTTAATTAGTATTTTATAAACAGATTACCTCTAGTATAATTTTTTGAAAGTATACATAGAAAATGTTTTAGCTTCTTTCGAGTGTTCATAAGCACTTTAATTTGTAATAAATGCTTTTACGGCTTAAAGCAAACATGTTCCTTACAGCAAAAACATTTAAATAAAGTACAAAGGTATTTAAATTTATCTAATCCAAACGAATATTATTTGGCTTTTTGTAATGCGTAAACAATTTTAAATGTAATAAAGTTTGCATATGCAAGCAAACATTTCAGTAAAAAGGTATAAAATGTTTCCTACAAAATGTTTTATTCAAAAGTCTTTGTTGAAGTTAAAAGCGTGTGCATATAAATTGTAACACAATATCTTGCAAACAATGTTTTTCGTTCATTTTGTTGATGAATTTTAATAATTCAATTATTTGCATATTAATTTGTGTTTGAAAATTATCTACTTGACATTTTATTAGAGTCAATGATACTTACGTGCGGCTCTCCAGGCTTATGAATAGTTTCTTCGTGATCTAGCAAAACTTCAACGGCTTCAACAAATTCTTCAGATATAGCGTGCAATAAAGCATCTTTAGTTTCAACTTTGTGTTCTATAAGAAGCTCAACCATTTCTAAATTTTCATTATCTATAGCCATGAGTAACGCACTTCTCCCTAATGGATCTACGCAGTTAATATTAATGTAGCCTGTTTCTTGGGCGCGCTGAAGCATTCTGCAATTAAACGATTACTGTTATTATTGCCATAAATTTATGCATTTTGATAAAATACTTTCAAACTTTTTAATAGCGGCATCACAACGTTTTTCAAAAGTTAATATCAACAGGAATTGTTATGCTTGCATACAATAACGAAAGTTGTTTCTAATTTAATTTAACATTTGTTTGAAAGTATTTTTTAATTTATTTATAGATTAACTTATACTGAGATATTAAAACAGTAATATTAACATATGCTTTTGTGTAGATAAATCTCATATCGTTGTGGTGTTATTGAAATGGTTAGTAATTAGGATGTTGTGTGATGGTTTGTTTGGTGATTAGATAACAAAAATTAGGGAACTGTATGCGTTCCTACGACACCAATTAATTTATTCATTACGTTTTATGATGTAATTTTAAAACATAAAAGTAATATTATTGTTACTTATACTTTTGGATGTCAGAATAAAGAATCTATAATTACCACTGGGAATCGTATAAGTTCATTTAAATATTCACATTTTTTTTATAAAAACAAACAATTTAAATATGCAAATGCATTGAAATATTCAATTATGTTTAAAAATGTAACGTTGTTATTGATTATCACGAAATGTAGAAACATTATTTTAACAGAAGTGATTAAGATTGATATGTTTATGTAAGCGCAATTGAATGTCAAGTTTTTACCTACATATAAATAAAGCTTTCTTCGTTTTATACAAATAAAGATTACCAGCAGTTGCATACTTTAGATTGAGTACTATAAAGAGAATAATTATAAACAAAGTTGCCCAAACATTTAAAACCATAAAACTTTCTTCGCAAAGCCGAACGATTAGAAACCTGGACCAAAACTATGTGTAGATAAATTTGTAAACGAAATTGTTAAAAAAAATGATATACATATGCAGAAGTTGGTAAATAATATCATCTACTGGAGCTTAAACAGACGTCATTACGTTTTTAAAAAATTACAGAGGTATAAAAAGAAACACATGCAGTGCGCCAATAATGATAAGTTTTAACTATTCAACTAGCACTCTCAAATAGTTTGTTTAACTGTTCTACGTGTGCTAGAAACAAAAAAGAAAACGACATGCTACATAAATTACACAATATTTTTTTCTAAATGTAGAAAAATTACCTGAATGTTCTTATAAGCAAAATTCAACGTTTACATAAAGTTACATTCCTCAATATTATATTTTTTATAAATATCTAGTAATATAAAATGTATAATGTTGTAGTTGATGGTACGTTGACCTAAAGTAATCTTACGCTTTTTGTAATTTCATAGAAATTCATATTACAGCAAATCTTAGAGAATAATGTAAATATCAAACTCAGCAATTACTTTTACACAAAGAATTTCATGTTATAAATACCAGTAAGATGTAATTGAGAGTTTAGTTTCGTATTAGTTTTTACTAGCGATTTCTCGCATAATTTTATAATGTATTTTTCAAAACCATTTTAAAATAAACTTAATTATATAAAACTTAAATTCAGTTGTAGGGTAATATTTAAAATTATTATAAACCAAGCAATCAAAATTACGTTGTAAAAACGTTCTTAATATTATATTTATTCTGTACCAAAATTACATTTTGAAGTTAACCCCATCAAAAAAGCATGAACATTACTCAATAATTATGTGGTACCTAACACGTGGTTTAGTTTGAATAATGCATAAAAGCTGGTAGTAAATAAGTTTAATGAAATTACTTTAACAAAATAAGTGTGCATATATACATGTGTATGTTTATGTTCATCAAATGAAGGGTTATTACACGGCTTGAAATTTAGTTTCATATGTCGATATGAAGAGGTCAATGCAAGAAGTGCCTTAGTCTCAAAGAGGTAATTTTAAGATATTGCGGTTTAAAAGTATTACAATCAAAATGTGTGTAGTATTGTTTTTTGGACCCACATGATTAGAAACGAATAAACGTTTTGTTATAATAATTTTGAACTAGACAGCTTTTGTGTTGTAATTTTTTTGTCATAAATTAAAGATAATAAGGAAAAATTTGTTTATACTAAAAAAAGGTTTATTATGTAACGTCGTAAAAAATACGTAATATTGGAACAAAACCTAAGACTACCTAAATATAGTAGAATGACAAAGAATGCTAGAAGCAAAACTTAAAACAAAACTTAAGAATTTATCAAACATAGTATGACTGACAAAGGAAGCGCACAGAAAAGATAAGAACATGATAGAAAGGCTAGCTATTCATAAACAGCAATGTCCTCTTCTAACCGATCTCTTCATCAATGGCATCATTTTGCTGGATTATATTTCCATTTTCAGACAAGGTGCGAGCAATAAACAACGCTTTAATGTGTTTTACAAGATGGGTTACGTTATCAAATTTTTAACTGCTTAATTTTTATATATTTATTATTAGCCAGCGTAGGTTCGCCGCGAAGTTTACGACTCTGAGCATTGGTTGGATAAATCGTGCTTTTTAAATCTTTGGTTCAGTTCATTTTATGTAAAAGCTTAACCATAATTCACAGTATTACACTCTTATGGTACGATTGCCTTCTTTCAGATATCTATTAGACAGCAAATCTGTTTACACTCTTTTATTAGATTAACACAAAGTTTAGGGTTGTCATGCTTCAATATTTGTTTTTCAATTACAGCAAATTCTTGATCTGCTGACATCATGCTTTAATCGAGTATTTGGTGCCAAATTGCTATGGTTTTGAAAATCTCATTGGCACATAGCTGATCCAAAAAAAAAATAATTATTTTTGTTCTGGCTGTAGAAAATTGCCGCAAAAAAGTTGTAACGTGATTCTGGCTTCTTTTTTTAATGATATAATCCTGCAAGTTATTACCTCGTTTGGCTCTTTTCAAGTAAAGAGTTCTACATATATATGGGCAGATCAGTTACTTTTTGACAAAAATGTGCGAGCGCAGGTTAGAAAAAAGAAAATTCTAAAAATTTGAGCTCGATACTATCAAATCATTTTTGAGATTTTAAAAAATTTGTATCTTAGCTTCTGTATCACTTAGATATTCACTTAAACCGGCATTTTTTGTTAATCCTATACCGTTAAGAAATAATAGGCTATTAATCTAAACTTAAATCCGGTTTAGATATAAACTTCTAATTAATCTACCGTTTTAGTAATTTTTTCCCAATATTTAAAGTGCTCTCAGATCTGCACTTTTGGAAATAGAGAGTTGACCAAAAATTCAAATTTTTTGTTAAGGTATACTTTCTTGATTTCTACCCTACATTGCTTTGATTGCTTTTATTTCTGTAAAACACAGCCACGCAAAACCGATCGATTTTTCAAAAATCGTTGTTTTTGGATACCAACAACTATATATATTTCTAACAAATTCATATCAATTAAGTTGAATTTGTTATTCTTCATGTTTGTTTTAGATTAGATGTAGATTAATGTGTTTTCATTTATTGGCTTATAATAATGATGGAGTCTTGTATCCTTGATCCTTGAGACTTTGTTAAATAAAATGAAGATTAATCTCTAAAATTTTCAAAAAATTTCTAGTTATTACCAAAGTCATGGGTATCTATTTGCGTGGCTGTATTTTAAAGAAATAGCAGCAATCAAAGTAGAGTAGAAATCAAAAAAGTACACCTTGACAAAAAAAAATTTTTGTCATCCTTCTATTCCAAAAACTATAGATTTTAGAACACTACAAAATGGAAAAAAATGTAAAAATAATAGAAACGTTTGAAGCTTCTATACAAGGCGGATATAGTTTGAATCAATAATCTATCTTATATATAGATATAGGGTTAACAAAAAAATGCCGGCTTAGTTAAATTTCTAAGTTATGTAAAAACTGAGATACGAAATTTTAAAAATTGACAATAATTTCCAAACACACTTTCGTCGAAAAGTGATAGATCTGTCCATATACATAATTGTTGTTGTTGTTGTATTCCTTAGATTGTGAATCCAGAACTGACGCAAATAGTATTGGTCCCAATGTTTGTCACAGGGACAGGCACATAACTAAAGCAAATTGCTAGGACAGATGGATCATTAGTTCTAGTTATTTCCAAACTTATCTTTTGAAAACATTCAGTTTTTTTGGGTACTCATACTTCTTGTCTTGACGCGTTGTGCAAATGTCACATCATTTCTCACTTTGGTTTGTTGTAAACATAAATATAGTACATGTTATGCACATGTTTTAAGTCAATCTTTACTTGATATACAAAGCTTTGACTCCTACAAGTTTTATAGTTGTCACGATAAATTTGCTGCAATTTTGATACAGACTTACATTGCTGTTTGGGATAAGGTTTCATTATCAAACATGTGGTAGTTTGTCAAAGAGAAGTGTAATATTTTTTTCCGTTTATGTTTTTGTTAAAAGTAGTATTTGTATGAATTTATTGAACGATCTAAGCGCACATTCGCCTAAGCGAAAGGGGCTTGTTCGGGACAGTGGCTTGTTTCATAATTTTTTTAAAGAAAACGTTTATAAAAATGTATTCTAAGTTAATATGTGCTAAAATGTTTATTTCAATATAAAATTTGATGTACCAAGTGTTTATTAACTAAGACTATCTGCGACTATAATTTAACAAAAAACATCTAAGCATCCAAACGGTTAGTAGTTTTTTTTAATTTGCTAATTTAAGAACTCTTAAAAATTTATATGAAGTGTTAGATCGCTATGATGTTATGAACGATTAATCTTAACTAAAAAACCGTATATACTTTAATACTATTCCAAACATTTAAGACTAATCAGAAAATTATTAGTTTAGAGGGAGAGTAGAGGCCCTAGATCGCTTATTTATTTTGTTCCAAATGTGTTTGTGTATAATAATTAAAATCTGAATATATACCTAATTTATTTACATATGTAATAATTAAAATTTTTATAGCAGAAATAAATATAAACAACAATGTCAAAGTAAATAAGAACACAAGTATTTAAACGTAAATAGTCCATAGTTAAAATGAACTAAATTTTATATTTATGAAGCTTAAACCTTAACACTCATTTTGAATATGATCAAAATTATAATAACAATATAAAACAGCAAAACTCTGTTTAATAAAGCACAGCTATTTGTTTTTGATGTCGTAGGTCGGTAATAAATGTTGATAAGTTTCTTAGAAACAAAGAGCAACAGCTTTAATACACACAATTCCATATAGATAAAAGCATTGTAATAGGAGACAATTGCTGTAATAAGAGACGTAACTAAGTAATTTACAGAAAGTGAGAATAGATAGTTATCTAAAATTTGGACCGTACATAATTTTACTAAAAGGTGTTATAGTAATATAGTGTTAGTTTTTCTAAAACTTATTTTGATGTTTTTTATTACATTGTTTCTTATCTATTTGTTGTAACAAAAGTCAAAGTTTGCATCTTAAATTACAGTAACGTTCAAAAGTTTTGCTATATAAAAATTTTGGTATATAAGAATTCTAAGAAATTGTAAAATAGTCTTTACATTGTTATTTACTAAGCTCTAAAAACAGTAATATGTAGTCAAAGTTGTGATTAAAAATATATATTATAAAAATCAAATAAAAACTGTGTTGATAAATAGGACACGTCATTTTATTAATGTAGAAGTATATAACTACTAAAACAATATTATTCTGCAATAAAAAATTTAACTTAGATTTGAATTCGTGTTTAAGTAGCAGAATAACTCTTTTTATTATATATATATATTTTTTATTTTTATCTTTTTTTTCACCGCCCACGAGAATCATCTTCCCGCATTAACACTACCAAAGACAACCTCTGTTACTGTTAGATATGCATATTAAAATGCAATTTCTAATAACAAATAAATTTTTAGGATTATTAGGTAGTATATTATACAAGTATAAAGTACTGTAACTAAAAGAACTTTTGAAACTTTCCAGATTATGAGGTGCTATAGATAGGAGCTTTTTATTTCTTATGTTAATATTATGAACATCTGTCCTATAGCGTATTTTATAGTACAATTAAGGGGGAAAGGCAGTAGTTATTATTTTATGAAAGAAACATGCGAGATGTAATATCAGCCATGCACAACCAGTTAGTCCGTTTTAACGCATGCGAGACGCGTTCATGTTTACAAATACAATAGATAAACAGACGCTTTGTACTTTTTGAAAGCGATTAGTATCCACAGTCGTTAAACATTCATGGTACAATACATCACAAAAATTAAAGTTTGATAAGATTAAGATATCGCACAATAATAATTTCGACATTTTATTTAAAACATTTTTATGGGCAAATAAAATCTTATATGTTGATATGTTTAGTAAACCGTAAATCTGAATCTAGATAGACACCTAAATTTTTATGAAAGTTAAAAATAGGTAGAATATCGTTGTTAATTCGAATTGATAATTTGTCGTGAACGAAATTCCGATGGCGCCGACTACCAAAAATCATAACCGCTGATTTAGTAAGTTTTATAATTAAGCCATGATTACTGGAATTGTTAATGAGGCGTGAAAGATTGAAGTTAATTAATTAAATATTGTAATCTACTTCTAAAGGTGGAAATGAACGGCAAATCTGTATGTCATTAGTATACATATGAAAAACCACAGTGTTTTAAGCCATTACAAAGAAAGGAAGCGTAGATAGAATACAAATTAGGACCTAAAATTGAACCCTAGGGGACTCTAGATCTAACAACCTGTGGCAAAAACAATTGATTGTCCATAAATACATATTGCAAACGGTTTTTGAAATAAGATGACATTAATGAGATGGTAATTAAATCCACGTAATAGAAAATTGACAATAAGAGTTTATAATTAATAGTATCAAAAGCTTTAAAATAGTCGAGCATTACTAATGCCGTCACCTTGCCAGAATCTCATCAGTGACAGTTAATGCTGTGGCACAACCATATCCCGCTCGAAACCCAGACTGTTTTAGTCGAAGTACGTTGCACTTAGTTAAGTGGGTGTTCAACTAGGTAATAAAGATTTTTTCTAATATTTTGAAAAATGTTGAATAGAGATTGATAGAACAAAGATCACCACAATTTGCTGGATGATTGTTTTTTGGTAATGGAATTTTCATGGAATGTTTCCAATTATTGGGAAAATAGGATTCGTTGCAGCAGTTAAAAATATGACGAACAAAGTGAGTTCGGTAAAAGACAAGATAGACCAATCTTCTGAATGCTCAATCCATCTACACCCACTGAACGTGATGACATTTTGAAAATTACTTTGTTAATATCATCTTTTAAAATTACTTTAAATATTAGAAACTCATTGATTTTTGAAATACTATCAGAGTTGTAATCATTTAAGAGATCCATATTGGGATCAGAATTACTCTGTAAAGAAGAAAAACGGTTGATATTGTTTAGATTAGATAGATAATTTAAAATTTCCTGCTTTTTTATAGTGTATGCCCAAGGTTTTTAGTTGTTTCCATACATTTTAAAGACGTTGTTCTCGTGATGAGCTATTCAAAAATTCTGTTGTAAAACGTGATTATTTAAAAATTAATATATACTTTTTCTAACATAAATACTGACTCCCTCTTATCTTGTTGGTCTTTGTAACAAAAAGGCACGATAGCCTGGTCAGTAATGTAGTGTCAAAATTCGAACTTATCCAGGTTTCTATAACTCCCTTCACATCATAATAAATTATTGAACTTAGGAATAAGAGATCGTACGTTTATATGGCCTAACTTAATCGTCATAGACAAGTTTTATTTAAACATGCCTAAAATATATTATTAAGTAAGTGTTTAATATGGATTCAAATGAATTGTAAATAATTCGTATTATTTGATACAGATATAATTCACTCTAGTACTAAACGTAAATTTAAAAATTTGACAAAAGTAAAGAAAGTAGGACAGGTGGCAACCCCAAGACGAACAAAAAAAAACACGGAACGGGACAATGGGTAAATCAGTTAAGCAGTAACAGTAAATAACCCTTGACTTCATACTGATGTTACTTTCAAACACTCAACAATTAACCCTCAATTAAATCAATTTTAATTTCTTTTGGATAACAAAAGTCTCGATACTTTCTAACTAACTAATTAAGATAAAAAAAATAAAACGATGTAAATTAGTAAATTAAATTAGTAAATTTACAATTTAACAATGTATAAAAAAATATACCACTATGAAAAACAAAATTAGCATTAAGCATGTAACAATTTTGACTAAACTAAAACAATTCAATTGCATAAATTTACAAACTGACGCATGTTTAAAGAGAGAAAATCAATCAAAATTTACATTAAGCAAGTAACAGTAGCAGTTATTACCAAATTAATTTGTAGTCGCTGAAGTCGTTATTGTCCTAGTGCTGTAAGTACGAGATGTGTCACTTGGCTACGGAATACTTGCGTATTATTTTATAAAAATGTAAAAAATTTAATACAAATGTTTTTGTTCAAACAGTTTTGTAATCTGTCAGACGTACCCAGCCATTACCATAGCAAATGCCGCAATAGTTGCTTAGTTTAATCTAAATTCTTTTAGGATTTCATCATCGAATCTAAAGCTAAAGTCTCTGCTCTCGATAATATTTTTAAAAATGCTTTTATCTATATTTTTATCGATTGCAGAAGATGACAATAAAAATTTAATTGATTTGTTTTGTACTTTGTCTTTTTAATATCAATTTTAGATTAAATTTTTATGGATGTGAGTTTGTCTATGTTTAGCGTTTTTTGTACATAGAAAAATATGATTTTTTAAACAGATATAGAAAATGACTAATCTTGTGAAATTGTGCTGATTTTGCAATGCATTTGTTGAAAGCTTGTCCTTGTAAAAATGATGTTACTGGCTGGCTATGTAATCGCAATGTTGATAATGCACATATGTATATTAATTTACGGCAAAATAATGCTGTCTTGTTGATTTATAACTGCTGAAATAGTAGGTACATGACTGTTTGTAGACTTGAGGATCTAAACCAAAAAAGTGAGTTCGAAATAATTCTAGTGGTTCGAAGAGATACATTATGAGTTCTGATTTCAATGACTCACAATATTATCATAAACTGTTAATTAAGAAAAAGTTTAAATCATTTAAAAACATTTTTTCAAAAATTGCATTTAATGCGTCATAGTAAGAGGCACCAACTTCATAAGTTAAATGGGATGAGGTTCTATTGTATAGAAAAACTGTTTTTTAGTTTTCGTTTTCATTGAGAGTTTATTTTTTTAAAAACACTATGTTAAAGTATGCCATTTTTTATAGATCATTTTGACTGCTGTTGCCGTTTGCAACGTTAGTGTTTTTTTGCTATAACTAGTAATGTTTTTGGAAATCTTTTTGGAATCACAAGCTTGACATTTTTTGCGGCATGGCAGAAACTTGACTTGACAATTGAATATTAATTTAAAAACAAGTATTGCTTATGTATAATGTTTTTCTAATGTTAATTTAGATACATTACATTTAATTACCTCTGATCGCAAAACATAATTTTTATTTTTTAGGAAATACATATAATGCTAACTAAAGTATGAAAAACTATAAAGTTTAGAATCTCTTAAGTAATTTATTGTTAACTAAAAAACAAATAAACTACTAAAGAAGTCGTTGTTGTGTGTATTATTTAACACTTAAAACATAATAAAAACTTCATTTAATTAAAATTCTTAAATTTAAAAAAAATTGTGTTAGCGTATATATGCCTATGTTCAATCGACATATACGTACATAAGATTCTTTAAAAATGTATGAAATCTTTTTGTATAATATACATGCCAATTGAAATTATATAAACATGCAAAAGTTGTTGAACTAAAATTGTAACAATATAGAAAATCTAACATTTAGAACAATAACTGTACGACTTTAAAAAAGAAAAAAAGGTAATACTTTTTAACGTCATTATTCACAAAGTTTATCAAACTTTTTTACAGTACTTTTAATTAATTCCTAAACTTATAATTAAATATAAATAATTAATTAATAAACTACCAACAGTTTTTTTATAAATTGTAATAAGCACTAAAAACTGAATGTTAAACTACTTTAGTATTTAATAACTTTTCTTATATACGAATAAATAAAGTGTGCACAACTTAGTATTGGTCTTAACTTTAAAGATAATAATATGCTTTTAATTAAAAATGAATATGTGTACTAATATCGTTACTTTTTTGTGGTACGTAAACGTGTCTATATGACGGTTTTAGTATTTCGGCAACTTTTGTCAAACGGATAAAACGAGAAAACATCGGTTTTGCTTCTTGTTTATTTTGCCAGTTTTATTTGTTTTATTACATTTATTTTATTATTCTCGGTTTTATCTATGAAGTTATCTATGTATGTACTTCTATTCTCAAAATTAGTGCAGCAATATAATACAACCTACAATCTACATTATTGTTTTTTTACAATTCCACCAGTAAGATGTTGTTTCCAGACAAAAATTCTGTTGAAAGTGTGTTTAACGTTCTCATTAATTTACAGTTGTAGTGTTTGTACTCACTAAACCTTTCTAGCATCTGATTTTCAATAATCCTTTAAAATATAAAACATTTTTATTAACAATCTCTCTAGCGAGAAAACGTTTAGTTACTAATTTAAAAACAAAAGGGATTTTGTAAGTAAATTTCACACTTTAATATAATTAAAAAATAAAGGATACTGGCATCACAGTTTTAAAAAAAATTAAAAAGTTAGTTACTTTGTTATTTAAGCAAACACAAGTTTTCGATAAATTGAAATTTATCTAATATTTAAATTTGAATGAATGTACATTGTGAAAAATTTACAAAATGTATTCTTTTAAACAAACAAGAATTTTATAAAAATTAAAAATATTAGATTCGCTGAAAAATGATCGATGCAATGTTTTCAAAGAAGATAAAACGAGAAGAATTAGACTGCAAGCACGTTTTGTATGATTTATTAAATAATTCTTTTTTGAATCGTGTGTAAAATTTTTGTACAGTAATTTGTGATAAAGTGTTTACAAAATATGGTAAGTTGACATTTAAAATATTTATTGTGTTCTGCGTGGTAATTAACCTCCATTAGTAACATTCTATCTGCCATATTAAAGAAAAAACAATAAGGGTTCTTCTGTTCTAATAATGATCTAACTATATTGCGTATGGAGCAATGCAATAGCAAACGCAATAGTAAATATAACGTAATTTTACGCGTTACTATGTGAAATTTGTTATGTTCTTATTACTGTTACGAACTTTTTAGCTGAAAAATAAATTAAATACCTTACATTTTTCAAAAGACAGGCTTTCTTCTCTCTTTATTTGTATCAGAAATAAATAAATTTAATAAAATAATTTTTTTTGAAAACTTTTTCTACTAGTACGCTATTTGGTCTGTGATCTATGGTGTACATATGTATATCCAAGGTAGTGGGTCTGATTTCCACCGCAACCCGGCTTCGAATTGTTGATTTGGGTTTTTTATTTATTTTTGTTTCTCTTACCACCGTTACCCTGCGTTTTATTTTTAGGTTTAAATACTATAAAAATGATTCGGATCATTGTTTGCAGTTTTGTAAACAATAATATAATGATAATAATGATGTAAACAGTAGAATTGACAGCGAAGAAGGCCCATTTGCCGACAACAGTAATAATGACCCTGACTATGTTGCACAAACTAGTGATCACAGCAGTGAAAATAAAAATGATGGTTACTTTAATTCACAAAATCAAGAAACAAGTTCTGCATATAGTAATAATAACTCGGAAACATTGGTTACAACTGAAATCGAGAAGGATGTAAAAAAATCAAGAAAACGAGTAAGAAAATCTTGTAAATAAATTTTTTTATGATTTTGAAATAAATGGCGAAATAATGTTTGTAAAGTGTTCTTGCTAAATACATTAGGAATATCAGACTGTCATTATTAAAATGGGCAGAAATTGTTCTTAAAAGTTCTGATAACTGCGCCAGTCAAAACAGGAATATTATGATGATAGTCAATTACTTCTAGCTTTGCAACTTATGTCGGTCCTTAAAAACAGGTAAACATAAATCTTCTACGAGGACACACCCACTTGAAGACAGACCATGTTAATGAATTAATTAAACGCACTATTAAAAAACAATTTATAATGAAAATTGTTACGCTACGAGATTGACAACAAGTCATAAGATCCTCAGGTGCTACTGTTTATAATACGGATCAACACGGCTTTAAACACTTTGAAATTCTGTATTTTTGGCAGGAAGTTCTCTTTGTCTAAAAAGAAATTAAACACTAACAAAAACCATTTTTTAGTATCGCAAACTGAGTACCTTGAAGTTCGTGACAGTTCACCTGTCATGATTTATTATAAAACCAAATAGACAAATGAAAATTTTAAAAAGGTAAATTTGTCTAGAACGAGCAGGACAACAATAAGAACTTTACCACAATAACTACCTGCTAATAAAAAAATCCACAAAGCGTTAGCAAGCAAAAGTACGACCATTTAATTACACTGTTACAATGTTACAGAAGCTTGCCAGTTACCAAACAAGATGACGAGGATGAACGTGATGCGTAAAATATTTTCGTTTATTTCATGAATGTTTTTATTTTTTTTTGTTTAAATGTTGTGTGTTACCACTTTAATAAAAATTGTTTTCATAATCAGGTTGTGTTTACTTACGGTCTATTATGTTGTGCATTGCTGTGGTTTTTGTTAGGTGTAAACAGTCGTAAGTGCCAAAGCTATATTCCAGGTAGACGTTAAGACCATGACAATATCTTAAATGGGAAGAGTGTTTGAAGTTAAGGCAACACCCCAAAAATGTAATAGATGCATTTTTAATGTATAAAGAAAAATTTAAATTGAAAGTTTACGTTATTATATTTACGACTGTTTAGCCCTAGAGTACACATTAATTTTTTGCACGCGTTCCAACGTACCAAACCATGCGGTGTTACTATTTTAGTTATCTTATCAATAAATGCCACATCAATATAATACTGGCAATAATATATCAAAATGAAAAATTCAAATACAGTGTAAATTGCTTAGTAAGTAACTTAAGGGACCGTTGATATATTTACTTTTTGACCAAAGTGTATTGTTAAAAACCATACAACTTCTGTTTAAAAGCTGAAAAAATGTAAAATGTTTACGTGAAATAAGAAATGTGTAGTCCAAATTTTTCTCAGTTGAGTACAAATGTATACAGATTCTTTGAAAAATTAATCACTACTAAGTTTTATTTGACACTCGACATCTTCAAATTAACAAATAATGTTATTCAAATAATTTCACAACAAACACTATATGCCGGCGAAGTAATCTAATACTTAGCTTTTACAAAACTGTCATTTTTATAGAAAATAAATAAGTGTAAATTGTAAAAAGGATTAAGTTACCTAACTTTTACATGAGCTATTTTACTGCAGATTTATTTTTAAACCTTTAACAATAAAAACTTTTTTTGTACTCGAATGTTTATCTACAAAAAGTATATAAATTCCTTGAAAATTTTATAAAAAAAAAAACTTAAGATTTTTTTACCTTTAAAAATTATTGATTAACCGAACTTAACTTACTTACTAAGCGATTTATGATTATAAGTGCTTTATGGGCTTATGGCCGGACTGCCAGAATTCTTATTTTGCAAAAGTTTTTAGTAACCGCCTGCTTACTAAGCAATTTACACTGTAGTTCTTTAAAGTCCTAAAGAACCGTTAAATGTTTCAAATGGAAGCTGATTGAAAATGTAATCAGTTTTAAATATTCTTTAATTGTAATTACTAATAAAAAAACTTTTTTATAATTAAATTTCTTAAAAATTCCATTACACGATATTTGAAAGATAAATATAGTAGCATTTCTCGCGAAGACATGGTTAACAAGCAATTCTGCTAATTCCATTTTAGGATTACAGGTAACAAATAAAAATTGTGATGTCGCATCAGAAATATAAGAAGATCGGTACGACAAACCAAAATTAATTATTTAGCAACACGTTAAAAATATTTTTGAAATCAAATCAGTCCATAAAAAATCGGCTAAACGTTTAAAAGAATTTTTAGATGGTTTAAACAAACATTTATTACCCCTTTGCAAATTACAAATCACTGACGAACAACTAGTGAGAGCTTTTTAGCATTTATTGTTTCTAATAAAATTGACGGCGACTCTACAGAAAAATTAAAACAATCTCGCCTAAATGAAGTTCAAACAATTAGTAACGTTATCCAATTCTTAAAAGATAAAGTTCCTAATAGACCTAGACAATATAGTAGAAGGCAAATCGAGGACGTGCATTAAACCACGAAAGTTTTTCAATACTTGTAACCACTAACAATAAACAGAAATTTTGTGGTTTGTGTAAGAGCAACTATTCAGAATTGTAAAAGTTTTAAAAAGTTAAACCCTGAATCACGTTTACAAAAAATTCTGAATTTACCCAAAGAAAATGTATCGCTTTAAATTGCAGGACTTAACTCCGCCTTCATAAACTTAACTGACTCCGTACGTTAAGAGTTGCAATCAGTTCACAACGCGTACCAACTGAACATAAACTGTTTAACTGTTTAGTTATTTATAACATTACATCCAAAACTCCTACTCTTCCATTCAACATATCCAATTCAAAAATTTCGTCAAACGTAAACCTATTTGACGATGGATTAAATGTACCAGATAACATCAACCTATTAATCTTCTATGCAGCGAACAAATCTCGTTGGGTACTAATCTTCCAAAAAAACAAAGTTAGTATATTTAGTAACAGGTTGCATTAATCCTACTCATACTACAAAAAAGAACACAAAATCTTATTGACAACTCTTTTTTTCTTTTGATAACCAATTATAAAAACGAGCAGTAGTTGATTACGAAAAAATGTACAGACAAATTTTTGTTAACTCTGTTCAGTAGTACTATCAATGTACCTTGTAGAGAAAAAACTATCCGGATTAACTTTAAATTTAGAAACTCAGTACTGTGTCTCATGTTGGATATTGACTCAAGCAAACCTTCCGTTGAGAATTTTTTATTAAATGATTGTGACGTACTACCAAAGGAAGATGAAAATTTTACTAAATGTTTTACAATTTTAACACGAAAGCTTTAGGTGTAAAGTGTAATCCAAATTCCAATACCCTTTATTTTTCAATCATTCTAGATATCCAAATTATTTGATTCTCTTGGCTTGGTTTCACCACTAATGGTGAGTGAAAAGATTCTCGTACAGCAACTTTGGAAAGATCGCTTAGTTTGAAACTCGGAGCTTTTTCCGGAATTTCAAATTAAATTTGCTTCATTAACGAAAGAATTGCAACAAATTAACGATCTTTTAATTCCTTAGACCATTCTTCATGTTAAATTCATTTGACATTCAATTGCACGGATTTGCGGACGGTAGTTCCCTAGCCAATAGTGTTTGTATTTTCATTCGTTCCGTCAATTTTAACCGAGCGCGAGTTTCACTTCTGTGTTCTAAATTCCAAATCGCTCTACCCAAACAAGTATCTCCATACTCAAAAAATCTTTTGACGCAAATAGAATTGCAGCAATACAAGATTTGACGACAATAGGTATGTGGAATCACGTTCCTACATAATACAATCCAGCAGATTTAATTTCTAGGGATTCAACAATTTCTGATCTGGGCGGTAAAAGCTTTTGTCCAAAAGTCCACATAAATTTAAGTGGCCTTTTCAATGCATATCGGTAAATGGTAGCTTACCTGAATTAAAAAATCAAATAAATTTATCGGCCACTATACCAGAAAATGAAACATTAACCGACCATCAATAAAGTTTCGTCATATACCAAAATTTTAAAAATTTTAGCTTATCTTAGAAAGTTTATCTTAAATATTAAAACAAAAGACGTAAAAGTTAAATAATTCCTTATGACAAATAGTAAAATTTGTACAGGCATCATGTTTCAAACAAGAAATAAAAAAGTTAGTTTTAGGCAACCTTAATAAAATAAACATCTCTTTTTTCTCTACTTTAAATATTTTCGTAGATTCTCACCAAATTATTTATAAGGGTTGGTAATAAAATTTGTCAATCTCCATTACGCTATAATATTGGACGCCCTATTCTATTACGCAAAAACCACAGGTTTACTTATTTAGTTTTTAAGTATAATCATTAAAAGTTTTTTACACTGCGGTCTGAATCACTAGCTCTTGTTAGATTGTATGCAATTGTTTGTAATGTTTTAAATACTCTCTAACTCCTTACAAAACAAAAATAGGCTATTTACTATTTCAAAGGTTAAAAGCTTTTATATCATGTTTTGATAATACCGGTTGTGATTTCACAAGTAATTTTTTTTTAATGAAAAGCGGTTACACAAAAAGGTAATCGTATATCAAATCATACGTGTGTTGATTTATTTGTACAGTAACAAAAGCAATTCATTTAGAGTTTCTTACAAACTTAAGTCCAAATGCGTTTATTTATGCTTTTAAGAGATTTATAGTTTGCAGAGGCAAGCCGTCTACTCCGATAATGGAACTAAGTTTGTATGCGTTGCGAGTACGATGAAAGAATTTTATTCTAAATTTAAGGGACAAAATTTTAAAAACGACATTTTGGAATATTTTATAAATGAATCAGTTCAATGGCATTTTATCCCGCTTAGGTTTCGGCATTTCGGTGGCTTTTAGAAGAGTCACATCCGCCTGGTAAAAAGTCATTTATGCAAAGTTTTAAAATACATTAAATTATATTACAAATGTTTCTCTACTTTACTCTGCCAAATAGAAAGTGTGATTGATTCACGTCCTTTGGCTTTACTGTTCAACAATTTTAAGGACCCGCTATCCTTAACACCATTTCATTTTTTAACTGGAAAGGGAGCAGAAACTATTCTGGAACCACAGATAAGAAGCGTTCCTGAAAACGGATTAAATCAATGTCAACTAAGAAATAAATTAGTTTACTATTTTTGGAAAACATGGTGTAAAGAAATGCTCTTACGGTTCCAGCAGGCGTCTAAGATTTCGAACCGCACCACAGGAAAAAGATTTGGTATTACTCTAGGAAAAGTTTTAGAAATTAATCCTAGTTCGGACGGTGTTGTTCGTGTTGTTACAATAAAACTCGCCAATGGAAAGACTACCACCACAGTAAAAAAAAGTGTGCTTTTAGCTAATTAAACAATAAGTTTAATAATTCAAGGTAGTGCAGTTTCTTGATAACCTTTGTAATTGGTGATAGTTTGGTTATTGCTTTAACTTACGGAAAATTATTATGTTTGTATTATATCATTTTTCATTTTGTAATATAACGTAATTAGTATTTCAAAATATTACATATTTCAAGGCGGCCGGCATGAAGAAAACTTGCGCATGTAGAAATGGTTGGAGAGAACCGGATAGTAAGTTTGGTTGAGAGAATTTTGAAACTTTAATTTTTCAATTCTAATATATTCACCTTCTTGCATGTCAGATAAGTAAAATAAAGTAATTTAAAATTGACACAATTTACTTTTATTAACTAAACTAAACTAAACTAACAAAACGAAGAAGGGTAGTTTCAACACAAGTTTTATTTTGGAAAAAAAACTTCAGTATTGGTAACAAATAATGATTTATGTAGTGCTTGTTTTTAATTGGTTAGTTTTTGTAATTTTTAGCTTTCCTTTAGTTAGAAAGATTAAACAAACATTGCTAATTTTAAATAAGTTTGATAATTTTGTAACAATTTAATGACATTCAATACAGATTGACTTGATAAATTTGGCACAGTTACAAAAATTTGACAGCTGCTGCATATTAGGTTTCTTACGTTTTTAAAATAGTGCTAGCTTTAAGTCTTATTTTTTAAACAATGATGACTGCAAGAGTGCTTCCTTACTTTGGTCTACAGTTTGGACTATACCTAGACAACGCTTTTCTGGGACAATGATTAAGAATGCAGAAAACAGACATAAAGCCAGTACGTTGCGCAAATGAATAAATCAATGAACTGAATTTCTAATCTACAGTTTAGACCAGTAGGTACCATAATCTCGAACATTTTTTATTTAAACTTGGAAAAAGTATAAAATACTACCTCAAATGTAAAAGTTTTTCATTACAAAAATAATAAAAAGAGTTATGCAAACTAATAAAATTAAATCATTTCTAATTTTTTTTAAATAATAATGACACCATACACTAAGTTTTAATAATACTGACATAAAAACTAAAAGTTACCTATTCAAGTTTTTCTTCAATGTAAAATTAAAAATATTATTTATAATAAAAGAAACTAGTACCATAATTTTTAATTCTTATTGTACTTACTGTGTTTATAATAACAGCTTAAAATAAAAAGGTTTATTTTATATTTTCATGCAAAATCAGAAAAAAAAATTGCAGCAGTTGAGTTAAAAATATGAATTATTCATACACTATAATTAAGTATTGTGTAAAACGTTTAACTTTAGTTTAAATAAAATTTTTGACGCAACAAATCAATCTTAAGCTTTTTTATAAAAATTCAAACAATAAAACAAAAATGTAATTTGACGTAAAGAGGCCACCACAAGGATATTTACAAACAATGTAAAGTGCTTTCAGAAACCTGATATACATATATACTACATATATTATATGGTTTTCTCGTTACAATTATTCAGTTACCTAACAGCAATTAAGGAAGGTTTTTTAATGTTAGTTTCTGTAAGAACATATTTTTATTATCTAAAATATATACGCACCGTCTCGTTGAAGCAACATCACCGCGTTCAACTGCAAGCAAAAACTTTTTCTCATCTAAAGACAATTGTGCCATTTCTTGGTGGGGTCGTATCACATTTTCCTCCTCCATCATGCCATGTATGGAATGTCTCTGCAATAAAAGAGCTTATTAATACTTGATTGTTTTATTAGGATATATTCAGTAGATTGCAATTGACCAATATATTAATAATTAATGTTTTTTTGTTTATGTCATCATAATGATACAACAGCTACGTCTAACAGTAATATAAATACAAACGTGTTATTTTGTAATACTGATAAATTTTCCTAAAGGGAAATTAGTTTTGTTTCTTAGACATCTATTATTGTACTACATTTACTAGGACGTTTTAGTCTTGATGTTATTGATTGCCTGTTTTGTTTACTTTAGTTTACATTGAAGCTATTTGTTTAAAAAATACATACTTTTAAATATTATACAATTATACAGTTATAACAATTAAATTATTTCACGCATATGTTTAACCTTATGGAGCATAACTACAGAATTATGATATATGTAATATACTCTTAATAACAAAAGCGAACACTAATTTTAAAATTTGTCAAAACAAAGATAAACAGTTTGACCATTTATGTAAGTCTAAATTAAAATTGTGACAGATATGTAAGTACTATTTAATATCCAGTTACCAGTTTTTATCGAATACTTACTAACACAATTCAACAAATAAGTTAATAGCGACAATTAAAATACAATGCACCCCGCTTAATAGAATCACGGACTTGGAGTTTTTGATAGTAATAACCAAATGATAACAATATCCCAAATTTAGAAAAAAAAAGTTTTTGCGCTACTAGATCATTTTCTCCTAGTTACTCGCTTGTTTTTAAGACGGTATGTTTCATTTACAAGTAACTCGTCGGTAAGTGATTTAGTTGCCGTTCTAGAACGGTAAGTACAGGACAAGTAACGTGACAACGCTTTGAAAAACGTTTTTACGTTTATTAAGATAATGTAATAAGATTAAGGAAAACATGTTTCTATTGTGCAAAAAATAGCATAAGCGTCACCAATGTTAAAGGTTTACCGGTTGAAGACAATTTTTGGGAGTTGAAGCGATGTCTCCAATATTGTCTGAGTTTTATAGTTTAACAATTTTGACAAGAAAATATTAATTGACCCATTAAAAACTGATGGTGGCGTTGCCGAAATGCAATGCATATAGTTAGAACTTTTGTTGTTATCTGCATCTAAAATTGTTACTGTACAGCAGGGGTGCTCAGATTTTTATTGATTGCGATCTACCATAAAGCATTTAGGTGACAATCGATCGATATTTACGACTATCGATTAATGGCAGTATAGTCTGGTTGTAACAAAAGAAAACAGATTTATAAGTATGATTTATTGCAAACACTTATATAAATACAAAGTATAAAATGCTTATATAATTGTACTTATGTAATTATACTTATATAAGTTAAACATCCACAGAAGTTGCAACGTCAGAATTTTCTTTAGTTATTGCTTTCATTTAGATTTAGATGTTGATGCATGGTATTGCATATCATCAACAAAGTTATCAAAAGACGGTTCATAATTACTAAGTGCCAATCGCAGGCATGTTGAAAGAAAGGCCAGTTAGCCGATTCCGATATTTCGTTTTCACAATTTTCATTTCTGAAAAAGCAGAGTTGCATAAATAAGTCAATCCGAAGAATCCTGTTAACTGAAAAGCTATTTGTTTTAAACAAGAAGATTTGTTTCCAGATATAAAAAACCAAAATTTGACATCAGTTGCTCTGGTTTTGAGATGTATATCTGAAATTATATGCAATACCTCATTTTGTACTGAAGAGATCAAGATATGGAAAGTGTCTGATATGTCAGTACCATTTTTCTCAACATCTTCACAAGAACATGGATAAAAGTTGCAATATGCGTCAATTGCTTAAAATCAGAGAAGCGTCTCTCAAATTCACTCTGACGGTTTCTCAGTTGTGTCTCGTAGTTGTCTTAATTTAAATGAGAACTTTTTTAAAAGCAGAAAATTTGAATAGTCATTTTTATTTAGTTAATTAATTAACAGCTTCAATTTATTTATAAAAACCTTTATTGCGGTAACCATATTAATAATGGTTTTATTTTTTCCCTGTAGTTCCAAGCTAATCATATTCAAATTATTTGTCACATCCGATAGAAAAGCTAAATCACAGAATTATTTATTATTTTTAAGTATTGTTAAGAAAATTTTGTAAATATCTGGAAAAATGATTTGAAACATACTTCTAGCCTGGAAAAAGTTGCTTTTCAATGACATAACTACGCTGTATACAATAACAAAAATGATACCTAAATAATAGTCGTAACAAAAAGTAGACACGGTTTGGCAAACGACCCCTTGATACAGCCCGCGTGTGTGGAAACCTCGGCTACTCGGGCAACACCGTCAGCGCCAGGATATAACTTTATAACTTCTTCCATATGTTATTGTAATGGATGCAAATGGTTTTTTTTAATAAGTATTAGGTTGCTTTCTTTTAGCTACGACTGATTACAAAGTCAATTAGTTTGCTGTTGACGTTTGGAACAATTAACCAATTTGAGAAAACATTGTTCGTTTGGTGACATTATCGTCATAAAACTTAGATACAAAGTTAGTACATCAAGTCGTTAGAACGAAAAGACCAGATAAGCCTGTTACGTGCATAAATTTCATGATGTAATACCCTGTATATTCATTACCCTAAAGTTTGATTTTTATTTCCGACGTTTTCTAGGGAGTTTAGTTTATTGCATTTCCTGTAAAGATGTCAAACCGTCAACTACTTAAAATCGTTTTTGTTATGAGGTTAACTTGGTAAATCTTATAACATCGGCGTTATTGGAAACAAAAAAAAAATTGAAAGCGCATTTCGTGTAATTTATTCATCACAGGGTAAGCTTGTTCTATTAGTTTTTAGAATTGTTTGGTAATTTCCTTATTAATTTGATAGCACGTCTACGCACGTCCCGCCACGTTTTTGGCTGTATGTTTCGATGCATTATCGATCGATGTGGAGTTAATATCGACATTCTGAAAGGCCTACGCTCAAACTAAAAACAAAATCTCGACAAGAACTTTTCTCCGAGATACTACTTCTTATGCGTCAGTCGATTGCGATGTCAACCTTTACTAAATACGTAAAACAGCATTCGATAAATCGGGTTCTTATATCTAGTTTGTTTTAGCATTAATTAATAATTCTGTAGATTTTCGCTTTCATGAGTCATTGTGTTGATACGATTTGCTATTAATAATTATTTCAGGCCTACTCAACGAGGGAAACGTTTTCTTCGGACAAGTACTGAGTGGTGGGTAAGTTTTATTTAATTATTTTGTTGCTGTCAGAAAAGTCACTCACGGAGTTTTGCTTGTTTTTAACTTACGCAATTACTATTTAAGTATTTTCAGTAATTCTTTTGTGTTATCGCATGCTGTAAACCATAGTTATTTGGCATGTAATTTTTCTTCGCTATCGTGTAAGCTTTTGTATTGTGTGTTGTCGATACTTTCGGCATTTATGGATTGAGAATGTACTACAAAATTTCTGAGACTACTTATAAAAGATCTGACGCCCTTGAACTCTTATTTATTTGAACCTCCTCTATCTTCGACTGTGTGAGTTGGCCGTGCAAGGTTCGTAAGACCTATAAACTTGTAACAAGTCCAAGCGTGTTAGTATGCGCATGCTTGCCAAAATCAAGAACACCAAGATGTCGATCAGTCTTTGAAACATCTACAAAAACCGCAGAATTGTTGTAAATCCATTTACAAAGAGTAAAACCAGCTGAAATCAAAGTATGGAATAATTATTAACATAAAAATCTCTTTGTATAATGGTCACAATAGAGGGTTTTGAGGGTTTTGCTACTAGTAAAATTGCAACTTAACCATTAACGCTAAACCTAGTAGGCCCAGATTCAACACATGCAAATTGCGTTTTTTAGAAGATAGGCTGGTTGGGACTAAGACTAACTTGACCTAAACAAAACAATTTAAAGTATTTAGAAAAAACTGTAAGCAGATGTATACGTTCTGGCTTCTAAAACTTTGGATCAGCAGTATGTGTCTGGTATTTTAAAAATGTTATAATTGACTCTACAACTTGGTAAATCACTTATAATTTTATCTAGTACTAAACAAGAAAGATTAATTTTGTACTATGAATATAGATGACATATAGCAACATTGCACCTGGAACGTACTTGCTAAGTAACTCTTGTAATAGTTAAAACTGATGTGTTTGTACGCTGAGTAGTTAAATTCGGTCTTTGGCACAGACTCTAACGTATAAAATTTGCTTGTGACCCTGAATCCAGAAGGCATCTAGCAGTATGTAGGTTTGCACCAGAATTAAAGATTTGGACAGAAAGAGTCGGCAACAACAACTGCACGATGTTTGAAAAAACGCTGAAATAAGGGTAGCAGGTTCAATAACCATTTCTATAGAATTATTTGGCGCTGACTCTAATATAGTATCTATAAATACCGATGAGTCTTCTAAATGCAACCCGGTCTAATGTTTGAATTTGCATGTAAACTTTGATTTGCATTGATTTACAAAATGCCCTATTGTATGGCAGTTAGGACAAATTTTAATTCTTTTACTTTTGCCAAACGTTTTTATGGAGACAACTTTTTAACAAGCTGCATCAGGAAAAATAGTGAGATTCCTTTAAAAAAAACAGAACTAAGCTGTTGTGTTGTAAGTGATTTAATGTGACCTTTTCACAATTTCCCATTGACAAAAAGTGCTGACATTAACAAAACAATATAGGTCTTGACTATCTAAACAAACGGATATTAACTATTCATTGTAACTATGCGGTAAATGATCAGTAAATGCTGTAAAATACTTGAAACGTATTAATGTATTGTGCTAATTACTATTTTCTTTCATTTTCCATCATTTACAAAATGAATTGTTTACAACATAATTAAAGGAGATACGTATGCTTATTTCTTAGCAATTTTTCAATAAAATCAAAACTTCATTGTATCTTTATCATGTTCAACAAGTCCAGCAGCTAACCGACGTTGATTTTGAATCGCGAAGTGAGTTTTGTAAGTAGTTACAGCAACAACAAGACCTTAGTGCAAAGATATTATTTTCAGATGAATGTTGTTTTACACGAAACGGAGTGTTGAATTTTCACAACACGCTTGGTTGGAATGAGGAAAAGCTTGATGAAATTTAACAATGCAATTTTCAATGGTTGTTTTTAATTAATGTTTGGGCGGGGGTATTTAACTTTTTTACAAGAAACTTTGCGCGAGAATTTGATGACGTACCCCTTGAAAACGAAAAATAATGTGATTTATGCACGACGGAGCACTTTCGCATGTTATATTTCTTAAATATAATTTTTACGGGTAGTTGGATAGGAAGAGACGGCCCTAGACGCTGGCCAGCCCATAGACCAGATATTAACCATTTAGAGCTGTAAAATCAAATTTTTGCGGCAACAACCTGTTAATCAGATAAACCCTGTATATTCTAATTATATCAATTTTTTTGTTTTGCCTTTGTTTTTCGTAATTTTTATTGTCGACACAATAAAAAATGAAAAACAATCATGCAAAAAAGCAAAAGAGACCAAAATGAGCTTCTTGCTGTTCTGCATACCGATTTGGTTCTTCATAATTATGGTAAGCCTAATTATGTCATTATTAGTATTACATTACAATTGCGCTAATTATTTAATTTAAAAGTTTTTTTTTGTATGTCATTGTTATTAACCGTTTATTTATATACCGGGTTAGGCAAATGTATGGAAACATTGTCATATCTTTTGAACTAAGCATGTTAGGGAAATGATGAAATGTGCGTTGTAAATGGGGTTATTTAAAGAGGTAATTTTGGCAGTAATTTTATTATTGGTTATTACGTAACAGACAAATACTTTCGGTTTTTAAACGGAAACCTATAATTTTTATCCCAAAATATGATTCATTGATGTAATTTGTCAATGAATCCAATAAAATATTAGATGTATTCGGAAGAGATTTAAGTAAAAACGCGATTAAAATAGTGCGTACAATATGCAAGTATTTGAACGCGCATGTCTGGTTGGTTATTTATAATAATAACGCAGAAATAAAAATACAGGTAAGTAAGAGGTGGGTTTTACTGATAACGTTAAGACGTACTTAAATAATAAATAACCAACTAAACATCAGCGTTCAAATACTGTACGCATAATTTCAATCGCGTTTTTAATCAAATCGCTTCCGAATGCACATAATATTTTATTGGATTCATGGAAAAATTACATCGATCGATGTATTTTAGAATAAAAACCATACGTTCCTATTTAAAAAAGAAAAGTAATTCTATGTTACGCAATAACTAATGATCAAATCACGACCAAAGTTATCTTTTCAAATTCCTTAAATAACCCCATGTAAAACGCACAATTTATTATTTCGGTAACATGCGTGGTTCAAAAGATATGAAGATGTTTCCATACATTTGCCTAACCCGGTATAATAACTGTCCAGTTAGTAATCAGCATTCATTAATAACACAACGACGCAGCTTATTGTTTGCTTTTAAGTTTTATTTACTGATTCAAATGAAAACGTTTAGTTTTATTATAGGTACTACCATTT
Organism: Aquatica leii; assembly: GCA_035610365.1. Lineage (NCBI taxonomy): Eukaryota > Metazoa > Arthropoda > Insecta > Coleoptera > Lampyridae > Aquatica > Aquatica leii. Next base: position 207,913,987 of record CM069432.1, on the reverse strand, counting down.
GGTATATAATATTGCAAAACAATTTTGTTTAATACATACCTATTTAATTATGATTCTACTATAAGGTTATTAGATTTTGTTTGTTTTCTTAGAATTAGTTCTATTATGAATAATTAATTAGTGCACAATATGCTCCAATTAAATCTACTATGTTCTTCTTGTAGCGCACTACATTTCGCAATTTGACGTTTAATTAATTTCCTAAACAAATTTCTTCTTGTACATAAAAGATTTATTATATAATAATTTCTAAGACGTTATTTATGATCATATTTAAACATTTTAGCACCTACAATAAATACAATGCTTAATTAGATTCTATTAGACTTGTTATTTTTATAAACTAATTTTATTGTTTATCTGAAAAGTATTTAAAAAAAAAAATTATAAACACAAGTTAAACCGTTATTTTTGTCGAATCTAAAGACAGGACAAAATTAACGTTTTTTATTGTTTTTTTAGAGTGCAATACAAAGTTTATGAAAAGAGATACCGCTATAAATTCTGTAATTATATTTTTGCTTATTAATGAATATTAACTTTTTGTATTTTCTGTGATACAGATTATTAATTAGCGTGGCTGTTTATATACTTAGCGCGTTTTATACTATTAAACATGATATTAACCCGTGTCCTTAAGCGACATTAAAACCTAAAATACATTTGATATTTTAATTTTATGTTTAATTACGAGATAGAAAAAATATTATAATCAAGACGTTTCATCTGTACAACTTAATTTTAAGATAACTAGTAAACTTAGTTAAACTAGTTAAATTATTACTATTTGTTAGTTTGTAATAATCTACAATCTTAACGTAGTTCAAAATTCATTGTAACTCATTTTGCTTGCATGTACCAAAATTTTTAAATATTTAGTTCTTGAATGTAATAGAATATGCTCTCTAATGATTTTCAATTTTCTAAATAAAATTGCACACTAAAGTTAGGTTTTTTTTAACAAAGAAAATTAACGTAGCATAGAAAATGTTGCACATTAACACCTTAACGCTTGCAAAATGTTTTGTTTTCTTACATGTCAAAACTATTGAAATTCTAAAATGTTTATTGATACTTGTCACAGACTAATTGCATGCGTGATTTGTATTGAATCATTGCATATTGTAGTATCGACACATATCGAACTCTCGATACGTATTAGAGTTTCGATATGTATCAAAAGTAATACATCAATAAATATCGCAGTATCGATACAAATCGAAATATCTATTCGTATTGGAATATCAATACGTGTCAAAATATTGATTCGTTTTAGACTATCAATACGTATCCGAGCATTAAAACGTGTCTGAGTATCAATAGGTATAGCAGTATTGAGAGGTATCGTAATATCGACATTACAATGTGTTACTATAATTTTTTTTATATACGCCCGAGGTATCGATACGACGACATATTCCTACTTGTAGCTTGTAATCTAAAATTTATTGAAGAATTTTGCAGAAAAAATTTCTGTTTTGAGACGTGCTGATGATTATATTATATTTTTGGCAATCGACAATCTCTTTAAAACCCATTCGTTCGGTTCGGATGTTTGACATCTTGGTCATTTTAAGTCATAATGTAAGTCATTTTGTACTACCTTGAAAACCGAACGTGACTGCAGCTATTCACATTGTGTCTTATTTTGTGATTTGGTAAGTAAAATCTCACAATTTTACGTGTTAAAACACTTTATTAGTAGTAGTAAATCTAACCACAACTAGTAAAATAACGCAAGTTCTTATTATGAGGCCCTAGGAAAGGCACGTTTCAAAATTGGAATTTGGCTAAAAAAATGTATTTGTAGATCATGCATCCGAAACTATTTTCTGGTAAAAAACATGGCACTGCTAGTGATATCAATCAGTTTCCTAATAAAATTGCCGACCAACTATTCGAATCAGCCGACATATACATTACACTTCCGAATGATTCAGACGGCGATTCAGAAAATTCAAGCACCGAAGAAACAAATAGTTTTGCAACCAAGTTTACATCTAAAATGTTTGAAAATCTAACGAAAGCAACAATATATTTTTAAAATATACCGGATAACTGTAATTATGCCGACAATATAGAATGGGAAGAAGTCGTTAGACAGAAAAAAGCAAGAACAGCTAACACTAGTTATTTTAGTAGCAGTGATAAGGAAGACGTAACTGTAAAACTAGAAAAAACTCCAGAACACGAAGTTAGGAAAAAGAAAAAAGACTTAATAAAAATAATGACATTTTGGAATAGATGCGATTTGTCACATTTTCGACAAACTACTTGCACTGCTAAAAATGATGACGATCGTATCGTTTCCATAAAGCTCTTGTTGAACTGTTTGAGATATTTTGGGAAGCACAATTATTGAATCCCATACAAGAACAGACTGTATCTTATGCACTAAAAAAACCAAATACTTCTTTCCAGATTTTTATAAATGAAACAAAATTATTTTTAGCGATTTTACTATTTTCGGAGTTTAGTCCAAAACCACAACGTGATATGTATTGGAGTACGGACCCCGACCTTCAAAACACAGCCATATTTGAGGCAATGTCTAAAAATTGATTTAGAGAAATTGTAAAGAACTTAAATTTTAGTGATAATTCAAAATTACAAAAAACTGATAAATGTGCAAAAACAAAACCTCTGATTGACCACTCAAACAGAGAACTTCTAAACTGCGTTCCACCTCACGAAAACGTTGCTGTAGACAAATCAATGGTGCCATGCTACAGCCACTATAGCTGTAAACAAAGAATACAAAGAAAACGTATACGATACGGTTTTAAATTTAGGTCAATAGACTTGTCAAACTAATATTTGGTAATTATACAGCCTTACCAAATGAAAAGAACTTTATTAGATCACGAAAAACTAAGTTTAGGTAGATCATCCAGGCTTGCAACCCTTGCTGAAAAACTGAAAACGATGTATCAAAACCGTAACTATAATTTTTCGGCAACTACTTCATAGGACTACTAGTAAACTCGTAAAGCAGATGACAGAGTACGGATTTCGATGTACTGAGACCACAAAATAGAATTGAAAATTGCCCATTGAATAAAAATTCAATGAACAAGCAAGTCAGAGACACTTCAGATTCCTTTATACATGCGGCGAATGATATAATTGAAGAAGCAAGTGGATGAAGGTGTTATGTCACATACAAAAGTTTCACTTATGTTACGAAGAGTTAAGGGCATATGTAACTTATGCTCTAGATTATATTTTTTTATCTTCTATATTTAAGCAGATATAAGCAGTAAGAAGGGATTATGTCACAACAAATCACAGTGATGTCGCGGAAGCAGGAGCTATAAGTCCACCAATGTGGAAAAAAGGGTTATGTATTTATAACTTTTTCATACATTTTTAAATGCGTTGCTTTTGTTTACCGCGCTAACGGCGTGGCGTGTAACCTAACACTTTTTATCGAAATCTAACTTAAAAATCTATCGGTGTTTTTGGTTGTGGTTAATTGGTTGTGCGTGTTAGTTTGTTTAAATATAAAATAAAATGTTGCGCGAAAAAATAATGGTACTAAAGGCTATAGAACAAAATGCTCAATAGGAGAAAAAAAACATCCGCTTTAATTTTTTGCAGGAGGTACGTTATTTACAAAATCTACCTAGTACAAGCAGAGGTATCTATCATTGATAACATTATTATCAATAAATAATTTGTTTATTAATATTAGAAATAGCTAGTGTTACGGGATATCATATTAAAGTTCATTTATCAGCCAACGATATCGAGTACAGGGATCGTAGTAGCTATTATTGAATTCAAACATTTTACCAAATTTTTTAAATCTAACGTATAGAGTTTTAGAAACACTAGGCTTAAGGTTGGCATCCTCGTATACTTTGTAATGTTAAACTGCGTTTCAAGTTTTCAGCGAAAATGCTGAACGGATTTCAATGAAATTTTGCACAATGAAAGATTACATAATTCTTTATTGTCTGAATCAATTTTATTGATAACGTTTTGTAATTATCACAGTTAATTAGAAAAATACATAATTTTACAAAAAAAGTTCAGTCTGTAAGTTACATTATACACATTGCAATGGTCAAAACAAAAAATTATTTGGACTTTTGGTTTTGCTGAAATCTTGAAACGCAATTTAATGATTTTGAAAGAACTCGCGAACTCCGCCTTTTCTAAGAAGTGATATGCATTTAGACCAATCACGTATAGTGAAATCAACATTTAGATAAGATATGGATTCAACAGAAAGCCCTTTCCTAGGTATATAAAATATAGGTGATCTAATTAAACGTACGACTAAATTTTTATAATTTGTTTGCATGAAAATCAAAAATAACGTTGATCCATGTTAAAAACGTAATTTACCTCATTGCGTTTTGTATTTTCTTGCACGTCAGTTATTATTCCAAGTTATAAGCTAACCTCTAAAAAATCATTGGTAACTTCCTCCATATTAAAAAAAATATGCACGTAATTAGAATCGTTTTGAATGGAATTTTTATGATATGCGCTGAATAAGTATTTATAGAATGAAACAAATAAAAAATTGAATTAAATTTTAAAAAAAAGTTTTTGTTTCAGAAAGCGTTGTCGTTAGTTTTTTAAACTTTAGCAAATTTTAAAGTTGAATTCTTTAAAAACTTGGTGTCGACACATATTTGCTAGCTTATTTCGTTAAATATTTAGTCGACGCTAACTTGCCTAAGCTTACTGATAAACTCAGTCAAGTTAGCCCCCCACTTTCATTTTTTAAATTATATATTCCAGTGCTTAATTCTTAATTAATAAAAATGAAAACAAATTTGGGGGCTAACTAGAACACTAGTCTTCCGTTTTTTCACTTTTTTACAATTTTTTTGCGTATTTAATCCTGTTTTTTGTGCTCAATTGAGCCTCTATTATTTTTAACTGTGCATGTTTAATTTGAAATTGTTAATGACATTTCATTCAATTTTTCTTACAATATTTGTTGGTCGTCTAAATGTGCTCGTTTTATGCAAATGTTGCTAACATTAAACTTATTTTTAAGCAAAATCCGAAAGTTTATATGTGTACAAACTCACTGTTTTTAAATTATTTACACTATTTCTTGCATATTTAATTGTGCTAAATTGTGATAATACAATGTTTAACTAACTGGGTTTTATTCTGAATAGATAAATACATCTGAACAGCAACGGAATACACCTTGTAAATTGGCAAAAAAATCGTGTATGATTTAATTTTTAATGGAATCTAATCAGTCTTAATAAAGTAGCTAATTTATAGTTAAATTTAGCAATTCGTTGTTTTGGTTTAGCAGTCTCTTGTTAGTTAATTATCTATCCATTTTATAGTAATTATTAAAACAAAATTAATGAATGTAATATTAGCACAATTGAATAAACAAAATAAATTGTAAACAAATTTGATCAAGTTGAATCCAAATTTTTTTATCGATTTAGCTAAGTTTAGTGTAACATTTAGCACAAAACGAGCACAAGTAGATGAGCACAAAGAATTGTAAAAAACTGAATCAAAAACGGGAGACTGAAGAAAACGGGGAGGACAATTAACTACACTCGAATATTGTTTAAAAAATGAAAAAGAGGCTAGTTTGACTGAACTTGATCAGTAAGTAACTCAGATATACAAGCTTACAAGTTTGCTTTTAACTTGCAATTTGCAAAATAAGCTTATTGCAAGTTTGTCGTGTGGTAGAAGCTGAATTCAAGCTTGCATCGAACTTACACACATGTTCAAGCAAGTTTGCTGTAAACTTGCAAAATAAGCTTGAAACAAGCGTGCAGTTGATACGTGCATTGAATTAAATTTTTGATGAAGTGCATGCTTTTAAGTACAATACAAATAGCGCATGAACTGCTTGTAAAAAAATTCATTTGCAGCCATTACACATTTGTAAGTTCTGTTTGCAAAAATACCAACGAAAAGTAAAGCCTGGCGCAATCAAAAGAAATAACTTGAATGGTAATACTCAAAGTTAGTATATTAATGTTTTGTACGTTTATGCACGTTAAAAAAAACAAACTAGGCAATAGGTTATTCAAACTGTACCACACGGCTATTGTGACCAAAACTACCCTATTGTAACCGCGTGTGTATTTGGAGTCTCACCAAAATAAACATGTATTAACAATTTTCTCCATAGTTAGTTTTCGTACGGTTAAAAAAACACAATAACTTTTAAATAAAAAAAACTATTGTGGCTAGAGCGACCGTTTTTGTCTTGGCATTGTGGCAGTCAACGTCTTAAATGTAAATAGGGTTTTAATTACGAACAAAGCAAAATAAGCTTGATGCTAACTTGTGTGGTAACTAGAGTGTTTGATTCAAGCTTCTTTTTCTTCTACTTGCTGTAAGTTTCTATCCTTATATACTTATTCTGATATCTGCGAACTTTGTTGGATTTCGCCTTTTTAAATTTATATTTACTAAGAAACCTACTGACAATTAATAGAAAAAGTACTCATAGCTAACAGCTAACAAGTACTTAGTTGACTAGACTTTTATAGCTTTTGCATCGAACGGGTACTATAATATGTCTTTCTCTAAAATTGTCATATTTTTTAGGACATGGCAAAAATAGATAATAACTGTTACTTATAATAATGTTAGATATATTTATTTAAATAACACATTTTGTAACCAAATAAGAAAAGTTTTTGGCGCGAAACAATTGGGTAATAAAATCTGGCGCATTTAATTTCAAAAAAATTCAATAAAAGTGACCTTACCTGACCTTTTGTTTTAATAAGTTATTTTAAGTTACTCGTAAATAATAAAATGACAGTTGAAACGATGCTTATGTTAATTACGAAAAATAATAAAATAATAGTCTGGCACTATTGCGAATAAAATAATTAAAATTGAAGCTAATGTAAGTAAATACATAAGCTACATTTAATTATGATTCATAATTTACTTAAAAATATTTTGTGTCTATTATGTTTCATCGTAAAACGACGACAAAAATCCAATTCATTCAAAGTTAAGTTTAAATGCAATCCGAGCTGAAGACAAAACAAAACAATTCTGATAAGGCGGAGCGTATTATTTTCAAGTTTAAAAACGATACTGTTTCCATCTAGCGGATCTCATTCAACACAGAGCCGAAGGAGGCCAACCTTAAATTTAAAATTAATACTTATTAAATTGTTTATACTAAACGCGATATTAATAGAACTTAAATTTTTTAGATAATTGCTCGACACCCTCATTACAAACCAGTAATATGTGGTGTACTGATTGAGATATAATACCTCAGAACTTGAATTCCAAATGGTGTCTTCTTGAAGAATTAAATAAACAAGATAGGGAAAATATAATTGAACTGCTTGGGATAATAATACACAAAGATAAGAGTTAACAAGCACGATTTTGGTTTACTAAGAGATACGATTATACCGCAAGATCCTACTGACTTAATTTATGGTGTGAAATAATGTTAATCTTCAATGATTTTACTTATTATTATTATTATTTTTTATTATATGTTATTTAATAAAATGTTTATGTTTTTAGATATTGATACTTATAGTGACTATAAAATGTACAAATCCAGTGGGAGTAAATACTAACCTTATAAATCAGATAATGGATCCGACGAATCTTTAATAAAACCTGAAACTGTATTAGAATCTAATGAAAATCCAATCAAACAAGGTAATGAAACAATAGAAATCAAGAAAGATGTAACTACTAGAGGTACAAGAAGAAAAAAGGAGTTTCCAATTAAACAAAAAAAACTCAAAAAAAACACGTTAGGAATCCAGATACATGGAAAAAAAGAGTTGCAGCTGTAAATAGAAAAAAAGTGACTTTTCTTATAAAGAACATGTGCTAGCAGAAAAAAGCTTCTATTCAGGTTGTTTATGCTCTGAAAAGTGTAGGTTGAGATGTAGGGCAACTTTGATTAAGATACGCGACAAAATATATTTTAAGGCTTTTACAAGTTGGAAGTAAATTATAAAAATGCATTATTATTTAAAATTAAAAAATTCTTGTTACAAAATCATCTTATGCAAATATCTTTAATAACAAGTTGAATTTGTTCTTTTCACATCCAAAAAGTGCCACGTGCAGTAAGTGCGACTCAGGAAATGCAAATTAAGATCATAAAGAGAATGATATTTTAGATGTCCGGTTGATGTCGAACGATCGCAAAAATGTTCTAGAAGACAAAAGATCAGGCTTCATAAGTGCTGATTTACAGCAAACGATGCCTTTACCAAAAATTAGCACTTCATAAGCATTCTATCTGCACCAAATATGGTATTACAATCTGAGCGTTCACGTGGTGACAGCCAAAGGTCATAAATCTATAATGCAGACATAGTTGGAAGAAGAAGTGCAGAAGTTGTTAGCTCCCTATAGAATTTTCTTCAAACTAACAAAGATATTAATACAAGAAACAAGCTTATAGCATGGCCAGACTTATGTGATGGCCAAAACAAAAATTTTCACATGTTTTTCAGTTTTCAGATCAGTTTTTAATACTGAAAGGAGTATTTGACAAAGTTGACCACCAATTTCCAGAGGTCGGGCACACATACTTAGACTCCGATCGAGATTTCGGTCGGATATAAAAAGTTTTAAGGAAGCATACCACCATTTTCACGCCCAATCAATACAGGCAAATTATCAAATCCGCCAGCTCAAAAAATTCAGTAGTTAATAATATGACAAACTACTTTGGCGACGTAGGTGCTCTTCCAAATAAAATGGGCCTGGTAAACAAAAAAAAAGAGTTTATTCTGTTAACAAGTTCCATTTACGGATAGGGTTAAATGGATTCGGATTGAAGGATTCGGATACTATTTCTATAAGGAATCATATGATGAGTATACACTGTTGAAAAAGTTTCTTTTTTTAAAAACGCTTCCTCTAGAACTAAGTGCCTCCAAATATTGAATTCAATAGAATTACTCAGAAAACGGAAACTATATCATACAAAAGAAAATCAACATTTGTGAACAACTACTTTATTTTTTAGAAGAACGAAGAAGCTTTTATGAAGATATTATTGGGTCCGATACTTCCGATAAAAAAAAGACTTTGAACAAAATAGCAACCTAAGATTAGTTATTTCTAATAAATTTTATTCTTTTACTTATTGTGTTTTTATTTTAGATTATTTAATGTGTTTCTATCTCATACGTAAAATAGATGTTATTACAGTGCTTAATCCTTATACTGTTTTCATTTCAATTAACACTACTCTATCAGTAAATGGAAGAAAAGGTACATTAAAATTTTGAAAAATATAGATAAATTAATGATAGTGGAATTGTAGATACAACTGAAAATATCTTTTTTATACTATTACTATTAAAAATTTGGTTTGCAAACCCTTCCTTAAAAATTAGCAGTCAATATAATTCAAATCTAATTTACTCAAAATCTAATTTTTGTGGCATATATCTTTCATCAACTTGCCCTTTTAATTGTTATACATACAGTGGAAAGATAACGTGAGGGTTGAGGTAGCATCAAACTGTAATGGAGTACTTCCGACAAAACCTGCTCAATATTCTGGCGCCGAAAAAAAGTACATTTCTGTAGATGTGCCATATGCCTTATTTAAGTACATTATTCATATGGGGGGAACAGATCTTATGGATAGAAACATATGTAATTATAGAATTGTAATAATAAATGGTACTGGAAAGTGCGCTCACATCTCCTTTCGGAATCCGTATTAAATTCTTGGATTTTATATACAATTCAAAAAAAAACAACACAGCAGGAAATGTTTTCAATGCAAAAATATCAAGTTGTTCCAAAACTGGATCTTTTAGGATTTATCAGAAGTTTAGTGACTACATACCTATTTCTTGGTAACAGAGAAACCAAACGACAATATCATTATTTTAAAAATATTCCAGAATGCAAGACAAACATTTGGATGCAGAATATGAAACATAAATCTACAATCCCTAAAGTGTTTCAAGTATTTCCATATAAAAACATAAATTATTATGTAACAAATTTAATGTAAAATACCTTGTTTTTGAGTAATAAATAAGTTTTAAATTATTGAAGTTGTTTTGCGCATCAGTAGCTTATTTTTAATATTAGAACAATTTTAATTTCACTCATATTTCACCCAAAACTACCAAAAAGTTTTTTTCATTTTTTCCATAGTGACTAACAAATAAGGCTTGGAATAAATCATTAAAATATAAATTAAAAATGTGCCGTTGAATGGGTTAATAAAAATTTAAGCTGGTTTGAAATTTTGATTAATTTTGAACATTAATTGTCAATCTGGTCTTGTAGCACTACACAGTTAAAGCCAAATTTGTCTGTTTCTGAAAACATTTTTTTGTGTTTATAGTTTTATGCTTTTATATATATTTTCCACATTAAAATTATCTACATCTCTTTTTTTAAAATTCGCAAATGATGTTAAACAATGTAAAACTTTTTTTTTTAAATGTAGCGCTTACGATTAACATTTATTAATTATAAATTTCTAAAACGTAAAGCAATAAATAAACTCGTAATCAAATATTTAAATAAATAGTTTTGAGACCAAGACGAAGTTCATAATACATATTAATTGGTTAATGTTTAAACGATTTTGCATCGTTGTTAACAAAATTTTGATAACAATTTTTTTCATATTCTGTGGGTCCACATTATACAGATTTTTGGTCGTACAGATATCTGCACAGACTTTGAAGTCTGAGTAAAAATTTTTACGCAAACCTTTCCACACAATGTCAGCGGAGACTTTTTATAAGTTCAGGCTTGTAGTTTCTTTGCAATACAAATTTTCGAGTTGATTAGAAGAGAACTTAGAATTTGTTATAAACTGCAACAATTTTACATTGGAAGTAGGATTTATTTCTATTAAAATTAAGTTATCAGTAATACATCAAATTTTATTTTTGTACCAAAATACTATTTTGAAACTCACGATATAAGTTAGGATATTTGTTTACGATTTTTAAAATAACTAAAATAAATAATTTTTATTAATCATACAATTAATTTGTTTAGTAATAAATTATTAGGCTCCGACAACTACGCAGACATACATGCAGACTTTCGACTTTTGTCTGTACTACTTTGTTACACAGACAAAATTCTATTGAAGTTGATGAAAGTCTGTATTGTGTGGACCCACCTTTCCATCCGCTTCTTGAACAAAAACAGTATTATAATGTTAAGATAAATATACTGTAAAAGGAACAAATACTGAAAAAGTATGTCTTTTTGTCAATTGATGCTGTTAAGACAATTAAACTCCACATGTTCGTATTAGAAAACAAAGAACTCCGATGGTTTGTGAAAATTCGTTATTTCCATTTGGTTTATTACTGTAATCAGAGACTCGTATTAAATTGAATGTATGTTTTAAGTAAATGTGATTTATTTTTATATAAAATTATGTAAATCGGTAAATAGTGAAATAAAACGTTAAGTGTGCGCATAAAATCAGATTGCGTCTTACTTACACAAGAACACTACTCCAAGAAATCAAATTAATTCTTAATGGTGTTTAAACTCATGACTTATTTTTGGACCAAAACTCTGATACTCATCAATGTAGTGCAAAATGAGTTTGTAATTACGAAAAAAGTAATTTTAAAAATGTAAGTTATTACAAAAAAATGTTATACTTTATTTAATAACTAGGAGGAGGGATTACAAAAGATTGATTTACATTGCTAAAAATCACCAGATAGATAACCAAATAATTTGAGAGGGTAAATTCAAAAGTAGTAGACTTCTATAATATTAGTAATCAAACGTATTTTTCTAGTTTTTTTTAAACTTTTCTAACGTTTTCTTTATTTTTCTAAAACGTTCTTTCTTACTTTTATCATTGATTATATATATACTTCGTATTCAGATAGATCATCCTTATGGGAGATTTTGATTTCAGAATTATAGTTAAAAATAATCCGCTAGGTGTCACAACGCACAATGAACGCACGTAATTCGCAAGGTTTATTTCATCAAAACAATTCAAGATTACTTGTTCATTCTATTAGCTTGCCTAATTACGTTACAGATTGATTACACGCACGATCTGCATTGTGTAGACATAACAATACGTGAGTGTTTACATGGTTTCCATTTCAAATGAGAGTTTAATAAATATTTTTAATACAAGACCTAATTTTCATAGTAGAAGGATTATATCAGTCAACGATTATATACATATAATCAATAGTATTATCATTGATGTATTTTATCAATACCGTTGTAACATTGTTTATATATATACAATGATCGTATTAGTATTATATGGTATCATATATGCAAGTAAATATTTCTACAGAAACATATAAAAATGATTTCAATAAATGAAAAGCAATACTTTCTTCTCATTATTATTTTGTCTCAAAATCTTCTTATCATTGTAAGCAACGTATATTAACCTTTGTTATGTAAATATAGTATGACTTCATAAACATCATCAAATTGTTTAGTTATCTTCAATTTGCAATTTCATCATAATAAAGATTACGGAATTGTAGTCCACGTGGACCTAAGAAATGTCAGTCAAAGTGTCGAAGCACCAATCGTGGGTAATATTAATCCCATAAATTATCAGTAAGGCAACCACGACTGAATCTTTTCTACTCTTTCTTCTTTCATTACATTAACAGTATGTAACCATATCTCTAAACATATGTGAGAGTTTAAATAATTGAACAAATTAGTGCAACGCCCATCTCAAAACAAATCTGAATTAGACCGGGAGTATAGCCTTAATTAAATAAAGTTCATGTATACGATACACGTTTGTAACCTTGAGCAGCATGGTTATTCTTATCTCAAGTTCGCAGACAATATTTACAAACGCCACCGTGAAAAACGAGTCATTTTGTTGTTGAACCGAAAAAGATATTTTGAATGTGGTAAAAAAGTGCTCCACCTAGTAGACGTTGGCGGAGTTTTGATTTCCGTATGCCGCCATCTGGTAGTCGTTGGATTTTTGGGACTTCCAATTATTATACAAGGATGAGCAATCTGATAGTTGTATAATCAATGCTTTTATTCGTTGCTTTTTGACCACTTTCTTATTAATTCGAGAAATTCGAATAATTTTACGTCTATGTTTACTGTATCAAACGAGTTACCGGCATAAATTATAAACACTAATAAAAAGTCTAATGAAAAATACACAGTCGCTTTTAAAATGCACTTATGTTTCTTTTTTTAACACTAAATTTTAATTATAAACGAGTTTCTATTATCAAATTGTATACATTTATTAAAAAGTTTAATGAACTGCAACAACTATCACTTTATATTACGGATCGCACCCCACACCTAATGTAACAAATAAAAAAAACTAATTTGTTTTTAACTAACTATTTGTACAAGTCGAGTTTAAAAAAATATCGAGAATCGGGGAGGTTGTTAAGTACATCTTCAGTGCGCTTTATTGGTTGATTTGCTTGAATTAATTTTTTATTAGCGACACATTTGTAATCGAGTCAAACTCCTCTATCTGAGTTTGATTTCACCAACAGTGGGGGTCACCACTACCAGTACTAATTGTAGTTATGATTTTCTCTGCATTTAAGGATCCACTTCTTCATTTATTTTTATTTTCTTAGTGCGTAGAAGACATAACGTTCTTTGTTAAACACAAGTTAAGCTTCTTCGCAAAATTAATGCGTAACTTTGAAACCTGAAACATATCCAATCTTATCTTCAAAAATTCCATGCCCTCTGATCTATTAACGGCTAACGAGTGTGTCAATTTTCTGTTGGTACAATGTGTAAATCTTAAATAAAGTCGAAAAACAATATTTTACTTTTCTACTGGTACATTCAAATTAACATAGTTAAACTCGTTTTCAGTTAATAACAAAAATTCTGCTTCATTTATTTTAACTGAGATTACTTTTTTAAATCAGAAGTCACTTCAAGTAGATCAAAAACTTCCTGGGGTTATACTATTTCTAATTTACTTATTCAATATGTGAAGTAATAAGGATTACAAACATTATTAAATTCAGGAGTTATAGCATTTATACCAGAAACATTTGATTTGTTGCTTTACATTTTCATTAAGATGTGATGTAAACTTTTGCAACATGAGATTTTTTTTGTAAACCTTGTATTTAAGTTTGCTTTTACTGACACGACAATCTGTAACCTTGTGATTATTTTTTTTACAACGGATATACAGATTTTCAATTCCAAAGCCTTGTAATTTGGTTAACGATTTCTGGAATTGTATTTTGAGTAACCTGGACCTCATGATCTACCTTTTGATCTATGATTAAGATGATTTCTGAAACAATTTTTTTGAACTTCAACGATACCATGAAATGCTAGTGGTTTTATTAACATCTCTTGTACCAAAATTAGAATAACTTAAATTAAAACGCGGTGTGAATTTCTTATTTTCAATTTTTGAGGCTTCAATGACAGTTGCTTTTGACAAAATATCCTCAAATTTAGTAGCATCAGATTATATAACTTGTTCTCTTAACGAATCGTCACGTAACTATCTAATAAACTAAGTCTTTAAAAAATCTTTTGTATTACTGTTCTATTACATCCACATTTGACTGAGAATTTGCGTTCTATAAAGTCACGTTGTAGGGTTGCTACGTATATTCATCACTTATTTAGAAAATAATGCTGTAAAAAAACTACGATTTTCTTTAGAATTAACATTTTGGTGTAAATAATTATAGTTATCTTCTTTCAGTTATTATTTTTATTTGAATTTAGTTTATATTTTATATTATCAGGTTTTAGCGTGTTTTTTTTTGTTGAAGAGAGTAGGAGTAAAACGTCAAGTTAGATGTTGATTTAAAAAAGTGTTCTAGTGTTATTTTCGTTTTGTAGTCGAATAAAAACATATTCTTTGTATGTATTGTTTCCTATCACCAGCCCCATATTTATTGAATTTTGAGTATACATTAATTTGTTCCAGTGCATTTATAAATTCATCAAAATTTAACACTTTAATAGGCTTTTTCGGACAAAAAATGCAGCACATAGAAGTTGCGCAATTTTTTCTTTATCAACAAAATGATTTATGTTGCAATAATTTTCAAATCGTTTTGAGTGAATAAGAACTTTTCTTCCTTAGAATAAAAACTTTCAAATGGAGATATCTTGGAGTAATTTACAGAATTATTTGTTTGTGTATCTAGTCGAACTTGAGATACTAGATTCATTTTTAAAACAGTTTGAAAAACCGTATCAGTGTAATAGATTCATATCTAAAGTTCTTGCGGTTTGTAAAACTAACAAAAAGGATATATGCTTGTGTAATTCGTGTTCATAAAAACGTTCGAAACAAAGTCAAGCACACACTATTTTATATAACTACATTTTTCTTCACTCGTCGCCAAATTGTTGTGATCTAAGAACTAGGGTACTGTGATAGTGCCATGTTTTACAAAAATCAATTAACGGTTTCGTTATTCGTACAAGTTTTTTAAATGTTTTTATGTTAGTGGACTGTAAGTTACAAAAGCTATCTAACTAAAAACAAAGACATTAATCTATTACCAAAAAAATTACTTTGAAAGGACCATAAGCTTTTAGTGATATTGATATATCACAGATAAATAATAAATACATGCAAACAAATCTACATGTCTAATTTAGTTTTCACAAATTTGGACAATACGAATACGTTTATAATAAACGTAAAAAAGATTTATGTTTTACATAAACACTTAAATAGTTAATATTATAAGTAACAATTATTGAAAAACAATTAATGTTTTGTAAATACATTAAATTAAAGCTTTACGCCAATGCTAAGTAATATGTTAATCCAATTTAAAGCAAAATCAAATAGAAAAGTTTATGGTAATACATATTAGATTTTCTAAAATTTCTGTTATTTTGAATATTATATCTAACGAGCTTTACAGCATTTGTTTCTTGTATGAAAATTATTTACGAGTTAAGCACGTAAAGTCTACAATGAACTTTTACCATTAAGCTAGTCTTACTAATTGATGTTTCATATCCTTTTTGCTGTTAAAGTGCATTACAGTGTTTTCACATTTTAATTAAATGTGTATTAAGATTTTTTATATTGCAGCTCATAATTATTAATCCCTTTTGTATTATTTGATACATAAAACTCGTTTATTAAAACTGTTTAAATTTGCAATCTTCTTACAAGTAGTTTTAAAATTAGACAAGTAGAAAATAAGACTAAAAAATAAACATTTAACAATCTAACAGCTTTTAACAATAAAACCAATTTTAATGGTCTTAGTAGTAGCACTGTAGGAGTATTTTTAATTATAAGTTTTATTACTTTGTTTTCATTATTATGAACGATGAAATCTATATTAAATTGAATGCGTATTCTTAACGACGCTGTAAGGTTTTTAGTGTTCGTTTTGTAATACACAGTGTTTATTGTTATAGATTTTGTACGTATGTACTATTGTATTAAAATAATCGTTTATACAATTTGTAAGATAAGTGCTACATTCTTAGTAAAAAAGTATATTGTAGGCTTACAAAAGTTGTTCAATAAACTTTAACTTCTCTATTATTATTTACTACTACTATTACTATAACGCAATAAAGTAGAAGTTAAAACAAACAATATTTATAGTTGTTGGTCATAGTTTTTTTATGGTACAAGTTGTGTTAAAAGACCAATGTCTTACAAAAACCGGGTAAACGAGTAATTTAGTAGTGTCTTGTCGCCGACACACGTGTACCATACTTAATTTTATCCATCTTCGAAATATGGTTAAGAATCATTTTTTTCGATCACAATTGTGACATTTTTAATTGTAAAATTATTTCGATTTCCTATGTAAGAATTACTTCATGCTTTGATTCCGATTAATATAAAAAAACTGCTTATTCAAAACCAAAAAATGTTTTGTATTACAAAAATGTTTCATTTCAGTGAACTCAATCGAAAAAATGTGGTTCTTCCTGATGAGGTTTAAAAAACAGCTAAATAAACAGATTTGACTTTATTACTCAAGAAATTTAAAGATGCTTGTTATTTAAAAAAAAAGCATTCAGGCTTGTCAATGTGGACTCAATACTACAAATCAAAAAACATATCCAAGTTCATAAAAATGTCGAGACATCGACATGTCAAACTACGAATTCTTCAAAATTTATTTAAAAATAAAGTCAAAACCACGTACGTCACAAAAAGTAAAAAAATAACGGATTGAAGAATTTTTGGGAAGTGCTTCAAATAGTGAAGGTTTGATGGTGAGGGTAATTAATTTTTTATTTTAAGTTTACACATCTTAATTGTACATGTTGTTAGATTGCATTTATGATCAGCATTCCAAGAGCATATCGCTGTAATAAGCTGAGTTTGTATATTTTTACCTATACAGGTAAAATTTATATTCTTTCAACAATAGAATGTATTTAGACTTTTAGGTATTCAGTATAACTGAACCCTCGATGTGGAATGATGACACAAATAAACCTTCAAGTAGATAACTTTCTGTTTAAAAATTTTATCAATGCAATTTTAACATTAAATGTTTGTGTTAGTTTTTATGTTCTATTTATTCATCGTTTGTAAGTTTTATTAAATTGTTAAATTAATGGTGTTCATTCTAGTATACTCGTTATATTTGGCCAATACTGATCCAGTTAGAATGTTAAAACAATTTCTACTTTTTTTAAATTTTAACTTGTAGACTTAATTATTAATTATTATTTTTAGGTTTATAACCACGAATTGACAAATTTTATAATTGTATTATTATTTTGTTATTAGTTGTCATTGTTTTAAATAGCCATCAAACTTTCAATACAATTTAATAAATTTTGGATTATATTAATTTTTCGCTTTGGAGAGCTGTACTTCTTGAAAATGTTTATTGATTCTTTCTTACGTTGCGTTTACTGCCCGGTTCATCACTTGATTCGGCGTTGATTTGTGTTGAAAGCAAGACGATTCGATTCTTTCTAATAAAAAAATTAATATTTAAGCGATTTTCTTATACTCTAAAATTTTCTTAGTTTGCAATATGTGTTGAATTTTAGTTAGCAGTACTGTACTGATTCGCTTAAAAAAATACATCATTAAAATGTAAGCAAATCCATTTCGTATTCATAAAACGTGAGTTTTTAAGTTTTCTACTCGTTTACTTTTTATCTTGTACACCAAAAACGATCTTATTCCAATAACAACGTTACATGGCTAGACAGACGAGTGCAGAGTCTAAAACCTTCTCATGTTTAAACAAAAAGCACGCAATTGTTTACCAATAAATAATAATATTAAGAAAAACGGAAGTTTTACTTAAATTTTGTTATGCTAAAAGTGTGTTAGTGTGATTTTCTTACCTTATAAGTTTTGCTCACTTTTTGCTACATTAAGAAAGGTTGTCAACTGAGATAAAAAAACTTTTTTGTTGTCTGCGGTACGGTAATCATCTAACATAGACGCCTGGCGAGGCTTTTATCTCTAAATATTTACACGCATCCAAGTTATAAATGGGTGTAGTACTTTTGAATTTAATGAGTCATTCTGGGCAATTTGATACCCACATGCATTCCATTAATGCGGAGATAACACCTGTTAATTCATATTGAGAAAATTTCTGTGATGATGTTACAATCTACAATGTGAAAAGGGTGTTGCAGCTACGTAGACTAAGGATATCAAAACATTCATTTAATTACTAACATTCTAACCGTATTAGAAGGCCCACTTACTAAAATATCCATATTACTCTGGGGAAAACTTGACGCATATGGTTTTTTTTCGTAGATCGTATGAACCTAAGGAAACTTATTTGCGATAACGCCATATGTACGTGTTTGCTTATTTCAACAAATTTTATGAAGTTGTGGGATAAGTGCCGCTAACTAGCCACATACTTCAAAATAAAAAAAAACAACTTGTTAATATTGTATTTCCTATTCCAATTTTCTTTTATCTACATTGTTAGTCGTTTGCACGTCCACATCGGGTTGTTATCACAAATAATTATAAAACTTTTTCTGTGTGTAATATAATATTAAAGAGTGCGCTTGGGTTTTCTTAGTTATAGAGATGTTGCATAGTATTTGTATTATATCTACCAATGTAAGTTTGTTTGTTTGGAATGAAAAAGTTAGGCGGACTAGTTTAATTCTATACAACGTGTTGTCTAATCAAAGAGAGTTTTCATCAACAATTATTTTCTGTGATCTATACCTACATAGTAGCAATTGCTCGCATTTATGGAAGTCTACCTCGCTTCTTTTTTTAACCTCTCTGTGCCGCTTGTCAATTTAACTGAGTTAGCCAGCAATCAAGTTAACAAATTAAATTAAGTAAAACTAAACTAAGCTAATCCTTTATAGTTTGCGTTAATAAACACTTGATTGCAAGAGAAACCTAAAAAAATGCTACTGTGTCATCAGCAAACGACTATAATCTACAGTCTAAAATATTTATATCTTAGTTATTAATATAAAACAGGTATAAAAGTGCTGTTAATTTTGTTAATTTTAACTGCCTATATAACAACCATTTCTTTAGTAAAACTTAAAAAATTTGTTTGCAATATATTTTATTCGAATTTTTTTATTAATACGTCTTGGTTAACTGTGTCACAATTTTTTTTAAATCCACAAAAACGTTAATCTTTTTAGTACCGTTATTAAAACATTCATAAGCAAAAACGTTACTTTAAAACATATGTATCTTTGGTACATTTTTTCATAACCTTAGCTATACTTGAAAGAAGGAAAATATGACGATAGATTCTTAGAACTGATTTGTCATTTGTTTTATGAAATAAAATTATGATTATTTTTTTAAGTTGTTAAGAGAAATGTCTATTTAAAGCAAAGTTTATTTTATACTATAGCGATTTCTGGTAGCTCAGGTCTCGGTGTTAGATTTAAAACATTATTGATCTGATCACAATTAACATAAAGTTATTTTTAAAATTAAAATGTATTTATTTCAATAAATTGTACGATTTGGGTAGTTTTATTTTACTCGGCATATAACTAAAAACTTATTTACAATAAATGCATTAATTCCGGGATTTGTTTGAATCAAGGGGAATTATGGTTAAGCGAATGCGGTTCAAGTCTCTAGCTTCTAAAAAAACAAAATGAATTTTTCTAAATGAAAGTCAGATCAGGTGTAAATGTCATGGCAGACATTAATCAATTCTTGTAAAGAACGGTGTTAAAATTAAGTTAATTAACGTATAACTGAATAAATACGGAAATTACAGGTTAAGAATGCTGGAAAATTATGCAGGTATGTTTGTACCGCGTTAATAAAAACTGATGATATTGCTAATTAATTAAATCTTTTGGGTAATACACGTCTGCTGCTATCGGGTTAACTGGGTTTTAATTACAAACTTACGGCGGGTTGACTACTGGTATCAATTAACAACGATGTTTTTCACAAATGAAATACGGTGAAATTTAATTACATTATTAATACTAATTGGTGCTATAAAGATTATAGTACTTGAATTTAACAACCGCGAAAATTGTGATAGCAGCAGGGTTTTGTTATACGATATGAGTCGACAATGTCAGGGGAGGAAAGCAGGTCTTTGTTAGCCGGTTTACACAAAATTCAAGAAAAGATTAGCCAAATACAAAGCATTAAGTCGCAAAATGTTAATCTCAGGTAAACATAGATATTGGGTAAAAGGTTATGGTTGCAAAGGAGGAGGTTTCTACCAGGAACTGGTCGCCGCAAACAAGCAAATTTTTAATTTTGACGGCGGCTTTTATTCTTTGTTTTGTTACGATTGAATTATTTTCATACAGGGAAAAGGTGCCCGTTTTGAAGCGGTGGAGGTGGTCCGCAGCCGAGAGTTCAAAGTTCACGCGTAATTGACAGAAATTTATACATAATTTAAAAAACCATTACGGCCACCTCTGCCGTTTGAAAGATAACCTATCCATTTCCAGACCCACATCCTTTTTTAATTTTTTAATACAGTTTGCTATTTTATTTACACCAAGGGAAACGGAGAACCGAAGTAGAATGGGATATTAGTGTGATATTTTGTTTTTATCGATTAAATAATGATTCAGTGTAGTTGCATAAACTGTAATATACTTTTGACAGAGTAACCAAAATTAATAATTTTATGCAATAGTTGTTTGTATAATTTATAAAACACGGTAAATCAGATAGGGTAAAGCAAAACAGGTTTTGCCCGTTCTGTCACGGTTTCATTTTTAAATTTTAATTAACGTTTTAGCTATATCTTTGTCGATTTTGAAATCGATAGTGTTTTTTACTATAGTCATTATAGAAGCAAAAAAAATTTATCTATTAAAAATTTGACGTTTCGACAACACACATCGTCGTCAT
This sequence comes from Aquatica leii, assembly GCA_035610365.1. Lineage (NCBI taxonomy): Eukaryota > Metazoa > Arthropoda > Insecta > Coleoptera > Lampyridae > Aquatica > Aquatica leii. Next base: position 207,892,713 of record CM069432.1, on the reverse strand, counting down.
CTTCAGAAACTAATACAAAAATAATTAATACTTAACATTAAAGCATATACAAAATTGGAATTTGATTTAATTCAGATTATATAGAAAGGAAAAAATAATATTAGAGTTAGTTTATCACACAATTGTTGCATTTTCAATCGTTTATGTCGATGTTCAAATTGAAGAAAAAGCTAATATAATGTATAACCACGTATTATTTGTTTACAAATATTCGCACGTAAAGTTTAATTTTAAAAAATTTCATTGTTTTAAAATTAGTTATGAATGCAAGGACATTTTCACATAATATGATAAAATCCTTTACACTCTATGTAGCAGTTGGAGCGAACGGCTCCGAACGCACGAATTCTAAGGGCGCACTAGTCAGGGAAGCGCAAATTTTATTATAATGCTACTAAACAGTTTAACAGTTTTATTAAATAATAAAAGATCAATATACATATACACAATTTGACAGTACTTAATTAACAAATACGTCTTTTAAGTTGTGTGCGCTGTGCGACCGCTTAAACTAAAATGCATTGTAATTGTACATTTGTATAGTATTACGCTATTGAGCTCTGGCTGATATGCTTTTATGTTTTACGAGGACCACTATAACTAATCGTGTTTTGTTTCATTGATATTCACCACCGACGTTGTTCTTGATTAATTTATTGTTACCGTTCGAATATGTCTTATATTTTAATTGAATTGTCATTAAGTAATATTTGAATTGAAATAAAAAGATAAAGATTAAAAAACATAATATTTTGCTGGAACTCTTGCGAGAAAAAAAGGGACGAACAAATTTTACCTGCTCCAGGGCGCTGAATATGTGACTATGCCACTGCTACAATATTTTTGGCATATAATATGTATATGCAATTTTGTAAATAACATCCTTCCTGTCAAGCACAGATCGAAAAAAGGAATTAGTCTTTATAACGTCAACAATAGCAAAACAGAGATTAGTAATGGTAATCATTTTGTATAATGCAGAATTAAGCTTATGAAATTAAGGAGCATTTGAGCTTATTGTCATTGTTTATCTCTTGGATGAATTGTTCATTTGCTTTGTTATATGAAAGTTAAAAAACTCTATAAGGTAACCAATTTTCATTAGAACAGATCGGACGTAATTTAAGTTTCTTTTTCATAAAATGAACTGTGGGAAAATAGCTGCTTCTGTCGATTAACGTGTTTACCACAGTAATTTTGTATTATACGTAAAAAGTAATTTAGATACTTGCCTAACGCTGTTGTTTTAACAAACCAATTAGTGAAAATTCTGTCTTGGTGACAAATAAATGTAACATACAAAAAATTGATACTAGTGTTACTTTAAATTTAATCTTAGTTAGCGAACATGTAGTTTTATTTTCATATTTGTAGGTATCGACTATGATAAAGAACAGCAACGTTTATTAGATTTATCGGAATTTTTAACTAAAGAAAGAGTAGATGCTCTTTGTTCTGCAGATGACAATTCAGATTACAGTTATATTATACTAACAATTATGTGAGAGACAATAGTGAATCTGAACAGAGTGCAGAATCTAACAATAAAGAAGTTACAAAATGGGCAAAGTATTCTCAAATTAATATTACAAACCGAACTAAACAATGTAAAATTGTTACAAAAGTTCTAGGTCCCATCAAAGAATCAAAAAGTGTTTTTAATATAAAAAACTGGTGGAATGATCGAAAAATTAGTGGACTGTACTAATAATAAAAATGTGTCTAGTACAATAAAATCATTCTCGTAGTTGTGATGCAGAGGAAACAGATATCCCAGAAATGTAACCTTTGTTTAGTTTATTATACCTTGGGTGTCCACTATTCACAACAACAAAATATGTTATGTATAGAAAAAAGAATGTACCAAGAATATAAATATTTTGTTTAATAATAGCAGTGAATAGGTTTAAGTTTTTAGTGTAGATGCTACGTTTTAATGATGTTTCTTATATAAACAGAAAGCAATAAAAAAATAGATAAACTGACGTATATTTTTACCTACGGTTTGAAAGTATGGGTTTGTTTGGATGCCAAAATATTTTATACAACCAATTTGGAGGTATATGTTGATATTCAAATAAAGGTCCATACCGTGTGGATAACAGAGTAGGAGAAATTGTAAAAAGAATGACATACCATGTAATGCCTAATGCAATTGTTCTTTTTATTCAATTGTGCCGTTTGTTAAAGCACACGTTATAAGTTCTAAAACTTTCTTAATGTAATTAAAAAATTTAAACAATAATTATTTGATTTTATCTCATGTATATAAACTTGGAAAATTATATATAACATTAAAATATCTCTGCAAGCAACCGTAATTGATTTACTTATGATTAAATTTTAATCATAATTTGTACTCAAATTGAAGTTTTGCCCAACTCTGTTTAATTATGTGTTCATATGTTGTTACCAAAAATTTAATGCACAAATTTTAATAATCTGTTACTCGAAGATGTAAATTCCTCTATACTTAGTCAGAGTTTCAATGATCGAAGTTGTTTAAATCGTTTTGTTTCGTACCGATAACTATAGTAACCATATGTATTATTGTTAGTATCGGTTTATAACCACTATAATCAAAACTGAAAGAAATATCACCTGCAACAATTTTCTTACTTCGATTCCACTTTCTCAAGAACTTTTGAAAATTGGACTTACGTTAGACACTAAAGAAAAATAAAAAGGAATTTCCACCGCTTTTTATTGCAAACATAAGTGAAAGACCGAGAAAATGTTCCATATTTAGTTTCTCTAAGAACTCCACAATCGTGTCTTATGAACTTAAAAGACTAAACATGTGCTTCTTTTGTCTACTATGCACAATGACGATTTTGTTAATTTAGAATCACGTGTAGAATATAAACAGAGCATAATTACATTCTACAACAAAACAGAAATTAGAGTAGATATGAGTGATGCATTGCAAAAAAACTATTCGGTGTCGCAAATTTTGAATAGGTTACAGTATTTTTGGGTATGATAAATATTGATGCTATAAACAGCTATATCATCGACAAAGCAAATACACTTGAAACGCTATCACAAACCGACTACCTGACAATATTGGCGAAATCGTTAATGTGTGATTACGTGAAGCAAAGGACGTTAAACGCACATATTCCTAATGCAATAAAATCAAGATTACATAAGATTTATGAAAATCTAAAACTTGAACGACTTCTAAAATTGCTAGGAATTGAAAATATAAAATGCGCATATTGTTTTCTTAGGAAAAACCGCAAGTCAAAGACTAAGTGTATTCAGTGAACTAAATCAATCAGCAGACAGCAGACTATCACTACAGACTGCACTCACTCAGTAAGTAAAAAGCTTCCATAATATGTATCATTACAATACTTTTTTATTTGTTTTAATTTGAATTAATAAAAATGTCTTACAAATAATTGAATTCATGAATTGTGTCATTTAAGAGCACAAAACCTAAAGTTATTGACATGTGAAGGTTTTTCAGTCACGCGTGTGATTGTGTAATATATTTGACGCGTGTAATGGAGTGTTAAATAATGATTTGACCAATTGAGGCAACTAACATTTCTATGGTTACAACTCAAGATTTTTTAGCCAATACTAAGAAAAACTCAGCAATCACTAGTAATTTCTCTCAGCATTTTTTAACGCCACCTCTTAAAATTTAGAACAACTATCTTTATTCTCAATGCTCTTGGTTCTACGCCAATACCAAACAAATGCTTAGGAAAGAAAACAAAACTGCAGTTTTCACAACGTTTTCATGTAGAATAAAATTGATTAAAACAGCACAAAAACGAAAAAAAGACTGATTTATAAACTTGACGTTGAAGCTGCAGTTGGCAGTTGCAGTTGACGCCCACTCTTAAAATAGAAAGGTTTACCTTTAGGTTATACTCCCGGTTTAATTCAGATTTGTTTTGAGATAGGCTTTGCACTAATTTCTTCAATTATTTAAACTCTCACATATGTTTAGAGATATGGTTACATACTGTTAATGTAATGAAAGAAGAAAAAGTAGGAAAGATTCAGTCGCGGTTGCGTTACTGATAATTTTTGGGATTAATATTGCCCACGATTGGTGCTTCGACACTTTGACTGGCATTCTTCAAGTCCACGTGGACTACAATTCCGTACTCTTTAGTATGGTGAAATTGCAAATTTTAGATAACTAAACAATTTGATGATGTTTATGAGGTCATACTATATTTACATAACCAAGGTTAGTATACGTTGCTTACAATGATAAGAAGATTTTGAGACAAAATAATAATAAAAAGAAAGTATTGCTTTTCATTTATTGAAATCATTTTTTTATGTTTCTGTAGAAATATTTACTTGCATATATGATACCATATAATACTAAAAGAGCACCTGGAACAATTTCATAAAAATAATACTAATAAACATAGATACTTTTTAAAAATGTAAAAAATTACAAAGCTAATTGAAACTATTTTCCTTCAATGCTAATAAAGGTAACATGTACTGTAAATAAAAGTCCGTCAATTGGGGTTTTATACAAGACCAGAAACTATCATCTTTTTGTATCTGTAAACAAACAGAGAAAATTTATATATGAAGTAAATGTGTATAAAGGCAGTACGTGCGTTTTAGTGGGAACTTTAGATTCGTTTAATATTTACAATTTAACAAAATCTACAATGCCAAAATCTTATAATAGAGTAAATTTAAATGTACATTTATCGAGTAGAAGAGATCGTCACAATAGAAATTTATAAATAGTAAGTACATACTATATGTAATTTAAAGAAAGAAAATTTAAAATCATATTCTTATCAAGACATTCTGTATATATATACATTACCAGATATGCTTACTGTAGAAACGCTTGCGACTGCGAAACGTGCTAATGTCAATAGGCGGAGTTCCATCGCTCAAAACCGTATCATATATCAAACTTAGATTTCAGCAAATGCAGCCATATGAATTCAATTTTGTTTGCCATTTCCTGGTCGCATTTTCGAAAATAATTAAAAAAATTAAAATGTTACATGTTCTTACGATCTCTAGAATGGTGGGTAAAGTCCCATATTTTCAAAAATCAAATTTTTTTGTTTATTTTTAAAGCCTTAAAAACAATTTTTTTTTATAAATTATCATGTAATCATAAAAAATTTTTTATTCAAAAATAAACTCAGGAAATGAAAAAAACAATTTTCAGGCCGGGCATACAGCCTTAAACACATTTATATTGACAGTTGCCGCTGCTGTTTAACGTTCGCGTTCCGTTCACTCAAAAAAATTTTGTTAATAATATTGATTAATAGTGATTATAGGGTAGTATTTTGCTGTGACAATAATGAAATGAACGAATGTTATCAATATAAACATAATAATGATTATACATTGATGAACAGTGTTTGTTCTGTCAAAAAATGCATTTATTAATGTAATGATGTGTTTTATAGTAGCAATAAACGCATTCGTGGCAACAAAAAACGCATTCGTACTATTGATAACCGCAGTTGTTAAGACAATAAATATACTACTTGGAAATTTGAAATATATTTTTTATGCCTCCGTCCGTTTTGAGGTATTTTACAAGCAATATAATCGGCCGGAAAAATTACTTTTCCGGACTAGGCCGGTAAAGTCAAGGTTAGATGTAGTAAAATTTTATAACTAGAAGTTGGTAATTCCCCTAACTACATAGTTTATATGTGTCATGTCATTTGTGTCAAAATTATTATTTTATGAACTTGGTTAACTATTATACTACTCTAAATTACCTATAACGACTTTTGTAATAACGAATGCAAACTAATTTCAATCTTATTGACAAAGAGAACGATAAAGGCAACCGCAAAATTAAAAATCACTTAAACTTATATCGATCAAGTAAGTATACCTATGTATATGAAACATCGATAACTTTAAATTGTAACTTTTAGCTTAATCAACAGCATATTAACATCTCTATCATTTATTATAAGAAACTTACTTATTTAAATTAAAGTTAATTGTGCAGTTTGAACAATTTATATAAAGTAAACTCGCATCATTTAAGTTGAATTGCAAGTTTCGAACGTTACAATTTGGTTGAATGCTATCGACATTAGCAAAACTTATGGAACACTGTGGTATGGAATTACATTGTCTTGTTCGTTGATTGTCTATTGCGATTTTAGGTGTCAAGGAGTTTTCTATGTATTCTTCGGCAACAGCACTGTCGTTTTCAACTACGTGATATTAGTTCCCCGACTTACTAATGCCGTTACACTATTTCTGCAAATGCAGTGACCTGTATATAATAAAACATACTTATTGTAGATGCTTGCTGAATTTTTAGTACACCAGTTAACAAGATCGTGGTTTCCAGTACCGATCCGAAGATTTTGTCGGTAACAAATTGTTATCACATTTTGTGCAGCTTCTTTAATGTGTGGAGGAATATCCATTTTAAGACGATACAAAATAAATAATACTTTTAATCAAGTTAATTAAATTGTAACAAAATTAAGTATATTTACATAAACAATTGTAATTCAAAATTACAGATTTCGTTGTTATCAACATAGAATATTTAAATTTAGTTAATAAAATAAATCATTTTTTAAACATTTTTTTTAAAGTTCGGCACAAAAAATGTTGTGTATCACACGTCCTAAAAGTATTTTGCGAGTATTCGCCTTTTGTAGGCCTCTGCTTCGCCTCGGCCTACAAATATGCTCATACTCGCAAAATAGCACTTTCTGGACTAGTGATACAAATAACTATTAAGTTTGGATCACGTTCGAATTTTTTGTTTTATACATGGTGTTATCAGCAAATGTGCATTCATTAAAATCTAAAGATACTATGTTTGCTGGGTAACGACTTTTTGCCTGTTACTATGAGTGCACCAGTTCGTGTTCCAATCTACCTGCTACCGTACCATTTCGCTTTCGACTTCCAAGGGTTTGGTTGAGTTTGTGTGTACGTGAACGTTTTCCGAATTAATAAGATAGGTAAGTAAATATCTTGTGCCTGCTTATATATTGACGTTGACTATATTGATACGATCATTATTTGATAGTGATAGCTTCATGATACAATTCGCAGCGCAGTTACGCAATTATTCACCTAGATCAGCGACTTCCCAAGCGCTGGCGCTGTAGGCGTGTGGCGGCGCTAATTTTGGCGCTAATATTGCGTTATTCAATGGCGTAACTGCACTGCCAAATTGTGTAGCATCTGTTCTTTTTAATGCTATATTGTGGGTTGTAACTTTCAATGCAAAACGAAACGCTAAAAATTGCATTTTTCCTATTTCGATTTTTTACCTAATACTATTTTGGTATTTAAACAGAATTCTTTTTTATACAGATTACGTAGAAACGACCAGTTTATTTTGTTCAAGGATATGTTTTAAAATGATTTGCTTTTTATGTAAAAAAAAATTTGATAATTCAAAAATTCTTTTCGCATATTTCAAACGTGTACATGACTTACGTTCTGATTCTATAATTAGATGTTGTGAGGTCGAATGCAACCAAATTTTTCAAAACTTTGGCAGTTTCAAAAAGCACATAAATCGTAAACATATTAATATCGCTATTGTAGAGCTTTAGAAACGGATGCCAATAAATGTAAAGATTTTGAAAAACAAGCAACGCTGACTACTTTTAATCATGTTCATACTAGTACTGAAACTAACAATCAAACGCAAAGAATATCATTGAATAGTACCCCACATAGTAGTACTACCACACAAGTGTCAATAAGTTATGAAAACTCCAACTGCTCTCAAGCAAATGAGAATAATAGCGACATTAAAACTCCCATTCAATTAACATTACAATTAGAATTATTAAAGAAAAAAGTAAAAGATTCAGTAATAGAATTTGTACTAACTCTTCATAATAACAGCAACTTTTCAAGGAAAAATGTTTTGGAAATTCAAGAGTTTGCAACAAAATTTTTAATTGATCCTATATTGGACAGTTTAACAGCTTTTGCTAAGTGCAATTTTCTTGACAATAGTGCCTTGTACGATAACTTTTTTGGACTGATTACCGCTTTTAGAAATCCGTTTGAGCTTTTTAAGACCGATTACCTACTATTTAAAACTTTACATAACAAAGGTTATCTAGATAAAGTGAGAGAGTTTGTCGTTAATGAAGAAGTACGAGTGATGCACAAAAAAGGTAGTTTGGTGGCGACTGAAAAAAAAATAACAGGAGTTTTAATGCCTCTAAAATTTCAATTTAAAACATTTTTTGAAAAAGAGGGACTTCTTGAAAAAACTTTGAAGCACATTTGCAAGGACAAAAAAAAATAACAAATTTTGTTCAAGGTGAGCTGTGGAAAAGTAAAGTATTGATGTATCCTGATAAAATATTGTTGCCATACTGCATTTACATTGACGATTTTGAAATTAATAACCCTCTAGGATCACACTCCTCTAAGCATTCAATTTGCAATACATATTATTCATTTCCATCGCTCCCAGTAGATGAATCAAAACTGGAAAACATTTTTCATGCCGCTGTTATAAAATCCACGGATGTAAAATCATTCGGTAATGAAAAATGTTTTCAGAATTTAATATATGAATTAAAGGAACTGGAAGTCAATGGGATAGAAATTAAATTAAATGAAAAGTCGAATTTACGTATTCATTTTATAATGTGTTTAGTACTGGGCGATAATTTGGGTCTAAATTCATTTTTAGATTTTACCAAATCATTTTCAGCTAATTTCTATTGTAGAATGTGTAGGGTAAAAAAAAATGACGCTCAAAAGTTGTGTGTTGAAGATAGTGAAATGATACGAACAATTTCGAATTACAATTCAGACTTAGCTAGTTTATCCGAAAATAGAGGTATAACTTGTAACTCTATACTTAACGATATTCCTTCATTCCATGTGGTCCATAATTACTATGCTGACATAATGCATGATGTATTCGAGGGCGTATGTCACTATAGTATTTGCCATGCAATCAATTACTTTATTAATATGAAGTATTTTGATTTAAAAAATCTAAATTCAAGAAGAGAGACTTTTGAATATGGACCAAAAGAGATTGGTAATATGCCCGGAAAAATTGAATTGAACCACCTCAACAGCAAAAAATTAAGAATGTCAGCTAGAGAGATGATGACATTTATCACGTTTTTTCCTATTATGGTTGGAGATATGATTCCAGCTGAAGATAATGTTTGGGGTTTTCTCATTAATTTAATAGAAATTATAGACATTTTACTGTGTTTGGAAGTAGAAGAATCGGATATTATTTTATTGCAACATAAAATTAAAAAATTGAATCAAGATTACATTACTTTATTTGAAGACACTTTAAAACCAAAATTCCACAATTTAACTCACTATCCACAAATAATTCGTCAATCTGGACCTCTTCGAAAATTATGGTGTTTTAAATATGAATCTAATCACATTCAATCTAAAATTTATTGTCACTGTATCAACTCTAGAAAAAATATATGTATTACGTTATCAAAAAAATATCAACTCAAATTTGCGTACCAAGTATTAACAAATAAAGAGAACACCACAATATTGAATTTAAATAATAGGCATACAAGACAAAGTAATTTTAAAACTATTATTTATGAACAACTACATGTTGATGAAAGTTGCGTTCAATGTTATTCGCAGTTAAATTACAAAGGGATGCAGTTTAAGTGTGGTGACTTTATATCTGTAGTAAACAATGATATTATGATTTATAAAGTTGTAGAAATTATTGTACTAAACAAAGAGACGGTATTATTTTTTTCGCAAAAATTAATGAATATAATCTATAGGCATCATTTTCTGGCTCACGAAGTTGATATAACTAATTTAGGTCAATTTTCTTTGATTTCGGTTAATGAGTTAATAGGACCACCAATCGATTTATTAAAAACAGCTAAAGGCATTAACATGATCAAAGTAAAAGAACATTATGCTACAATAGCATTCTAAAACAACTTTTTTTTCAAAATTTCCATAAAAGCATGTCATTTTAGACGGCATTTGAAGTAACTGGACATCATGGATCAAAGTAATGATAAAGAAAAAAATACCACTTATGTAATAGGCCAGAAATTGGTGGAGATTTTTGGATATGTTCCGCCAGCAGAAATTGTAAATACTAATGGAATCCATCAAAACATTGAGTCAATGTTGATGGCGGACTTACCCAATTGCAATACGAATTTAAACCAAAATTTGCAAGTGAACGAGTCGGAACAAAAAAAATCGGAAGAAAGCGTACAGACGAGCAAGCTGGTAGAAGCAATAACTCACACGAACATGAATAGTGACGAGAATTTCCCAAATAAAAATCTCGAGTCAATTGAACTGAGGAATTTACTAAAAACATGGAACCTGGAAAGTCTTACAAATCATTTAATAGGTAGGTATGTGACTATTCAGCAAGTGGTTTGTTATTAATATTATTATGAATATTCTTCTTCTTTAAATATGTAATACCTACTTACCAATTTATACTCAAAGAAGAGGTTATTTTAATAATAATCTGTTTTATCCAAATACTGTTTATGTTATTTTATTACAAATATTGTTTGTTTTAGAAGAGAATGTTTTTATACCCATGTTAAAGGTAATAAAACGATACCACATAGAACTACTTTTGCGAAAATATGATGTGGGTACCTATATCATGTTTGAACACCACTTAGAAATTTGGAGAGTCAATATAGGATTACCATTATTGAACCAATGCGGAGGAAATCCAAATTATAGTTTTTCTTCATACAGCAATCCCACATCAGCATCTAGTTCGCATATTTCCAGTCGAGATAATACACCTCCACGTTTTATGCCATACGGCGAAAGACCAACTAGTCCATCAGAAGAGTACATTCCTTTAGCCACTATATTGAATGAAACTTATAAAGGTTTGTTGCTCACACAATACTATACAAAGTTTAATAACTTTCAAGAGGAGCAACGTATTCTTCTGGTAGCTTTAATCGCCGGTTATTACGAAGAAAAGTCGCTGCATTTAAGTTTAGCATGTAGTCATCGACTAGAACAGGAGATTTTGGAGCGATTTCCTACGGAAAAATTAGTAATTATTTAATTATCAAGCTTCAATTAATTTTAACATACCTAGTATTATTACAGGAATTTTATCGTGTTGGTAAAAGAGGCAAAATTTATAATAAATATGCCAACATGAAATCTACTTTTAAATCTGCTGTATCTGGCCATATTGCATCATCAAAGACGAAATCCAAAGAAACAGAAACTCGACACGAAAAAAATTTTGGTATGTTGTCTGGTCATAGAAAATCTAAAACACTATATTTAATTAAAATACTCAGTTGTATTATTTTTAGAACCAGAAGACAATGCAGAAAGTTGCATTCGCTGCTTGAAGTATGATAATTTGAGTGTTGCCGAGTTTGATCAATGTTGGAAAGCGTGTGCTAGATATCGCTTGACTCAAATAAAGAAACTGGCTTCGACAAAATCTATTATGGAAACATGGCCATTTTACAAAGCTCCTTCGGGATATCGTTTGGTATGCGATTATAACTAAAGGATAAAAAAACTTGGGTTACCTAACATATAATTTTTTTACAGATTGACATAGATTATAAAATTTGCTTCGACGACAGCGACGGCCTTATTTTAAATTGGGAGAAATATTTTGATGTTCTTGTTAAATTTTTATCAAGCAATGGTAACGTCAAAGACAAAAAAATAAATGGACTGGTAGAGAAAGTGAGGGACGCTCCCGATTTACCAGAAAGTGAGTAACTAATTTGTATACCCTTCATGCATCTGTTAGACATGTATAACTTTTTAAAAAATTCTCAATTAGTTTAAAGTTTTTAATTCTTCTTAAACCATAGAACGTTTGTTGAACCTATATATCTGTTTGTTGTTGTCGACATTGAAACCGAAGCAAAATTTACTTTTATAGATGGAAAAAATGCAGCAATTTTTTGGGCGTTGCATGAGTACTTCGTCTCTACAAAGTTAATTGTTGTAAAGAAAGAAGGCAAGAAAATTAACACCCGATATACAATTAAAGACTCACAAGAATCTTTTATATTCATGGGAAAATCACAACAAAATGTGGAGGACCACATTCTACATATCAAGAGCATGAAGACCTCTATTCAACCGTTTATATGTTGCGTGGGAGAAGATATTTTAAATATTGGTAATATATCTGTGTATTTTGATGACATCAGATACAATTTTAAAAATTTTATTAGAGCAGTTGATATTTGTTTTAAAATTATATATTTATTTGATTTGGAATTTCCCCCAGCTTATCTAACATTTTATAGTTTTATTGAATGTTTTTTTTATAATTTTAAGTCAAAAAACCTTACGTCCAAGGTTCATATTTTGTCAGACACCTTAAAAAATGTATTAGAAAAAGGTACGATCTAAAATAAAATATTATGTTTTTGTTCCATGGTTCATATTTTGTCATAAAATTACTTTTAAAATGTATTAGAACAAGGTACACTGCCGGCCATAAAAGCGACCAATGTTATGACTTTTTTCCAAAATGCAGCGTTGTAGAACAAGTGTTCCTTTTCATATTTGTTAATATTTTGTGACATATGCCTACACTGCACTGATTTTCTAAATTTGTATGTAAATTTTGACTGACTGAAAACAATTAAAATTTGTTAATTTGACTGATAATTTCCATTTTTCATTTATATTTTTATGAAATATAACATCTTAGATATCTTTACTAGAATGTAAATAATTTTTATCGACACTGATAATTAATAATAAAAATAATAATAGGTAATGTAACATGTTTTTGAAATTATGAAAAATAAACCTTGCGTTTACATGATAACAATTTCAATTTCAGTGGCCCATTTTTTTATGGCCAGCAGTATACCGTATAAAATAAAACATATTATTGTTTCGAACTCGGAGTTTGTATTTTATGCGATAGGTACTTTAAAAAATGTATTAGCAAGATACTGTCTAAAATATAATATTATGTTTTTGTTTCAAAAACGTTGTTTGAATTATACAATTCCCGCATTTCTCTAGTGTTGACTAAATTTAGCAACACTGTATAATAAATCGATCAATCAATACATTGAGTTAATAATTATTAACATAAAATAAATTAATGAATCAATTTACGGAATACGGAATAACAACGTACACGATTAATGCTCTAAATTAAATGCGTTCGTTGTAGGAATGAACGATTTTGATTGAATGTATGAAATACTACACATTGAGAAAAATAACACAATTTTTGACACAATGTACGGTCTTTATAACATTGACAATTCTGAGTGGTGGATGAATTAACGTTGTTGCCAGTTTCATGAACAGTGTTTTTAATACCAACAAAATGCCATTATAAAATGCATAATAAAAATGTTGATATTGATAAACGTTTGTACCTACATGAATTCAATAAACATAATACATTAATCAATTACTGAAAATATTGGATTGATAATTATAGTTTCGTTGTCCCAATAAAACTGATAGTTGGACAAATTTTAATTACTACTTTTGTTTGTCTCAGTTATCGTTTTCATGAATATTACGTACCTTTTTCGTTGAGTGTTCGTTCAATGAGTAATCAAGTTTTAAGTTTAGCGGTTTAATAGTGGAAACGTTTGTGGTTCAACCAGTAAAAATTGTTCTAATATAATCAAATGATTACAATTAACTGCTGGCACTGCGCAGTAAGCCGTAAATATGAATTTTACTCATTTTTATTTTTCTTACTCTTGTAAAACAAATTAAAATGATAAATGGACGTTGCCTTTAGGAAAGCAAAATAATAATAATAATAAATACAAAAAAAACGTATTTTAAGGACCAATTCTGCTCAAGTGGTTTAAAGAAAATTTAATTTTGGTAGATAACACTTTTTTTTAAACAATTAAATATAATAATATGTATACCTATTTAAATGTGTTTTCTGTAGGTTTCTAAAGTTGAAAGAAATAATTTTTGTTTAAATAACTAAAACTTATGAAATAATACTAATTACAAATATCTTTATATAATTAGAAACAAACTTAATGATATATAGTTATACCACTTTTAAACAAAAACCTGCATATAACGAAACTTTTTTTTTACCTGGGTGAGTATACATGCCCCTTATGTATGCTTTAATACTTTATCTTATTAAAACAGAAATCTCCGTAATGCGGAAGCGGAAAGTCAATTGCGATCCCAATCCGTAACAAAAGTAATTTGTAGTATTTACCAAAAACTTATAAATTTACTGTTGTAGTTTTTATTATTGAGGTTATTACTACTCGTAAGAAAATACATGTCACAGGTAGCGTTATAAATTTAAGCCAAATCCTTACACAATCTGGTGTAGTCTCTAGTGGTAAGTAAGTCTAGTATAATAACACAATATTTATTAAAAAAGCACGTTTACTTAATACTTATTTTTGCATACATGAATAATTTTGTCTCTATTATAATAAGAAACTGCGGATAAACTATAATTGCTGTTTTTTTATAAATAAATTATTGATTTAAAAAATTTTGTTATTTTTTTTCTATCTGTCACAAGCCAGTTTTAGTCTTAGCAAGTTTTATTGTATTCATTATTACTTTCGATTGTTAATATATGCCTCTAATAGATATTATTCAATTACTAAATTAAAATATAGTATAAAATGCGTCTTCATAAAACGAAAATTATATGTTCACAGTTTAATAAAAATTTTAATTTGGTAGTACTAATATGGTTGTTATGAAGATGAAATTTGATAAAAGCGGTAGTAAATTAAACGTTTCTACTTAACAGTTACCACATTTATAATCCGACCGTTACATGATAGTCGATTTGAAACATCACACAAATATAATTTTGTTATAATAAACAAAAGTATTGACAAATACTCGTTTATATTTTGTTTATGTTATTATTTTTACACAGTAAATTTACAACAAATATGTATAATTTGAATAAACGATTAGCTACAAATGCAGACGTTAACTGAAATTATTTTAAGAACTGTGCGATTAAACGTAACCTATTGTTTGTTGTACAAAAAAAATTGGGTGTTACAATAACGTTACAAAAAATACAAATAACACGATACTGATAAGAACAAAACCTACAAAAAACAAGTGCTAACAATTTCTTCTGATTCTTATATTATAACGTAAGTGTAAAACTTGACTTTCTTCGCCGCATGCCCCTCTATAAATTATCTGCACCCACTAGAGTCGCCACAGACGGCCAGCACAATATTTTTCAAATACTTTATCATTTACTGACTCATTTTACAAGCAAGGTTGCCATAATATATCGGGTCTGATTTAAATTTATTTCGATTTCTAATCTAATCGTGTTACTGTTCACCTATTTTTTGCGATTTGCAAACCTATTTCAAACGTAATTTGATGTTATATTTCTTTGTTTTTATTACCTTTTTAAATAAAATAAAACTTGATACTGATATTTTTTATTTAGCAATACAAACGTTTTTAGATTTGTGCACTTCCATGACCGTTAGAGATGCTATTTACTTCTATCAGTATAAACCGAAATTGCTGATGATGATTATTCCCATACAACTAACGAAATAGTCTTTTTTCTATTATTAATTATTTTCGAAAACAAAATTAGGACTGTTATTAAAGTAGTTAAATTTTTAAAGTTTATTTTTAATCTTTGTGTTTGATATGCTGACCAAATAAAAATGTAAATTGCTAAGTCTTATTTAATTACAAACTTTGATCATGCAACGAGACGTATAAGCACAGATTACCACGTCGAAATATTTGAAATGTTGATCAACTCCCACTGTTTTCTTATTTTAATTTGTTGAATGTAAAGAAATTTATATTAATCATATTTATTATGTAAGACCATTTCCATTGCCATTATTATAAATCCGTCAGTTGATCACTCAGGTTATCGGAAAATCAAACGTAATTTATTACTACTTAAACTATCATACATTTAAGTATCTAGTTGGTCAAGGTTTTAGATGTCAACAAATCTCACATATTACCGATTTATGAAAATATCGTTTCTTAATTACTTTAACTTAACGTAAAATCAAGATTCTGCAGTAATCTACAAAAAGTGGTTAGTAAATATATTGACTAACAGATAGATCGATGTTAATTTCTTAGCGGCGAGCATACTTTTTTGGCACGACATACGTCCTAAGGTTAGTTGTCTTCTAGATAATACTACAATCAACGCTTTCTATTGTTATTTGATTAGTACTTACATATGTAATATGGTTCAAATAGCAGGTTACTCTTGGTCTGTGTATACCTTCAAGTACACACTACTTAATTTTATTAAAATATTTTTGTGGAGTTTTTGTAGCATAATAAAATCCTCAAGTTTTTTTTATTTCTAGTGTTAATTTAACTTTAAATTATTTTTAGTCAATAATTATTTACAAAATTTGGTACTAATTTAGTTTGACATGTTTCAAAACTAAAAAAGATCATTTTTGTCCATTTAACCAACTCTTTATCTTTTACAATAAACTAGATCCCTGTACTTAACAGGAAATTGCATACAGCATGTATATACTAAGCAAACTTTAGATAGCGGAAACCACGTGATCAGTAACATGAAAACATTCAAATAACATAACTTTAAAATTATTTTATTTATCAGCAACATTCGTAGTGCAGTTTTTTGTTTTAGTATTTGTTTTTTCCATATTATTTGCTATAATTTTATAAACAAATTTTTTAGAACTAAATTTACAGAGACAAATATCTAGTAAAGATAATTTAATCATATTTTATTATAACAAATTACCAAGAATAAAATTTTTAGTGTTCAACCGTTAAATCATGTTTACACACTAGACTAAGATGCATTTATGTTGAGTGCTCGTTTTTGTAGTGGTTTAAGAAAATTCGATGGACAGAATACATTAATAGTCAAAACTACCGAACATTGGCTGCAGAATTCACATACTACTGTTGACTACTCTACATCTTGAAAAAGTAGGTATATGGATGGCAATGTCACAAAGGCGTATTTATAGTCCAGCGTATTTTTGACGGCATCATAAATGCGGAACGCTACCGCAATCATAGTTTACAGACAATTATTGAACAATTAATAGCTGATGACGCCTATAGACTTTTTTATGTGTAGTCATACAGAGCGCCGAAGTAAACAAAATCCCCGGAAAATATGTCAACTAACTTTAAAAATTTTAAGCGGTAAATGTTTGAACCAATCACAATTAGAAAGTACCGTCCGCTTGAAAAATTAAATTACAATCAAAATTCCTTGATTGCCTCGTGTTTGTTTACATCTTTACCTGCTGTTTTACTTAAAAATTTGTCGTTATTCAACTAGTCTTTATAAAGACTCTTTTAAACGCCATTATTTGTGAACACGGTATGTATATTTATAATTTTTGTTTTAAGTATAACCCAAATTTTTATAGCATAACCTCAACATTAGTTATTACTTTGTATTCATTATTTAAAGATCTGTATTTAATTCCAGTATTTATTCTACAAACAATAACTAATTTCTATGGAGATTTTTAGATTACTTACTTTCTGGATTGTTTCAACTGTTATTTACCAACATGGAAAACCATTCATTTCGAAGCCAGAAACATTAAAAATGTTGTGGAGTTTTTTGATAAACAGAAAGCTGCGGGCGTATGGACTTTCCCTCTAGAGAAAGCAACTGAACTAGCTGCTGCTGCAACGGGCAAATCAACCACCTTTATCAAAAAAATCCGGAGTAAAACGATGACGACCAGTGATGGTATTTTAAGATCTCCCTCGAAGAAAAAAAGAAGTGGTGGTGCAATTAAAATAACGTTGGATAATTGCGACTTAGGCATTTTAAAAAGAACTGTCCATAAAGTTTACACGGTTGATAAGAAAGTTCCAAACATGAAAATTTTAGTTGAAAAAATAAAGAAAAGATTAATTACAAGGGGGAAGCAGATACACTAAGAAAGTATTTTTTACAAATTGGTTTTAAATATAAGAAATGCCACAATAAAAGAAAATTATTGATGGAACGTGACGATATTATTGCTTGGCGTTCTTGTTAATTACGCAAGTTGCTTTAGGCAAAAACAAAAAACCAATAACATATTTAGAAGAGACATACATTCATCCATCATACGGTGTTAGTAAGTGCTGGCAATCCAAAGAAGAGGCTGGTGTTTATCATACGGACAGAGCAGGTCAAACGTACATTATTGTGCATGCAGGTGGATCATACGGATTTGTTAATAACGGCCTTTTAATCTTTAAATCTAAAACTAAGTCCGGTGATTATCACGACGACATGAACCATACCAACTTTATGCAGTGGATGGAAAAACAATTAATTCCAAACTTGCCTCCTAATGGTATTGTTGTCATGGATAATGCACCTTATCACAGTGTACAAATTAATAAACCTCCAACACAAGCAGAACGTAAGGAAAGCATTCGACAATGGCTCGAAAATAATGGAGTAACAACAACAAATGAAATGCGTAAAGCAGAACTAATAATGTTAGTGAAGCAATTTAGCTATACGAAGACATATTACGTAGACAAACTTTTTAAAAAACACGGGCATACAGTGTTACGTCTGCCACCGTACCACTGCGACCTAAATCCAATCGGCTTGATATGGAGTTTAGTGAAACATAAGATCGCTATGAATAATGTTACACAGAGTGGTTTAGAGATAGAAGCCTTAGTGAGAAAGGCATTTTCTGATGTAACTGCATCGGACTGGGACAAACATTGTCGACATGTAAATCACTTGGAGCAAGAAATGTGGCAACGTGATGGATTTCTGGATGTAACGGTGGAAAACCTGTCGTTTATGATGAACACAGGATCATCCGACGATGAAAGTTGTAGTGGAGAAGACGAAAGTGACAGTGATTGAACTGCTTTATTTTTTTTATGATTGTATTTTTCGATGTAAATAAGTAATTTTTAGAATTACTTTTAGAAATATGTAATATTTTGTAATGCCATACCTCATCTTTTAGAAAAGTAAATGTGTAATTACAATTTATTTTAATAATCATATAGTCATAAAGTGTTTATCTAAAATAACCTCAAACTTCAACAAGCTCTAATGATTATTTACACAGGTAACCTATGAATAATTTGAATTTCCCACCAAAATACTTTTTAATTTGAGTGTACCTTTAAGATTAGAGTGACACCAGCCACGCCTCTCCAGGGACTTTGTTTATTCAGCTCAACTGTATGGAAAACAAAGTTTATGCAAATTGTTCTCAGGCAATCGATAATTTATAAAAAGTTATACACAATGAAATTAACATTGTAACTCGTAAAGTTCTAGTAAACATTTTTGATAATCTGAAAAAACGTGTGCAGTTGTGTTAAGCAAATAATGGTGAAGATTTTGAACACATTTTAAAGTAGTTTTTTTCTGTAGTTTATTTATTTTTACTACCTACTTGCATTGTCAATTATTTTTGTTTATTTATCTGATGAAGACATAATCTTCAACGAATGAGTCATTTACTTAATTTTTTTAAATTTATTAAGACAAAAATTAGCATTGCATGGTGTGTTGCTTATGCTACAGAATCACGTGGCTTGCAATATTTAAAATTCGCATGGCAAAAACAAATTAACAAAAAAAAATCAGAGAGAACTAAGTACTACAAAAAATTTAAAATGAAAGACAACAGTGTTGTGCGAGAAGTATAAAAAAAGATATAGGGGTTATATATAATAATAAAAAAAAATTATTATTAATTAATTAATATTAGTTAATATTGCGTATGTATAAAGCAAATTGTGAATAATTTTAAACATTTTGTTCTTAGAACCCATAATTCTAGTCTTGAATAGTACGTTATTTAAATCTGGTTGATACACAATTTTTGTTTTATATTTACGGTATTGGTTTAAGTTAAAGTTAAGATATAGTTTTTAAAGTATCTACTCACAGTCTGTTGTAAACAAATACATATAAATGTTATTAAAGCAAAACAACAGTAATTTCGTTATTATCACATTTATAAACAATAATGTTAATTTTATTAATAGCAACAATATAAAGAATATATTTTTTTTAAATTAGTTTTGCATAAAAGTCAGAATCAGGTATGTTTTATTGAATTAATATAAGTTTTCTATAATTTTAAGCTAAAACAATAAATGGGAAATAAGAGGAGATCGATACAGTTGATAGAAAGTATTGGGATAGCAATAAAACCATTTAATGGTTCAGTTGCTGTTCTGTATCATTATTTTAAAAATTAAATTTTTGTAATGCACAAACATTGTAGCAACATCACTTTGAAATATTTTTCCGGTACTAAATCGTTAAACAATTGAAATAACTTACTGTTTCTACGTTTCTCTTGTTCAATTAAGTAACACAATTATTTTAAAAACGTGTATAATAAATTTTACATACAAATTTTAACTTTTTTTGTTTTGTCATAACTGATATTTTCTCATTCCGACTGAAACAAGAGCAACGAAGCTTTATTTAATACTGCAATCCCAAGGTAAGTTATGAAACGATTTTCTTTTGTATTAGAAATTGATTTATAAAGAAATAGTCTTACATCTCTAGAGAATGTTGACGCGTGCTTCTTATTTAAATTAATTTAGTAATTGAATTTTTCATTAATATTATTTTTTCAAGTAATTTATACATAGGTACGCGTACTACTATGGTATTTTTATAAGTCAATTTTATCCTCTACAGGTTTTTAATTGACTGGTTCTGTTTTTATAAATATTTAATCGTGTCTAGTAAAAATGCATGCATGCATTAAAAATTAATATTATTTTAAGTTTTTGTATCATATTGTAAAAATTTTTTCAATATATGTAGAAACAAGACTTCTTTTATTTTTTTTATTTTACAAACTTTTTATAAATATCGATAACTCTTTTTTTTGTGAGTAGTGTAAGATTTCTAATTATGAACTACTAAGGTCCTATTGCACAAAAATTAAAATAACTATGTGATTTGTGATTAAAATGTAGCAAGTTGTCAGATTTCATTTTAGTTGCATAAAATAAATAAAATTCTTTGTCATCTGATTAAAAGTAAAGTGCATCAACTAGCTGGAGTTCGCGTAATTTATAAAAGACTATCTTTACCAGTATAAGTATAACAATGTTGTAAATATTTAGACTTGTTATCAACGAACCAACCGCGAACCAAAGTTTATTCTAAACTTGTCAGGTTTGTTGGACATGTATAGTGTGAATGGATATCTATTCTCATGTCTTCGTGTGGATTATAACATTTTTGTCAATTTTGTATAATAGACATAAAACTTTCACCATTAAAATATTTTTTTAGGGTTATTGGTGTATTATTTATTTAGAATAATATAAATGCGAGCTTTCAAACTTGGTCTAAGTTCTTCGTCAGGCAAAATTAAATTAATTTATTTGACAATTGTAAAACTAAGGTAACTAAAAACAATAACTATAATGGAACTAGATAATAAGCGCAAGTTTATTTGGCTACAGCATTTGCTCGAAGGTCTAAAGGAAAACCACCATAAAAACTCTAGACGTAGCTTAAGTGTAAATGGTAACAGTAATATAAAACCTCTGTAACAAGAATTGCAAAATTGCGTTAACAAATGCAATGAGACACAATGAGCAATTATTTACGCAAGTAACAATCAATATTCGGCGACGTCTAGACATTTGTGTTTTAGCCAATGGACGACATTTTGTACATTTATTATAATTTTAAGAGAAAATGTAAATTTACTTATTTTTTCGTATTTATTTAGTAGCAGGCGAAACATTACTGGGTTTCTTATTGCCAATGCGTTTTTGTGCTCTGCGTTACCACAAATTAACGGGAGAAAGTGTTCTACCGATGGTTTTTTTAAAATGCAACGTTCTAATTTTTAATTATTATGTTAAGTTTATTTCTGTAGTGTTAATTATTTATTCAATTATTTCAACTGTTTTCAGTTGTTTTGTATTTTTAGTGTATTTGAATAGAATAAACAGTTCTTAGAATAGTCATTTAATTTAACTACACCTTATGCGATAATATTATTTTGTATTTATTTTTATTTTTGGTGTCAGCATATTAAAGTGAAGAAATGTAAAGCTCTTAAAACAATGAATTATGATAGTGCTTTAATTTTTTTATTTACGTGTCAACAATTCGATTTAATTAACTTAAAATTTTGATTTTCCAAAAAAATTCTTTTAGTGCTTTTATTTTGACATTTTTTTCTGTGTATTGATTTTGTAACTTCACTTTTTAAATTAAAAACCTATTAATCAGATACACGCTATATTTAAATTTAGAAAAAAATATAAAAATGATAAATAAACATATTTTAATGATTACACTTTATTCAAATATCTTAAATTAATAAACTGTAACGTAAAATTTACGAGTTAAAAGATGTATGAAATATGATTTTAAACCAGCAGATACAGACTTTTGTAAGTTTAACAAAGAAAAAGGCACTTACCTTAACTTTCTTATCAATCATAGGTTTTTCTAAAAGATTTGTATTTGTTGAAGGTAACGGACACTCCGTTCTAGGCATATCGATGTAAGTATCGGTGCCTCCTGTGATTCCACGTGGAGACACCGATCCTCTACGTTCCTCTTCTTCATCTTCACCGGCACTTTCTGAAAAAAAAATAACATAATGAGCATGTAAACTGCAATGAATCAGATTTAAAATAAATTGTAAAAAATCTTAAAAGATGGTTTAGTTACAAAATTAGTTTTTACTTTTTATATTAAGGTAATTGAAATTAAAGATAACTGGTTACGTAATATAGTTAAAGTAATCCAGTTCTAAGTAGAGAAAATATTGTAGAAAAATTTGATCTTTTTCCCTAAGTCAATCCACAAGTATATTTATTATATAACTAGTTTTGACAATTTAAATTATCATCGTCAGTTAAACTAAAAGCAAATGAATTAACAAACAAATTAAACATTTCAAAGGGATTACAAATTATATAAGATTATGAAAATTAAATGACAAATGTCAAAAATTAAAAAGTTTAAATTAAAACTGACATTAAATACACAGCCGTATGTGATTGAAAAAGAAAATGAAAAATAAAAAAATAAGTAAAACAAAAAAAATTATTATGAAGAGAAATATTTAAATCAAGAATTTCATTAAGATAAGTATCTGAATTTTTCTTATAAAGACGATAAATTTCAAAAATTTCTAGATAATGAAGAAAAGAACTTTTGTTACAAAAATGAAGAAATTTAAAATTAAGGTCAGAAGAAAAAGAATGACCAGTAGATAAAGAACAAGTGTTTAATATACCAGAATTGAAAAACCTTTTAATAAAATGAATATGTATATAATTTTGTTTTAAACTTTCTGCCACTTTATCCTACATAAAAACAATTGAAATTCTTGAAATTGATTGTCTTTATAATGAATACTCGGATAATTGTCTTAATGAATTTTTTGATTTAAATATTTCTGCTTGTCTTAATAAATTTTAATTTACTTTCTAATTTTTTATTTTCTTTTTAATATCACCTATGGTTGTGTATTTAATGTCAGTTTCAATTTAAACTTATTAATTTTTGACATTTGTCATTCAATTTTTATATTCTTATAAACTTGTAAGCTCTTCTAGTTGTTGAATTATTTTTGTTAAGGCGATTCTTTCTTTATTTTACAAATCCAAACATACTCTGGTCCGTAAAGAAAACATTCACGTCGTCAACGTAAACCAACATCTCCAGTGAAATAGAGGCCAAACAACTTGCTGTAGCTTACACGACAACGACGGAAGATAAGAGAGACAGCATTATAAGTTGCGTTTTGAGAAAATAAGGGGTACTTTCAAAGTGATATTGCCGACATAAAATGCAATGCTCGTCTTAGTGCTGATGCAGATTTGTTAATAAAGGTTAAAATGTAAGTCGCTTGATTATTTTTATTTAATACTTTTAACAGAAGACATTGAAAATAAATGTAAATTTTATTGTGTTTTGGTTAAATGTAAGTCGCTTGATTATTTTTATTTAATAATTTTAACAGAAGACATTGAAAATAAATGTGAATTTTAATGTGTTTTTGTCGTATTTTTGTGATTTTTTGTAGGAATAACTATAATTTTTGTGGCCAAGTCAAGCAATTAGCGACCTTCAGTTATACTTAGCATACATGTGTTTTTTCCCATTAGATTTGATGATTTGGTTTTGCTGTAAAATCTATCAAAAAATGGGAATAATTTTGCCTGATTTTACATAGAAAAAAATTCCCCTTAATTCATTTGCTTTTAGTTTACCTGACAATGACATCTTTAAATTGTCAAAACTAGTTTTATAATAAATATACTTGTGAATTGACTTATGGAATAATATCAGATTTTATTATAATTCGTTACGTAATTGGTTAAATTTTGGTCAACCAATTAGAAATCAAAATTATGAATTTAATTAATTAATTATTAATTAGTTTAAAATAATTTAATTTATAATCAAGTATATAATAAATTAAATATAACTTTATTTAGCAGTATTTCATTTTTTTTTAAATTACAACTAAGAAACATTTACAAATAATAAATCTGCAGTTATACTTTGCGTGCTAATAAAGTAATATAAACACGATAAACCTCATTGTTTTTTTAGCATTTTTTTATAATTTTAAATTAAGTTCTTACAATTTTATTTAACAGATACATAGTCTTTTATTTACCACAGTAATTTGATGCAACTAAAAATTATCAAAAATAATTTTAGAAACTGTACAATTAATTTATCTACAACTAGACTTAAAAACATTATTTTTTATTGCAATTTGTTATAATTCATTAAACAAATAAATGAACTAATAATTAAAAAAACTTTTTTAATTTCACCAAAATTATTATTTAATTTAATCTTATTTGAATAAAGTTGCACAAGTATATTATCACGTTTTTAATTCTGTATTGGTTTTTAACTTTTAAATTTTTACCTATTACAAGTTCTGTACTTTTTTATGTTTTAAAAATACAGTATTAGCGCTGATAAAGTTGATCATTGTTGTAACAATAGTGTTTTTTTTATTATATTATTATATGTATATTATTTTTAAGATTTCTTCAAATTTCTTTAGTAGGATCTAGGGTTACATAAAATAATGTTACTTTTATAATGTTGTAGCTACCACTCACATTACATGCCAGTAGGCACAGTTTTATAAAAACATGGATTATAAATCGTAAAATTTAAATTTCTCGCAAAATTATTCTAATAAATGTTTTACTAATGTTTTACAGTGTAAATTAGGCTTTGATATTTAGTCCTGCTAGTTAAAAAACAGATTATAGTACCAATTTTCTAAAATTTTCTGAACACATTGTATTAATAATTTATACACATTATATATTTTTTTTAAAACTTCTTAAAACATTGTATAAAATGTATTAACATATTTTTTATGGTGAATCTCTTCTAGTAAATACACGGTTAAATATTTGTTTTTATTTTTTTAGTTTTTTTTATTAATGTAAACTTTAAGATTAAGTATTTTGTTTATTAATATATATATTATATATATATATATTAAAAAATTACAAATAATATGTATTAACTTATTACTTTATTAAAAGTCATTGGTGCCAATCAAACTTAATTGTTAATTCATTTAAATTATTAGACGTTAAGTAAAACGCCATTTAAGAATAAATGCGGTGGTTTAATTTATGTATCATAAATTTTATTGCAAACCTGAATTTTTTACTCGCCAAATTAGTAACAGTAAATTTATTTAACATGTAAATTTTAAAATAATTAGCTGTAATTGTTAAAAAATGTTTATATAACTTAGTTTAGAAAATTATTAATGAGAATTTACAAATTAAAAACTTTTTGATTAAAACTTTTAGCGATTGTAAATTACAGTTTTTGTAATAATGTAAATGATTTTTATCATTTTACAAATATAATACATATTACATATACAAAAACAAATTGTTAACTTATCTATAAAAACAGTTTTGTTGTTGTATTTTCGAAGAGAAGTATACACGTATATCCTAAAACTTATTAAACAAACAAATCATTTAATTAAACGATTAAATAGCACGTAATTTACATTAATATTATTAAAACACAAATTAAACAATACAGTATATACGTCAATTACCGGAACCGACAACAGACCAAAACCAAAAATTGACGATTGTCTACATTGTACTCAAATTGATAATTTTAAAAATAAGCAATATGATTAAATACGTATTTAATATTTTAATTGTGTTTTGGTTTTGTAAGATAATACTTTTTGTTTAAATTGTATTAAAATGATTTTGTGTATAATTAAGAATGACTCAATCTTAATTTGTACTTTTTGTCTTAGCAAAAGTTATCATTGCATAATGAGTAAATTTATATATTTAATATGTTTTAGTACTAAGTATGCTAACATTTTACATCTTTATTAAAAAGTTTTATTAACAGTTTAAATGAGTTTTTTTAAAAAACTTTTTAAAACGTTAATTGTGTTAAAGTTCTACAATGTATATAAAACCCATCGGCACTTAAAATTTTAAAAAAATGTTTTATTGTGCTAAACTTTTTGTGGTTTCTACAACACCTTTAAATTTTTTTGTATTTTATGGTAAACAAACTTTATTGAAGTAGTCTTTAAATTTTTTTGTCATATACATGGTATATAAAAACAACATTAAACAATAAAATGTGACCAACTCGTAACTTTATTAAGAGCGTTAAAAATAATAAAATTTAATTGTTAATTAATTTTAATTATTCGACATTTAGTAAAAGAGTATTTAAGAATGAATGCGGTACTTTAAATGAATACAGAATAAACTTTTTAATAAAGTTAAAATACAAATCTTTTACTTACTGAGTTATAGTATTTAAATTATGCAAAAAAGTATCTTTTGTTTATTTTATTAAAAAATTAGAACAATAATTTTTAGGGTAAAAACTTTTATAATTCAAGTTAACTGAATCATAATAAAAAATATATAAATGAAAACAAAATTACAAAAGTTACAAATTATAAGTACATTAGCATTTATCAGATTCGATTTTTCTTTCAGAAAAAGTATGGTTTTCATAGTAAATTAATTCTATTTTTAAGTAACTAAATAATGGTTTTGACTGTACTAACCTGTTAATTTTCTTTTTTTAGTTACTTGTGTGTTTTAATTTGAGATGAATAAACCGTGTTTAAATACACAATAACATTAACGCATGTCTTTTTGTATTTTTTGTAACAATATATGTATTTATTACATTAAAATTGCTAATATTATTATAAACTTCAAAATGTGTGTATTCTAATCGCACATGATCTATTATATTTGGTAAGTAGAAAAGAAAATTTTTTGTACGTGTCTAATTTTTTTTGTGATACAATATTGCGTGACTTGGGAGATAATTTTTGAAAGATGATTTTATCTTGCAGGTTGTTAGAATCCTTAAAGTTAAGCAAGATATGTAAAAAACCATGCAAGAGTAATGTAGTATCAATGTAAAGAATATTAATACAGTCCATTTATATTAACAAGCAAAAACCTCAACATTTAGTGTAAAATTTACAAATGTAGTGAATTTAAAAATCTTGAATCTTTTAAACGCTTTGATCGCGCCAAAAAGGTTAAACTTTATATAAATTGTCTAAAAACTAGCCATCCAACAAGTTACCATTTTTGCGGAAGGTGCAATGGGCATCATCATTCATTACTTCTTACTTAAATTCTGTCAATGAATTAAATAAATAAATAACAGGTTACTCTGACATATACTTATAAATACTTATAAACTTTCCTTTCCATCACGTCAGTCAAAATTTTGGATAAAAATAATCAGGTACATGATTGTTGTGTACTACTTGACAGCGGTTTGCAATTTAGTTTTATAACCAAAGAACTCTGCTTAAAATTGAACCTCCCTATTGAAAATACCTTTCTGTCTGTATCAAGTATCGGCTAAACTAAAATAAATACAAAACGTAACGTCAAATTTCTATCAAAAAATAACAATTACATTGATATTAATTCTTGTTTATTAAAACCCAAAGTGAGTAGCCATGTTCCTTCGTCGTTTATTGATGTTTTTTGGTTAAACATTCCTAAATCTATTTAATCAGCTGATACTCTCTTTAATAGTCAGATAGAATAGTCATTCTTCTAGTAACTTAATGCTTTTGGCAACTCATATCAATAGGGGCAATTAAACTAAGGTCCAATCTTCTTATGCTACAAAAAACTAATCTTGGCTGGGTATTTTTTGATGCAATGGCCATCAGTTTTCTAAAAAACTCAATATCAGCGGTTTCAACACTTAACACAATTTAGAGCACTTTTTTTAAAGTTTGGAAAACCGAAGAATACTCTTAAACAAATGAATTATCTTCTGATGAAATTGCTTGCAAAGCTCAGCATAATGAGCTATTAATTTCCCTACGTTGTTCTATAAATGAAACTCCAAAGATATTATTATCAAACGTTTCCGTTCTCTTCGAAGAAAATTTAATGTTGATCGTAATTTTCTTTAGTTCTATGCTGAAATGTGAATCAATTGGCTATATGTCAAAGTTAACTGAAACCGAAATTCCCATGTATTATTTGCTCCATTACAGCACCACTACTAAACTAGTAGTAGTTTTTGATGGATCTGCAGTTGGGGCAAATGGGAAATTGTCAAATAGCAAACAATAAATTGATCCAAGTGACCAAGAGAGCATCTTTTGTAGATTATGTCGTTTCCAACAACACAAAATTGTCATATCATCTGATATCGCTAAAATGTACCATTAAGTTATGGTTTCTCCTGAGCAATGATTTTTGCAGTGTATTGTTTGAACCCTGCCAAATTTTTCAAAACCTTTAACTTATAACTAAATACCATCACATATGGAACTCCTGCATTATTGTTAGCCACTCGTTGCTTAAAAAAACATTACTATTATTAATAATGACTTCTATGTCGATGATTTGCTCACTCGGGATGATAATGTTGACGAGGATGTAACTCTTTGCGCTGAAATAGTTGAAATTCTAAACCAAGATTGTTTACTTCTAAAAAAATGGATTTTTAATGACACGCATGTTAGATAGTATTGCTTAATCAGATAATCATCCCAGAGAATTAAAGTCGGTAATAAGAAATGCAAGACCCTCAGCATGTCATGGTCTGCAATTTCCGATTTATTATTATTTAAAATATCTTTACTCGCAAAACGGTCAGTTTTTTTTATTACTGTTCAAATATTTGGCGCGCTAGACTAACTTAGACCTTGTACTGTAATCTCCAAAATGATCTTGAAAAAACTTTGGTTATAAAGTTTTATAGTATGTGATGCACCTAGAAGAATAGAATTGCATGGGTTCTCAGATTCCTCCAAAATGGCCTATGCTGCATGTGTATACTTACAAAGCATTGGAACTGACAATAATTTTTCTGTTCGTTTAATAACGTCTAAATCCAGAGTTGCCTTTTTAAAGTTTTAAAGCATTCGTCGTCTTGAACTATGCAGTGCATTACTGTTGGCTAAATTAGTTCAAACAATTCAACTTTTATTACGTTTGAAAATTTTCTTATATACAGATTCTACGATCGTGCTAGATTAAATATACACGTCAACGTAAACCTTAAAAACATTTGCAGCTAATCAAGTGCAGACCATTTTAGATAATTCAATTGGCAACATGTTCCTTCTAAAGACAATCTCCGCAGATGTCATATGTCGTGGCTTATCTCTAACTAATTTAAAATCTTGCTTGCTTTGGTGGCTAGGTCCTTATTGATTACACACTTTTTCTGATTGATATCATAAAACCCGTCAGTTTACTGGTGACATTATTGAACTGTAACCAATCAAAATCATTCTTACAGTCATCAATCTACTTTCAAGGAATCAAATTCGCTAGCAACCTTAGTCTTCTTTTACTTTCTAATTCTCTTAAGCTTAATAGCAAAAACCTATTTGTTGATACTGAAGGTACACTTTGTGTTAGAGGTCGATTACCCAACTCCAATTTTCCATACAGTCAAAAACACCTCATACTACTTCCTTCTCAGCATCACTATACCAGAATATTATTTTGGTATAAAAATTTCAAATTACACCATAGTGGTCCTTAGCAACTATTGTACATATTAGGGAGAAATTCTGGCGTATTTTGACTAAACATACAGCTATACAAACAGTTTACAATTGTATGCGATATTACAAAGTTAATTCAAAACCATTCTCACCATTAATGAGTAACCTGCCTAAAGAACGATTTACAAATATTTACTCCTTTTAAGTGCGTGGTATTGATTATGCGACCCTTTAATTGTAATGAACAGAAATGATCGTGGTGCCTAATCTTCCGAGTGCTATGTTTCATTATTTATTTGCTTTGTTACGAAAACTGTGCACTTTAAACTAGTGACAGATTTAACCACCGATGCCTTTATAGCGTTTCTAAAACAATTCAAATGCATTAGAATTGCAATAATAAAATTTCTTAGAAATTCATAGCACCTCGCTTTTTTCATTTCGGTAGAATCTGGAAGGCAAATAATAAAAAACAAAATCTTACCTAAAAAGGGTCTCAGAGTGTGCTTGTTTAACATACGAGCAATTTGATACATTACTCACGCAAATTAAAGCTTTATTAAATTCTCAGTCCAATGCTTTTTGATCCGAACGACTTACAACTCTTAACTCCATCTCACTTTCTAACAGGTCACACGATGACTTCCGTTGCCGAACTAGAGTTGGGTCATTTTCCAGAAAACAGATTAAATCGCTATGAATATGTTTAACGTTTTTGCTTAAAGTTCTGAAATAGATGGCACAAGGATCATGTCTGGCAGCTTCAAAATCGTCTCAAAAAAATCAATATTGCAACAGAAGCCGAAGAAGATGCCTTAGTTCTGGTTATGGACGACAATTTACCACATTTATGCTGGAAAATGGGCAGAATGATCAGCATATACCATATATTTGCGATAAGCAAAGACGTGTAGAAAGAGAACAAAATGAAGAGTACATACCGAAAAAAATGTGGACATAAGAGGGTATAAAAAGATACAAAAAGAGAATAGGGAAAACGGTATAGGTAGGGAAGGGATTGTAAGAGAGTGTGGAGGAAATGAGAGAGTTGACGGAGAAACCAACAGAGAAAGTCAGACTTAGAAAATGGACGGGGGAGAAAACAGGATGGAAGAAATGGTGCGATAGAGATTGCAAGGAAGCAAAAAAAATGCAAGGAGAGCATTAGGACAGTAGAAAAAAGGGAAAAAAGAAAAAAAAGAATACAAAGAAATGGAAAAAATATACAAGAAAACATGCGAGAGAAAAAGAAAGAAAACAAAAAGATATAAAAGGATCAAATCAAAGGAATAAAAACGGAAAAAGATGTATGGAAGTACCTAAGGAAGGAACGAAAAGAAACACGACGACAAAGAGCATACAAATAAAAGAATGGGAGATATATTCTAAGAACCTGCTGGGAGATGAAGAACAAAATGAGAAAAGAAGAAAAAAGCAAAGAAAAGATGCAGTAGTAAGACGGGAAAAAGAAGTTGGAATAGAATAAACGAAGACAAACTAACAAAGGCAATAAAGAAAATAAAAAAAGGAACGGCGGCGGAAGAAGTTGGGATACAAAGCGAAGAATGGGTATAAGGAGAAGAAAAGGTAGCAAAAAGGATGACGGAAATACTAAACAAAATATGGAAAAGGAAAGGATTCCCGGAGAGATAGAGAGAGAGAATAATATGCCCGATCCATAAAAAAGGAGACAGAGATAAAGTTAAGAATTACAGAGGG
Organism: Aquatica leii; assembly: GCA_035610365.1. Taxonomy (NCBI): domain Eukaryota; kingdom Metazoa; phylum Arthropoda; class Insecta; order Coleoptera; family Lampyridae; genus Aquatica; species Aquatica leii. The sequence goes on along the minus strand of CM069432.1, from coordinate 207,861,004 downwards.
GTAACATTATTAAGCACGGCATACAAATTATATGCGACAGTGCTACAAAGAAAACTACAAAAGGAAATAGATGAAAGAAGTTTGGTACCAGACGGACAAACTGGATTCAGAAAGGAAAGAGTGACAGACAACATATATATATAATGAAACACTTAGCGAATAGAGAGCTAGAAAAAAAGGGAGAAAATGGTAGCACTATTCATAGATCTAAAAGCCGCTTATGACAGAGTGAACAGGGAAAAGCTGTGGAAATACATGAGGGAAAAAAATCAATAAAAGATTAATAAAAAGAAGGGAGGAAATTTACGAAGAAACGAGGAGCAGGGTCAAAGTAAATGGGAAAGAGAGCAAGAAATTCATTACAAAGAGAAGCTTGAGACAAGGATGCCCACTGAGCCCAAGCCTGTTTGCACTATATACGGGGAATCTGGAGGGGACACGGAGAGGACAACAGACAGGAGAGATAGTAGTAGGGAAAGTAAAGTTATAGTCGTTGGCATATGCGGATGACATAATGGTGGTGGTTAAGGAGGAAAAGGAAATGAAGGAGATGATGAAAACGCTGGAAAATACATGAAAAAAAAAGATATAAAAATAAACAAGAGCAAGAAATCTTAGAAGAAAACGGAAAAAGAGCGGAGTGGATGGAAAAAGTGTGGAGTAGGAGGAAAAAGTTAAGACGAGAGGAGTAAAAATGAAATGTAAGAAATGTAAATAGAATGTAATGTAGTGTAAATGTAAAAAAAGAGAGTAAATTGTAAATAGGGGAAACAGGAAGCAATTTGTAAGCTAAGAAGTAATCAAATAAAATAAAACTACTACTACCTACTATTTTAGGCTTTGTAGCCCTTAGCCTTCAAGGTAGGGAGCATGTTCAATTTATAATGGTTTTCTAATAATTATTTGGTTTTGAATACAACGAAGACAAACAAACAAACAATAAATACTACTGTTAAACGACATCACTCCACAAGTTTTTTAGGTATTTAAATAAGTAAAATGTTGACATAGAGCGAGTCTTGTAACAAAATTGCCAAAAACATAAATAACAAAAGTTATCTGTTTAAAAATCTAATGAGTGCTATAGACGAAAATAGTCTATTAACTTTGTATTATTCTAAAATATAATTAAGACTAAAATCATATGCCGAACGTGTTCTGTTATCACAAAAAAGAGTTGTAAGAAACATAGCAAAAGCGCACTCAAAAACAAATTTTAATTAATTTTAATGAAATTTAAGTGTAATAAATGTAATATGTATATCTTTAACTTGTCTAGCACATCAGTTGCTATGTTTCTTATTTTAAAAAATATGTTTATGCGCCGCTAGTTCTTTTATCAACATTGCGTGACTTGGGAGTTTGCGAAAATTTTAAAAAAATGATTTTATCTTGAAGATTGTTAACATATAGAACATCAATTTATAATAGAAAAATTATATTGCAGATTTGTGTAAGACGAAATATAAAAATGCTACAATAATTTTGTTTCTGTTAATCGTTTTAGTCATTTATGTGCCAAAGGCGTTATTTGGATGATTACGCCCGGAGAGCAATTTATTGTTTCCTCTTGCCCGATGGATGTATGTTGATCGATTGGCGTTATCATCCAGTAACGCTAGTGGTGCATACAAAATTTTGTTTCACTTTATATAAAATTCAAACTAAAAGTGAACAATTATTTAAATTTTTATTACAAGTATACCTAGTAGTTTAGAACAATAAATAGTCTGACGTTTAATTATTTACTTGTCAAATTTATTTTATAATCACAACGAATCTGCAAGAATTGCTCAAATTTATTGAACAAAATGCACAAGAAGAAATAGAAAACTTATTACCATGAAAATCGAAACAAAAATGTAAGACATTTTGAAAGAGGGCATTAAGAGAGGGCGTTATGAATTCATAATGCCCTCTAAATTCATAACATCCTCTCATAACGCCCTAGTTGTTATGTGTATGTTTACATATTTCGTATCCTTGGCATTATGAGTAAATAAAATTGTTTATAGTTGATCTACTTGATGCAACAATAAAATATAATATTAAAAACAAAAAATTAGAATATACATAAAAGCCAAAATCAAAAATTAAAGTAGATATTATAAAAGAATATAATATAGTATAAAAAATTAAATTCCGTTTGTATGCTACAATTTATAATTTTGTAAAATAACATAAATCTAAAAATAAATTTGTTTACTTAAATCAATAAACAGTTAAAATAAAATTTGAACGGTTTAACTATAAAATTTTTCAACTTGTAATTGAAATTTGATGCACATTTTACTTATAGTAACAAACCAAAAATTCTATTTATATCTTAAGTTTAGTAAACTGTACAAATAATCGTTACAAAATTTTTAGATTATTTACGTTATTTTATTTTTAGTATAAAACGAAATTAAGCAAAATTTAATTTATAAAGTACTTAAATTCTGTAAAGCAATCAATTTTTAATGCAACGTAAACGTATTTTAATTTATTACTCTGAAGGATGTGATAGAATACAATTACTTTATACATTGATCACTTTTATAAATAAAAAATAGATAAATGCACTGATTATATATTCTATTATTTTTGTAATTACAAAACAAGAGTTTCAACTTAAATAGCTTTATGCGACAAATGTCTTTTTTGGTAGTTTTTATTGAACCGACCGTTGTAAGATAAATTATTTTTACTTTTAGTAGCTGAAGATTTATTGAACATTTCATTGTATCTATAAAAAGGAAAAAAAACCTTCATTACCTAGAAATATATTATTTTGTTTGAAAAATTGCATTAATCAAAAGCTTTCAAATACTACCTCTTTATTTGTGTAAAATATGTGTTATCAGTTACGTTTTAGTTATCTTAGATATTTAGTTATTTTCTTCATATTCTATATTCTTTAGCAATGCCAACTTTTTTGTTTACGTTTTGTTTAATTTGTTTTTCCAGTTACATATATAAGTAACTTTACAATACAATTTTACAAATTTGTTACGTACTCATAAAATTTAACTAATCTTGCATTCGGAGTACCATACAAATACTACTCATTTAAATTTAATTTTACAAAATAACTACATGTACAAAAAAATTCATGCAATTTTTTATGTTTGAAAACAAACCTATAATATTTTCTACATAATACCCAAAATAAGTTTGTTGTAATTTTTAAAATAATTTTGTAATGCAGAAACGCATATTGTAAATTAAAAATTATGTTTACAATATTACGTAATATAAAGTAGTTTAAGGTAAGTAGTTATATACTATATCAATACGAAACCTATTTTTTAAATGCTACTATAATTAGTTAGTCGCAAATTGTGAATAGAGTAAAAGTGCGTATTGATTCAGAAACTGTTGAAGCTTAGAGTTTTAGAATCAACATCAGCAACAAGTTATTATATGTTTTCTAAAATTATCTTTAGAATAAATGGCGTGGAAAATGTAACAGATATAGTAGTTGTGATATTTTGCACAGGTTATATTTCAAAGCTTATGATTAATTAATTAAGTATATGACTCTAAGTAGTACTATCGTGTAACACTATGTATTATTAATAAGGTAGTTAATGCAGTTATAAATATATTTATGTAACTTAATAGAATGTTAATCAAATATATTTGTTTGTTGTTACTTTTTTTCAAAAGAAATACTTAACTTACGCGAAATTTTTACATTTAAGTTTATTGAGGTTTGGTTTACTGTTTATTAATTCATTACAAGTACGTTTAGCATAAAACAATATTTTTTGTTTATTTTTTCTAATGTAACTAACGACTGTTTTAAATTTAAATTATTTATCCTTATTTGACTGAATAACTCTTATATTCTGAACCCAGTTTTCAAAAACAGTACTTCTTAGAATACGTGGATGAGACATTTATAATTTGTCTTCACAGAGCAGACATTTTTAAGTTTCTTGGATTGCATTGATTATTTAGAACCAAACATCAAATTCACAATAGAGTCTGAAGTTGGTACTAGTGACTCGGCAAATAGGCAACACTCTGGGACACCAGGCAAAAACAAAAACAGAAAACCAACACACACCGACAAATACCTCAATGCCAAACTGCATCATCACCATGCTTAGAAATTTAGAGTGCTAAAAACATTAGTCTATAGAGCCAAGAGGATGGTTTTGCTGGTCTGGTCTAATTTGTTGTTAAGCAAACTCAACTCTCTAAAATATGAACTCGGTCATCTATTGAATACCTTGTGAAAAAACGGATACAGGAAAGCAAAATAGATAAAACAATTGACAGACGTTACAAAAAACAACCAAAAAAAAACCGTTACAACCACCTTTGTTTCATACATAAAAAACTGCACGGACAAACAGCAAAATAGTTTTGAAGGACGCAACATTGCTATCCAAATATAATATGTTTAACTTTATTTGTTGCCTTTGGCTTACAAATTCGTTCGTGCTATACTACATTTACAACCTACATTCCATTCTATATTTACATTTACATTTACATTCTATTTACTTTTTTTTTTTTTAAATACATTTTCTTATCCCTTCTCTCCCCTTAACTTTTTCCTCCTGTTCCATACTTCTTCCATCCATTCCGCTCCTTTTCCGTTTTCATCTAAGATTTTTTTCTATTTTCATCACCTATTCTCTTAGTTCCCTGCTTTTCTGTCTCATGTGGTTAAGGTCTTCCGTTTCTTCCCCACATAGCCTGCACATCTTCTCTGGTTCTTATTTCCAATATTTGTTCCCTAACTCCTCGTTGCCACATCTGAACCTTGCTACCATTTTTTTCTTTTTGTTGCTTTTATTTTCTCTATCTTTTAAATATTCCGGCACTCCTTCACCCTTGATATCTTTATAATTCCTATTATATCTGCCCTCTTTTATCTTTGTCCATCTTTCTTGTTTTTCGATGTCTCTATCTCTCCTTATTATTTCTTCCCTTATCCCTACAACTTCTTCTCTTAATCTCTCCACTTCTTCTCTCGCGTACCCGTTTCTTTTGTAATACTCTTCTCTGCCCTCCTGACCGTACTTCACTTTCCCTCCCTTTATCTCTTTCCAACATTCTTGCAGTATTTTGCAATTTGTTCTTTCCCTCAGTTCTTCCTCGTATTTTATGGCTCTTTTTCCTGTCTCTACTCTTATTTTTGCTATCTGTACCTCCTCTCTCACAATATACCCCGGTTGCTATCCAAATAGATAAACACAAACAAAACATAACACCAAATAGTCTGTGGCAGGACATTTCTTAGGCACCAAGCACACTATAAAACTTGAGCGGACAAAAATATACATCAAATCCTGTAGCTTCTGTCTTAGATTATACAAGGTGAATCTTTAAGCGCGACCTTCAAATCTATCTTCGCGATCCCCCGTTCCTCCAATGACAGAAATTTAAATTTTTTATGATAGATTTGCTGATTCATGTACTTTACAACTATAAGCTTACTATGTTTTTCTATTTAATTTTATAAAGAAAATTGCAAAAATCTGCGAGACTTCACTAAAATGCGTCACCTGTTTAATAAAAAAATTTCGAAAAAAGACTCATATGGTGTTTGTAATGTAAAATTTTTCGTACTTTACGACAGTTACAAACTATCTAAAATAAAACAGTTCTAATAGATAATACGTTCATTTTTGTCTCGCAGGACTTGTCTTGTAAGGAAGCTATCAAAATAAAAAATATGACAACTTTAATAGAGATAACAGCATTGATTTAGCACCAGCATGAAAAAAACATGCTCAAAAATAATCTTAGTGAATAAAGGTGTTAATATAGAACAGGACTGAAAACCCAAAAATCTTAAGAAATCATGGCCGCCAAAAACTTAAAACAAAATTTAACTGAAATGTTTCTGTTACTAGTATCTATGTATGTAGTAACTTATAGTTAAAAAAATTCATTGAAACTTATTTTGCACTTGATTAGTCTTTTATTTTGATATCTTTGTGATCATTGATTAATTACTGTTGCCGCTTCTAATTATGTTAATTGATAAAATGTGTTTGTGGTTGACTAAAATAACAAATTACAAATTAAACAAATTTTAAATAACTATTATTAAAAATAATCTCATACCATATTTTCACATTACTACTACTACTACTATTGCAAAACAATATCGTAAAAATCTAAAAAAAAGTTATATTTTAAAATGGTTTAAGTTAAATTTTTAGATTATTAAATAGAAATATGCTTACTGATTTTGGCAAAGTTAATAAATCAAAAATAATCATAATCTGTATTAGAAAGTATACAAAAATCTAGTTTTAAATATTGCATTGTATTAAAATATACAAATACAACAATCTCAACTTTAAAACAAATATGTTTTTTATGATAACGTAAATAAATAGAATAAAACAATAAAATGGCCGAAGAAAGAGTTATTGACATTTTCGGAATTATATTTCTGTGAAGAGTACAATTATTAAATGAGTTTTGTGTCGGATGCCAATGAAAAAGTAACAACGAAAAAGAAAGAACTATTGTGGCCTTTGAACAAAAAAATTGTTTTGAGATTGCCAAAAAAAGTTTTTTTTATAAAAATAGTGAGTCATCTAGGATTACAATAAACACAAGTTTATACATGTATATAGATAATACAATCTAATTGTAATCTAAGTAATTTTGTCTTGACAATATGGTAAATTATTAAAAATATATTATATATAAAAATAATAAATAAATACAGTATTTATTGCGTAAAAACTCAAACATTTTAAATATCTTGCAACTTAATAGTTAAATTATATAATAAATTTACACTAATCACCCAATAACATTTTTTATTATATCACATAAAGAAAACTTTAAGTCTAAAACAGTGTTTCATGTTTGATAAAAATTAAAAAAAAACAAATTCTTACAGAGACGTGTCTACATAACAACTATACTTTACAATAGTTTAAAAATAAACTAGTTAAAATCGGTATAAAAAGATAGCATAAAACTCAAATTTATTAAAACTACAGATATAATTAAACAAAATAATTTGTACTATGATGTTAAGTTAAATTTTATTATTTTAAATTACTTTTATTTGCAACAAGACTTTGTATCACCTACAATTTATTTTATTATAACTTTGATCAGTGATTATTAACTCTAATCAATCTTACAACTCTAATTCTTTGATATTAACAATGCTGGTTACAGTGTGTACGGTTTAATTTTTTTCGTTAGGTTATTAATTGAAACTTGTTTGTAATTCAAATAAATTTAATGTCTTATTTACCTACATAAAAGATAAATACAATTATTCAATGTAAAGTTTTCTGCAAAAAAACTTCTAACGGTTGACCTTGTGATTTGTTTATAGTCATTGCAAAGGCCAAGCGCACGAAAAATTGCAGCCACTTAAATCACATGGCAAGGAGTGATTTGGATACGCGAAGTCAAAACAAGATGATAACTAAGCTTAGGTTTAATGGTTAATTGTGAAGTGGTAACCCAGGTAATTCTAGCGAATACAAAAATTCTGTGTGATAGTTGACTACCCCATCTTTGTTAATAACTGCATCAATTTATTGGGAAAAAAAACTGTCCCTGAATGAAATATTAAATGGTCGCGTTAAGGCCTTCGACATCATTGTTTGTTGGCGCCAATATTGATCGTTAGCTAAACCAATTATATTTTTTGAATTGTTGAAGCTCTTCCTTCAATTTTGTCAATTGACAGTAACCCGTAGGTAATGTGATAAATCCGGTTGAAATGTCAACTCCGGTTTTTCCATTACCAATGTCTAAAAATTTAAAGTCAATACAGTAATAAGGAAGACAAGAATAAAGTTTATGTATGTATGTAACTATGTTTACATGGCATAAATAAATTATTATTATTATTAACATAAAAAAGGAATTAGATAAAGCAAGCAGAATTGGGAAATACAATAAAAGAAAAACAAAACTAATAATGATTAAACTAATGACAGAATCTGCAAGGATAAATACTTTAAAAAATGCAAGTACATAAAAAGAACGCATATCTGGATCGATGAAGATTATCCTAAAGAAGTACAAAAGGAAAAAAGAAAATTAATACCGTACATGAAGAAAGCAGAAATAAAAGATATAAAGCACAAATAATATGATAAACTAATAATTAATAACGAAACATTTAGAACAGAAGACTTGGAGAAAAAAACATAAAAATAAAAACAAGACAAAAACACTGTAAACGAAAGATCCCCAGAAAGCGACAATTTTCAAGAAAAGCTAAACAAAATTAACAGAACCGTACCAAAAAACTACTAAACACACATAACAAAGACGAACATAGCAATGAACAAGGACACGGTTTACAGAAAACGGCTAAAACAAATGGACAGGAAAACAAAAAAAATTAAATGAACAAAAAAACATGTAAATAAAAACATAAATTATTAAAATAGGAACATGCAATATTAAAACATTACCAGAACAGGTAAAATGGAAAAAATAGGTAAAGATATGAAACGATACAACATTAGTATACTAGAGATAAGATAGAAAAATAGGAAGAATAGACAAAGCAAAATACTCAATATTTTATGGAAGAAATAAAAAACAGAGTCATCATGGGGCGGCATTTATGATAGATAAAAAGATTATGAACAATCTAAAACAATTTAGAAAAATTGAGAGACGAATATCATATCTCAGAATTAAAAGTACAATAGCTTACATATCCATAATAAATGCTTATGCAAAAGCAGCAATAGAAGAGAAAGAAGGTTTCTATAACAAACTACAAGAAAATTGCGAAAAAATACTCAAACGCAATACATTAATAGTAATAAAAAACTACTATGCAAAAATAAGAAAAAAAGAATTCATTAAAAACGTGGTTAGAAAAAAAACTATCCACGAAATAAAAACAAATAATTGCATAAGGTTATATCACCTAGCAACACAAATACACTTGTATATTATAAATAGATACAAAATTTAAACACAAAAAAACATAAAATTACTAGCATTACAAGAGAATAAGAAAAGAAAGTGCAAATGTAATGACAGAGAAGAAACGTGAGTATATAAAAAAAATAGTGGATGAATGAATAAAAATAAAAGCAATACTAAACTATAGCAACTATATAACAGCAAATATGGACAGGAAGACCTGTTGAAGTTGAGGAAGGCGGTATAAAGACAAGAGCAATACAAAGCCAAAAAATAGAAGAAATTATAAGTAAGTTAAAAAATCAAAAAGCAACAGGAACAGATAGTATATGTAACGAAATGTTAAAGTATGAGGGAAAACGCTGAGAAAGATTATAAGAAGTAGTAAGTAAAGCACGAGAAACGAAAACAATACCGCAAGAATGGAAAATAGAAATTATTAGAACAATACTTAAAAAAGGCGATTTAATAAATTTTGATAACTACAGGCAAATAACACTACTGAACACAACATACAAAATACTGCAATTATACAAAAAAGATTAAGCGAATGCCATAGGTAAATATCAAAATGGATTTTGACCAGGAAAATCAACAATAAACGCCATCCATACACTTAGACAAATAATAGAAAAAAAATTATTATTTTCCTCTTTGTGTTTTTTCTAATCAGTAATTGTTTCAATCTCAATAGGAGGTCGTGTGGTGGACAAAAAAATCAAACATAATTTATAAGATTAATTGTGAAGGTTGCCAAAGTTGTTATATAGGACAAACTAAATAAAGGCTAAAAAATCGAATAGCCGTAGTAGCGAGATAAAAGAAACTAGGATTACTACACGACTTTCCTGTAAAGAATTTTTACATATTTTTTAAGGTTATGTTATCATAAAACTATTTTGAAGTGATATGTACACGTTTGTATTGACTCCTAGCATGCTATATAACTTTTTTTAAATTTTTCTTTTTGATTTCATTAAGATATAACCGAAATTTGGCAAATTAAGGTTATGTTGTCATATCTACAAACCCCTATATTTGTGCGCTTTGGTATTGTTTTTCCCTATTTAGTAAAAATTGTTATTTTTAACGTCTCTTGCTTTTTTTAAGATACGCAATTTTTTTCTAAAAAAAATTGTCGTAGACAAGATTTGAACCTAGATTATATAGGGAATTCATTTTAAATTATAAATGAAATATCTAATAAACTTTCAATGTTAAATTTGTTACGAAGAATTATCCTATAAGAAACTGTGAAAAGAATTCAAATAATTTACATACGTACAAAACTATATAAGAAAAACTGTTAAAAAAAAGCACCCACTTCCTTATAGGAAGGTAAAAAAGAATAGAAGAGACAATAGATAAAATAGAGCAAGCACTAAGGAGAAGAGTATGAAGTAATACTTGGGAGTCATAATAAATAACAAAAACAACAAAAGCATAGAAATTGCGCAAAAAAGGCTCGGCATAACACTTTGCATAGATAAAAAAAATAATGAGAAATAAACATATTCGTAAGAAAAAAAAATATGCTATACAAATCAGCTATAATACCTGTAGTAACCTATGCCGGAGAGACGATCTGCTTAACAAATAAAGATGAAGATATTTAAAAGAAGCGTAGTTAGAAAAATAATGGGACCCAAGAAAATAAACGCAGAACTTAGAAGGCTAATGAATACAGAAGTAAACGAAATATTAGAACACGAAACCATAACAAGAATAATTAAAGTCAAGAGAATGAAATGGTACGGACGTGTGCAAAGAAGAGGAAACGAAGCAGTTATAAAGGAAATCATGTAATGAAACCCACTTAACATTAGACAGACAAGAAAATTTAAACTCCGCTGTGAAGATCAAGTTATAAATGACAAAAAAAATGGGAATAACCAGAGCGTACAACGTTTGTCAAAGTTCTCGAAATGACGCGTGTTACATATTTCGTGTTTTAATTAAATGTTTTGTTAATTAATTAATCTTTATAATTCAGTGGAGCAAGCTTGATGAAGTGTTTATCTCAAACACGAAATTAACTGAATTAGTTGCTTCTTTTCTTACCTTCTATAAGAAGGCATCATTAATTTGATCATTACAATTTAAAATTCATTACTAAGAGGCAAACTGTTGTATATAACTTTTTTGCTGTTTTCATTGCAAACATCAATATTTGTTTGTTAGTGTAGTTGTGAAATGACGAGAAAATGTCTAAAGCCGCAAAGTAATAAATCAAAACCTACTAAAAATCATGAATTCACAGTAAATTATTATTTATGTAGAAATATATATCTAGTGAGAAATACATTTGAAAGTTTCTAAAATTTTAAATGTATTTTTCACTAGACACACACTTCTACATAAATAATAATTTACTATAAACTCATAGTTTTACATAGATTTCTATTTATTACTTTGCGGCTAAAGAAAACGTTTTAAAAATTTTATAAATTCAAATACTAGAGTATTATACACTTTAAAGTTGATAATATTTGTTACTGCGTAGGCTATGTATTGCAATATAAACTAAGCTAAGATTTTAAGTTGTTAGTCAAAGTTGCCAGATTTTGCTAGTGATAATTGTAGTACCAACATTAAATTTGTAATATTTTCAATAGCATTCTTTTCGAGGAGCAAACATATGGGGATTTATGGTGTACACTTTCCAGGATTTATTAGGATTTCTTAGGAATTCAGAAAGATACAAGCAGATTTCTTTAAAAATTTTAAAAATTTCTGTAAATTTACCGACAAAGAATTGAAAATGTAGCTGAAGGAACGCATTCCATCATGTTTTTTAAGTGTTTTGCTTTGATTTCTGTGCTCGTTGCATGAGTAATAAACTTGCATAACAACAAAGTTACTCAAGATTCATGAACCATAGCATTTTATTATCTACTACTTTTATTAAATTAAACATTTTTCGAAACACATATATTTATTAAAAATGTTAGGTCGAAGACAAAATAAACTTCCTAGCAACAGAGAAATGTGGACATGACTTTTGATATGAAAACTCCTATAGATAATATCTGACTCTCCTTTTTTAGGTATTCTCGGAAGCGGCTTCAAAATAATCTCAGTTATAAAGTTTAGAAAAACTTTATAACAACTAATTGCTATGTTTACATTAACTGACATAGTTTTCAATTTTTGTAAAAATACTAGTTTAACGCGTGACATGTTTGTTTTGTCGCTATTTGCTAATCAAACCTGAGCGAAAATTTTTATAGCCACAAGATTAATTACTTTGACGTCTTTAAAAGTAGTTAATTACAACATTTACAGCAAATGGGCAAAATTAAAGTATTTAGCAATGTTTTTAACGATTTCAAAGCAGTCCTAATTTTTCCTAGGATAAAGAAATACGTTGCAGTAACATAAAAAAATGACACAGCGTTATCTTTTGATAAGCATGAATTTTCTAAAACCTACATAGAAAATGCGTGTCAATGCTTTATTCGATGCAGTAAGAAATTCCCAAAATTGTTAAAATTATATTTCAATACCTCCATTGAAAATGCAACAAAACCGTAAACGATGACCAAATAGAAGATTAAAGATAGGACGACTATGACTATGATTAATAATAATAAATGTTGAAAAAATTTTGTTATCTAGAATTAAAATAAAAAAATGAGAAAACAATTTGAATAATTCAGAAAGTAGCTTAGTTATAAATCTTTGTTACCTTTCCCAAAGGGAATTGAAAAAAAAATAAGAAAATCTGTGGAAGTATATTCAAAATAAATCTGAAACCTTCTCTAAATGTTATAAAAATCATCTTTATGTTGGTTATTAGAAGATACAAAAAATACGTCCAGTGCAGACCGTTTGCGACTTTTCATTATAAGAAATTGTTAAAGTAATTTGAGCCAAATGAAAAATCAGCACAATTCAAATCAAGAATTTTTATGCAGTGTTTTATGAGTAAACAAATTATATAAAAACTATCGATAGAAATATTGAAACATTTGATAAAACTTGCAAAACAATAAAAAATTAAAAGACATTTTTTTAAAATTTAATTAACAACAAATGTGTACGGAGCTATATCTACTGCTTATTACAGAAGAAAACTAGTCATTTCATTTTACAGAGATATTTTAAGTGTTTTATACTTTTATCTAATACCGTATAAATAATAGTAATTTACGCAACAAGCGTCCAAAGTAAAACATAATATAACAAACGTTAATGCGACGTGATGCCGCACGGTCGAACGTTGCTGTGAAACTTTTAACGAGGGTAACTTACATTATTTAACTTGCTTTTTGTAAAATTACAGTTTTTTTTTAATTTAAAAAAAAGTTGAAATCGCCGGAAATATAAAGTTTGCACTACATTTATTAATAACATCAGTCAAATTTTAGTTTAACAAATTTTTTGTCTTAATTAGAATTAAATTTCAAAATTGTTTTAATGACTTCTATCTATCACATACTCGTTTTAATATAACTGACTTTGAACACTTACTTTTATGTAGATTTCTACTTTTCATTTTGTCGAACAAATATTAAAAGTAGCGATTTTGGCAGCAAAAAAAAATTATAATAAAAGTTAGTCATAATTTTGTTTTTATTATTTTAAACGTTGAGTATTTAAAACAGTAATTATTCATAGAATAGAGATAGAAACTTATACTTACAATATTAAATTTTCTACTAAAAGCTTTATGAAAAATATAACGCAATTTTGTGTCTACTCTAATAAAGCTGAAAGAAAAATTTACACACAAGGTGTAACAAAGTAAGCCGCTAAAAGTATAGTTTATATTCTCTACATTCCACATTGTGATTTATAAAAATTATACCTATAGAAGCACGTTTTATTTAACTGTACTCTCTAGTATTATTCAGAATAGTATTTGATTTTGCTTATTGTTTTAGTATATTTAAGAATATTTAAGACAATAATCTAAATTATTTCAAGATTAATAATTTCATAGCTATGTTAAATCTTTTGAGTTTACCTAATTTTGTTCTACCTATTCTATTTATGTAGTAATAAATTTGTAATTGTATTAATATTTGTTATTAACAACAACAAAAAATTGAGATAATTAAAAATATGTTCTAAAGTAGCAGTAATCTTAAATAGCAAAATACTAAAATATTTAAAAACACTTGCCCATGTATTACAAAAACTTAATAAATCCTACTAAACCAATATTAAATAACATCACAAAAATATACAACTTAAACTTCAACAGTTTGTAACGAGTAAAGTAAGTACCGAACGAACTTCTTAGACTGAAAGAAAAAATAGAAAAGCCGACTGATGTTAACATTTGAATCTTTATAAAAATATACAGAACTAAAATACAACTGCGAAATACTTATGCATAAAAATTAAATTTATTTCATTTTTACATTCATTTGAATTAATTAAATTAATCTTAAAAAATATAAATAAATCATCGGATTGTTGTTACGTACAATATTTCCATTTAAAGCGCTTCAAAGTTGTGGTTGTCAAGAAGTTTGTGAACGCAAGTTGATTTGCAATTTTGTTTGAAAGATAAATAACGTGTTCTCTAATTTATTGTCAATTCGTTAAAACGTTTTGTTTGATTAATAAGTTACATAGTAGTTTTTTGTTGTTTATTTTTTTTCGTTTGCTGTATGTTGCTTAATATTAGATTATATTAAACAGTTTTTTTAATAACACTGAAAAAAAGCAATAATACGTAAATTGAAAATTTGGAAAATTCACTATAACTTTGTTATCTTTAACTAAAATTTTTTGCTTTATCTAATAAGCGTATATTGATTTTTTAGATATTGGTAGATAACATTAAAAAGTTACTTTAGTTTTCACAGTTACTCTAAGTACTTTAGAGAACAAAAGTTATTATTAACATATAATTCAATAATTTTATCAAGTTTTAGCAAATCTACATTGCTCTTTTTTGCACAACAATTATTCAATAAATGTATCTAAATATAAGTAAAAATATTTGTGAATACAAAAATTTATTAGCAGATTATTCATATTTAAACCAACTTTTAAATCTTAGTATAAAAAGTCAACTGTAACTTAAATTTATTTTCCGTCGACCATCTGTTAATAATAATATTATTAATATCATTATTAAAAGATGGATAAGGTATCAGAAATAGATCGTTAATGACCCCTATTAATGAACGATTTTAAACCAATGAATGAATTTCTATTAATGAACAATTTTGTATAGCAACCAATGAAATCGTTAACAACCAACACGACTACTAGATATAACATCGGGTTACGTATGCTTTAGTTTCTTTATAACTTTACACGTTTTACTAACGTACGATCAATGGAAAAACTTTAAAACTAACTCGTTTGTTAATCGGCGACAAATAATCTCGACAATATTAACGCGGTCGCTCGCTACACTCGCTCACGGCGTTAAAATGTCTTGATCATTAATCGCAATCATTAACAACCTTGTTCGTTAAATAACTATTAATTTAGTTGTATATTTAGACGAATATACGCCATTCAATATAAACTGTTTAAGAAATTAAATTAAATTAAAATTGTCCATGTCTTGATCGTATTGGTACACAATTAGCAATAGGCGTTAATCTTGACAGTTTGTTATTCTTTTTTTAATTAAAAAAATTATTTGATAGTCTTTATTTTTCTTCGTTTATATGTTCAATAAAATAAATCAGGAATAAATCACAAATGAATCGGATCGGTGGGATACGATTTTTCAAACTGCCGTTGATAAAAATTCTGAGAATTTAGCAACAAAATAATAGTTATGTAACAATATTCTATTTCACAGTAGAAATTAGTTTTTACTAGTTAAACTTTAATTATTATTATTTTCTGTTCTGGATAAGTTCAATGTTGTAGATTTTTTGTAGAACTTTGTTGCGTTACACGTTGCAGTAGACATATTCAGAGTCAAGAATAAACTGCTTGATTGTGCTTTGAAATCTTGTTTGCAGTTTCCGATAAATAAAGCTGGTTTCAAATTATTAGGTATAATAATAAAAGGTAAGCTATAATATCATTCAGTATTTAAATGATTTTTAAATAATTCAATGGTTTCTCTTACTTATTGCTGATGGTGATTAAGGGTATTATCCAAAATCTTAGTGTTTTATAACTAACTTTGATGACTTATTTCTAGAATGTGCTCCGCTACTGCTGACTTAAAAGATTAGTTAAGATGATTACATCTTTGATGTTCTTTAACACAAATTCTTATGCTTCTACCCGTTTCTCGAATATATTTATAACCACGTAAGCAAAGAAAGCTATAAACGCCGTCAGAATGAAAAGGAATAAAGCATGTCACAAAATTTAAAACTTGGTCTAATTTACAAAGAGTAAACAACGGAGTGATAATGTTTTGTTTTGATAAGATATTTGCGATGCAATTAGTGATATTTTTGAGATAAGCGATTAAGGCTTAGATTTCGCTGTTACTTTTGGTTTAATAGAAGTAAACTGAAAAATTTTTCTACTGATTTATTACTTTAATTTTTTTTAGTTTGAGTTGAAAAACATCCCTGTTCACTAAAAAGACCGGAGAGAAAAAAAAGGAGAGAACAATCGAAAAGTGTATTCCAGGCTTTGACGTACATTGCGACGTGCTTCTGGAAATAAGTAATTCAATTTTCTTTAGTAAAACCTAATTCTACAATTAGTTTTTAAAACTAATACACAATACAATTTAACTGTACTCACAAATTATTAGTGTATTAGTAAAATTACCGTCAAACATCTGTAGTGTTATCAGTATCATACAAAGCATGTAAATTAAAAATATTTATTTATGCAATAAATAATAAACGTATACTTTTTTCCAGTACTCGATTTATTAAAATCTTTCTATCTGTTACTAAATCAAATTTAAAATTTAAGATATTAATTTCAAATTCAAAATTAAGTCATTATTATAGAATTATAATGCAAATATGTTCATTATTAACTAATGGTTAATAATGAAATATTATTTACCTGCACTTCTTCACAACCTACTATTAAACTTAATAATGAAAGCCTATACAACTAGTAGTGGAAAAAAAATTATGTACATAACAATTTTAAAACTGCTTAACAACATTTATATTTGCAATTAATTACAAAAATAAAAAGGTTTTATTACAAATTATTTAAAAAAATGATTTTTTAAAGCTACAATTTGCATAAAACATTAAAAATTAGATTTACAACAAATTCTGTACAAGGTCAACGAATTTCCGGAGATGCTATCGACTACCTCAAACCGTTCGCCAGCGGATCGCCAGCTTTTCACCACAGTTTCTGTTAAAGCACATGCACGTCGTTGCTGGCAATAGATTATGCATTGACATTCTCATCTGAAAAATGGAGAATAGCCAGCGACTTGCCTGCGAACGACTATGAATACGGCTGTAAAAGTCTTACGACATATTGAAGTAAACATAATAGGTAATACAAGAAGAAGTCATTTAATATCGGCAATAAATCAACTCCTGATGATAATATGATTTTATGCAATTGGTTAATTCCGCCAAGTAATTGCAGATCATTGACATCTCACAAAAGTTACACCTCTTAGAATAATTAATCATTACATAGCATTATTCAAAGAAAATATATTCAAATGCTTTCTTCCTTGAATGAACGGCTGAGAGTTTACATTGACTTTTTTTTAATATTGATATTTCCCAATGTATGCGGTTCTGTTGACTGTGCGCATATAAAAATTTTGTCTCTATAAATAGTACAGAAACAGATAAAGTATATTTTTTATGAATGGAATGGCAACACTAATTATAGCAGTATTTTTAACAATTCGCTCATAAGAACAAGATTAAAAAACAGTTTGGAAATGGTTATTTCTGCGTTCAGGCACTATTTGCTGACACCATTATTGCAAACAAACAACCCTTTAAACAAACATACAATTATACACATATAAAAACAAGAAACACTATCGAAAGAACAAAATACTGCAGCTTAATATTGAAAGAGTAAATAATGCAGTGTAACATAGATTTATTAATACTGTTCTTACATGAAAACTTCTTTAATTTAAGTTTTAATGACTTTTTCAGTTCAGTAATTTTGTTCAATAATTCAATCATTTTACAAAAAAAATAAGTTTATTGATGATATTATTTTCTTTTAAAAAAATCTTAAATTCGAATTTTTGTTTCCTTAACTATAAATTTTTCTTTTCGTTTTCAATCAAAAGGAGGTTTCTTTTCAGTTGTTCCTTTGCTAAGTAAATTTTCGTTATTCTTATCTTCAATATTTTTTTTCATCCAAAGAATTTTGATGTGCCAATTTTCTTTTCTTACAAGGTGTGTTTCTGTTTTATTGGGATATATCCTTTTTTTTAACGGAGTTGATCAGCATGAAGCAATTTAAGTTTGTGGTAGACACTTTGTAGAATTTGTCACCACTAAAAGTACTTCAATAATTTCCTTTCATAAAAATTAGGTTATGTTCACTTTTGGGTCCTGTCAATCAAATGTCATATGTTTTGGTCTACTTCACTGCTCTTTTAACTACGATTGAAAAGTAATATTAAGCATCTTTGATCATCTTGCACTTTTAAAGTTCGTTAACTACAGAAATGACATTTCTGCTTTATAATATCGAACCTGTTTTTAAGTGTTGTTTAAATATAATTGTACTTGACTATTTGTAAAACGGTTTTAATACATGTGTGGATTATGTCTTGTATTATACCGGGCAAGTCAATGATTGAATAAAGTAAGTTTGTTCTTTATGGATAAACATTACATTTTAAAGTTATTGTGGATTATACAAAGTATACTAAAAACAGAACAGTTCGAAGTTTAAAAGTTTAAAGTTTGTGGTTTTTGAAATTTAACAAATTTCATTTACAAGTGTTAGTTAATTATTATGTATTAACCTGTATTTTGCTAAAAAAAAGCGTTTCCATTTGGATTAGGAGTACACTCAGTTTAAACTCATGTAGTCTACTTTTAATCCAAATGGAAACGTTTTCTAAGCAAAATACGGGTTAATATAAAAAAAATGATACTTATAAATGTGATTTTTTGAACAATATTTTAATTAGTATTTTAAAAACCGTTATAAATTAAACCTTTAATAATAAAGTTTTAGAATTACACGTAGTATTTCAAAAATCAAATAATACATAGTGTTCCATAAAAAATACCAACTTTGTAATGTCTTGCTTTTTTGGAACATTTTGTACAGTCCACGCAATAATTTTAAAACGCTCTTACTTAGTAACCCTATATTATAATATATACATTTTATTTATAAAATCTTAAGCTTTCGCGGTTGTTATGTTTAACAACGACTTTCGGCTTAGACCGCGTCGTAGTAATACACCCAGACTTAGGCTTGGTCATAGTATCTTCTTGAGAGCCAAAATAAGAAATAGAACTTGGCCTTTGCCGTATTGTCGTTCGTGAACCCAAACAAACTGACGTTTCGCAAGACATTGCAGCTTGCATCTTCAGAGTGGTAAATGCTCTCAAGAAGAGACTATGACCAAGCCTAAGTCTGGGTGTTTTACTACGACGCGGTCTAAGCCGAAAGTCGCTTATAATTTTATACATTTTATTTGTAAAGTTTACCCACAAAATATAAACTTACTTTAAAATTATCATTGACGTACCCAGTACACATTTTTAATAATTTTTAAGAAATGACAGATGATAAAAAGTATTAATATTAGTTTCCATTGTAATATAAAGTAAGTTAAAAATATTTACAAAATTTAAAAAAAATAAGGTTATTAACAACGTTTCTATTAATGTTAAATTGTTCTATTAATGACACACAAAATAAAGACACTTTTTGACACTGCGTAGTTAGCATAATGGAATACAATTACTTTAGTATAAAATCAACGAACTGTATAATGTGGCATTTGATTTGCATTATTTTAAAATCTACAAAACGGAACCGTCTGCAAATTGTTGAAGTTTATGATTTGAGGACGGCAAATGTGTGTAATTACTATTAAGGCTAATTAGCATGGTCCGTTTTATTACTCTCTAAAAACTTCTGATCATTTTTTTCTGTTTTTTTAATGTACATTAATTTTTATGTCAACATAAAATTGAACAATACTGCTCTAAAATAAAGAGTTAATATAATTTTTTTGAACTTCTTTATGTATTTAAATTAAAATATATAGTATTGCACTGTTCAACAATATTTATGTATTGCATTTGGTTAAATTATAATTTTATAAAATCATACTACAATTACTGTAGCCTACAATTAATGCACTAATGAAATTTCCAACATGTCTAATATAAGTAAAACCCTCGTCAAAGTAAAAGATTAGTATACTAAGAACCCTTCATTTTTTAAATTATTATTCTACCTACGTTACAATTTCTTTCTATTTTTAAGATAAAAAACCTACAGGAATACATTGAACACTTGTCTTCTAGAATCTTAAACAGAACACATATTTTGGTTAATCTTTTAAGCACGCTTATTTGCTGTTTTTTCAAATTAATATAATTTTTTTAACAGCATAATTATTTTGTTAATTAAATATATTTAACAATAATACACATTATATTTATATTATATATAAAACATGTTAATATTTAGCATTATTTTAAAAGTAGTTAATTAGATGTTTACTTATATTTTTTTGTAATTGAAAATCTGATATAATAACAATAATATTCAAAATTATTATTTTACGTTTCTATTAAATGATACAAAATTGATAATCGTACTTATTCAAAGTTACAACATAATGTAATATCGATGCAGCATTAGTAATTAAACCTTAAAAAACAATAAAACAAGTAAAAACCTATTATTATTTTTTTATGAATACTCTTATTTTCTTTGTAAGAATATTTTAGATTTGACTTGGTAATAAAAAATGTTTATGTTTTCTTTTATTAGAATCGTAAACATCATTTTACCAGTATCGTATATAAAAAGTGCAAAAACTTTTTTTGTCAATCTTATTTAAATAATGCACTAAAACATCATAAAATCGTTTATGTTTATTTATTTTTAGGTTAACCAGATACATTAACGATTTTAGTTTACTAGTTTTACACTGTGTTTTAAATTATATTTTATTAGAATTTAACAGTTACCAGTCAGTTATGATGCTGAAAAAGTTTAAATATTTTTGACCAGCCCAACGTCAAAAAATAATATTTAGAATCTTTCAACTAATAAATGTGTGGTTTTCTTTAATAATCTCTTAATATTGCTGGTCTACCACACTATGAAATTGCAATGCAAGTTTTACAAAAAAAAATTACAATGTAACTAATTACAACTTACGCTAAATAAGCAATTCTAGAGTATTTCTAAAAAATGTGTTAACAGTGTTTTAATAGTTTTTGCGCTTAACACTTTGTTGACACCCAAATAAAATAAAATCAAAAAGAACGTTATGAAGTTTAATTTAGAACTAATCATTTCTTCTCAGCAATTTGCTAGCACCAAAAACAAAAATAAATATTAAATATTATAAACATCTAAAGTTTAATTTAACATCTTTAATGATGGTAAGGTTTCTTTATCCTTCTTATTTAACTTCTAATTAATCAATTTGCTCTGAAGTTTCAAAAACATGAACAAAAATAGAACTACTACACAGTCAATAAATAAAATCAATAAATAAGTATGAATAAATGACAATTACAATCTTTAATAGTCCTTATATATTTTTGGCACTTATTAATAATAAAACAAAGATGAGAGTGGCCAGTTCCAAAAATCAATAAACTTTTTAGCACCTAACAGTTTTAACTAATTACCAAATACTATCAAGTCTTTAAATTTAGATTAAAAGTAAAATCAAACAGTTAACGTTTTTGGTTTTCAGTTTATTATTTGATTTTTAGTTTTACATTAAGAGTGTAAGTTTTTTATGTAAATTCGAAATTTAGTTTTCACATTGTATATAAAAAGTGTTTTTAGAAAAGAAAAAGAAAATATGTGCTTTGTTTTATATCAAATATAATTCGTAAAAAATTGTGTTTGAAAAGACTGGACGTACTTTGTATACACGATCACGTTTATCTTTGGTTGTTACCAAAACAAAACTTTAGATAAATAAATGCAAAATTCAACTTTCCTAAACCTAATGAAATTTAACAAAGTAACTCTTAGTAGCGGTTTTCTATTAATGTTTGAGCGGGTATTTTAAGAAATAGTTTAATTGGACCGTTTATTATACCAGAAAGACTTACAGGCGACTTATACTTTTACAAAATACTTTGCGCAATAATTTGCTGACTCACTCCTTAAAGTTTGCAGAACAATGTGGTTTATGCTCAATAGAGCTCCTCCACATTTAAGTCGTCTGGTTTGTTATTTCTTAAATATGATTTTTATGGGTCGTTGGATTCGAAAAAACGGCACTAGAGGCTGGTCAGACTTTAAGCTAGATTTTTTCCTGGAGATATGTGAAAGGTGAAGTATACAAAACCTTCGGTAAATAATAGACAAGAGCTGCAAAATGTAAACAGAATGTGCAATTAATTATGCCAGTAACAAACAATTTTTTTGACGTTTGTGTTTTATCCAATGAAGGAAGTATTATCCTAGTGTACTTGCAAAGATTGTGCAAAGTACCAACTTTATTTAACCACAATAATTTAACTAGGTTATTCGGTAACAGTATTGTATTTATTTTTATTTTTGGTGTCAGCAAATTTCTGAGAAAAAATTTGCACTTCTTAGAAGAGTTTATTTTTATTCGTCGTGTCAACAATCTTAGACTACATGTCCGTAATTTACGATGTATTTTGCTAAACATTTTAACTGTGTTAAATGGAACTTTCATTTTGACATTTTTGGCTTGTATTTATTCTCTAATTTCACCTGCTAAAATAACAACCTGTTAATCAGATACACACCGTATAATAAACCCTATTTACTAAAATTCATACAACATTATATTCTTGCAGATATAAGATAAAAATTAATAAATGCCTCTTTGTAATTAAATGTCGACGTTATAAGTAGTATTTCCCGATAACATAATAATTAATATTTTTTTTAATTTGAATGACTTTTAAAGTAATGCAGTTATATGTGAGCGTAAATACTTAATAACTTATCCATTTAATACAAAAACAGTTTAAAATCTAAAAAAAATTAGTTTTACTCTAGTTTTTTAAATTCTAAGAAAATATAAGCACACAGTTACTTATCATACATGTTTTGCAGCTTAAAAAACTCTTTGTTTTTATAGTAAATGCAAGAGCAAACGCTGATTGTATTTATTATAAGCAAAAAGCATTTAAAATTGAAATTTTTGCATTAAGGTTTTTATACGCAAAGACTCTTAAAACGAAATTCACATAAATAAGTAAAACTCGAGGGATATTGAAATTCTGAATGCTGTTGCAGTATTGAGATTTGTGTAGTGTAATTCTAAAATCTTTTTGCTTGCTTTCAAATATATTCGAACTTATCTCGACTGTAAAAACAAAAACAAAACGTGCTAAATTAGCGATGCTAAATACTTTTTTACTGGTTTTCATAAAAAAGTTAATTGTTTTAATTTAAATAATAAAAATTTGTAAATATAATAAGTACTACAAGTTTAAGAAACTATTTAAAGTTGACGTCATTAGAAGTAACGATTGATTACAATTCTTAATAAGTATTTTAAGTCAAATTTTTCTACAATTATTTTATTGTTGTTTTGAGATGATTAACTAAACTATTTCTTATTTGTTTTTAAGGTCTATTCAGAGTTTACGCATTTAATTTTAATACGTTTGTACAAAATCCAAGATTTAAGTGCTGTTGATAAAAAACCATGTAACATTATAAATAAAGTAGAAAAAGGTGCTTAAGCTAAAAAGGTTCTGAGTTTACTTTGAAACTTGGATTAACACTCTTTCAGCACCTTAATAGAATATAAAATAATTTAAGCTTTTTGCTATAGTATGATTTTATTTAAATTTTATTAGTGAAAACTTATTTTATCAGTTTATATAAAAGCATTCAAAAGTTTAATTATTTAATGTATATTAATATAAATTAAATAAATGTGAGTATTATGTTTTGGCTCATTATATTATCAGTACTAATAAAATCATTAATTTGGTAACAGGATGACAAATACTTGTTATTTGAGTCCATCGCGTAATATTCAATATACACTGAAAAATGTATAGGTTGTATAAAGTGATTAATAAATATTACAAGATCTGCGGTTAAACACGATTCTCTACTAACAACAGGGTCATCTGACTATTAAAAATGAAAAATGCTTTATTAAAATTAAAATATCAATAAATAACACTAATATCTAGAGTTTGAACGTTTTTGAATCTGTCTAAAAGTAACATACATAATAAACTTCAATTAAATAACAAAATGTCTCATGTCCAACAATTTTGTTTTAAACAATTGCTAAAAACAACAATAGTTTTATTTTCATATAAGTTAAATTGTAATGGAATTATGTAATTGTCGAATAAACTTCAAAAACAATTGAATTTTGTCATTACAGGTTTTTACAGGTCTTTGATAAGGCTGCCATTTGTAAAATTACGAAGCCACGACCACATAATAACAACCATAAGGGACACTTCTGTCGGCACCTTTGATATTCCAGTCCGGAAAATGAGTGACCTTCGGCCATTTTGAAAATAGTGTTGTAGCGCCAGATTTAATTTCTTTTAGTAGAATGCATTTTTTAGATAACAAATCGATTATTTTAACTATATGATTGACATGTAATTTAGTTATCTGTTTAAGCTGACCACATTTGCAAAGTAATTCAAATGATTTTATCATCTTAATTATTGTTTGTTATGCATTTAAAAAAATTCTGACGATTTAACAAATGCTTAAACTACAATTATCTTATCGGAAAAAAATGTTGTGGTATTTAGTCTAGCCTGTATTATTGGTATTATTTATGTTTTTAACTCATTACACCGTGCAGCTAACAATACGAATTTTAACATAAATATAAATTGAGTAATGACATTATTTATTTCACTATAATTTTCAACAAACGAAATTGTTTATCATAAGCATAATTGTTTGTATTGCACTCAAATAGTGTATTCGTAAATCCTTGACGTTTATTTATCATACAAGATGTAAATACAAAATAATTTCAAATATAACCTAACTTGTCAGAAACAATAGATTAACGACCGCCATATTCTTATGTGTACAAACTAGCGTATGCGCTCTCAATTTTTTTGCGCGGGAAACTACTGAGTGTTCCTTATAGTTGTTGTTATGTGCCAAGACAAATGTGTTATTACTTACGTCAAAAAAATTTCTTAATCAAACAGTTACAAAGAGTATGTGTTTATTATTTTTGTATTAATTATCAACAATACACAAATCTTTCTTGTATCATTAATAGATATGAGGTTATATAATGACAAAATATTTATCTACGTGGAAACTGCATTAGAGTATTCCAGTGCTGAAAAATCTAAATATGACAAAACAGCTGTCCATTTGGTTCTTCAAAATGTCACCAATGAGACGTACAAACTTTGGTTGCAGAACTCGCAATTCTACAAGTCGAAGATGTATACGAGCAAGTCAAACTGACAAACAACACAAAGCGCAAAATAAAATTAAACGGAATCGATAGAATCAAAATCAAAAACGTAGAAATGTTGCGTTAAGCTGCATTTAATTATTAACCAGAAGTGAGTTTGTTTACAGAAGCACTGGGGGCCATTCCCTCAGTGCTGCCAACGTATTTTGTCAGACACAAGGCGGTACAAAAACTTCGTTATACAATTACCTTTTTAACATCCATTTACCCTTGCAGATTCAGAGTTAAATATATGGAACAGGTTCCTTATTGGATAACACCAAATAGTAACTACAAATGTTTGCAAATTTATTTTATAAGCGATTCAGCAGGGCAGATCGATCAGCTTTGTGCACACAATAATTTGGTGAAAAGATCAATTGTGAAACAACTTCAAACATTCCATGATCACATCGAATTAATTCCATTATTCAATAACGCATTAGACCGCATGCTATTTGATAACCACAAAATTGTCATCAGAGCCGAAAGGACAACGCGCAAGGCGTCTTAATGCGCCAACAATTAATAAAGTCGCTATTGTCGTCGTTGGCAAAAATTTAGAAGATTGAGATATTGTTTTACATCTGCGGAATGATCAACTGCAGCGTGTGTTCGAAACACATCGATCATATGATGCATTAAAATATCCGATCTTATTTCGCCAAAGTAAAGATAGGTATCATTTTTCAATGAAGATGATAAATTAAGTTCCAGGTAAATAATCAATCTAATTTTACTACTGTAATAACGACTTTATTTTATTAACATAAAAATTTATTTACAGGCGCCCAAACTAACAAAAAACTTAGTTTAATGAATTATTATTTATACAAACTGATGGTTTGGCAAAATGAGGACAATCACATCTTAAAATGTCGGCGTCTATTTCACCAATATGCTGTGGATATTTATATATGTCAAACTGAGCGATTGACTTATTCATTAGGTTGACTAATCAAAGTTAGGTTAACTCAGGTTGAACCAGGTAAAATCCTGTTGCAAGAAATACTTTGATCTGTAGGTTGCCATCAATACTGACGGAAATGTACAAAATGTCAGCAGAATGAATATTCTCTCGGCAACATACTTCGGAAGTCCGCGACATAGCATAAATACGCTCAAGATGCCATGTGCTATGTACGTTATTATGGCACACCAGATTGGTTTATCACGTTCATGTGCAATACACAGTGCACAAAAATTCGACAAAAACTATTTCTTGGCCAATCACCCATTGATCGGCACATCACCCTAAACGTGGTAAAAAAATTCTCATGGATTTTATTGTTAAGCATCGCATAATTGGCGAAATACGCTGTTGAATATATTCAGTCCAGTGGCAAAAACGAGGATTGTCACATACACATCTTTCTTTGGTTAGTTGAAAGCACCAAATAAAATCGATGATGTGATATCTGCGGAAATTTCCAACAATAAAGAAGGTCCACTGTTACATGAGGCTGTTAGAAAAATTTAATTTATGGTCCCAATGGAATATTAAATCCTAATTCTTCCTGTATGATTGATAAAGAATATTAGAATAATAAAACGCTATTCAAGAAAATTAATAGCAGAAACTGTTACTGGAAATAATGGTTATCCACTTTATTGATCCACTGATGACAATGGAAGGTCAATAATAGTCAAAGTGAATGAACAGAACATTGAAGTTGATAATCTTTGTTTCGTATCCGCCGTTACTCTCTAAGACATTTAAAACACACATAAATGTGGAATTTTGCCATTCCGTAAAATCTGATAATACATTTGCAAGTACACGAATAAAAGTAGTGACATGGCTGTGCTTGCAGTTGCTGCCAAAAATTCCAACGATGAAATTACTCAATTTTAAATGGGCCGCTATCTTAGCAGTAACAAAGCGATGGGGCATATTTTTTCATTCGTTATATATGAAAGACACCTCTTTGTTGTTCAGTTTGCCGTACATTTAAAAATGGTCAAAGAGTGTATTTTCAAGCGAAGAACGTATTACAACGAACTGACAAGATGCAATCGACAACATTGATTAGCTTCTTTGAAGTGTGCCTGAATGATGATATTCCCTGAACGCTGCTTTACTCTAAAATGCTAAGATATTATATCTGGAATAAATCGTCAAAACAAATTTAACGACGGTAACAAGTTCTAGAATACCCAAAAGTATTTTCCACCGATACACTAGGATGTCTTTACATAGTCCATCCCAGCCAAGACAAGTGTTTTTAGTTGCGTTTACTGTTAGTCAATGTTCGTGACCCATCATCTGCAAACTGTTAAGGGTTTGCGTTACATACAGAAAAACCTGTCAACATTTGGGATTGCTAGAGAATGACATTCATTGGGGACTGCACTCTCGAAGATGCTGTTATAAGGTCAAATGCTAAACAAATACGAAGTTTGCTTTCTATAATTTTGTCTACATGATTCTCATCAACACTGATTAAGTTACGCAACAAATATAAGGATTATATAACCAAAAATGTATTGCGTCTTAGAACATCAAATCCAGACTTGCAAATGAACGGAGAAGTTCACAATCAAGAATTAATTTTAATTGATGACATTTGTTTAATGCTTACTAACAAAGGATTATTACAATTAGGAATGACAATATATACACCTACGATACGCTCATGAAAGTAGTGAACGATATAACTAGAGAATTTTTTTTCTTAGATGTTCCCGGTGGAACTGGTAAAACATTTTAATATCACTAATTTCGGCAACGATTTGATCGCAAAACTGAAACTGTACTTGCACTTGCTTTATCAGGTATCAGGTATTGCAGCTACGTTGATCGAAAGCAGTCGAACAGCACATTCAGCACTCAAATTGCTGTTGAACTAATGAAACTCTAACTTGCAACCTTTCGAGATATTCTGCAATGACCAAAGTGTTGCAGAAAAGCAAATTAATCGTTTGGGATGAATGCACGAAGGCACACACAAAATGTTTGTTAGACTGTACGATTAGCAGGTGATTTTTGACAAACATTGCCAGTGCTTCTAGGATCAACCCCGGCTGACCAAATTAATGCATGTTTGATTTCGTTTATTTTATGGAAAAATGTCAATATACTCAAATTAAATATAAACATGAGAGTCAAATTGCAGAAGGATCGATCTGGAAAAGTTTTTTGCAAACAATTGATCGACATTGGTATTGACATATCGTCTGGATACATTAGATTATCTGCTGGTTTTAGTCACTTTACTATTTCAAAAACTCATCGAATTGGTGTTTCCAAACGTTGCTCAAAATTACAAAAACCATGTTTGATTGAGCAAACGACTTATATTAGCTGCAAAAACGTAGATGTCATCAAAATAAATTTTTAGATTCAAAATAAAATAGCCTGCAAATTGACGACATACAAATCGGTCAATTCTGTTACTAACCGAGATGATGTTGCAATTAAGACTTGGATCGGGATTCATTATGTTGCGAAACATAAACCAGCCATGTCTTTGTAATGGTGAAGTAATTAATGAACAACATTATTGAAACCACTAATTTGAAAGGGAAGTACAAAGGCGAAAACGTTTTAATTCCACGCATCCTTATGATTCCGAACAACATGCCATTCGACTTTAAACGGTTACAATTTTTAGTGCGGCTTGCATTTGCAATGTTTATAAACAAATCACAAGGGTAGTCGTTAAGTGTTTGTGGAATCCATCTTGAAAGTCCATATTTTTCACATAGCCTATTGTATGTCGCTTTTTTCCGCGTCTGAATATCATCAACATTATTTATTTACGCGCTAGAAAATAAAACTAACAAGGTTGTGTATCAAAAAGCAATAGAATAAAAGTTAAGTGAAGTTAAGATGTAGGTACAGATTTAAAACATTTCAACGAGAAAATTAAAAAACATGAAGTTTTTACACATCATATACATTGCTCAACAGAATTTATTTATGCGTTAATGATATCGGAAAACGTTCACATTACCTAAAAGTATTTTAAAAAATGTAGCTCACTTTAAACCAAACTTCACGAGCCGTAACTGGGTGCACCTTAACATCATGTTTGCCTATCTTTTTAATTCTTCTGCACTGGCAGTTCTATTTTACTCGAATAATGCTGCTCGGTTATCAACTCTCTAAAATAAAATAAAATAGGATTTCGATAAGTAACACTTTATCCAGAATTGAACTCAAAAAAGATTGGCAAATGCAACGCTCATTTTTAAATTGTCATTATTATCTACTGTTCAACATTCTAGTTTTTTATTTAACCGTTTTTCAAGAATATTATATAATTCTGAGACGGTAATGGAACATCTGCTTCACCATTTCGTTTCTGTATTAATTTCATCACTCGTCCAATGCTAAGAACTCATACAGTTAATTTTTCATTCAGTTGTAATTTCGCTATTTTTTTCGGATAAAAGCAAAGTGAAATTATCGTTTTATTTCTCAGTGTGCTGACACGTTTTCATAAAATTCAGATTTATTCACGGTCGATTGCAGAAGCTTGTTCACATTTGTTAAACTTACACAAATACAGAAGTTATTTTGGAAAAAAATATGTGACGTATGTAAAAAATAAATTATCGTAAACAAACGTTAACCTACCCTAGTAGCACAGAACATTTACTTAATATTTTTAAAATCTTAAAGAAATATTCGAATATTTCTTAATATTTTCATTATTTTAAATATGTTTTTTAAATATATATTTATTATATTTATTTCTGAATATTTCTAAAATATTCAATTAATATCAATTAAAAAATATTTATTTTTGAATATTTATAAAATATTACCATCATGTCGGTTGAAAAATATTTATTCTCAAATGTTCATTAAATATTATAATTATGCTGGCTAAAAAATATTTATTCTTAAACTTTCATAAATCATATCACATAATAGGTATATCACTTGAAAACACTGCCAGACAGGGCTGGTTTTTCAATTCGTGAGTAACAACAATTGTGTCTATGGTTACTAATTAACTACTAATTAAAATTAATCACGGTTTTTTATTTTTTACATACGACATTACACATTACGAAAAATAATTTGTTAATACATAATATACTAAAATATTTTTAGAGAACCATTTTTACTTAGACATTAGAATTTGTACAAGATACTAATAATAAAATTTCATTCAACATGTAGAACTTTGTCTGTTTTAAAAAATGCTATAATAAATTAATATGTTTTGAACTGACGAAATGCAAAGCTAATTGCTAACAATAATTAAACTTATATATTCAGTTTAGTTGTGCTTGTTATTTATTATTACTATTTATTGGGCGAGTTTAATAGTGAAGCTGAGAAGTTCGCACCCAAACATCTGTTAAATAGAAAAAAGAACGGTCAATTTTATTGCTCATCTGAAGCAGATACCTACCTACTTTTGTGTAAACTGTATTAGGCGTCCTTGGATATCTTAGATGACACTTTTTTTAAAATGCAAAATTGAAATCTCCATATTATTGTAACATAAACCAATACATAATAGTTATTTATTGTATAAGTGTATTACATAGCGTTTTATTTAGAGTTTTTAAACCCGAGAGCGCAGCTCAAGCGCGATATACGAATATGCAATACAACGTTTGATTCGTACAGTTACAAATGTCACGGTTTATCATAGCTCCTGATTGCTATGATACGAATCTATTAAGTGTGGAATAAACTAACTTTATTCTCTCTAGTGGATAAAGTGGTTAATACGGCTATCATATTAAGTATGGATAAAAGTCCAATTATAATGTGATTGTGGATAAATAATTATATTCCCTACACAATGTATTGTAATGCAATGTAAATGTATTATATCCTTATATTAAGCTACAACAGTAAAACACTTTCTACATCTGTTCTACAGATGACATTTTGAGAAAATGTTTTGGTCGAATCAGGTAATAATCCTAAAAATGTTGGCACTTATTGCTCCGCTCGTGAAGAATCAACCAAATTGTTTTGTGCTGTGAAAGATATACTTTGCTGTAATTTTCTGGTAAGTAAAAATTTAGTTTACATTATATTAACAATAACAAAACACAAGTAAAATCTTATACGTACATACAATAAATAATTAAATACATACGTGTGGAAAAAGTTATTTTATTTATTCAACTCATAGACTTGATGCGCTTAACAATTGCTAGTAGAAGTTACCAATAATTGTTTAAAAACAAATCTTGTTTGTTCACTAATGAGAAAATAAGAAAATTAAATGCAGTAATCTGTGACACTAAAAATATTATTTTATATTGTAATTTTTTGGAAAATTGTAGTAACAGCAACATTATATAATTGTACATTTATTTAACACATATAGGAACATTAATTTTAGACATTTAAAACCTTACGTACGTTTCGCTATTTAAGCTATTTCGAAGGTTTATTTAATTTTACGTTTCAATCTAAAAAGGAAATACATAATATTAATATAAGTTTGTGTAAGAATACATTTTCTTAAACTTACCGAAACATAATTATTATTTTATTATAAATAAACATTTAATAATTAACAAATCATATAATATCTATAACATTAACATTACAACAAACATTATGGTGGAAAGTTATAAGAATGACAATCTTAAATAACATTTTTATTAATACGCAAGCGTTAAATACATGATAAATAAAACTGTGAAATATTTAAATTTGACAAATTTTTTAAACACGTTTACGAGATGATAGAATTATAAATTGAATTCAAATTTTCTATGTCGGTTCTGTAATTAATAATTGCATTAAGATTTTTTTAAATTTTGATCATTTCATAAATTAGTCTTTTTTTTAAATTTATTTCTTTATGTAAGATTTTAGGTGCATTAAAATTGAAAGTATGATTTTAATTTTAATTTTAATTTTTACAGGACAGGACACGATAGATCGGCAATTAAGCGACATAAAATTCGAAATTAAAGACTTACGGAAAACTCGCGAAAGGATTGAAAATTTATTGCTTTCGAAAACAGCCAACAATTTGGAAATTGGAGAAACAGAGGAAGATCTGTTTCAAAACTTACCGGTATCTTCAGTGGAGGAAATCGAGAATTTTAACATTAAGTTAGAAGACCAACAAGTTCTAAATAGATTGGTAAATATATTTGTAATAAATGTGTACAGATAATGGTCTTTACAATGTGTGTTTTTAGGTGGCGTTTTTATACGTTTTAGGTAGAGAAGATGCCCACAAAACCATTTACGTGATGTTAAAAAAGGTCATGACAAATGAGGTTGCACAACTGTTTTCAACTCAAGGGAGAAAACAGAAAAGGGCTTTTCTTGAACTGAAGAATTTGTATGGCGCGATTACTAGTAAATAAATACAAATCAATTAATGTAAAAAATAACATTTGTCTCATTTTAGCAGCAACAAGAAAACGCCACCAAAATGCAAATTTGGACGCCATTAAAAAATCAGTGGGATTGTACTTAGCGTCTGCCAAAGCAAGAAGTGCCCAAAGCAACCAAATAACATGTAGCAATTTAATTTAAACATGTTTATATATTTTAATGTTTAATAAAATAATAGCTTTCCGAGTAGCTTTCGAATTATTATTTCTATTTTTGAAAACATTTCTTAAAAACGGTTTTTTTTATATATTTTACGAAACATACTACATAAATATAACTTTCATATTTTCAATAAATATTTTATTAATGTAACCGAAACATATTTTTTAGATATTTTTAATAAATATTTTACTAATATAACCTAAAGATAATTTTATAATATTTTATTTATATGTGAACAAATGTATCTTTAATATTTTTCCTGGATATTTTTTGAATATTTTTCCTAAATATATCTTTAATATTTTTTACAAACATTTATACTATATTCAAAAATCTGTCGAAAAAATGTTGTCTTAATATTTAAAAATAAATATTAGAAAAATATCCCTTGGCTACTAGGGTAAATAAGAATGAATAAATTTGTGCACATAATAATAATAGCAGTTTCTAAGTTTTTACTATTCTTTAAGATTATAAGATTATAAAATTTAATGATATCGTATCTTATCTAAGACCTTTTTAAACAAATCAATAAATTAGGCTATGTCATAACATCATCTATTAATTTTACTTCCAATTTCACGTCTTTTAAGTTACCTATTTTATAACATTGAAGCAATCGCTTTACTGTTTTTTTTTATAGTTTCAGTACAAATGTTTTTCTATTAATTTTATAATAGTTTTTAATTTGCCTTTATTTTTATAATGACATTTGTAATCTATGAATTCTTCTTTCTTTCTTTTTTTTCGGTTACAAATTAATGTTTGTTATTCAAGTAGACTAATTATTTATTTTTAGTTTTTCTATTTTCATCATCATCATAAGCCATCTTCTATTAATCTTTCATCCATTTTTCATATTTCTCTATCTAATGCGGCCTTGTATTGTTCTGTTCCATGTTAGTCCCGACTGTATTTTTATGTCATAAGTCCATCCCTTAAAGAGTATATTTTATTGCTCCATCCTTCTTGTTTTCTTATATTCTGCCCATTGCTACTTTAGTCTCGCTATTTTCTCAATAATGTCAATTACTTTCGTTTTTTCCTTAATTTGTCTGTTGGTGTTGTGATCTTTCAGGAATATATCTCTATAATTTATTGATTAGGTTGTTATTGTTACAGCTTACAAATTAGTTTGTAAAACTTCTCACCTAACAATTTTCTGCATTTTACGAATTTAAAAATTGTTTTCTTGTAAAAATTTTGTGATAGATTACGATTTTGTCAGAAATGTAGGTACTTATTTTTATTTTAAATTTTGATGTGAATACTAAAATAGCTAATAAACTTATGTATGTTTAAAATACTCATTTTTATGCTTTTAATTTTAATCCATTACGATAGTATTTGTTTTTGTAATTTATTTTATCTGTAACCAAGGCGTTAAATCAAAAGCAATATTTTTTAAACATTTGAGTGTAGTTAGATATTCAAAAACTAAAGTTAACAAAAATATACGAACTCCAATAACAAAATTCAGTGATTGTATTAGATTAGATAATCTAAATTATCTAATAAATTTCTTCACTTTAGACCACAAAACGTTGTAGTGCCGCTCATAACAATTTAATTAATTAAACAAATTGCATTTCTTATGAAGGCTCTATAAAGAAAATATGCAGAACTAATCACATTCATTTGATAACTAGCATTTTACTGTTTAGCAATTGACTTGTACTTGTATTGTAAACACTAAAATGTAAATTTGTTTGTATTAAAAAAAAATTAAACTCTAAATAATTTTAATTGTATTTTATACTTTTTTGGAGAACTTGTTTAATTGGTTTCAAAAATTAACACACGTCAATTTAATTCAACTAAAATACAAATTTTAAATATCTTGCACAGTATGTCAGGTAATTTTTTCTACTACATTATCATAATTTCGCCTATTATTACTATTAAATGTGATTTTTTAAAAACAGTTTTCAGAATTTATTTAAATATCAATTAAATCGGTTATGATATATTTTTTTCATAAACTAACAAAACAGTATCATAAAAAAGTTTTTTTCTAATAAATGTTATTTTATAAAGTTAGTGTTTTCTTACAACACAGTAACTAACTTTACAAAGTCTTCTAGAAGCGTGTGTTGTAGTACTTACCTATAAAAAACTGTTTTTTATTATATCTAATCTAATTTTGATCGTATAGTTAATACATAAGTTAATAGACCTTTAAAATATACTCAGAATTTTTAATATGTGTTTGCTATTAAATTATTTATATATAAAACACCATTACAAAAAAGAATATATTTTTATTAAGCTCCTTCGAAGTCAAATTTGAGTTTAAAACTAGTTCGAATTTATTGAAGTACTTTATGTGTTATGCAAAAAATTTGATTTTTTTCAAGTTTGCCATAAATAGTATATTATTTTCAAATTTTTACAAAGCCATAATAAAATACATTATACATCCGTTTCATGCAATTACTAACTAATAAATCATTAAAGTACTTTGTCTACTTTGTACATACCTTCAAGTAAAGGTTTTTTTTATTGTAATAAAGAGTTTTATGTACTTGTAATAGAATTTTATTACCTACTACTATTTTATACCTAAATTACAGTTGTTTTTTTTTGTTGGCCACTTTAGAAATGAGTCAAAAAGTTTTATTTAAAATTGGAATAAAATTTAAACAAACAATTTTTAAAAAAGAAAATTTAATTAAAATCAAACAATAGAATTTTTAATAAAATGTTATGATACTAATAAATTTAAAACGTAAATTCACAAATATAAATATTTTCTTTACTTTCACAGATTAATTTAGTTTAATTTCATATATAAACATTAAATTTTATCTAATTTTTATGAAGTTATTAACTT
This sequence comes from Aquatica leii, assembly GCA_035610365.1. NCBI lineage: Eukaryota > Metazoa > Arthropoda > Insecta > Coleoptera > Lampyridae > Aquatica > Aquatica leii. Next base: position 207,825,292 of record CM069432.1, on the reverse strand, counting down.
ATGTTGACGAATTTTGGGTAAATATTTTACCTAAATTATGCTAACTAATTGTATGAAGTTTTTATTTATTTAATTCAATGTACGTTGGTTTTTGTTGATCTATGATTACACTAATTAATGTTAGTTTTATATGTATGTTTAGCTTTTTATATAATTTGTTGGTATAATTAATATAAAAAGATTTACCAAAACGTCCACATAAATTATTTTTTCTATGTTTTTGTTCATTTAATGATTAATGATAACAAAATAATAATGCAATAGTTGTTTTTAATATTTAATCAGTATAAATAATTAAATTGAATATTAATATGCAACGTGTTTATGAATGGACTTAAACCAAAGAAATGTGTATTTAATGATACACAAAACTACGTAACTTTATTATTTTTTTTTAAATCTTAATGTTAACTGTGAGATACAGCTGTTTTACTTATAACATGTCTTAAAAAAAATACATAGTAAAGTTGTTCCTAATGCATTACATAACATTCTCTATTTTACTGTAACACGTTATTTTTATCTATAGTGTATTTTGAGCTTTATTTCGCAATCGTGTTTTTATTTTTCTTTACTATCATTGTAACGTTGGATTTTTATATTTTTGTTTGTTGTTTTGTTTAATGGGTTTGAAAACAGTGCATTCTTTTATTTCTAGTAAAACAAAGTGTTTCTAAAAGTTGTAAGCGTAAAATTATTTTAACCTTTTAACTCACCACTATTTATTAACGTTAATATATTGAATTTAAGATTTTTTAAACGGCACAATCGACCAAGAGTAAATTGGTTTGGTTTATCGTGGTGTGTACCTTCTGTTTCATGTATACATTGATTCTGTGATAATTTTGTGTAAATTATATAATAAATTACTCTTAAAAATTCTAAATAAAGTTTCTTTTTAATTTGTAGTCTCTTAAATAGCTATCGATGCACAAATTTTTTTTGGTAAAATATTTTTTCGTTGGTTCTAAAAAAGCTTTTAACAAAAAAACTTACTAAACGTTAATAGTAGTTTATTATTTAAACTAAAGTTACAAAAAAAGACATTATCTTAAAAAAACTTACTTTTATAAAAAATGTATGCCGTAATGGTATGAAAAAAGAAGTACCTAAATACATAGTAAATTACTAAAAATTACAATAAACTGCTGAATTACTTAAAAAATTCTGAAATGTGCACTGAAAATAGTAAAAACATGCACTAAAAACATGCTTTTATGCAATTTAATATACATATATACATTTATAAAACAACATTATAAATAGTTTTCTTTTGGCTATATATTTTTTATTGTAAGAACTACATACATTCATTAATTATAATAACTTATTTTTACATTTATTATTTACTTATTTATTACCGTTAAAACAATATATTATTGACTGTTTTCTAAATTATCTGCCCTTTATCTGTTAACACTTACTTGTAGGCGAAAAATGTGGGTTACTCTTTACAAGACGAGAATGGAGTAAATTAAAATTTATTACAAGGGTAATAACTGTAAATTAAAATTATCACTGCAAATATTGTATATATTGATAATGCTATTTATAATACAAATTTTTAATTACTTTCATTCTTGTTTGTTGTCTGCATAGTTAACTTTAATACTTTGGTTCAGTCGAGTATTTGGTTTTTCCAGTTTAGTACTTGATGAAACAAACCTTTGGTGCGCTATCAGATGGGAACCTGTAACACCTTCTCGCGCTTCACGCGTGCTACTTTGTAATTCTTTGGAAATTAATCTGATCCGCGGCTTTACATGAGATAAATGATCTTTTCTCTCTAGGGGTTTGTGGGTAGATATTGATCGTATTCTCAATAATAAAAATTACAATGCAAAATGTATATATTGATTTAAACTGATTTCAAAACATTAATTAACAAACTTAAATTAATATCATGCACTACGCTCACTAACTCGATCTATATAACTACAAATATAATAAAATGGTCGCAATAACATAATAAAAAGTCCAACCTTTGCTGGTGTCGAGTGATTTAGGTGTAATTGTAGCACCGTAGCCCTCCAAAGTTAATTTATCATAGTACGCACCATAACTTAATCGTCACTCGTAATGTTCACTGTAGGTCCAATTACACGGATTGGCTTGCTTAATCTATTCACGTAAATTTATTAGAACCAAAGCGTTGGTAATTCACATGTATTATGTTTGCCGGCACTAATTATTTATTCGTCGGTATGCACCAAGTTTAAACGTTTATTAAATTTACTTATAAAGTGACACCGAAGGTATCGCCCCAATACTTCCTGGGTTGGCCCGCACCGCTAACCTCTTAATTATGGTCGTCCAGCCTCTGAGCCGGACAAAAGGACACTCTCTTCTTTCACTTTTGCACAACACTTACACTACCTTAAACCACAGACTTATAAAACTAACTAGACTATTTTAACATTCTAAAAGTTACGATAGACATAAGAAAAAGGCATTACAAACCAATAAAAACAGAAATAAAAAAATTACTGAGTATGAATCAGTGTTTTTTTTAATATAATCAATAAAAATAACGTAAAACTAATACTATATTTAAAATTATTAACTATATTGCAGCTGGTGCCGCTACTCGTGTTGCCCAACCCACCGGGTAAAGAGGATAGAACCTTAAGTCAAAGTGAATGGTTATTTAGGGACAATTACCAAAGAATATAATATAAAAATAAAAATACAAATGAAGAAGTAATTAATGGAAAACTAATCCACGCAATTGTCACAAAAAAATATGCTACTTTCTTCAAAACCGCGCATTTTTTGCGACTCCATTGCTTGTTGAAATTCCAGTGGGTCCAATCATCAGTATGCTGTTTATTAATCTCAAAGTAATCTTCTTCACAAAAATTAGAACGTTCATTTTTTGTTATTTTTTCTGTGTTTCTTAATTCTAGTATTTTTGGTCGTTTTGGCATTTCTGGTAATTTTAGTATTTTTGATAAAGACCGTATTTTTCTTTAACATAATTTTCGTTTCAGTATCTAAATCTGTGTAAATGTTTTTCAATAATTTCAAGTTTGTTTTAACAAATTGAGCTTTCTGCTATTTCTTTACAGAAGTGATGGTACCTCAAAGTTTTGAATTTTTTTTTCAAGATCTTAAAAATATTGCTTTTAATGAGATGGTGTCAAGTAAATCAGTTCAGACAAAGAGGCTATCTTTATATAGACAAAGCGTCGTGTTGGCTTATCGTTCCGTTTTGAATTGCCAAATTTACAAACATAGTAGTTGTATTTTTCTTTTGTAAAAAGTAACAAAAGCGATATACTTTTTTTGCATTGCCGTGTTTAACTGTTACAGTAATGAGTTTAGTAAATTTTACATCGTCGTCACTTAAAGAATCAGCTGGTGGGATAGCGCTCAAAGTTATACTTGCTAAATATGAACTTTGAAACTTTAATGTTGAAATTTAGACATCATCATTTGTTTTTATAGTACCAAAGTATTGATCAGTTGTCTTCTCAAAAGTTGCGTTTTGATTTGCGGTATTCCGAACATTCAACATTGATGAAAATGACTCAAAGTCTTTTTTTCTCATACAGTTATATTGATTGAAACACTTTGATAGCGTTGTTAGAAATGACACATTTTAGATAAGCTGGTTCAAATAATCTGGTTATATTATACTAGTTACCTATCTTTCCTAGATGAGTCTTAAAATCAATTAATTTCTTGTTCGAAGTATGTTTTTAGCAAATTATATACAGCAACGTTTAATGGTTGCAATGTATTCGAAGTATAAGGTAGATACGACAAGATGACAATATTATTTTGTTTTGAGTACTCCAAAATTGAATAATGTTTGTAGCTTTCATGGTTGTTTAAAAATAAGAGAGCTTTTTATCCGCAGTTAGTCAATTTGAACCACTTCAAAAATATTTTCCGAGTTTTTTGAAAAAAACCGTATAATAGAAGGTCTTGCATTATTTTACGTGTCAATATTCTAAACGTTAGTAAAAACAAACCTGCAGCATTGCAGCAACACACAATAATTGTCGTTTGTCCATGTTCTGTGCTTGAAATGACGCCAACTTCTTAGCTTTGATAGAAAGAGCTTTAAGTGGTATATTTGTATCAGTTTAGATGCCGATTTCATCAAGATTGTAGATCCTAGTAACATCAATACCATGTTTTTTGTTTGTTTATGTAGCAATTCATAGAATCTTTCTGTTTGCGGAGGATTGAAACTTTTAACTGTAGCAGCTGACGTCGTTTTTGGCACTCTTAGGATGGTTTGTAGTTTTTAAATTACCAGCTTTGTTTTTTTTGCTCCAACTCTGTAGATATGCTTTAACGTGATACAGGGTTAATCTATAAAAAATGTTGTTTGTCTATTGCAAATATGTTGGTCAAATTTTACGAACACGTCTAAGCTGAACACATAAACTACATTTTTTCCAGTACCTGTACAAAATAGCATACAAAAAACCATATTTTTTGTTGTCGTTTTGCCAGGAATACTAGCATTTCAGTCTGCTATTGCAAGCATCATAAAGTTTTTACTCCATTAGGCTTGATTTGTTTTTCTTATATATTTGTAAATCATGGAAAACAATAAAAACAAAAACCAATAATAGGAATGCCTACCGGGCAAATCAAATAGCTACAGGGCAAAATGAATACTGTGTTCACTTTGGCTGTCCTTGTTTTGTCTAAGAAATACTTGTTGAACTTAAATTAATATAAAATCCAGAAAAAATATCGATATAGCTACCGTGTTTCAACATGCATTTTGAAGATACAAGCAATCCAAAACAGTAACACTATATATACCCAAGTAATTATGAAAAAGGTACCTTTAAATATCATAATAAATGTTTATTTTTTTAAATTTTCTTCTCCAACAACGTGTGACCATGCGCTAACTCTCTTTGTTTACGGTTGGAGGGTATTTGTTTTGTCTGGGGTGTTTGCTTTTCCCGGATTTTCCCTAATTTTAAAATATTTTTTTACATTTGAGGCAAGAATATTTACAATTGGAAATTGAGTTTTTACAAATTTAGTCACTTGATTTAAAGCATGTGCCAAACAAGTTATATGTATTAAGTCGAGAAAAAATATTTTTAAATTTTGTCCTCTTTGTATCATGCATGGCGCAGCATCGCTTAACATTAATTTTTTTTTCTGTTAGTACTGGTTCATGTAAAAAAAATAGAAAAAGGTTTATTTACAAATCTAAATAGTAATTAATAATTTAAATTAAATTAATATTAAACATTATTGACTTTTTGCGACTACTTAACAGAAACTGAATATTTGGTGTTAATTTCACTACCGTTTAAACTTCCAATAATTAAAATTGTAATATACCGTCCTTTAACATTGTTATTTTGTCAATGGATATTCATATTAAATTGTTTGCAATACCAATCTTAATGGCTTCAACAGTAAATTGATATTTGAAAATAATATACTTTTTTGTAAAATTGTGACAGAAGAAGATAAGCTGCTGAATTAAATCTTATGACTTTTCTTTACGACTTTTATGTGTAACGGTTTCCAAGTGTTGATTAACTTGAAATTTTTTTACGCATACAATTTATTTAAAGATTTTATAGTATTATAAAAATTTTTTATTTTGTATTAAATTGTATCCTTTGTGTGATTTTTGTACTTTTACTGGTAAGAAAGTAATTAGGTTGCTTTATTTATTGACAATCATATCACATTCTTTAACAGTATAATATAATAATAATAATAGATTTTAACACAATTTTACATTGTAAATTTATAGTGCAATAATTCATTTACATCTATTATTGTTCTCATAAACTAGATTGCATTACAATTTATTAGTTACGTTGGTAACAAATACTTCGTTTCAGTTGTTGAGGTTTGAATTGTTATTTAATATTGTTTTAATTCCAAGTAATCTGTGTTTATTTTAGACTCAATTAAAATAGGCACTATTATGCCGAGCTAGCAGATTTTAATGTAAACCGTTTTTATTGCGCAATATTCTTTTGTGCTTAATTATGTCATGTTTACTTTTTTTTTGGTTGTTGCACCAGTTCTCCTCATGGATTCTCAACTAACAAAACTACGCTGTTTTGGTGTTACTTTTAAAGTCAGGTATTTATGAATCACCGTATAAAACAATTTTTAGATTTGCAATTATTTGTGCAACTATAAGTAATTTAAAAACTTTGAAATAATCAAGCACACTTATTGCTTGTTAATTGAATTTATATTAAAACTTTTATAGTATATATGTACTTTTAGTTTAGATTGCTTAATTTTTATTATTTACTTAATTAAACTTTTATTATGCGTACAAAGACTTTTGCGAATAAATTTCATACGTTAATTATGTGTTAACGTTTAATTCCGTATTATTTCGTATTTTTTTGTTTTATTTGTCTAATTTAATTAATTCAACTATAATCATTTTTTGATTTACATTAATTTGATGTATTTTATTGATAAATTGTAACAAAATTTTTATTCAAACAACTTATTACATTTAATGTAACTTACAACTGACAGGTTTTAGTTGTAATACATAGAAATATAAGTTCCATTTAGAGAGTGCTTACTTTTGGTTTATACGATCCACAAGCCGATTTCATGTTACGTATTTTTCTGGTGCCGATTTAATTATTGACCTTTGCTCTCGTTTTTGAATTGTTCAAAAATCCAAATTTCTAGGTGTAAAAGAATATACTTCTTGCAATTTTGATGCAATTTTTTTATAACATCTTTGGATGCAACAAAATTTTCAAATTTGAAATATAAAAACAAATTTATTTATAAAAAATTAAATTAGACATAAGATTTTTTGCTGCAAACTGTGCAAATAATATGGTTATCATCAACGATTTTATGGTCGGTTTTATTATTAATCGATTTTTTGAAAAGAAAAGATTTATTGACACTTTGTTTTGGCATTTTTACACAATTCTAATAAACACTTCAGTAAAAAAAATTAGAATAAGACAAACACAAATGCTACTTTTCTCTTCAAATGTTAAAATTAATTAGCGTGTTTTCATTTATAAAACTTTAAAACGATATTAAAAAAACTTTGTATACAATACATGAATCTCAAAAATTCGTTTAATAAGTACCCAACAAAACCCCAAAAATATCATTTTTACGACATAACGTAAATACAAATACATAAAAATTATATTTACTAGAAGCAAATGTTTTTATTTAAATAAAAGCTTATATTTTCAAGTTGGATAAGTCAAAATTATTACCGTGCAAAATAATGAATTATGAAAGCATAATTAAAAAGATTTATTCAAATATTCCGTGCACCACAATTATAAACTTTGACAGAAAAATCATTTAAGACCGTGTGGATGCTATTGCATTAGTTTCAACGGTTAAGTTTGCAAACGTTGGTATTTAGTGTTGACTTTCTTGTAATTAAATAGTAACATATTTTAGAAAAACTTAGTTCAAATTAATTAAAATTAATGAAAACACTTAATTTGCAGCCTTACTACTTGTTTGTTTGAATATTTTCTTTTTGATAGAAAAAAAACGTCAACCGTAATTCATTGGACTTTTGCAGTATTATAAAGGAGTTGTAAAAATCAGCTGTTTAGAAACTTTACTTGCTTGCTCAAATTAACTTAAAGAAGAACATAAATTTTTTGTACTGCAACACGATTTAGAAGAAACTAATTCTTTTTTTTAGAATTATTAATAGTTGCAAGATAGCAAGATGTTGCTTTCAAACATGCTTGATATCTCTACGTCATTATTTATGCTTATATTAATACAATTTTCATAAATATTTATGTATACTTTTACTCCGTCTTATTATAATTTAATTTTATAAAAACAATGTATTTGCACAATATCGCTATCTTGTTAAAAATTTTATCATAAACACTTTGTACTGACGTTATAATAAAAAACACAAGACAAATATTACAAAAACAATCAATTGTTGTAAGATCAATGCTAATCACTAATTTATACATTGACAAAATTATGTAGATATTTAATAGTAATTATAAAACACTTATCTTCACTTCCGTAATTGACTTTTTGTCTTCTTCTGCATTATTATTTTAAAGTAGTCAGATTGCTAAGCTACTGTGCTACCATGCTTACAAAAACGCCGGAAAATATGAAAACTAATTTAAAAAACAAACTATGTCGACCAATCATATAGCGCGATTCGTTAAAGTACATTTAAAATCACAAGCATTTGTTTATAATTTTGTCGACATTTTGGTTTCTATTTACGTTATCTTGGGTTTTCATATTCCTTTTTTCTTGAAGAAATATGTTCTTTTTAGAACAATACACCCCAATTTACTTTTAAAACAGTTGGTAAGTATTTTTAGGTTCAAATTATTTCTAATTAATTTGTAACACAAAAAAAGTTATTTATTGTGGCCATAGTACAAAAACAGCAATAATTAAAATAAAAGTTGTTATTACAGTTTAAATCCATGGAAAGCAGAACCTGAAAACAGAAAGTAGCTGGTCAATGGATATATCTGATTGAAAAAGCTTCTGCTGCTGTAACAGCGAAATCTTTAAGTATTATTAAGAAAATTCGCAAAAAATCTAATGTTGCCGGAGACTCACTCTTAAGAAGTTCAGATAAGAAGCATTAAACTGGTGCAGTAAACAAAATTGAGTTGTATGATTTTGATCAAAGTGTTATAAAATAATCTGTGCATGAAATGTATACAGTCGATCATCAAGTAGCTACAGTCAAAGACTTTTGTTACAAGAAATGCTGTAATAAACGTAAACTTTTAATGGAACGAAATGATACTGTAGATTGGCGTTCACGATATTTGAGGAAGCTAAGAGAAAATCATGCTAAAAGCTACAATAAACAACCATTACCCTACTTAGATAAAATCTACATTTACCCGTTATATGAAGTTTACAAATGTTAGCAGTCCACAGAAGAACCAGGTGTTTATAAATGTGATCGAATTGGGCAACAACATATTACAGTGCGTGCAGGTGATTTATGTAGGTTTGTAAACAGCGGCCTTTTAATTTTTAAATCGAAAAAAAACGTAGTCTGGTGAGTATCATCACAATATGAATCAAACAAATTCTATTAAAATGACTGAAGAAGCAACATATTCCAAATCTACCTCCAATGGTCTCATCGTAATGTAATAGTAACATATTTTAGAAAAACTTAGTTCAAGATAATTAAAATCAATGAAAACACTTAATTTGCAGCCTTACTACTTGTTTGTTTGAATATTTTCTTTTTGATAGGAAAAAAACGTCAACAGTAATTCATTGGACTTTTGCAGTATTATAAAGGAGTTGTAAGAATCAGCTGTTTAGAAACTTTACTTGCTTGCTCAAATTAACTTAAAGAAGAACATAGATTTTTTGTACTGCAACACAATTTAGAAGAAACTAATTCTTTTTTTTGGAATTATTAATAGTTGCAAGATAGCAAGATGTTGCTTTCAAACATGCTTGATATCTCTACGTCATTATTTATGCTTATGTTAATACAGTATTCATAAATATTTATGTATACTTTTACTCCGTCTTATTATAATCTAATTTTATAAAAACAATATATTTGCACAATATCGCTATCTTGTTAAAAATTTTATCATAAACACTTTGTACTAACGTTATAATAAATAACACAAGACAAATATTACAAAAACAATCAATTGTTTTAAGATCAATGCTAATCACTAATTTATACATTGACAAAATTATGTAGATATTTAATAGTAATTATAAACAAAAACACTTATCTTCACTTACGTAATTGACTTTTTGTTTTCTTCTGCATTATTATTTTTTAAGTAATCAGATTGCTAAGCTACTTGTGCTACCATGCTTACAAAAACGCCGGAAAATATGAAAACTAATTTAAAAAACAAACTATGTCGACCAATCATATAGTGCGAGATGTTAAAGTACATTTAAAATCACAAGCATTTATTCATAATTTTGTCGACATTTTGGTTTCTATTTACGTTATCTTGGGTTTTCATATTCCTTTTTTCTTTTATATTTAAATTTTCGTCTTGATTGTGAACAAATATGTTCTTTTTAGAACAATACATTCCACTCTACCTTTAAAACAGTTGGTAAGTATTTTTAGGTTAAAATTATTTTTAATTAATTTGTAACACAAAAAAAGTTATTTATTGTGGCCATAGTACAAAAACAGCAATAATTAAAATAAAAGTTTTTATTACAGTTTAAATCCATGGAAAACAGAACCTGAAAACAGAAAGTAGCTGGTCAATGGATATATCTGATTGAAAAAGCTTCTGCTGCTGCTGCAACAGCGAAATCTTTAAGTTTTATCATTGAGTAATAAATATTTAAGAAGAGGCGCAAATAGTGTGTTAAAAATCGTACTGTAGTTTTATCTCTCTTGCTTCTCTTTTTTTTACCCGTTTGTACCCCCTCTTTGCATAAACTAATAGACTAAGACCAGCTGCCATCTGCAAAATCGTGGTTTTTATTTTGCGAACTTACTTATTTGTTATGAAATACGAGTTAGAACCTTTTCCTATATTTGTGTTTACTTTACCGTTTACCTGTTCAAAACAGGTTAATATCATAAACAATAGCTTGTATTGTTATGACACAAGTCAATGTCAAATAAACTTAAACAATATCATGCTTTATATTTAAGAAAACAAAAAAATATGTATATTCAAATATTTATTTATTTTTATAAAATATAAATCGAAAACATAGAAATAACTAAAACAATGGAAATTAAATTAAAAGAAAATTGTTATGAGGATTTATTGTTATTATTCGTCAATTTTTAAAATTATTCAAATTACCAGTCCACCAATAATAAATTCGTTAACTTTCAAAATGTATATACTATTTTACATATGCTTCGAGCTTTAAAATAATGAAGCTCATCTTCAAAAAAGTAAAAATATTTACAACTTATAAAAAGTTAAGATCACAAAAAGTTTTTTAACTTACATTTTTTCGAACAATCTCAAATCTGAAGATTTGTAACTAGAAAAAAAATGTAAGTTTTACAAAATGTTAAATGTTAATTATTTTAAAAAAGGAAGATGGTGCAATTTAGAAACAAGTCTAAAAAAAATTAAGTTTAAAATCGTAATTGAAATTGGTTTGCTAGTTCAACAAAAAATTTGTATTTGATATTTTAATATAAATGAACTCTAGTAATTCAAGAATTTCCCAGTGAGCAAATTGCAGCTAAAACCGGCTTTTTTATAACTACTTTAGCTTTTAAAGTTACTCTTTAGAACACTTTTAAGTGGCTTGTGAAAAAACGGAAACCTCCACGAAGCGTTTAAGTAGCTAAAAATTTCGCAGTTATGTTGCTGTTAGGTAGCTCCTCTAATGCATTAAAATCGGGCTTATACAGTTCTTTGTGGTACTAGCAAATCTTTAAAGAAGCTCTAAAGGAACTGTAAACCACCTTTCAGAAACAACTATACAGCTTAAATAGCTTTATTTTTACTACCTTTAAGTAGCTTAAGAATTAAATAAATATTTCATTAGAAAAAGAAATCTTAAAATCGTTACCTTTACTTAATTTCTTAAAAAAATTGAGAAAAGTGATAAAGGAGAACCCATTGAAAGACCTAGATTTTGTTTAAAAAATTGATTATCAAATTTATCACTTATTTTTACTGAAATCTTTTTAAACAATTTAGAAAGTAAATATATTTCTGAACACCAAATTTTCTTACAAAAAATAATATTTTGCAAAAGATATGTTGATGACATTTTTGTATTTAAAAAAGTTGTAAATATTTTTTGTAGATTTTTCTGAAGATGAGCATCAGTATTTTAAAGTTCGAAACATATGTAAACGAATTTGTTATTAGTGGACTGGTAATTTAAATAATTTTAAATTAAAATTAATGTTAAATTTCTGAAAGAATAATTGACCAATTCATCCTTTAAAAGGATTTTTGACGGAGAATCCATTTGTATCACTATGTTGCGTAGTTTAGTCAAAACTTAACGGTTTGACGAATTTGAGAACACACTGTGGTCGTTCCAGTATCTTCAAAATATTATAGGACGTATCTTCAACTATAAAACATATATTAAAAAAATTACGTATTATTCCTTGTCTAGTTATACCTTCGTTTAGTGAACTGGAGCTGTAGAAAGAATAAATTTATTCGTCTTCACGATTGTCATCAATAAATAACAATCGACGTTTTCTTCCATATGTTTGAGAAACTACTACATTTGAGTATCTAAGGTTGATGTTCATATCAACAATTACAGCTTCTGTAAAAAATTATACTAAATAAGCCTAAAAAGTAAACAAAAAAATTAAGTTGTTAGTATTGCAATTAGTATTAGTATTTTCAAAATTTTTGCGATTTTTTTTAAACAATTGTAAAATATTTTATGTATTGTTGGATTTGTATTGAAGTGCTTTCAGCATGCTAAAATAAACATAAAAGAATTTTGTTTATAATTTTTTTTATTTTTTACAAAACTAAGTATTTATTAGACAAGGTGCTAAAGAAATGCGTCCCTAACATTTACAAAAACGATATTTTTATTCAACATGCCAACATCAACAAAAAACATTTAAAGCAATGGCCAGAGCGATTATGCAATTACGATGAATCGATCATTATGCAAAATAATACTTTTAATTATCGCATAAACAAATAAGACTAATATAACACGATTTTACCTATAATATTTACTTTAATAAATGTATAATAAACTTTAAGTATACAAGTAGTTCACGGAAAATCCTAAACTTTTGTGTAAGTAGGTAAATAACCCCTTTGCTCTTTTCCTCGTAAGCATTTTAAACCACATACAGATTTTTTTAATAAAAAAGTAACATGAATTTAAACATTGAATTATATTTTTTTTTGTTTACAGAAATTTAACAATGCATTCTTTTCAAAGAGAATTAGAAAACTCTTCTAGGAAAGAACGTTTGTAAAATTTGTTTCATACATTTAGCGCTTAGGGAAAAAACTAGCTTTATATAAACACCAAGGTAAATCATTAACAAACAGGAAGTTAAAAACAATAAACATTAACTACAAATGACAATACGTATTTGAAAAGAATTGCAAATTTATTTTTAATACATAAATCTTATGTTTAAGACAAATATCAACAGGAGTTATGACTAATTACTCAACAATCTTTTCAGGGTCAATTTCAAATAGAAACATTTAATTTACGAAAGAACGACACTTATTTTTTAATATGTTGTTTATTAATGCTTTAAACTATTTGTTCGTAAGTTTGCATCAGAATTCAAATAGCACGTCATGTCGAAAAAAAACATCACAGTAGTATCTATTTTCTGTGAATTTTTGTAAATATTTTTTTTAAATCTAAATATGAACAAATTTTAATTTATTTATTGTTTAGAAACAATATTAAAAAATACTTAGATATGTTGATTTTCAATACTCCAAACGTTATTGTATCCCGGAAAACGAAAATCGAATGTTTATGGCTAGATTTATGACTAACTTTACACGAGCGACTTTTTAGCAACAGTCGATTACTAATTAATTCTAAATATCATGATTGCGATCATTGATCGTGGAAAATAATAGCGATCTCAGCTACTAATTTACAGTAATTATTTTAAGTTATTGTACAATTAAGTGCAACAAGAAGAATAAGAATCCGGACAAGGAGATTCTCCGATGTTAATTTAAACCATTTTTAAACGTTTGGTAGAAAAAAAAAATTTAAAAATATTTACCTGATTGAAGGTGTAGAACAAGAACTGCAGTGTGTTTAAAATTTCCTTTTGTTGTTATACATTATCTCCGAAGATGCTTCTCACAAATCTCCTTTTGTTTTAAATCTTCGAAGTCCATTGTGGCAATGTTTATATTTCCACAGTTTGTCTAACATTCTTTAGCACGCACTTTATCACTAATAAAAAACTTAAGAAAACTAGTACCTTTGTTTTCGATATTATTATTTTCACAATTAATATAAACACAACCGCTATTTGTAACTTTTTAAAACATTTTAAAAATAAATCAAAAACATATTTACACTTAAACTAAACAAAAGTTCAAACAAACATTACTACTACCAGAATTTTAAAAATCGTATCGCAATGTTAACCCAAGAAAAACTTTCAATTCAATACCGAAGTTTACAAGTCGACAGACACGCAAGAACTGAAAAATCTCGATACAATACAAACGTGGCGACCTCTACATCTCGATCCAATCAGTCGATACGATATCGCCCCTTAAGTTGCATTTCTTCTTACATTTATTATTTAATGGTTTTATAAAGAAAATTCGTTAAGAATCTAATGTTGCCGGAGACTCACTTTTAAGAAGTTCAGATAAGAAGCATCAAACTGGTGCAGTAAACAAAATTGAGTTGTATGATTTTGATCAAAGTGTTGTAAAAAAATCTGTGCATGAAATGTATACAGTCGATCATCAAGTAGCTACAGTCAAAGACTTTTGTTACAAGAAATGCTGTAATAAACATAAACTTTTAATGGAACAAAATGATAATGTAGATTAGCGTTCACGATATATAAGGAAGCTAAGAGAGAATCATGCTAAAAGCTACAATAAACAACCAGTAACGTACTTAGATAAAACCTACATTAACCCATTATATAAAGTTTACAAATGTTGGCAATCCACAGAAAAACCAGGTGTTTAGTCTAGTGAGTATCATCACAATATGAATCAAACAAATTCTATGAAAATGACTGAAGAAGCAACATATTCCTAATCTACCTCCAATGGTCTCATCGTAATGGATAATTCACCTCATCACTCAAACAAATTAAAAAAACCACCGACTCAAAGCAAAGAAAACATGCGTTTGTGGTTGCAAGCAAATATAATTTCTACAACTGAAGTACGGAAAGCAGAATTATTAATTTGAGTCAAGTAGCATCCTACATCAAAAAGTTATTTATTGCTTTTAATTGTGATAAATTTTAATTTTTCGCTATTTTAAACCGTCTTTGACAATTTTGCGCACTAACGTAAACGTCAAATTATTTTAGAGAGATTTTGAGACTTTGGGGGCCTACTAATGTCTGTTCTAGCAATAAAATGCTGTATTCAACTCGTTAAATAAACTACTATTTGTTGATAAATTACTAAGTGAGCATAGACATACTGTTGTTAAATGGTCTTGTTGTCACTGTAATTTAAATCGAATTGAATTCATATCGAGTTTCGTAAAAAGAAAAGCAATAAGTAACGTGACACAGCAAAGAATTTATATTAAAAATTTGGTTCGAAATGCATTTTCTCAAATTACAAATGAAGAAGGGAAAAACAATGTAGTCATGTGTCACATCTTTGCGAAGAAATGTGGAAAGATTGTAGGTTGTAGGTTGTTGAAAGTTTGACATTTACAGTAAATAATAGTGATTCAGATGAGGACAGTTGAGAAACTGATGAATGTGAAAGTGAATCTTTAAGTAATGATAATTAATCAATTACTGATCTTGGTCACATTGTGTCATTTTCTAAATAAGAGATAATGAATTTTGTTGTATTTTATACCAAAATGAGTGTTTACTTTTCTGCTTTGTAAATTTTTAAATAAAAGATTTATTAAAAACCGTTATGGTTGTTCTAGTTGTAAGTAATGATTTGCTAGTTGCCTACTTTTAAAAACGGTTTTAAATATTAGCGTCAAAATACTTTTCCATCAGACTAAACTTTTTACGATACGCGTTTTTTTAAACACTCTTACTTAGGATTTTTGTAAGCTTCGTCAAGCTGTAAAATACGTTTGTTTTGTTAAAAAAAAATTTTTCTATTTAAACAAATTTCACATTAGATTGTTGTAGCATATTAGATCAATTGCGGTAACTAACCTTATCTTGCATGTTTAAAATGTTATAAAAAACTAAAATACTTTTTACTCCAAAATTTTTTTAATTACTTTCTTACTTTAGAAATCTCCGTTCCTGATAATAACTACCCATTAATTACAAATTATCTTACAAATTTACCTTATTTGCTCTGTAAGTAATATTTTATTGTGTTGCAGCTTCTAAAAAAATAACGTTCGCGTACCAACACGGTATTTGTCGAAAGAGCTGAAAGGCATTAATAATTCAGGCGTCGGCATAAATAGATTTTTTTTTAATTTACTGACTGTAAAAGAAAACTGTTGTAAATCAATAATATTTGATAAACTAATTCAGCTTATTCATATTAATTTTTGCTTGAAATCAATGTAATAAAAAAATTAAAACAGTAAATACAAGTTAAGTAAAATTGCATGTATTTAAAACACGTAAATTTTTCTAAATACAGGTGAATAACTAAAATTCAAATAATGGTTTTGGTTATAAGTTGTAAAATGAAAGCTGACAAATTGACATAAAATAAATATAAAGTTTTGACATGCAATTTTTTAATTATCGTTTTAGGTATTACTATAGGTATCACTATCACAAATTTTTAAATTTAAATAATTTATTTTCCTCGTTATTTGTTCTCGTAAAAGGTGCAATTTGACTTTGATTATTAATTACACATATAATCGTAGAAAAAGCATAGTGTATAATTCATAAGAAATGCGTGTTGCCAACTCGTATGAATTGCCAGCCTCGTATTCGTCTCCGCTACAAATTTTCATACGATGACAAACATTCCTTACTCATACAATATACAATTTTATAATCACGTTTAGAATTTATATTATTCATTGGTACTATAAAAATATAATTTGAATTATTTAATAATAAATTAATATCTAAAGCAAAACAAAACATAATACAAAAGTTAGTATTTTGCATACATTATTAGAATATTTTAAGCGTTTGAGTAACTACCTAAGCTTTAATAAAATAAATATTATTTTATTATAAATGGTTTCACATGTCCTTTTACTTTGCAATGGTTGAATACAAATTTGAATGCAAATTTCAAGATTTACATTAATTTAACAAAAATGTCAGACCTATAATACTAGAGCTTTATTTTTAACATGCAAGTACCTACTATATATAAAACAATTTTTAATACTCTTAAATTATAAAAGAAGATATACTAACCATAACAAAACTAACTACCAAGTATATTCAAAATAACTTTCACATGTTAACAAATAGCTTGCATTCTTTATAAGATATTCTTGTTTCGTAAATATGTAATTGCTAAAAGGCAAATTTGCATCTATATTATACATAGCATAAAATAATTTTCAAATAGTTAAAATTCCTTAAACATTAAATATTTACTTGATTTTATATTAAATAACATTATTTCTTTTATCGAAAAGTAATTTTACACTTCAGTAAATACAAAAACCATTTCTTACATTTGTTTTTTGACATCAACTTAATATTATTCAATATATCAACTAAATTATGCTGATATTTAGTTTAATCTAAAAAACAAACTCAGAATTATATTTATTACATTTAAATGTAAATATAATTAGAATTTTTAGATTTTTAAAACGATTTTGATTGAATATGAATAAAATAAGTAAAAAATCAACTCTGTAATTAAACTCAAATTTGAAGCTATCCAGTGTCTAGACAAATAAACAAAACAACAAACGTTTGATTGATTTAAAGTTTATTGCTTTTTGTTCTCTAATTAAATTAGGATTAGTATAATTGATAATAGTTTTATAAAACTTTGAGTAATTGTATTTCAAAGTTTTAAAGACAAATAGTTTGTCATTAAAGAATTTAAAGAAAACAATCACAACAAGTGTAATCTTAGTCGTGTGTCGTGTGATGTTTATAAAAATACATAGTTTTTGTTTACTCTTAAACATTAAATAATTTATAAATTTTACTATTTAAAATGTAAAAAATGCAAGCTGTTTTTAAGAAACAGAGCTTTATTCTACTAAAGCTTGTTCAAAACTTTGTATAGAAGTACTTTTTTTAACTGCAGCGCGCTTTACATTGCCTTTGTAAACAATCATGCTAAGCAAATGTAACTTTATAGTCGGATTTAAATAAGTTTTTGATTTCATAAGCTTGCGACACAAAATTTCATGTATATTGAGAAACATAACACTAACAGTCTTAAAAAATGTGTAAAAAACTGATGATCAGTCAAACCTCAAGATTAATGAATTCATCAGCTGAATGGAATTTGTGTAGGATGGATAAAGGTCGTAAAACCATAAACTTTAAAAATAAGAAACCGTGTTTATTATTATACTGTTCTACCCCTGTGGATAAAAACAAAAATTTATTAAAAAAAAACATAGATCAATGTACTATATTTGCAATATTAAATGTGTTTAAAAAAATTGGTAATTTTTGTTTGTTGACAATTGTTTATTTTATAGATTACGGTTCGCATTTCTAATTTAGCTGTTAAAATAAAAAATTTATATCTTTACAAAAACTATTAACATTTAAATTTTCTTTCTTCATTTTACGTGTCTAATTGTTTTATACTTTTGTGTTTTTCTACAATTCAAACGTTTTTGTATTTCTACTGTTTTTGTAATAACAAAAAAAGGTAATCATAAATGGAAAACCAAATTTTAAGTGCACGTGTGTTTTTTTGATAAATAATGTAGTATTAAACCATTAAACCGGACGTACTTACCACTAGAAACTTCGCCACATTGCCTAAGGATTAAGGTTAAGTTTATAACACTGCTTGAATCATATTTTTTTTTCGAATACTGAAAACTACAGTAGTGATTGTCTTGTAAATATGATATATTTGTTTTACTACATTTTGCATTGACATGTTCAAATCTATGATATTTTTTAGTTTAAGATCACTATCTACTTTTTGCATTAAAGAGGTTTCCGCATTAATAGGTTGATGTATACGTACTGTTATGTGCAGGTTTTCGTTTTACAAAGGATCGGCATTGGTAGGTTTTACCGTACGTATTTGTTTTTAAAAATTATTTATACTAAAACTAAAAATAAATAACTCTCGAAATAAAGACAATGTTTGCTGTAAAATATATAAACTTATTATGTAATAAATTTAAATGTGAATAGTAAACATAAAAATCTATATCCACTGTATCTAAAGATACTAAACTTTAATTTAGTCGAAGTTATTATATAGCCTCTAGAAGTGTAAGAAAAAGCTTTAGTAGAAAGTTACATAAAGTGTATGAAACGGTTGGTATTGTAAGCTTAAAATTTTATTTGAAAATTTTTTTGCTTTTAATGAATAATTATTTTATTATATCTTATAACCAAAAACATACTTTATTTTCTTAAATAATAAATTAACGATGCAGTGTAACGTTACTTATTACTAAATAAATTAACGTTAAGGGTAATCTTATAATTATAAAATATACAAAGTAAAAATTCCTTTTATAATAAAGCTTATTATATTAAAGTACCTACAAAGCTACTTTAATAAAGTTAGTTAAAGTTGACAAAGTAAATAGTACAACAAAATTGTTGTTAAACTATGTTTACTTATGACATAAGCAGTGTCAACGTTTATTTGTACAAAAAATTGACGTAAATTGAATTATTTGACAAGTCACTTATTGTTTTTTTGTATATTATAGAACGGAAGTATTCTTTTAATAAGTCAATTAATTCTACATATTAATTTCTACAGTAAAATAAGAAAACGCAAACTTTAATTGTTGACATAATTATGCTTAAAAACGTTACAAATATACATAAGTTTACGAAACCAAAGTTTTGTAACATGGAAGTACAATTATGCAATTACATCTGTAGATCTGCGAAACATTGCCAAATTTATATATAATTTCGAAACAAGTAATTACAGTCACCATTCATAAGCGGAACGTTTCTTTTAATAGAAAAATAATTATTGATTAATTATTATCATCTAAAATAACCAATTAGAAAGAGGATAATAAGAAAAAAATAATATTACTGCTGAGACAATTTGCATAAAAATAGTCAACCAAATTCATCGACCAAGAACATGGGCAACTTTTCAAATGGAATAACTTAATAAATAAAAAAACATAAAAGCATATAAATAAATTTAAAAAATAGATTGATTAAGTTTTAATTATTGGTAATTACACGTTAAATATATTACAGTAAACGCTTGGTAATGTAAGCACCTGATAACAATTTGATAACGTAAACATCTATTTTTTTCTGAACGTTAATTAACATATAACCTGTGTTTATGCATCAACCCTTATTAAAACAAACTATTTTAGTGACAAAATAAAACTGATATTTATAGAAATTATGAAATATCGAAATAAACAATCTATATGATTAAGCATTGAAAGACAAATATTTTAAAAATAAACGTAAATTGAAAACCGCGGGAATTCAAAATTTGTTAAAAAATGCAAAGACAAATTCACAACACCGATGAAAGCAAATGAGCAGCAATATATATTCCTGGAATGATTCCACTTTGATAGTTTGTTCTTATAGTATGTAATTAGAAATGTTATTATTATATAAGATGTTCAAAAAAGAATGTAAGATGTTTAAAGCTCTAGTATGAAGCAAAACAGGAAAATAATTTTTTTTTTTTTTTTTACAGGAACTTGAATTTTCTTATCAAAGTTAGCTGACGTTTTCTGAAATAAACATTATGTATTTGATTTTTGTTGTCATTGCACAAGTTTTTCTTTGCTATGACAGAATTAGCTGACATTGGCTGTTTATCTAAACTTTCTGCAGAACACAATCTGTGATCTTTCAGACGACGTTCTTTTAGACCAAAGGCAACAAATGTAATTTTACCATGATGGTAATCTAGCTCATTTTCTTATTGCCGTTTGAAAGCATTTACATCAAACGTAGATGTGAAAATGGCAGACCTGTTTTATGGCGTGCAAGATCGCCTCATGTAAATCCTCTAGCCTTTTTAATTTAGAGATATTTAAAAACAATAGTCTATGGTACTACTGTAAGTAGCTTTGAAGAGTTGCAGTAACAAACTAATCAGAAATGCTAACTATTCCAAGCAAATGAGGGAGTAAGTTCGGTTATTTTTTAGACTTTGTCGTACCTGCTTGAAAATGGAAAGAGAGCATTTCAACCAACCTATGTAATTCTGTTTTTTGTTTTTGGCAGAAGCATCTTTTGTTTCTACATAATAAATAAGTAATGCAAATAAATGTTTTAAAAAAGATTCTTTTATGTATCCGAAACTATTACTTTGCGAGTTCATGTTTATTAAGGGTTTTTTGTTTATTTTGATTGATATACTACTTTTTTAAATATTTTACATTTTTTTACCACCTAGTAGATACGTAATTTAATAATATCTAGTTTGTAAGTGAAATAGTTTTTAAAAAACAGGAACTTTCAATAACAGCATTGTTAGAGTTAGATAACGCACTAAGTCATTCTCCAGAGGAACGAGTAAGAATAATAGTTCAATTTTTGAATAACGTATTTAAACCAATCGCTAGAAACCTAATAAGATTCTATTTTTTACTTTCGTTTCTATTATCAAAAATTGTTAAAATAATTTTTAATTTGCCTATGCAAAAGCTTTTGGCGGCAATGATCAAAATAAAAACAATGTTCCTTTTACGTAATTAGAAAATAATTACGCTCCGATGGTGATTTTGTCAAAGTAAATCCAAACATTTTTTGTACACCAGATGATATTAATTTATAAAACAAAGATTAGCATTTAAATTGTACTGTCTCGTACTCGCACCGGTTACTGGTTTGGTAGCTCAGCTAGGGTAGAGAATTAATTTAAGAGTTAATTAAATTACAATGTTAGCAATTGAGTTTATTTCTTATATACACTGTATATTGTATAATAAAATTATTGTATCTTATTTGTCTCGGGACGTAAAGGGCGCTACGGTTGACTTCCGTTATTATCTGTAAGGTGAACGATTAGTGCCGGTAAAATTACTAATACATAAAATAAAGAACGTGTGGAGTTAATTGGATGATCACGGAAAAGGATTACTGTGCAATTTAACTGGGTTTACAATATTTACTTCGGATTAGGTCGATAATATTACGGGAAGTTTATTTGATTGTTGGTTGAGGTTAATGCTAACACGTGGATTGTGCTGACGGCCAGGTGAGTATTTAATACACGGCGGACTTAATTGCAAACGGTATTTCCACAGGTAATTAATTCTGAGTACAAGGGTGGTTCACGAAGTTATTGCAATTCAATTAGACCAGGAAAATCGTATTGAACATACAGGGCTACGATCGATACTTGAATTCAGGTGATTGTCGTTCTAAAATATTACCCGTAGATTTAGCTCTCGTGAAACTATACGTTGCAGGTGGGTATACCAACGACTTGGAACAATTATACGCTACGAATCCCCGATACACTATTTTTGTTTAAGTCAAGGGCTTACTTCACGCTAGGTGGTTAAAACGATTACAAACGTACCAAGTTAACTGTAGTCTGTAACAGAATCGTACGAGGGTAAGTTGACAATCGTAAATAAGCAGTTGTAGCGAATCCTCGATACACAAGGCTTAGTTACTTTGTACACTTAATCCCCTACTGTTCTAGCACTGCTATGCTGCTGGTTTCGGTATAAAGCTAGACTTGACGTTAATTAACGGTAAACTTACTAACAGGTCAATGATCGTGAATGAAATACAAGAAATTTGGTCAGTACGTAGATATTATCGTAACACAAGACAATCGAAGGAATGAGCCAGGTGAATCGCGTTTGGTCAGGTTAATCGGTGAAATCACGAAAAGAATTATTCAAGGGACGGTGCGAGGTTTGGTGTTAACTGGATTATTAATTTTCAACAGGTTAGTTCGGTGTAATAGGTCTCTGGTAACAGGAATAATTAGTCGGTTTCAGGAGAGATGGCCAAGACGTATCTGTTGTTGTTAAATAAATAGGTTAGAGAATTAGCAGAGTAAATAGCGGATGGTCTGTTTAATTAGTAAAACGAACAGAGAATTATCAATGGACGGTGCGAAGTTCGACGCTACTGTATTTCTGCAAGTTAATTCGGTTTACAGGTAAGTAGAGCACAGGTAAACAGGATTAAGGCTAAGTAAAGTTTCTTTTAGCGGATCTCCTTTTATAGCGTGTTATCACGTACGAGGATACATGAGTGGGGTATGGCGCGCGCTTCGTCGGTGTGGAGGTGGCTCATCTGGTCCTAAGTCCACGCGTAATTTGACTTAAATTCTGAATATTTATTAACACAAATACGCGGCGGACTTCGGATTTATTACAAAATGATGCAAATTGAGAGAAATCTAAGAAAAAAAGTGACAACAATACTGAGGGCAAATATACGCAAATTAAAATAGCAAAAAATTGTATTACTCCTTACCTATATAGATGTTTTGTATTATGTTATTTATGTGTTTCTAGTAATTTATTTTCATTTTATTTAAGCAACATATGTTTTTTTCTTTTCTTACTTTCAAATAAAACATAACCAACAGTAACAGTATATTATTAAGTCCTATTTGAAGCTTGATCAAACAGTAGTTTTATTATTATAATTTTTTTACTATACAACTATTAATAGTTTTATCGTTCTCTGTATTATATGCAATCGCAATAGCGTGAATATAAGTACATATAATCACAAACCCTTTTTACTTTTTTTAACTTTTAACCGGATTGTTACCACAGAAGAAGTAAGTTTTTTTTTGACTGGTAAGGCATCAATTAACGTATAATTTTAAAAAGTTGTATTACTTCACCCAAACTCTGATAAGAATATGCAAGCAACTAAAAAATAATTATATTTTACGCAACAATAAATAGATATATTTGCTAAACTGCACAGGTTGCAAATTTTGTTTACTGAGCTTTGCATAAATTCGGCTAACACTATTAAATGTTTTAATGTAACTTAGAAATAAAATTAAATACATAATCAATTATTGTTTTTCTGATAAGATTATCAAATCAACAATTACGATTTAGTTAACAACGGCTTCAGCTAACAACATATTTAACTGTGTTTTATGCAACCGGACATTAAGATTTCGTTGCTATCTTTTATATATAAAAAAGCAAGACTAAAAATTACATATTAATATAATTTTCTAGAACTGTTTATTTTTACTTATAAATTAATTGGTTTGTAAGTAACCATTTATATTTGGATAAGGTGTTTTGCGAATTAGAATAAACAAAAAAAAATTCGGCTTACTTTATATCACTTTTTTTAAATGAAACACCTTATCAATGTTTTTTTAGGAAAAAAGAAATTAAAAAACTTTCAACTTTTTTTAAGTATGTCTTATATCTATATATTATTGTTTTTGAGTTATCTTCATTTTTCTGCAGACATAAAAACAATTGTCAACATCATGAATTACATCAATAAATTCATGTTTAGAGTGATCTATTATTTAATTAGTAAACACACTAAACTTTTTAGAAACTTAACTAAGCAACAAAATTCAACAATATGTATAATTTATTTTGATGCCTGCTACGAAGGAATATCATTGAAATATATGGGGAAAAAACAGAAAAAATAAATCAAAAACAAAAAAAATATACAAAGTGATTGATTTGAAAAAATTGAAGTTGAAATATACGTTTTAATACAAATGTAAACTTTTTGCAGCAAAATATAGGTTAATACATAATAATAAACTGACACATGTAAATGTAGTTTTTTTAATAAAATTCGAATTGTTTCAGAAACCATAAACTATAGATATATTAAATTTTTAATAAAAAAGTCTTAAAATTACACGTATAGTTCAAAAATTAAATAATACACAGTGTTTCGTATAAAAAATACAAATGTTGTACTGCTGTGCTTTTATGTCATTTTTTGACTTTGCATACTCTACAATAATTTTAAAACGCCCACATTTAGTAACCATATAATACAATATAATCATTCTATTGGCATAGTTAACCCGCAAAAGACAAACTTACTAGTCTAACGTTAACTAATCCGGTATTTATTTAAAAACGCATATAAAATATAAGTACCTATGTTTCTTTACTTTCGTCAGAAATAAAGCTATATACAGTAGTGGTTTTATTTGATTCTTTATGTTATACTTATTAAGAATTAAGATAAGTAGTAAGATATCACTAGTATTTTTGAGTTTATAAAATATGAAGTATAATTTGATTAATTTCGATAATTATCATTCTTATAAAAACTAAAACAAAAATTATTGTTTACCTAATTTATTTTTTAAAATATTTCGTCATTGTTTTTTTGTCGTTATAATAATTAGCTTTGTTACTAACGTTAAACATTTTTTTTAATTAGAATTAAAAATTATGTACCTATATCTCGTTACTGTTGTTTTCTGGTTTTTTTTAACCAACAACTTAATTAAAAACATTAATTAATATAAATGTTGTTACCTACACAATAAGCGTTTCTTATCAAACTTATGTAGCGTTAAAGAAAATGTTGCTATTGCATGCATACCAAGTTTTGATGGTTGTAAACATAATTTTAAGATAGTCCTTAGTTTTACAATTAATTTAATTAAAAAATGTGGGCAAAAATGGGCAATAACTAAACTTTTGAATGTTTTACATGTTCCAGATTTGCAAGTTAATCTATTCTCCGTTGGAAAAGCGTTGGATAAAGGCTTTAATATAAGGACAAGTCGCAAATCAGTCGCAGGATCACAAGTAAACATGGTGATATTAAAGCGATAGCTGAAAGGAACGGCAAATTATATAAAATTATGTTTAAGCAAAATACAAGTGGAAAAAGCACTGACAATGTTTTACAAGTTGAAAGTGTGGATAACTGGAATCGAAGGTTTGTACATCAGAATTTTAGTTAATTAAAAAGTATTTTAAAAAAAAATCACGTTGTGAAAAATAATTCTGTAAAGACTGCTTAATAGGTAAACAAAGGAGACTTTTAAGACAAATGAGTCGAGAGCTGGTAAGGTATGTAAACTAATCCATTGTGGTGTATGTGGTCCTTTTGAAGTTACGTTTATAGGCGGAAGTAGATATTTTCATATATCTTTAAATTTGGCAGCTAGTGAGGCTTATTGGTTAAGGTGCTTATTTAATGGCTTTGGAATTAAAGGTCAAGGTGATGTTTGCTAAACCACTAAGTAAAAGTATTTTACAATAGTTTTGTGTTAATCAGATGAGCGAACGGTAGCTTCATGTTTTTTTTGTAATAGAATTAAGACTTTTTTGTGAACAGATTTGGCATTGAAGAGGTCTGTTAAATATTAAATGAGATGCAATGATAAATCACGTAAACGTTTACTTAAACACTAACGAACGTAAACGTTTAGGTTTTCATGTTAATTTATTCCTCTATGTTAATTATTGTTGTGGCCGTTTCAAACTGTAGTTCCGGACACACCGCTTTCTAAGTCCGCAGTAGGCCTGAAGAAGTGCGCACACAGCCCCACGAAACGTAGCCGCTTCTTAGACACTTGAAGTGTTTTGATGCCTCTCCTAATCGAAAAGCTGAAAAAGTAATCCAAAGTGTTATCACTAATAAAGTTGAGTCACACATATATTACATTTTTATATTTTAAATTACATTAAATACTGCCCTTTGATATTAGTGTAGAAATTATTTAAAATTTTAATTAAAAGGTATTTTACAAGTTCAAAAATTAACATTTAAAATCCAATGGTCAGCAAGTTTAAAATACAATATTAGAAATAGTTCAACTTATCAGAACAATAATTTTAATTTTTTTCATTTGTATTTGCATAAACAAATGCATTTGTACTATAACTATAATTTAATGTAGTCGTGCACAAATTATTCACACAGCGATATTCGAAATTGTCGTTTAATTCATATGTAGCAATTAGTTTAATTTAATATGATGTTTTTTTGTAAAATAACAATATCAATTATTCGAAGAAATGCAATTTTAAATAAAAATAACCGAAACACAATGGCGTTTAAAATATCGTGTGCGTTTTACAGGGAATATGAAATTTATAAAATTACTTTAATTTTGAGATATAAACGTGTAACAGTCGTATGTAAATATTATATTAAATTCTATTATGTATGTACGTTACGTTTAATAATTTAAATTAAATCTCGACGCTAAGCAGTTACTCTATATCTGGTTTAATTTAATATTATCCTAGTTTTACAAAACTAACATGTTGTACAAATATATACAAATCATAAACACTGTACTATTATTTAATTTAATAATTCATATAATACTTTTGTGCAGTCAAGTATGCACTTTTTCAAAAAATTAATGATTATCTTGCACAATAGCTTTAATTGGTCTGACAATAATTATTAAGAATGTACAATCTGCTCAACTTTTGGGAACCGTCTTCAAATACAGTAATGCACAGTTTTACTTAACAAATGTAAAATTATTTAAGAAAAGAAACCCATAAAACAATTTACAACAAAAGTAAATATTTATCAGTTATTCTTCATATATGCTAAACTGACACAAACCTAATATTTCGTAATTAGTGATTTTACTCTAAAAACATTTATACTATATATACATCATAAAAAGTTTCTAAATTTTAGTATATACATAGTAGTTTTTTAAAGCAATAATATACATACAAGTTTAGGAAAATTATCGCCAGCAATTCACCGCCACAATATTTAATACAATTCGTCGTTTCGTAAATTATACAGAGAGTTTTATTAATAATTGGAAATGTTTAGTGTGTAGTACAGAATTCTGTAGTAAAAACCAAAGATGCAAAAATCCAAAGGACCAAAACTCGTTTTTTAAATAGAATGACTTAATTTGGAATTCAACATTTGTCCCAAACTTTCTGAAGATATCTTGTTATTGATAAAAGTACCCTTTTTGACAGTTATTAACATTAGATTATTTGTTGGTAATCTAGTATGCTATAAAAACAATTACGAATTTTAACAAACAAAATATTGAATGCTCTATTATAAATGTACCATCAGCGGCTTTCTGAAATAAAAGGTATTTACATAAAGAACATGAATTTAATGTACTTTTTGCTGTGAATGAGAATCTTGATGTACATACGTGTTAGAAACTGATCGCTACAATTAGATATTAGTCGGTCTACTACACCGAGGATTCTTAAGAAAAATTAAGTGCAAGAGTTAAGTGAGAATGATTAACAAAGAAGATTGGCATTTTGTAATTACGCTAAACAAATGATAAATGTAGATACTGATTTTTTTGACTTTCTTCTGTTTATGGATAAAGACACTTTTCACCAAAATAACTATGTTACCTGCCATAACTTCCACTACTATTCTGATCAAAATCACTTTTTATACAGGTCAAAAGTCAAGTGAGGTGGTTTTTAAATGTATTAGGTGGTATTATAGGAGATTATCTAATAAGATCTCTCTTTTTTATAGTACTGTGAATGGTCAAATTTAATTAAAGTTTTGCAAATTCATTTGTTTTGATTACTTGAAATTATTGAATTATTGAATGGCTTCACCTGACTTGTCCAAAGTTGACTTTTTTTCTGTAGGATTACGTTAAAAACGTAGTTGATCAAACACCACAAGATATATGAAAAATAAAAGTAGACAAATTCTTCAAAATATTCAACTTAACACATTGAGAAATGTTATGATTCTGGTGGAGGTGATTTTGAAAATGGTTATTAATTCAAAAATTATTTAGTTTATTTATAGCTACATGCTATATCATTTTAATTTTCTGCAAAATGTCGAATTCTAAATTAAGTCCTATTAAAAAAAATCGAGTTTTGATTCCTTGAAGTTCTGCATCTTTGACCTTGAATACAGAACACAATTACACAATTACGTGTTTAAAACTTCTATAAATTCCTTAAATAGTGCTAAACTTTATATCATAACATCATTTTGATGCAAGATTTTGTTGTTCAAAAGCATTTCATTTTTTGAAGTCATAAATTTAGAAGAAAAAAACTATTCCAAACCCGTATTAATATACAAGATGTTTCATATAAAAAAATTAAGCTTTTTGTTAACCTGTCAATATGAGATACCCTGTATAGTAGAAAATAATTTTAAAATGTAAAACTTTAAAGACCATATAACTTGTAAATAAAGGAAGATATTTTTAATATAAAAATACAATAAAAAAATACAAGGAAGGCCAATGAAGTGTCAAAATAAAATATTTTGACACTCTATTGGCCTTCCTTGTATTTTTTTATTGTATTTTTATATTGGTTAGTAGTTATATTAATCTTAATTATTGTAATGCATTACATTTTAAAGCAAAACATTTTGCTAATTCATTATTTTAATAAATTAAACTTGATTTTAAAATTATTTCTCAATTTTGTTTATACGTTTTTATTTACTATAACAATCTTATTTCATTTTAAGTTTTTTTGTTTTAAATTTATTTATAACACTGAATAACATGTTTTTAATGTACGATAAACATTTTTTTTGAACCCAATGTATAACAAGAAAATAAATAAATACATTTTACACGTAAGTGCAACTGCTACAATGGTAACAAAACTATTAAAAACATTTACTTAATAATACGTAAAATATAATTATAATAATGCAACTAATTTTTAAAAAAACTGATTGTGGCTGCTAAACTTACCGTTTAATGTTTTATTCAAGTTGGGTAAACAAATTAACTCATATAGTACATTTATAAGAAACACATTTTATTCGCAAAGAAAGTAATAACATAATAAAATCTTTGTTAGAAACTATGCGATGATTTACAACCAATTTTCTTTTAGATCACAAACAGAGTTTTTAGAGCTCTAACATTAGTACGATAAGAAGAAACGAAAAATGAACGTTACTTTATTAATAATTCAAACCATATATAAAACGACATATTGATAACTGTCATTTCAAATCGACTAAAATTTTGTACGTGTCTAAAATAAAATATATAGTATAGTCACTACCATCTTAGTTTTAAAAAGAATGAATTATTTGCATATTAATTTAATAAAAACTGTAATTCAATTAGTTTAAAGCGGCAACTTCATTTGCATAAAAATAATAACACGTTTAGAAATTTACACATTTATAAGTTGTCTATTACTGCAGTTGGAATTTATTATTTGCATTGAAATAATTGACAATGTGAAACTCAAATATAAGATTAGCTTTTCTATTTTTAATTACAAAAGATATACAAAATTAATATATATTTACGTTATATTTACATTCTTGTATTTTTTATTTGTTTTCATTGTCACTTGACGTTAATATCAACTTCTTTGTGCAGGATTATACATGCATATTTATGTAGTAACATATTTATCTTATAAATACTTAAAATTAATTTTTAAAATAAAAAATATTTTTGTAAACGTTTACATCCACTATATTTTAAAGTTACAATTTACAGCTTGTGGTGTTTTATTTTAAAACTATTTTAATTTGTAATTCACGTGTTACCTATTTTAAAATTTTACAAAAATTTTTACGGCCGTATATTGATTGCCAGTTGTAATCTTGATCTTGATGTACCTTGTAATCTGCAGTTTGTGTTTTGATTTGCAACATTGTGTTATATGGGTTTTGTTTTCTTTTAACGTAAAACTAGTACTAGCAACCTTCTGTTCTGTGCCTGATAAGTTTTCTTCATAATTTTTACATGCCATCAGTCATTAAATGGCGTTGTAGAAATGGATATAACTTTGTTAATCCTTGTCAAGGTAAAATTAGATTTTGGTTAAGATTGTAAAAATATTTTTTTGTACTCATATACTGTTCGATGCCATTTACCGCCTTCTACGCATAATTAGGAACATCTGAATCCCGAATGACATTTATTTCCCGCACCCAAACGTCAAACAGCGTGCGGGAAAATTGAAAAAAACACTGGCATTTCTACAGTATTAATTTAAAAACTATATTCAAAATAAGAAAATATGATTTCTTGGAGTGCACTTCCCGCAAAAATACTAAGATAAAGTGGCGAAATTGTAATAATATTTGATTTTCTAAATAATAAGGTTAGTGCATTTGATAAATGAAGTTGGCAACACCAATTAATTATGGGTGGTAAACATTTGGTAAACATATGTTTTGTGTGATAACTGAATATAAGTAATTGATAAATATTTGTGTTAGTAGATCGTTGTTATCAAATTTGCTACTACATAATCAGAAAATGTAAGTATTTAAATAAATGTAATAATATTAGACAATTATTCTTATTTTCGTAGGTATTAAAATCCCATAACCTAACATTGGCGGAGGAATTTTTTTACTATAAATCGAATGAGAATTTTAACATTTGTATCTGGCTACCCTGATTGCAACAGTAATCCGGCTGTTCTCATCTGTTGACCTACTCCGTAATTTTTATTTGAATCTTTTACAAGTTAAGAACAAGGAAACGGAATGTTTAATAACCTGTAACAAAACAGCAGGAACTAGAGTAATTATAATTACATACAATGGAACAATTATTTCACGGATGATTGCTTGAATTACAAATGTTAACATTTATACTGTTTATATTTTAAGTTCCGCTATTAGATATTTTGAATAATTCGAAATATTGACATTGTCGTGTAAAATTAAGCACGCCTTTAACATCGAATACGTAGACCATAAAAACTTTTTATTAGGATACGTTTGAAAATATGTTTGGGTCCAATTGACAAATTTTAAGTATGCCAATTCATACCTTGCTTTAGATTTCTTTGCTAGTAAATTTACCAATGGCTCACTAGCGTCTTGGCGTGCTTCCGGTGGTGTGCAATCCATAATATTTTCACTATCGCTCATAATTTAAGCTAGTTAACCCTTAAATTAATGACAATATACAACCGAAATCACGCGCTATTCACGTTACAACATAAGTTTTTATTGAATAAGTACGTAAATCGACAAAACAAAATTGTTCCCGAATTCACTCAAGGCAGCACTCGCAAGCTCGTACTGCCAACTCGTTCATTCGGGAACATAACTTTCCCGCACTTAGTATGTAAATAACTATTTTGTACTCATATACTGTTCGATGCCATTTACCGCCTTCTACGCATAATTAGGAACATCTGAATCCCGAATGACATTTATTTCCCGCACTCAAACGTCAAACAGCGTGCGGGAAAATGGAAAAAAAACACTGGCATTTCTACAGTATTAATTTAAAAACTAGATTCAAAATAAGAAAATATGATTTGTTGGAGTGTACTTCCCGCAAAAATACTAAGATAAAGTGGCGAAATTGAAATAATATTTGATATTCTAAATAATAAGGTTAGTGCATTTGATTAATGAAGTTGGCAACACCAATTAATTATGGGTGGTAAACATTTGGTAAACATATGTTTTGTGTGAAAACTGAAGATAAGTAATTGATAAATATTTGTGTTAGTAGATCGTTGTTATCAAATTTGCTACTATATAATCAGAAAATGTAAGTATTTAAATAAATGTAATAATATTAGACGATTATTCTTATTTTCGTAGATATCGAAATACCATAACCTAACATTGGTGGAGGAATTTTTTTACTATAAATCGAATGAGAATTTTAACATTTGTATCTGGCTACCCTGATTGCAGCAGTAATCTAGCTGTTCTCATCTGTTGACCTACTCCGTAATTTTTATTTAAATCTTTTACAAGTTAAGAACAAGGAAACGGAATGTTTAATAATCTGTAACAAAACAACAGGGAGTAGAGTAATTATAATTACATACAATGGAACAATTATTTCACGGATGATTGCTTGAATTACAAATGTTAACATTTATACTGTTTATATTTTAAGTTCGGCTATTGGATATTTTGAATAATTCGAAATATTGACGTTGTCGTGTAAAATTAAGCACGTTTTTAACATCGAATACGTAGACCACAAAAACTTTTTATTAGGATACGTTTGAAAATATGCTAATAAAACATTTTCGGTAAAATTGGAAACTTTCTTTGTTTGGGCTCAATTGACAAATTTTAAGTATGCCAATTCATACCTTGCTTTAGATTTCTTTGCTAGTAAATTTACCAATGCCTCACTAGCGTGCTTCCGGCGGTGTGCAATCCATAATATTTTCACTATCGCTCATAATTTAAGTTATTTAACCCCTAAATTACTGACAATATATAACCGAAATCACGCGCTATTCACGTTACAACAAAAGTTTTAATTGAATAAGTACGTAAATCGACAAAACAAAAAACGTGCCAACTCTCAAATTTCATTTTTATGGTGATTTGATTTAATACTCATATAAATTTTGTTTATACATATTTATGTTTTGGAATTAATACATGAATAAAAATATAAATTAAACAAGTTTAATAGTATTCGTACAAAAAATATTGTACAAACTTCTTGCGTGAAGATTGTTCCCGAATTCACTCAAGGCAGCACTCGCAAGCTCGTGTTGCCAACTCGTTCATTCGGGAACATAACTTTCCCGCACTTAGTATGTAAATAACTATTATAAAACTTGGTAGGCTTAAAATAGATGTAAAGACTATAATGTTTCAACATTCGACTGTCAAACGATTACGCCATGATTAAAAAATACATAAATATGCAATTCTTTTAATTGTTTATTTATTTATCTGATGGAAAATTTTTGTACACGGTAGGTGTTTACTGTGTAATCGGGGGATTACTACTTAACTATTAAAAACATTGCGACGAACTTTGATACGGTAATACATAATCAATTAGCCTACATTTTAAAAATATTTTAATACATACAAGGTGTTTCACAAAAATATGACAACTTAACTATAAAATTAATTATCATTTAGTATTTACATTTTACATAAAATTCAAATATAAAAAATATACAGTGTTACATTTGAAAAAACTGAGAAAAAATATGTTTCTCTGTAGTTTTACGTATTTTCAAAACAAAAAATATTTATTTTAAATGGAACAGATAATCCAAAATTTTAAGAAGTTTGAGTTTTCATATTAAAATGTGGATCAATTATGTATTACCGTACCAAAGTTTGTCGTGATGAGTCTAATAGTTAAGAAACAATCCTCCGATTACACAGTAAACATCCATATTGTATATAAATCGTCTCATTTGAAGTTTACGTTTGGTATACATTAATCCTCTGGTATATTTTAATTAAAAACGAAAAATGTTTAAAAAAATTTAATTGTAGGTGTAGAATCTGCGAATAAAACTTTAGAATCTTATTGTTAATGATTTGTATGTAAAAGCGTCTTAAAATGAGTTTTGCTTTAAAGTTTTATAACTTTGGA
Organism: Aquatica leii; assembly: GCA_035610365.1. Classification (NCBI taxonomy): domain Eukaryota; kingdom Metazoa; phylum Arthropoda; class Insecta; order Coleoptera; family Lampyridae; genus Aquatica; species Aquatica leii. The sequence continues at coordinate 207,791,309 of CM069432.1, read as the reverse complement.
AGTATTTATAATAAATACTTAATATGCTATACAAAGTATAATCTACGTCTTGAATGCTGTTTAAAAATACAATAAAATATATGTAGGATGTTTTATTTAAAGAAACAGGTTTGGATCTGTACTCTGAATTTGTTCATTCTGTATATACAAAAATACAAAAACACTGAACATTATTGATTGCTACCATTCCAAAAACTAGCATATTGATATTTTTTTTTTGGAGTAAGCCCGAGAACAAATGCTTGAACACCCTATATTAATTTTAGTCTTTTTTTGTAAATTTTAAAAGCTTTTATAGAAAAAAAAACAAAAATAGTTATCTGTATTTGAATCAAGAGTATAATTATTTAACAACCATTTCTTTTAATTTAAAGCAATTTTTATTTTTATTGAAAAAACATTATTCGATAACTAATTAGAAATGCAAGAAAACTGAACGTTGACTAAAAAATTTTATTTTAATTTAGCAAATGCAAATCGTAAGAAAAAATGATTTTTGTTTTTAGAAAAACCAGCAACGTGTTCTAATTTATATTTAAAATATTCCATGTCAATTCAACGAGAACGCCATTCGTTAAATTTAAAAGTTTGTTTTTTTATGTCTTTTTGTATTACTACAACTAGTTAACGCTTAATTTAAAAAAAGTAATACAAGTTCTGACTTACTAAAAAAATATTTTTTAATCACACTGTATTGTAAATATATTGTAAATACATATATAAAGCAAATGTATTTAAACTGTTTACAATTTTTTTAAAAATTTATAATTAGTACAGTTACTTGCGTTGTGGTTTTCAACATTAAATTATATTACGTTAAAACTATTTTTTTCTAATATTCATTATTCAAAAAACAAATTACATATAAATTTGTTATTTTACATAAACGTTAAAATAAAAAAAAGAAATTATTTTTTTTATATACTAAAAACATTAAATAAAACAAAAACCACAATAATTGTGTAATTTACAAAGTGATTTTTACAAATTCAAATAACATTAAACACAAGAGTACCAAATTTATAGCATCTTTATATCCAAATTTTAATTCTAGAAAAACAAAAACCATTTTAAACCTTTACGCTTCAACTGCCAACGTTACGGTCAGAATAACCAAAAGAGTTTTACCCAAACTACACAAATACGCCTAACAACAATAGTTTTTTCAACTCCACTTAACAAATAAAAATGTATAAAGTATTATAGAACACTTACGTTTGTTCTGAAATAAATGTTAATGTTAAGTATATTTATTGTATTTATTAATATCGTTTTAAAATACTATACTAAAACACATTTGATTGTTACTCGACAGTTTATTATTGAGCTTTACTATTTTATACGTTAGTTTTAAAAATAATGCAATATTGTTTAGAAATAGTTATTTGTTCAAATCAAATATTGATTATTTTTTAACACATTCTGTATCTAACTCTTATTTCATTAAGTTTATATAAGAATATTTAACAATTAACTTCTTACTTACAAAAGAATTACAAAAAGCCAGAGATTTAATTTTTTGTCATTATAGGTTTGTTTTTCAGTACGTTTCAACTTTTTTTGTAATGAAAATTTAAAAAATGTTAATTTAAAGTACTTGAGCAATGGTTTTTTATTGCCCTTGCATTATAATATCTGTTTAAAAAATTAAAAAGCGTGTGAAAACTCAATATTGAAACACTGGAGTGCTTTAAAGTTGCTACTGAAACAATGACGTCATCATTTTTAAAGAAAATTGTATTTGTAATTTACACATGTAAGTAGTGAGATATAACGAACAGTATCATTTTAATTTTAAATAAATGTTAAAGTACAATTCTTTCCAGTTTGTTATTATTTACTTTGGTTATCACAAGATTGCCAGTACTAACTGACAATGATGACGTAGTATTCATCTTATTACCAACTCCAGCAATGCGGTTGGAAACTTTCAATTTGTTTACAATAGATTCTTCAATGTAACTAGCAGGAACTGTCAAAGATCTTCAATCCATTCGCTGCCTAACCTCATCCCTCCATTTTTCCATAATCGTTGCAGATGTCCACCAGAAAGCAGGACTGGTGCAACTCGTAGAATCTAAGAAAAGGGCTTCTACCAAAAGTGTTATTATCAACATCTTGCTCAATAAACTTCCCATTAGTGTACTTCAAAAAACCTCTATCGGTTGCTACATTTTTGGGATGTAGAAAAAGATATTTGTTTAGTATTTGTTTAAGTAACTGTTACTAATCTCTGTCAAAACTATCGTATATCAGTATCTTTAAGAACAAGAAAATGTTATCAAGAGTTTGAACAAAAGAGCCATGAATCTCTTCCTCCGTAAAAACAAAAAAATTTTTAGCTTTATAACCTTTATTTACCGCTTTACATGCAGTTTGTGAGAATATGCTAGATCCAATCCCTTTCTGAGTCTCAACATTACTTGTAATTTTGAATATATACACTATAAAGTAGACGATTTATACACACTACACTGTCATCAAACATAAAATATGAAAAAGAAATATAATTGTAATTATTGTTACTATTTCTATCATGTAAGCAAATTTTTATTTTATATTCACAAAGCAGTGTTTGGTATTCTTTACAATAGACATATTTTGATTTCTTCGAAATCAATTTTCAGTTTTTGAAATTACCATGGAATGCTTACTTCGATTTTTTACAAAAAAAATTTTTGAAAACACCGTATCTACTATATATAGAAACGTAAACAATAAATGCTAACCAATCTTTATATCAACGACATGACAACATTGCATCGGCTAATTTCCAAAATGATACAAATTTAAAATTTAAATGCTAATTTGAAATATGAATTTTAGTTGTGTAAAAGTGCCGTTAAAGCACTAGCGCCGTGTTTTTGAACTTGTCGCACATTTGCATCATAAGTTTGACCAATATAGAATAACGTTTTGCATTTTTTGTCGTTATTATAAACTAATTTTGCTGTGTTTATTTGTTATTATTCAAATTTTTGAATATTTATATTTATCAAATATCAGTTAAGATTAGATAGGTAAATTACTTACGTTTGTAAATTATTAGTTTGCAATATTTGAACTACAAAAACTTTTAGTTTTTTAACTGCTACTAAACATTTGTAAAGGTTCTAATTACATTTATTTGCAGGATAAAATGTGAGATTGAAGAAGTTCAAGTGGAAACCTATAATTTTGCCGAGTAAAACTACTACGTAGAAAATATATCGTGGTATAACGTTGTCTTGTCTTTTATCTTTAAATTAACACACAAAACAATTACAACTTGATGGTATTATATTTATTTTTATTACTTGCTGAATAGATATTTCTATAAAATTTAATACTCTTAAGAATAATAGTTTTATATCATTTTCAACAATACTTTTTATTATAACCAGTTTTTCTAAAAATAAACTTAATTTATTCTATACTAGAAAACAGTAACGTTTTAATATTTTTGTATAACTCAATTAAACTCACATTTAAAAGAAATAAATAAAACACCGTTTGATTTTTTTTAAACACATTTTAACTACGAACAATTTGCACAATCGATAATTTTAAACAACGATGAAGTAAAATAAATTTTCATTTCCATTAAAACTACAAATACAGACGTCATGTGCTTCAGCATATACTGCAGTTCTGCAATTTAAATTGAATTGCATTTCTTAGCGTTCGCTCAACTTAATAATCACGTTACAATGTTACTCTAGCAAATTCTTTTTCGAGAAATCACTATTTTATAGATAATAAATTACTTTTTAAGATAATGAGGATTATTAAAAGGGCATCAACTGAAAATAAATGAGAATTCTAATTTATTGGCTAACACCAAATCAAACACGCACAAATTCAATTTCATAAATGTCATTCCTACGTGACAAAGTCTTGTCATAAAACCAATTTCATTATGCATTATAAATTATTCTTTTTTTTAAGTAAGGTGTATTTATTGCAGTTTCGAGACACAATCAATGAAGCTTGGCGCCTAACATTGTTCATACATCTTTCCCTCGTACGAAAATACTCGTCGTACTCTATTTTATATAAAATGGTGAACCTATCAACAAACCCCAAATAAAAAGTCGGAAGCAGAAAAAAGTTTTTCGTTTCACTTTTATAATCGTTTCCGTTTTGTAGTATATACAAAGTTCGTTCAACTAGAAAATTTACAAGGTATCTAAACATTGAAAGAAAGATATAGTAATACAATATTTTAGATTTACTATATGAGTAGAACTACATTATTGTTTGTTAAGATTAGTTTAAATTTTTAGCAATTACAGTCAATTCTGTTTTTAATGTTTTTATTTTAATTGTAATGTATTATTTGTTCAGTGAATTGTTATTTTAATAATTCTAGAAATTTATAAATAATAATTATTGAAATTAACATTTCTTTTTAGATACAAAATATATACATATACTTTTATAAAGATAATTAGACAAAGAATCGTAAAAATTCTTAGACACATAAAACTTTTTGTTTGATCTAAGAGATGATATCTCAATATATTCAACAATTCCATACAATATCGTGTTTTCATGCCTAATAATCCTAATCCTAATCTTAATTCAAAGCTTTAAGTCTATAACCGAGCGAATAGAGAGGTACGCATAATTCAGGATTTGCAGGTTGTGCATTAAAAGATAGTATAAATTTTTTTTTACTAAATTAGAAGTAATGTGTTAGCAATATGAACTAAGATCAAGTATATTAAAACAGCTTTTTATTGTTTTATAAGTAATTATATATTAAATTAAAATAATAATTTAGTACTAAAATATTTTATTTAGTCATTAATAATAAAACAGTATATGCACATCAATAATAAAGATTTCTATTTAAATTTATTAGTTGTATTTATTTATCAAAAATTGTATATTATTATTATTATTTTTTTAAGCAGCGTCATTCACGTTATGTTACTCGGATTATTGTCTGGTTACTTTTTAAAGTTATTTCCATATTATACAGTGTCGTAAAAGCCGTAAAAGTATCAAAGTTGTGTTCTTTTAAATGAAATTTCCTGTATATTATTGCATTTTTGGATTCTCCGATTAAAATAAGTTTTTGTTTTAATAAATTTTATGAGACCTAAAATATAATTTCAACAGTGGCGTAGCCAGGGTAGGGATCCTGAGGGTCCAGATATTTTTAAAAAAATCCGAATAAAGTGATGATTGTAGATAGAGAGAAATACTAGAAAAAAAATTGGAAAAAAACGGTAATCTATAAAGTCTAAGAACAAACGAAAGAATAAGACAGATACTAAAAGACACAGAAGTTGCTATTACCATGGAAACAGAAATACGGGAAATACAAAGACTAGGAAGATTTGAAGAAGACAAAAATAAATCAATCTTGATGGAACTAGTATTAACGAGAATAAAAAGAGAAAATGAACAATGCTAAGAAGAATAATATGTAAACAGAAAAAGGACAACTAGCACACATAATGAGAAATAAAATAAAAATAAATGTAAAAAAATATACTCTCTAAAATCTACAGATAGAAGGACACGAATGTGAAAGCAAAAACAGGGAAAATGATAAAAAAACAGAAAAAAAGCAGAACTTTCAGCCAAAAAACACTACAAAGAACAAATAAAGAAAAAGAAACAGACAGCGCAAGAAGAAAGAATAAGACAGAAACCAACAAGAAAAAAATTAGGAAGAAACAGAAACAGAACAAAAATCGTAGAAGGTGAAAATCTGGATCTAAACGATCTTCCCCAAACGACTAACTTACAACACAAATATTCAAGAAAAACAACACCCAATACATCACAATAAGATAAAGAAGAAAAAGATAATAATAACAACGGCAACAAATATGGAGAAGATTATAAGAAAAACAAGAAATAATTTAAGAATAATGACAGTAGAGAGAAAAAAACCAAATAAAATCAAATCAGTTAAAAAAGAAACGTCGGAATAGATAAAAGTTATAAAACCACCGGACACGAAAGCAAATTAATGGAAAAACTTTATATATACAGAAAACAAACAAGTAAAACACAGAGTAAAGCAGAAAAAAACTCTAAGACAAACCAAATAACACTGCCTACATAAAACATAAAAACCAATAATGAAAAAGAAGAAAAACTAGTATACGAAACAGAAAAAACAAGAAACTGGCATGAATTTATAGAAGAGATTTAAGAAACACACAGTAGAAACAACAAAAAGTTTTGAAACATAGTGAAATGCTGTAAATCAAAAAGAAGCAAAAACATTAACTTTGTACAAGATAGAATGGGAAAAACAGCCAAATAACAAGGAAGAAAACTTAGAAATATAATAGGATACGTTATAAAGACAAATTCAGCAAAAGTGAAAATCAAGAAAAGATGCAAACAGAAAACCAAGAAGAAGTAAAAGAAGAACGACAGGAAGAAATATCTGCCAGAGTAATAAAAGAAATAAACATATGAAAAGCAAGTGGACCAGACCAAAATGATAAATTAGGCAGGCAGAATAGTAAAAGCATGGATGCAAGACATCTGCAACAAAGCATGGTTAACCAGCAAAATACTAAAAAACTGAAAAAAATGTATGGATACCAATACACAAAAAAGGTAATAAAAATGAAACTGAAAATTACAGAACAAGATGCCTAACATCTGGACCCGTAAAAGTTTACAGCAAACTACTGGGTAAAAGACTGAATAAGGAAATAAGAAATCATATGGAGAATGAACAAGGAGATTTCAAAACAGCAAGGTAGACAATAGATTACATTAGTGTGACAAAGAAACATATAAAAGATAAAGCAAGCACCAGAAGAAAATTGTCTTTAACGTTTGTGGATCTCAACGCAGCTTTTGGCACAGTAGAAAGAGGAAGCGTCTAGAACAACTAGGAACAACAACAAAACTAATAAATAGTATAAAAAATGTAATAGAAATAGGAATAGGAAATGATCAAAACCATTAAAATGCACTCAGGATTAAAGCAGGTAGATTCACTAAATCTCCTATTGTTTATTATTTATATGAATGAAATATTTAAAACCTGCATAAGAAATACTCCAAAAACAGCTATAGGATACACAAACATTAAATCAGTAAAAATAGAGACACTACTCTACGCAAACGACATAGTGCTGATTTTCGACAGATTAACAAAAACGCAAACATTAATAGAGGTATAGACAACTGAAATAGAACGGGCGGGAATGAAAATGAATAAAAATAAAACAAAGGTTATGCATATCTAAACCAAGAAAGAAGACAATGAAAGAGCTTTTACTTCAAAGGTAAAAAGCTAGAAAAAATAACTACATGTGAATATTTAGGATCGATAATAAGCAACGACGGAAACAGCAAACAGAATCATAAAAGCAACAAACATCTACTACTAAATAAACAAAACAATACTTACATAGAAACAAATTCAATAAAGTAGAAAACTACAAATACATAGTACAGTAGTAGTACGTACCAGCACTACTTTATTCAATAGAAACCTCACCTACATTACCAGAACACTAAAGAAGAATAACAGCTATAAAAATAAAATACCTAAAGAAAATACTAAAGCAAAAACAAGTTCAAAACACAATCGAGAAGCAACAATTAGCATGATATGGCCATGTAAGCAGAATAAACCTATGCAAGCAAACAAAGACAATACTTACATGCTAGATCTATTAAAAAGAAAACCCGAAGAAGATCAAGAAAAACATTAAATAACATACTGAAATAAATACTAAAGAAACAGAGCACAACACTGAAACAAATATAAAATATAGGAGAGAATAGAAAAAAATGGATAGAAAAGCAATACCCAACACCGTCAAGGTATAAAGGATATGGCAATAAGAAGAAGAGAATAAATTATTTTGTAGATAATATACGTCACTTAATTAAATTATTAGAAAAACCAATTTTTTAATTTTATTTTTTAATATTGAGAAAGAGATACAAACTTGGTTAAATTACTTTCAAAATCGTTTTTCTTGTTTTTCTTATTTTTTCAAAACTGCATCAAAGTTTTTACAAAAATTGCAATAAAATTAAGCATAAAATCCAAAATTGCAGTAAAAATTTGAGCACTACATTTAAAATAAAAAAGTTGTCGACTTTCGGTGACAGATTTTAAAAATTCAAATGCGATTAACTTTTTGTAAACGTCCAAAAATACACATCATATATATCTATTAATTGTAATAATATTTAAAAACTTAAACGTAAATTTACAATTTTTTACAGACAATAAACCAAGAAAAAATGCTTACAAATCAAACATTCTCTCTCTATATTTATGTAAAACTTTTTTTTTAAATAACAATAAAGGTAAATATAAAAAATAAACTTATGTAAAAAAACTGAGTAAATAACAGTTTCTTAAATTTACGTTAAACTTTAATGTAAATATTTTTCTTGGGTGGAAAACGTTCTAAAAAAACATCTTTACTAGACAAATTAATCTTTTTTAAATTACTGTTTTTTGTATTTTTTTCAAAAATTAATTAAAAAATTACAACCAAAAATGACTATTTTGAGAAGTGTTTTTCGTCATACAGTAAGTATCACGTAAAAAAACTAAAAATTAATTACAAAACAATATTAAAATTAAAAACATGTGTGCATAAACAATAATACAAATATAAAAACATGCAGGTTTAAAATTATTTTGTATATAATTTTTAAACTTTTATTTTATTCCAAAATTTGTTAGATTTTTATATTTCGTATTTTTGACTAAGTTGTGTACAAAAAAAATAATTTAAAACGTATTAGTTTGAAATCCTTTTTGTTAAAAAAAAATCGTTATAGGTAAGCTTACCTTTGGTCAAATCGACAACCGAACGCCAATAAACTTATTTTGCATATAATCAACCCAAAACAGACAATATTTTGTAAAAACGCCTAATTTGATTTTTATAATATAAATTAATTGATTTTTTTCCAACATTATTCAGAATCAAACCGCATTATAAATCACGGTATAAATTAAACCTTTCAATTCTACAAATATTTTTTTTGTATAGTTTTAATTAAATAAAAATTATTTTTGTCATTATTTATAAATGTTCTCAAATAATGAAGTGAATAAATTTGTATAAAACAACATTATCACGATTGATCTTAACTTGAATTTACAAAAATTTATACAATTATAATCATTTGCTCTAAAAAATAAAACGATTCTAACAGACTTAGCTGTATTTAACATCTCACTCATTATTTGAAATTTGAAATTGTTATTGCATGATTTCATAAACAATTATAAAAAATAGATACATATATTCATAATTAAATAATTATAATTTGGAGTCAACTGTTTTTTGTCTCAATTAAAAGTTATTCAATCACGAACATGTGAATAGTACAACGTTGAAGGTCATTTTTATCAATTACCATTTAACTGCAATAATCGATTAGTAACTTTATGTGATCGTATGTACCAAAACTTAATTAAAGTGAATTTTATTTACACAATTATTGTTCAGTTAAACAATTTTTTTTTTAAATTGCATATCATTTTTTATATCTGAAACGCGATTTAAATACAATAATACAACATATTTAAATAGTTAGTTACTATAATAAATACGAAAAGACCTAAAATTACTTTCATAGAATTGAATTTGTTTTTTCGTCTTGATATTGTTTTTATTCTACGTAAAACTGTTTAAATCTACTCTAAATTTACATGTTGATACCAAATAATACAATCGACAGCCAAAATTCATTTAAAATCTACAAAGCGTAATAACGTTTAAAAACATGTTCATTATAGCGTTATCAAAGGCTTTATACGCATAAGGCACAAATAATAGTGTTAATAAACAAACTCAAAATTTTGTTAAGAGATGTTCATATTACATTCATAATTAAAAATAATAAATATAAAGTTGTTTATTTAAAAAGAATAAGATATTATTAAAAAGCATCTGACAATTTAACTTATTTACCTCTAAAAATGTTGTAATGATTTTACATGCAACTTGAATAAAAACTGTATATTAAGTATGAGTAGTTTATCTTTTACTTTTACATTATTAAAATGGTTTTTTGCTGTCTACACAGATTTAAAGCATCTACCATAAATCACATTAAAAACTAAATCAATTGATATAGGGCACCAATTCAGTGTTGCGAAAAGACTAGAAATGCAGTATTATAATGTAATATTATTACTAAGACAGTATACTTAAAGTATTGTTTTAAAAACAGTTTATAATGTAAGTTTTTTTAGTCATAAATATCTAAACACGTAAAAACTGCGAAAAATGATTTTTCGTTACAGCTATAATTGAAAAGTTGCTTAAGAGCAAGTGCGTTTTATGATGCCAGTGATATTTTAAATTAATGGAAACGGAAAGTTTTATTACAACAGTAATAAACTCTAAATAAAAACATTTTTATAAAGACTAATAATACTTACCGTATAAATCAATAATTTATTAATAACCGGCGTCTTTATAAAAAGATTGATAAAAATGATTACATAGATTTATAACGTTTTTGAATTAAAGTTGTAATTAAAAATAATAATATAAAATATTTAATTTATTGTAATTCTGTTTACTTAAATCATTGAAATCGCCAATTTTGCGAAAAAGTTCATCCATTTGTTTTTAATATCGATAACGTATTTACTACCATTAAACTAAACAAATATTTGTTGATTAAGTTTCTGTTTACACATATTCTGATGGACATCTTGGCCTGTTCGCTTGCTCTAGAGATTATATTGTAATATGATATTGATCTGTAAGAAATGTGCTTTTTAAGAAACATTGACTTTCACACGAACTGTCTGTCGCCTTATATAAAACTCTAACAAGAAAAAAGTTACTTAATTGCTAACGTTTTATAAAATTTTATCAGAATTTGTTTAAGTGGTTTTTGTGTTAGAGATTTGTAGATACAATTTAGAAAATGTGCTTCTCGATGTCCAAACTTTGAACAAAAATAAGTGAATTACGAGATCACATTTCAGACAACACGCTAACATTACACAACATAAGTAATTTACGTATACCTTACCTAAAGTACAAATTTCAAAATCCAATTTGTAAATTAAGTATGTGGTAAAGTTGTTCTAAACAAAAGAAAATTAACTTGAGGTTATCAATAATCAATAAACAATAAATGTTAGTTAATAATAAAATTATCTTGATATTATAGGTAAGGTTGATCAACTAAAGCAAGTTTTTCGTAAATCTTAGGACACAAACTTGCATATAACATTGGAAGGTTGCATTTATTAGCTAATAGTGTTTAACACGATAACATTCTAATTATATTATTTAAACTTTTTGACGGTCTAAAGCTCATAGTTTTTTTACACTTCCACGAACGCTGCTTGTACTTGGTATTAACGCATCTGGGCTGAAATAAACTGATTATTTCAATTTTATCTCGATGCTTAAATATGTATATTACTTTGTTGTAAAACGACAAGTTCGTCTTCTGCATATTAATGTAAACATTTAATCTTAATTTGTTCATATTATTCTATTGAAAAATATTTGTTTCTCTACTTCTAATTTAATAAAATGCGTAAATATATTATTTGGCAGTCTTACTCGTATACTTCATCAAAATTATAATAAATAATATTTAATTACCAAGAACTAGCATAACAATCATAAATAATTGTTATTATTAGTTTATTTAGAAAACAAATTAAAACGTTGTATTATTAGAATATTAAAATCTTCACCTGAACTGTATATATTGCTTGTGACTTATAAGTAATAATCTCTAAATATATGATAAATTAAAAGATATATTTTAACTTATATATTTTTTAAATTAGTAACAAACACGCGTTATGACCTTCAAATTTTATGTAGAACTACTCAGCGCTTCTGGTTGAATTGCACAAATTTTTTGTCTAATACTAACGTTCAATTTATCCAACGTTGTTGACCGTTTTCTAAATTCCAAATCTGTAAATAACCTCACAGCCAGTAATCCGCTGTTTTAAAAAAACCGCAGTTAACAATTCTTTAACTGATCGGTGAATGTGAGGAGGTGTTTTATCATTTGTGCTTGTTTTGCAACTATGGGATTGCATAATCTTTTAACATTTGCAGGTATTGTTCATCATCAACAGTTTCTCAAAAAAGTATGGACCAACGATAACATGAAACCCCACTAAGCGGGGATTTTATTGTTATCAAGACCTCACTAAACGATTTCATGATTTTCTTATGACCCACCGCCATTAAGAAATAAGCTTCATTTGTCCAGAAAATACGAAATAACCATTTGGGTTTAAATTCTACCTGAGCCAATATTTTTAATGTTGAAGATTGTACCTGTACCTGCATACTTTAATTCAAATAGCAGTTGCAGTTTATAAGGATACATTTTTAAGATTTTTCGTAAAGCTTTTCAAATCGTAGCTTATGGCATTTGTAATAGTTTTAATATTGCATTTACACTACTGATTGCTAGGGGATTAGTATTGGCTATGTTTGGTTTTCTGTAGAACTTGTGCAACTTAGACATTGCTAATCCTTGGTCCTCCGGATCTTGGAATGTTACTTATAGATCCTGTTTTTCTTTAAATTTGCTAATCTACGCCTTTATTTGACACGGCTCTGCTTTCAAACCCATTGTACAAAATCTTCGTAATCCAGCAATGCAATTTTTACCGCAATCATAATAACATTGCACTAAACCAATTATTGTTTTTGATTCATGTTCAAATTGTTACAATCTAAGTTTTCGCGAGTTTTATCTTAAGAACAATTTTGTTAATTACGATAAATTTGTTTGACACTTGTATCAATAGTCTAGTTTATTGTTTTTAATAGATACACTAAAATCTCATTATAATTAAATTTAATTCACTTTTTGTTATTACTTTAATTTTTTGTAGAATATAACATTCGAAGATACATGTTTGAAAGTCAAGGATCATAAATATTATCCTCAACTGTTATACACCTATATTGGTCGTATGTTGTTTGCTATTTTTTGTCATACCCAAAATAATTGGTTACTTAAAAGAAAATTAAAAATTAAAGTTGAAGAAACTAATCAGTTACTCTTAATTTTTTTCCATAGTAACGGTTATAAAAAACATATAAATAAAATGTTGTGTGAAACTGTGGTGGTTTGTGAAATTCTCAAAGATATTCGTAACGAAGTGACTGCTGAAAGTTTTAATTTATTTCTGTTGAAGACTAGATTGACGTACAAAAAAACATGAGGGTTTTAATGCATGCCGTAAAAAAGAGGCGACTATAAGAGGAGATTGACATTTATAGATTACTACTTGTCACGTCCAGGTACTTTTAATTACTTGAAAAATACGTTTGTTATAGATATGGAAAACTTTTTACGTTCTTGTAATGCAAATCGCTTATATTGTAAACAATAAACAGTACAAACCTTAAAAAATGAGCACATTATAAGATTTTTTCTGTAGGCACCATATGAGTACTTTACGCTAGAAAAAGTTATTTTAGTATTTAAAATTTTGGTGCTTGTCGTGAAGAATTTTACATATTGCAAACAACTTTATAAAATATACTGGAAAATTGATAACCTTAAAATTGGAAGACATTAAAAATAAGACCTGCCCGAAATGTATTATTACGGAAGATGACAGTCCTTTTAAAGGTTGTGCTTTCTATAGAAAATATGCAGCACTTCGCCTCCTTAATGTACAATGTCAACGTGGATTTGTAGATTACAGAAAAAATAAATGCACAAAACAATTGGTAGTTTATAAAATTAAAGCAGTGCCTAAAAAAACGCAACGGTTTTAAAAATAGGAGTTTGTCAAAATTGTCATTGCATTCGCAGATTAGCAGCCAAATGTGTAACCTGCGTTTGGGGATTGCAGCAGTTATCTTTTTATGTCAGACCCCGTAAATCGATTCTGCTGGCTGAATTTTGTTTTTTTTTTGGGTTTTCTTCGATTGATTGGTTCAAGATTAGCATCAAAAACGTTTTGTTCATTATTTGGTTGCGTGTGATTTAAGTTTATTGGTATTTCAAGTTGTTTTACAATCATTACTGGTATTTTCTTTTGAATGCATAAAGTTCCGTGGTTTTGATTTTGATTTAGTATTTTACTTGTTTATCTCAGTGAAATAACAATTCTATATAATTTACGACTTCCTTTTTGGAATGTAAGTTGATCCATTTTTCTTGTTATTTACACCTTGTTTAGGCTGAGTTCTATTTTATTGAGCGCGATTACGAGCCACCTGCAAATAAGCAAGCTAAGCATTTTTGATGAGAAATGTTTCGGTCGAAGGTCTACGTGATAGAATTCACGTGGCTAATTATAGTTTTCATCTTTGTTAAGTTCGTTTGTTTAATGTTCTATCTTTTACCACGATTTTACAGCGCACATTCAATTAGTTAAGTAGGGATACGAAGTTTTAAAAGGGGAAAAGATTGGTTTTAGGAGGATCAAGCAATCGATCGTTGGTCGCAATTAAAAATACCGGTTACCGTGTGGTAATTGTGTGGTGAGGGTACTTTTTACCCTATCGTTATGTATTACCGCGGAAATTGGAACCGTGAAAATTAAGTGTAGTGGTGGAAAAGTTTGATTTTCCAAATTTCGTAATTTACGGTTTAAGCAGATTTCATGGTTTCCAAAATTAAAACTCACGTTTCAAGTTGGATATGCAATCGTTGGGTTGTGCTACGTCCAGTCTTCGCATTTGTGCGGATTTTATTTAAGTGTTAAAAAGGAAATTCTTCCGCCGGCATAGAAATTGTTTGGAGTACCTTTCACCTGGCCACTACGGACTAACCACAAGTTCGTTCCTGAAGTTACGACGAATTCAAGGTATTTATGTTGCACCATTTATTTAATCGTGAAGATATTATTTACGTGATTTAAGTGTTAAAAGCTTTGAATTTTAAGAAATTAATTACAAGTGTCTCGAAGTTAACGTTAATGTAACTAATTAATGTCCGTATTTAACGGCACTGTTATAATCCCAAGTTTAAGAATTATTATACGGAACCGAATTATCGATTCAAATTATATATATATTAGTTTTATAAGTTTATTTCATTTTATATTTGAGTAATTTCGACGCGCACACGGCCGTGATTTTAGATGAATTAAGATGTATTAATTTGTGCTGTTTGATTTTTTTTTAAAATTCTGTATTTTGTATTTTAATATTTTGTTTGTGTATTTATCCAAATAACTTCAAATTTGTTTTGATCCAACGTTCAGTTACGTACCTTTTGTTACTGTTTTGTGTGATTAATTTTGTTAATTTTCAATTCAATTATTTTATTCATTTTGTTTTTTTTGTGTTCGAATAAATGTTAAATTGTTAAATGTAAAGAGCTTTTAATTCCGTCGGCCTCCGCGTGTGTAACTTTATTAGTTTATTACAGATTTTAGTGAGATACACTCTATCAAGGTAAGTCCGTTTAGGGTGTATCTTCCAGAAGCGGACTTGTGGTTGGCAAGGGCCAGAAGTCCATTAAGCTTTACTCCTTCCTGGCGCCCTTTGATTTCGACATTATTACTTTTCGATTTTGTGTTTTCGTCAAGTTAATCCAATCCAATCACGAAACTTTTAAATATAACCCACCCCTTCTCCATTGAGCTAGTGGCACAACACCGTTTATGTTACCTCATTTCAAGCAGTGACTTTGTGTTAATTTTGGCATGTAACAAATGGTTGACTGAAAATGGTAGCGATCTGCTTACCTTAAAAGAATTTGGAGGTTCAAAGTCAGTATGATGAATCGGTTAGCAAGAAAGTCAAAACATCGAAACAACTTTTCTTTTAGCGGATAATCTACAGCCTTTCAGAAACACTTTTGAACAGAAAATACAAATGTTTGCTTTTAATCCTTTGATTACCGCAAGCGATCCAATAAATGTAAAACTAGTTTCTAAAGTTTTTCCCAAAGATGATGCCAGTAACAACGAAATGAAAAACGTTTTAATTTCTGAAATAAAAATTATGTGCTTAATTTGTATACTTGTACCTATTTGTTATGTTAAAAATGTTTGGTGTGATTTTCGTACCGTATAAGTTTCGTCCCAGATCGCCACTTGTTGCTACGTTCAAGGTATTGACTGTCAGTTTCGTTTTGACATATATTAATAAAAAATGTTTCCGGTTTTGTTGCAAGAAGGGTAATGCATGGAACCTAATATTCGCGCCCAGTAGACCCTTATTTTTTATTTATTTGCCTTTATCAACATTATTAATGGGTGCATTGATTTTTCTGCATTTGTAATATTTGTGATTAATTCTTTGGGGTACAAATTAGCTTATATTTTTACGGAGCGATTTAACCTGATCGTGTTACATCAACGATTTGGGTCATCGTCACGTGTCTGGTTTTTTTGAAAAGTATGTATGTTGAGTCTGTTAAGTACACCGAGTCGATAAATTGGAATCACGTACGATTGAGGATATTCGTTACTTACACCAATTGTCAGGCGTAATTTGGAGTCAAATCAAAGTATTTGGGTGTTAGACGATTAACTTGAGAACACATCTGTAATGTTATAAGTGACAGGGAAGCTTAACGCATTCGAGGTTATTGCGTTCATAGAATGAATTTTGAGCGAATTGTTTGTAATAGCACTCTATATCTATTTTTTTTCCTTCATTTGTAGTAATTTTAGGAGACGATTCAAGTTAGCCAATAGCTGTTGGCATCACTGATCCATAGTAAGTACATGTTTTTTACTAGCTATTAATGTATGTAATCGTCGAACGTCAATTTGTACAACTTAAATATACGTGTTATCACCATTAATGCATGCAGATTTATTTGTGTCATTACGTATTACAAGTACGTTCTGTTTCTGACTGCGTAAGTCATTATATTTTGCATCGTTCAAGTTTTTATTTTTCATTTACCAATTACGTTAGACTTTCGTATTGTAACACTTTAAATAGTTGTACGAAGGGTTGCCCAGTTTAGGGGCCTCCAACACCATTTTTATCTATAACATTAAGGAACTCTGAATTACTTATATTTGTATAGGTCTACATCGTTATTTTACCCTCTTTCTCTCTTGTTTTACTAAAATAAATATATTTGTTGTTACAACTTGTGTTTTCTCATTTGTTCTCTTTCAGCTTTGAATAGATTTAAACGGTGTTTTTATTTTTGTTTTTCAACCGTTTTGGCGCTTTTTTAAGTTACTTCATGATCAGCACATTGAGACTTGCGACTTGCTTGCCTAATCATATCGAGCTAGCCGCCAGCAATTAAGTTACGGTTAAAATTGTACGTAACACATTCAAACAGTGTTTTATTAATTTGTAATCTGTTCAAAAAACTTTGAATAAATTTGATCAAAAATTTATTAATACTTTAATAACCTCGATGTATGTTATTGATATATCAAAATAACAGACAAGTATGGCGAAAAAGTATATAATTATAAGTTGAAATATATCTCTTATAACCCAATATTATACATATGTATAATACGCTAATTATTTAATTGAAACACGTTTAGAAACTGTAAAATATTTTTGTTCAACAAACTCAAATCGGATCTCTATTAAAAGTAAAGCATGTGTTCTAAATGCTAACCAACCCTGTTGATAACCCGTCTTTAACAGCAATATCTTCTGAGTTCAAATTAAACCGCTGTCGTTTTAGGAATTATTTTAATAAACCAAATATATAAAACTCGCATTGTTTATATAAGTTTAAACTGTAAAGCTAATATTCTAAGACTTCACATTTCATACGGCTAAACAGATTAAACTGTATGAACTACATAAAATTCATCATTATTATGGAGAATAATTACAACACTTGTGAGTTTTCCGTGACGTCTATTCTGCCTTCCCAAGTCAAATCAACGTATCTCATTATTTGCTCATTATGAGATAATCAACTTTTTATGCAACTTAATCAGCACTGTTTCTTTTTTGTTATTTTTCAATTGTTTGCGGTTATAAATCTATTGAGCAGAAACAATAATGGTAGTTAAATGACTATTGACAAAAATCAATTATTTACTAAAACATTTTAACGTTTAAATCCGTTAGTCAATTATTTCAGTTGCGTTCTACAACCATTTTGTGATATATGGCAATAATTTGCTAATTCCGCTTTTGTCATAAAACACACATAAATGACATTGCATGGTATTAAAAGAATTGATTATAAAGTTTATTTATTCATTTGTGAGGAAGTGTATTTTACGAATAAAGTCTAACTACAACGATTTAATAATGTTGTTAAATGTGAACAAAAATAAATTCTTTAGATATAATAAACTGTAATTTAAAAATGAACAAATTGTTGTAGGTAAATTTTTCTAAAATTGAATTGGATTCTTTATTAACCCTGATACATTTTGAATTATGTTATTTTTCTTTTTTTTAAGCGGCACTCCATTCACTTTATCGTACATTTTAGGCATAGCTAATTTATTATTCTTTGTAGCTTTTGAGTTTAAGACATTGCTTTCAAAAGATTCCCCATCAAATCATGTATTATATTTCAAGGTGTAAGAACGTCTCTGAACGGTTACCGGCACCGTGCTCTGTATATAAGGTCTTGAATCTATCTTGCTCAGTTTATACTGAGAGGAATAATCTTTCTAATTAAAAAAAAATTCTAATTTCATTGGTAGAACATCCGTACGACGGGTAGCATTTTGTACAGTTTACACAAAATCTTCAAAGTCATAAAGCTTGCCCATTTGTTTCATTGCTAATTCGACGTTATGATGCAACGAAACCGCTGCCGTAAACGTATGACCCGGTTCAAAATAGTTGACATCAATGGCTTCTGCAGTGATTTCATCTGAATTAACAATGTAAATTAGAAATAAAAAAAAGCTCAGTTTTTATTTGCAATTATTTAGCTACATTGTAATTTTGGATGTATATCTTTTACTTTTAATCAAGTTCTAAAACGTGCTCATGGTTTGTTCTTTATTCTTCCCAAGTATGGCTTTGTGCCAGAGGGCGGCAAAAGATTTACATTTCCTTTGATTCTTCCTTACTGGCACAAAGCTTTCATTATATACTGTCAAGTGGTTGATAAATTTAGCCGTTTTAAACATCTTCAACCTTGGAAGCATGATTACTTTCTCAAAATCCGCACAATACGTTATAGTATTACTTCCGGTGTAGTCTTTTTCAGCATCTTCACGATACTTTTCTTGTGGTTTAGTGGCTTTGTGCGTGTGGAATTTTCATGTTTTACAGTTGTCACAGTTATTGCGAATATTTTCTTTTGTATGATTTGAGTTGTGCAAACTGAATATTTTACAACTTTTGCATTTTTCGTGGCCGAGTTGTTGTTTTGCCACCACTCTGTATTTTTTATAGGAGCATGATGGAGACTTGGAATTTTTTTAAATAATATACCTAATCATCAGAGAAAAACTAAGATCCCTTTTGTAATGCCAAACGGTCGGTTTATAGCACATCAAATGTTGGCGTATTATTTTATCATCTAGTTTGTTGTGTGGTATGTGAGACCCTCGCTTATCTGATGCAGGCACAACAAGTTGAGTTTCTTAGTGCATGTCTAACAACATTATCACATCATTTATTATATTCCAATGTAGCAAAAAAAAACTATTTTACAAACTTTCTGTACCACCCATATTCTTAAGCGTGTACTCATGCAAATTATTCCTTCTAAACAGCTCAGCACTGGATTCTGTTGTTCTTTGCTTCACAGCTTAGATGATAGATAGAATAGAAACATAATGCAATAGAAAAGTTTTCCTCTCTTTAGACAATTCCATAGTCCATAATTCCTTATTTAGAAATAACTGCTAGTCTTTTGAAATTTTTCTTGCACAACTTTGTTTACATGTATCGGTACGAATAGGTATGACACAATGGTAGAAAATTTTTGTTTCTTCCTTTCACTGACAGATAATTCAAATTTTTTCCTTTTTCTAATTGTACCTTTTTTGGTAAGATCAGCGTTATTATTGATGGTTGTATTAGAATCAAAAGCTTTAGCACTACTAAGGCATATATTTGTGAATTCCATATTGGGTTTTATTAGAACGGTTTCATGTTTAGGAATTATGTTGTCTTCACTTTTACTAGAGCTATTACAACTAGACATGTAGTCAGGATCCTCTTTTGAACAACTCGATACATTTCTAAACCTTTCTTGAGTGTTTTTTATTTAAGGCATACATCAACATTTTTCAACTATTATTAGTATTGTTGACATGCTGCAAAACATCATTATGTGTTTTGTTATTAACCTAAGTTAATAATGAAACACTTTATTCTAAAACATTCTAAAACAGAACTGCTAATTCAAGTTATTAAAAATCTTAAATTTAAATGTGATCTGTCCGAATATATTGTGAGGTTATGTTTCATGTTGTAGCAACTGGATTGTGGATGTTTGTGTTGCGTTACTCTAAAGGTGTGTAGCCAACAAAAAATTGTTAAAGGTTGCTATCGATCAAACTAAAAGTATTTATTTGTTAACATGTCTCCGAGAAAAAAACGTATTCCTAAAAAAAATTGAAAAATAATAACTTGTCACGCGCGACTATAAAACTACAGTAAATGTTCAAAATGTTTTCCATTGTGATCTGTGCACAAGTCAATACGTTTTTGAAAAAATCTGTTACTTATGATTATAAGAGGCAGAACACGTGTGGAACCAAAAACACACGCTAAACTTTGACCAAACTAAAGTGTTAGCTAAAACTCTTTTCTACTTTCCCATCCTAATCCGCAAAGCTGTGGAAATAGAAAAACATCCATGCAATATGAACCGAGAAAACGGTTTAAGACTCAACAAATCTTGGCTGCCAAAAACAAAGATAAACCTTCTTGGAAAAGACACAAACACTCCGAGTAATAACGAAGTCAGTCAAGCGATAACGGAAAGATAAGGTCGGTTAAGAAAAAATATTTTTAAAATTAATAAGATTTGTTGAAACAGGAAATGTATAAATGTATACAAAAGAAGAATGAACAAAAACTGTTACGCACGAAGAAAAAGAATTTGATGCGATGTTATTGACATAAACAGAAAACTAAAATAAAATTGGCAAAGCAACAGATCTGTACAACAAATTAAAAAAAAAACATCGTTTCTCATTCATCATATTCAAGTGCATCAAGCGTTCAGCAGTAAAGATTTTCAAAATTAATCTGAATTTTGTGTCTAGACAAGAATTAAATCACAAGAGGATCCTATGTTCTTTGGTGTTTTGGTTATGTAAATACACATAATCTTCATTATTACTCAACAGGAAATCCCCGACATATGAGACAAATCGATCGACAGCACTAGTGTGTAGCGTCCCGTTAGAATTCATTGCATTTGGAATTCAATTTTGCATTCGTTTATTTTGTGTAGCTGGTGGTGGCATTTAAATTTGTTCAGTTTGGAGGTGTCGCGTTGTGGTTGTTTTCGACAGTCGACCTTTGTTTGACACTTCCGTTTTTAACCTAATTGGGTTTGGTACGTCTTGAATGATAAAAGGAAGACAATTTTCTTGGTAGTGGCGTGGAAACGTATACAGGTTGATTTTTCTTCTTTCTAACTGATTAATGGTAAGTTTATCTTCATTTTTCTATTGAATTCAACATTTCTAGTAATTTCGTGATGTGACGCGTTGCTTTGGCGGGGAATTCATTCAAAGCCGTTGTACATTTCAACGTAAGTGTTTCATGTAGAATAAAAACCAATCTATTTATTCATGTTTAGGGTTTTTGGTTTTATGCTTTTGGTTTTATACTTTTTGATTTTATGCTTTTAGTTTTATGCCTGTTAGTTTTAAGTCTTCTTTTTTTTTCTTACCAATTTACATTTATCTCTAATTTCGTTGGGATGTTTTAATTCGTGATTTTGTGGAATTTCGATGTTGTTTTGTTCTGGAAGAGGGCTTTACACCTGAGTGAAGAATTTCCTATTAATAGATCTGCAATAACGTAACATTTGATATTGGTGAGTCAGCTTTAAATTCAAATTAATTAAATTGTGTCTTATTCAATTGCCAAAACTGTTCAAAATACATACTTTGCAACGTTTATTACTTTTGAATTTAATATCAATTAATAGTTAGTTATTAGAAGTTTAATGTTTTCTATTTATCACCAATTTAAAGGTGGTTGGGGCCCAAATACTGTTTTTCTTTGGTTTGCTTTGCACAAAGGATAAACTAATTTTTAACGGCTAAAAAAACTCTAACATTTTCAACAGTGCAGGTTTTAAACAAACAAGTTAAGACTAATTTTAATCGAAACAAACTAAAATAGATTCAGATAGCGTAGTAATTAATAAACCAACGGATTCCAAAACGATAAGCATTGTTCGGGATTCCAAAAACGATAGAATCAATTATACCCCAGTAAACACAAAATTGATAATGTTTAAAATAGCTATAAGTCCATCGCTGTTTCACTTATTTGAATCAGTATAGTTTCGGTATTTTAAATTTAAATCTGTTGCAAACTAAATGTTGCATTCGGTTTACGTTTTAAAAGCTTCGTTCTTGAACTGATACTAAATGATCGATACATGTATGATTTTTTTGTTTCAATAATGAACTAAAACAATTCTTTCAATAATATAATAATACATTTTCGAATGCACGTTTCAAATTTTATTGCACAATAAATATTTTTAAATACAATATCACATTGAGTTTTTTACATATTGCAACTTTCCTGGATGTGGTCTTTTCACGGAAGCCTCGAGAACTGCATCAGTTACTGTTGGGTAGCAACTTTTAACCGCATCTGTAACATAGAAATAAATATTTCATTTATATACATACATAATCATAGAGTTACACAAAATTAATTACATTTTTTAATCAAAAACAACACAAACTTAATATAAATATCACTTTAGCAATTATTAGAAAGTTATAAAAACACTGTGAATACCTTTAGCTGTACATAATCGTATAGAAAACTTGAAGAATTGAACTGTAATTATAAATCCTAAAGTATCATCAGATTTACGCAATAATCTACCTTAACGCAACCGTGTGTGGTAATTTACATTTTTTTTTTACAAATTAAAACATGATACATAAAGAACAGAAATGATAATAATATCGATTACATTTATGGATTATAATAAAATGTTTCGACTTACCGTTTATTGATCCATTTCGTAATTGTACACACAGCATCACTTATCAAACTACAACCAAACAAGTGAAAAGATATCAATTTGCAGCGCAAGCGTTGACGACAGTAATCAAAAATATAGCAACGACTAATGCTAACTAATCACAAAGTATTCGTTTTTCCTAGAACGATGCCACTGTTTTGAAAATAATTCAATCTTATTTAATCGATCTTTAACCAATTCTAGTTATTCAAAAAATATTCGGTTTTAATAAATCCGTTTTTAAACGGTTGCTGATTATGGGATAAAAATTGCAAGTACTGAAACGGTTTAAAACTGATTGTTATTGCCGTTTGTATAAAATTATGATAGAAACAATTGCCTCAAGACGAACCCTTACCAAATAACCTATAAAAGTTTTAGATTAATTTTTGAAACTAACTACACTTTATTGGATTGGAGATTCATTTCACTGATAGAAAACGTATGTAGCTAAATAAAATCTATATTTTTAATTTTGACAACAGCAATTTGTTAGATGATCCAAAAAAAACAAAGCTATTTTTTGAAATGTAAAATAACCAGAAAGGATGATAAATTTCTCAAAGTTTGCGACTTCCATAATGGTTTGCGCTTTGATTAGTGGAGTTTATTACCTCCATTCATTATTTATAAAGAAAAAAATCTATGGAACACGTGGACAGAAGGTGTACCTAAAAGGAGGCTTTGCTGTTCTGAACCTTGTTGCAGTAGCGGTACTCGTTTTTCAACGACTTAGCATGAATGGATTCATGCAGAAACTTTTAGGTTTGAATCAAGATTTTTGCCGCATGTTCGACGTATGAATGCAAAGAAAGTTTTAATCTCTCTTCACATTTAAGTGCAGAAGTCATAAAATAAATGCGGTGAAGATAATGTAGCATTTGTGGGTTTGTTACCAAACAGCACACACATTACAACCCATCAATGTTGTCTTTTTTAAACCGTGGAAAATGGTTTGCAAAACATGGATGATGTAAGTAAACACCCAGGAGTCTGCAGTAGAAAAGAACCTCATTCCTGGATTTGAAACAACTGGAATATATCCGTTTGACGTGAATAGAGTTTTAAATAAACTTTCGGATCCAGATTTTTTTTCCGAAAATAATATTATTACACGAAATTTGATGGGGAAATATGATTTTATAAATGCTAGTACAGCTTGTGTATTTCGTGAAATAAAATCTTGTTTTTCCTTGGAGAACATATAGAATTACACACATTTTTTCTTCTGTAGCTCTATAAATAACTGAACAAGCCAACGATCAAATATGTTACTTTTTTATTAGTTGCTAATAGAAACAGTATAGCAGTTTTTTTATTTTTATTGGTAAATGATGATCGAAAAACGTCAAATTGCTGACGTTTTTTATTACTAAAACAAATCTAGTAGGAATTAACGTAAAGAGTGAGCCAAAATGATTAGAGTTCAGCTAAATTTTCCGCTAGAAAACTTACTAAATTTTATTATATTAGGTTGGTAGAAGGGTATATTTAGAATAAATAAATAAGTCATTATTGTTTCACTTTTGTAGAAACATTTGGTTTGACACTAATGAGTTTTAAAGTTCTACCGACTGAACATAATTCTTAAATAGCAGGAAATTCAACTCGAATCTTTTCTTTTGTACTCACACTTACATTTTTTTAAATGGCAAGGCACGTCTTTATTATACTCATTTGATAGAGTCTTTTTTTCTCTTTTCAACCATATGAAACTTGAATACCTTTACATCAAAAAATTTTCAAGAAAAACAATGACATGTCTAACAAATTTATTTTACTGAGCAGTATTAATCAGGTACGTAATATGTAGTATTGAAACAATTGAATGCACTGTCACAATAGCAAATATTAAACTTTAAATATCTTTACATAAAATTGTTATAACAAAAAAATGTATTTAAACTAAACTTACAATAAATGTTCAAAATGTAAACCATTCATAATTTGACAGTGGTAAATTCGATTTTTAAAACCATCGATTGCTTTTGCAATCATATCTCGAGTTATAGCTCTTATCTCAACTCTAATGCGATTTTTCAAATCTTCAACATTATCAGGTCTATTTACATAAATTTTGCTTTTAATATAGCCCCAAAGAAAAAAATCTAGTGGACTTAAATCCGGCGAGCGAGCAAGCCATTCTATCGTACCTCTTCTGCTTATCCATGTATTTTGAAAAGTATTATTAAGAAAGTGGCGGACATTAATTCCAAAATGTGGAGATGCCCCGTCTTGTTGAAGCCATATTCTGTTATGACGTATATCTGGATCTACTTCATGTGGAAATAACTCGGCCAAAGCAGGAACTAACTCAAATCTTAAGAAATCGAGATAAATATTCGCCATTAAACTACCTTCAAAAAAATATGGCCTCAAAATTTGACTTCCAATCATTCCACCCCAGACGTTGACTTTCTGCTGATATTGGGTGTGTCCTTCTAGATACCAGTGAGGATTTTGTGAAGACCAGTAACGCGTGTTTTGTTTGTTAATTGTGTCGTTTAAACAAAACGTGGCCTCATCAGTAAAAAGGATATTTTTATGAAAATGTGCATCTCGTTCAAGTTTGTTTGTTATTGTTTCACAAAACTCCAGCCTTCTGTCCAAATCGTCTTCAAATAATTCTTGAACTACACAAGCTTTATAAGGATGAAATTTTTCTTACTTTAAAACGTCATGTACAGCCGATTTATTCAAATTATGGTCTCTAGCAATTTGCCGAACAGAAATTTGTGGATTTTCCTCAACAGACAAGAACACATTTTCTTGTTCCACATTACTTAATGACAAAGGTCTACCAGTTCTACTCGCATCTTTCACCGAACCTGTATCTTGAAATTTCCGCCAAATTTTGCTTACCGTGGACTGCGAAATGTTTAATTCTGGATGCAAGTTATTAATTAAATTACATACTTCGTCTTGGGTTCTTCTTCTATCTCCATATCCCAGAATCATTAAAATTTTAATTCTATGTTTCTCAGATAATTGAGCCATATTTCAAGCACTAACAAATAGCAAAGTGTGACAGTGTTCTAAAGTGCATTCAATTGTTTCAATGCTACATATTACCTACCTGATTAATACTGCTCAGTGAAATAAATTTGTTAGACATGTCCTTGTTTTTCTTGAAAATTTTTTGATGTAAAGGTATCCAAGTTTCATATGGTTGAAAAGAGAAAAAAAGACTCTATCAAATGAGTATAATAAAGACGTGCCTTGCCATTTAAAAAAATGTAAGTGTTATTCGTTGCGATTTTGTTTACAGCAAAAATTTAAATTGATATCTCCCAGGTGGTAGATAACTAAGTGATAAACAACTTTTTTTTACAATTTTTTCGTGTAAAGTGCATATTTATCGACCTGTATAATATATTCCATACTTTTCGGACACACTGTATATTATACTAACTGGGTATTTGGTATTTAATTTTTTGTTATCTTTATAATAAAACTATACTAAAGATTATATTTTTTACCTTGGTGGAATAAACATGTCATCACATTTTTATATAGATTAAATTTAAATGCACGTAATGATTTTTTTATATATCAATAATTTACCATGAAAATATTTTTTTAAATATTAATTATCATATGTTACTCAGAATGTAAACTTTATGCGATTAAATAAAATTAACATCAATAAAAACATTAAACGATTACTTGCTATTAACAAACAATTCTATTGCATATTACATAAACAAAATTATAACAAATTGTACAATGACAGAAAAATCTTATTTTATATTAAAAAGCAGTAACAAATAAAAACATTTATTATTGTTCAAAAAACTTGAAACTTGTAATTGAATCTACAAAAATTAGTATGAATTAAAAATAGACCGACAGGATTTTACAATGCACATAAGTCTTATGTGTTTGTTAAAGCAGTAAATTGTATTTATTCAGAAAGTAGGATTTCCCCGTAATCGTTTTCTATTAATCATCATTGCATGACTGTATCAACAAGTATGACGTTTTACCTACGTCAGGTCAACACATTTTTAATGTACACAGACTAATAATTATAAGACCTTATTATTATCATTTTTAATTATTATTCATGGTCATTATTACGAGAATAGAATTTGTAAACAATTATAAACAATACGTTGAATTGTTATAAACAGCTAAACGTTACTGAGCATGCTCCACAAAACGTAGTTTCTCTAGTTACCTAAGTGACCTCAAAATATCACATTTTGCATCAGTTAAAAATCATTGAAAGTTATGTTAGTACGTTTAAAGTATTTTAAAGTAAACAATCAAATGGGTAAAACATACCAAAATTATAGTTATTGTAGTTCGTTTATATTATTCTTATTATTGGTGTGTAATTGTGAAAGTGCAAGAACTCATAGCAGTGGTCGTCGCGGTGGTCATACAACTTCTAGAAGTAAATATACAACGCACAATTCTAACAGTAATTATCAAACGACACAAAGCAGTATTGGTTTTGAAAACTATCAGCGTCCACAAAATAATGGGAATATAGGATTTGAAAACGTTCAAAATCGGGCACCACAAAATAATCAACCTTATTATAATCCTGCTAATAACAATAAACCTTCAGCGCCTCAACTGCCGCAACAATCCAATCATTACACACCACAGCAATCTCCTGGAATTGGTTTTGAAAACGTTCATAACCGTGTGCCACCGAATAATCCCTCCAATCATCCAACTAATTACAATCCTTCGTCACCTCCTTATCAAAATCAACATTCGCCTTATCCTAACTACAACGGTCAACCAGGATACAGTAATTACCCAAATACCCCACATTATAATGGATATCAACCACCACCAAGTTATTATAACCCTCATTATAGTTCACCTGGAGGGGTACCACCACCAATATATCAGCCTGTGCAACAATCTAGTGGAGGTTCAATTTTAGGATACGCGGGTACGTTTGCCGGCGGTTACTTAATTGGAAAACTTGCAAGCGGTGGGTTTAGTAGTAATGGCGGAGATCGCGAATACACCGTGCATCATTATCACCATAATGCTAATGAGGTACCCAAACATGTTTCCGTTACATCTAACGGATTAATTATGTGTTCTCAAAACGATACTCAAGGACTTTGTGTTCCTAACACATTTCCATTTTGTTTATCGAATGGCACTATTATGTGTGTCACTCATTCAACGTATACAACGCCGTGTAATACAAATAATAGCATGCCTTGCGTTGTTACAGTGTTACCTTGTCCGAGTAACGATACGTCGTGCAATAATTCTACTGGTGCGAACCTAACGACCACAGCTGTTTACATTCCTTGTATTTCAAAAGTAACTGTCATTCAACAAACGGTACTAAATTTTACGGCAGATAATTCACTTTCTAATCAACCGTCTAGTGTTACAAACGTCGACTACTGCATCACGGCTATCGCCGAACCAAAACAACTGCAGTCGGCAGTACCTAGCTATTTTAATTTTTTGATGCAAATGGCCGCAGCCGCATACAATAAAACAATGAATGTTAACAACAATAAAACTGATACGACAACTATTGCGTCATACAACACACAAAATAAAACGGAAATAACTACTTTACTTCCTACGTCGAATAATGAAAACAAAACTGAAATTACAACGCTACCTTATAATGTATCGTGAGTCACCTATTTTAACAGGTAAAAGCAATATTGCAATTATTATTTTGTTTAAAACATTTATAAAACCGTTAATAAATGTGTCTTGGTTTCAACTGTTTTAATATCATGTTTGATTAAGTTTCTTACTAAGGCATCAATTAAAATCATCAATAGATTGCAAAAATTAACTTATATGAATTTTTAAACTAAATAAAATCTAGTTGCTACATTTTCTAACTTCATGTTAAATCATTGTTTCTAAAAATTTTGTTTTACTCATATTATTTTGAACTTTGTAGTACCACAAAATGTAAAAGATAGTTAAAGAACAAACACTACATTTATCAATACTTTTTTACTTAATTTATAAAGTTTTTGTGATATTTAGTACCAATAATAAATGTTATTACATGTGTCACGTAAAGTTTTTTATAACAAATAATTTATTCGTTATAAATGAAAAATAACTTTAAAAACGAATTGAGTTTGATGTCTTACTTTGATATACATGAAACCTAAACTACGTTTAAATTTGTCGATGCAAAACTAGAAAAACTATGTAGTTAATCAAGAAGGACATGTTCCACAGCGTTTTTTATAATTGAGACCAGCAGCCAATACGATAAAATCTAACAAACGGTATCAAAATGGTAAGCGTAAAAAGTTAATTTCTAGCGACAAGGCTAAAGATGTGTGCGGCAATTATTGAAAGACTTAACTGTAAAAACTTACGGAAACCGTTAAAATAATAAACAATTTTCAAAAAATTTAAAACTTTTTTAGTGATTGTTTATGTTTTCATAGAAACGTCACAAATAGCGTAGAAACACAATAAAGTAACTTACACACTGGCATTTAAAAAATCTGATCATAATTCTAAAAATCGATGATTTTGCAGACAAAGATTTTTTTAAACTATGATAACTGTCAGTCCTTTTTTATTTTTTTGTTGAAACCTGCACATAAGGTATTTTTTGGCCCAAAACGAGTATGTGTATTCGTACGTATACTTAAGCCTATTAATGCGGAAACGGAAAGCAAATTGCGGCCCCGACCTACAAAACATCATAAATTTAAACTTGTCAATGAGGAATGTATAGAAATAAACTTATTACAGTTACAATAAATTCATAAATCTACCATTGTAGTTTTTACTACTAGTAAGAAAAAATATACTTTAGCCTAATCCCTAGATCATTTGGCGGAGTCTTTAGCGGTAAGTACGTCCGGTTTAATGATTTCATAACACAACAAATCAGTATAGGTGAAACTTTACAAGAGTGTTATTAATGTAGAATAAAAAATAAGTTTATACTTAATAAAATCAAAGGATGGAGATTATCAATATTCGCAATAAAAAAATTCCTGTTAAAGAAATTCAAAAACATTTTAAAAACCGCAAATGTATAAAACAAAATACGGAAAATCAAGACAATGCGATAAAAGAGTTAAATGGTAATAATTTTGGTGATGCTATCAATTATTTAAAACACAAAATTTTAGTTAAAAAAACGAGCTGTAGACTAAAATAAAAAACTGTCAACAAACAACAATTACAAATTTTTTTAAGCACATTTTAAAATGCATAATATTTATCTATGCATTTTGTAAGTACATTTTTGCAACATCGTTTTATTTTTAAAAATATTTGTATTTGAAAAAATTTTTACATAATTGAACTAAACTTCACAAAGCGGAAACTTGCACAAAACGGAACATTTTTCTGGTCCTGGCAGGTTCCACTGTATATTGGGTGTATACGATTACTTATACACCATGGATCATTTGCTACTGCCAATTAATATTAAAATAGCACTTTTGCATAATTGCGGTACTTTGCTTTTTGCATCGCTTGACTGGATAAAATAATAACTAAACTGAAATTTCTGTGATTATTTAAAACTTTAAAAACCTTATTTTTTTAATTACCTAACTTAATTCTTGTATTATTAATTTTTCAGAATAAGTCGTTTTTAGTTTTATACCATGTCAAAATACAAAATTTAGTACTCCTCTGCATATATTTTTAGTACTTCGATCTTTGATCTGCAGGGAAACCTGTTAAAACGTACCAAGTCTGCTTTAGACACGTTAACTTATAACTTGTATAACCAATAACTTATGGTAGATACATAGTGAAAAAATAAATACAAAACTATTTTTGTGTCCAAAAACAAATTTTAAGTAAACGTAGTTTTTATGAATTATTAAACCAAACGTATTTAGATTTACCGCTAGAGATCTCGTCAGATTGTCTAAGAATTAGGCTTTACATTGTGTTACTAACTGTCGCATATTTTTTTAGGGACGGTAAAAATTGCAATAGTAGATATATACATACCTTTATTGGATTGTCTAACCTTAAATTCTGATCATTTTTGCATTAAAATATATTCTTAACAAAAGTTTTTTGGTTATACGTTATTATTGTAAATGCATTGTATTTGTATTGTCTGTATATTTTTTTCAATGTTCTATGTTGAATGTGTAGCAATAGAAATAAAATCTAATATGCGTAAAAATTATTTTTTGTTTACAATGTAGTTTTATTAAAGTTTTTAATTATTTTTAGCTGTTCCTACTTATGTTTATAACTTATGTACATAAAATACGGAGTTAACTACTAAGACAACGAATTAAAAAAATGACAAACAAAAACAAACAAAATTAAATACATCCCAGCAACCTCAAATAGTAAATAAAAAATAAAGATTGTAAAAAAAGTCTAAAAAAAACTAAATAAAACTAAATTAAACACGTAAAAAAAACATAGGCAAACGAGTTAAAGAAAGTCTATAAGAATAAAAGCACATTAGTTAAAAATAATACTACATTATAATACTACTACAACAAAATAAAAAAAAAATAGAAATGGAGGTTACGTTGCTAACTATACAAGAATTTAGATACATGCAAAATAATCGAACAGTAAAAACACTTTTAGCATACAAAGCAGTGATAGATATTAAAATAAAAAATCTACAAATAAAACCCTACAAGTACACAAAAAACAACATAAAGCAGATATTCAAATAAGCATGCAAAATATGAAAACTGATTGCAAAAAATAAAGATAAAAAAAATTTAAGGAATTGAACAGAAGCAATAAAGAATTTTTACCTTAAAGTTGTCA
Organism: Aquatica leii; assembly: GCA_035610365.1. Classification (NCBI taxonomy): domain Eukaryota; kingdom Metazoa; phylum Arthropoda; class Insecta; order Coleoptera; family Lampyridae; genus Aquatica; species Aquatica leii. The sequence goes on along the minus strand of CM069432.1, from coordinate 207,759,518 downwards.
AACAACGTTTAGTATAATAAACATATAAGCAACAAACACAGAAACAAATTTAAAAAAGATTTAAGTCAAAATGTGTTAATGATGCTAAAAACCTATGACGCACAAGTAGATAAAAAGGTATACACAATACTAAAACTACAACTCCACAAATTATAACAGGTAAATTGAAAGTAAAGTTTAATTAAAGAAACTTAATAATAGTAACAACACAAACAAGAACACAACACAAAAAGAGTCTTAAAAAACAAATATAGTTTATCTGGTAGTAGGAAAAAGAAAACACCAAATAATCACTAAATGAAAGAAAAAGATATAAAATCTTTTAAAACTCACAAAAGGCTATCGTAACGTGACGTCGCGACGTAATTTTCTAAAGATGCAAAAAATAGTGTCAAATCTATCTTTTAAAATACATTTGTAAGAAAGAAGAGAAGGTTAAAATGAAACCTCTTGGAAAGCTTCATCTAAATTTCGATTTAAATCAAGCAGATAATACTGCGAAACGTAATTTTACACGGCATTTTCTAGTGCAGTTTATAGTTAAAAAAATTTAACAAAAAAAAAGAACTGACTTCACACAATGAATTAAAAAGTAAAAAATTATTTTTGTGTTGCGAACATCGCAAACGTCAATATTCGTTCGTTAGTGTAGTTACGTAATGAACGAAAAAAGCTCTAGAGTGGCAAAATGAAAACTAGGAATTCACATAAAAGTACGTGTTCAAAGTCAATTAATATATTAGAACAAATATGCGACAGGTAGAAAGATCATTTTAAAAATCTTGAAATTCAGTTAAAATTGAAGAAAAACGATGTTAAAGTTAATGTCAAATGTGACAGATTTAGTAATAAATGTAGTACCAACATTATATTTCTGTTGCTTTTTTTAAATTTTTTTAAAAAAGAATGTAATTTTATAAAAGGCAACACAAAAAATAATGTACATTACTCTCGTCGAAAGAATCATAGCATAACTCACTCACATGCAACGCTCGGCCGTGTGGCCTCGCGTCGCATTAACGTTCGTTATGCTATTTGGTACTTTCGACTCTTGTTACGTAAACTACTATTAATTTAGTTTTAATTAAACGACAATTTTTTTATTTACATAAAATAATTTTTTGATGCTAAAGTTTATCAAAATACTTTGGATGGAGATTGCTTTTTTAGAAACTTACAAGTAATTGTAATTTTGCTACCAATTTTCTTTATTTAAAAATGAGAGACATATTAACTGATCAAAAAATAAACTGTTTGGTAAAAAAAATAGATTATACAAGAACACTTAACACTGGAATAAATCCGCAATTGCCACCTTCATAATTCATCTCTACAGAAGTCTCTTCTTCTTCAGCTAATGTATTTGGTATTAGTTTTTTGTAGTATTCATCAGGTTGTAGCAATTCGCTTAATGTTAGTCCAAAATGTTTTCAGGGCAGTTTTGCCATATCTTGCAGGTTTGAATTTTTTACTGCTGTACACTCAGGCAGAATGACGTCAGTATTAATTTTCCCATATGATTTTCTTTGTTTGGTAACATATTTTTCCACGCGTAGATCATTCTTGTAAAAGAGGTCTATTTTAACCAAAGTTTTAGCGATTTGTTGCGGAAATTTTCCAACCAAAAACTATGTAGTCTTATCTAAAATTAAATACTATTGAATATTCAGAAAATATGCAAAAGTATTTAAAAGGTTTTACTATAGTTTCTAGCTTTTGTATCTTTTGCTCAATGTTACCAAAATCCTGTCGGACGGTAAAAAAGAAATTCCATCTACTGCATTTGTATTGTGGTCGCAAAGTAAGTAACATTAAAATCACTTACAGGCAATCCGCACAGACCCGGAATGGTGACAGCCTTTTTGATCTGGCCAGATCACAAGCGTGAAGCGAGTTTACTAAACTAATATTACACTGCTGGGGAAACTCGTAAACACAATAAAAGTTTTTTTAAATTACCATGTGTCATGAACGCAAACTAGAAAACGAATGGATGGAAATATGGTAATAAAGATAAGCTACAACAAAAAAAAAGAATAAAATGTACACGTTGATGTACTTGGCGTTAACATACTATAAATATAATCTCAAGACTTTTCACGTTTACTAAAGCATTACTTGGCAACAATTTCATGCACATTCCTACCATAATCAACTTTTTATTTTCACCACCGCAGCCATAAGCCAAATGGTTATAGGGTTTATATCTGTAAAAATAATCGTGGTTAGGGTATGGAAAACTGCCAAAGTGATATCATTTGAACTTTTGCTGAGCTCTTCTTCCGTCCACCAATAAGAAACAACGTACTCTTTTGTAAATTTGTAGATGTACAATTGCCTGATCAGGTAGTTTAGAAAACGGTTAATTTTTCTGGAAATCAAAGGAACATCATGGTTTCGCATATTTAAAAGTTTATAAAATCTTCAGCTCTAGCTTGATAAGCTTTTTTCTCAACAGCTATATGATTTTTCCTTTCGTCAACTTTTCCCATCTTCAATTGCTCAGTATAGTGCAAACAAGTGAACCACGCGTCAGTACGTAAGTTTTTAAAACTTAAACTAAAGGTAGTATTAAAAATGTGGCAGAAACAGAAAAAGTATAGCAATCCCAATTTTACGTTTCAAGGTCTTCTGAATGTGTGTAACAATTTACCTATAATAACTCTCTAGTAATGTAGTATGGAGCTGACTTTTCATATTTTCTCGGTTCTATCACAAGATGGGCCTGATAAATAAACCGGAAGTGGGTGTATCCGCCATTTTTAACAGTTTTTCTTATATAATTTTGTACGAATGTAAATTGTTTGAATTATTTTTACAGGTTTTATAGAGATCATTCTTCCTAACAATTTATTCAAATAGAAAAATTTTCTAACATTTATTAGTTTATTAGAAATTTGATATATAATTTAAAATGAATTCTAAATATTGTCTAGGTTCGAATGCTGCCTGCGACGATTTTTTGATTGATTGATTTACTAAAGTGGAAAGCAATATCGAGGCGAACAAATATAGGAGTTAGTCGATATGACAACATAACCTCAATTTACTATATTTCGGTTATATCTTAATGAAATCGAGAAGAACAACTAGGAAGTTAATGCTAATGTGCAATACTTAGTACTTTTACTATTATTTCTTTTAAGCAAATAAAATTATAAGTTTTCTAAATTCTTTATATTCTTTTGACTTCAATTTGAAGATTAAAAATATGTAGAAATTCCTTATAGAAAAGTCGTGTTTTTTATATAGATTTACTAGCGGTTTATGACACAGTTGCATCGACTGTTTTTTAGGTAGCTTTAAAAAGCAAAACTTTTTGGGACGACTGTATTTCAAAATCGACATAATACTCAATCTAAAAAACTACAGCTTTCTCTAGTATTCGGAAAAGCTAAAACCCCGATTGCAGGCAAAAACGTAACTTTATCATACAACAGTTTACAGATTAAAATCGGGATTTGAGCCGGCTTGGCCGCTTTCAGGCTGGACTATAAAAAATACTTTGAGCCAAGTTTCGAGTCGGTTCTACAGTTTTTAGATTCGGGCCGGGCCGAGACGAGATTTGATAAAATTCTGTCGCTACCTACGGTTTTCTCTAAGAGAAAATTTGGTATTTTTGGTGAACTACTAAAAAACTTTCGTTTATGCTAATCCAATAGACAATCGAGAAAACTTTTTGGAAATGATTAATTTCCAATGTCGCAAAATAAGGACTAATGTTGCAGCATTGTAAAAGGTTCAACAATCTTCAATTCTTAAAACTAAAAAATGCATAAGAGTAGAAAGAGCTCAACCGACAGAAAATTATTCAATAAAAGCTATATTGAACAAAAATTTTGTTTTTGTAAATAGTACATTTCATCGATGTCGATCAAGAGTATATTTTTTTCAGTTGAAGGTTTAACTTGTCCAAAAATATAAGTGTTGCCTCTTTATAGTACAGAGGATAAAAAACAGCATTGCTGTGTTAGCTTCTATCGCCGTAGAGGGCCGTGGGAAAAAGAGTGTATATTATTTTTATGTGTCTTATCTGAATCCGAAAGATTACCCACATATTATAACACCCGTTATAAAAATAGGCTATTTTGATAATATTTAATTTTTGAGCTCGTTTTATCTATCGTACTAGATTTTTTAATACATCAAACTTCATATTATTTGTTCAAACGCTTAAAATCTTTGGTATTCGGGGGACTTTTGTAGCGGTTTTTTAAACTAGAGGCGCAAATAAGTATTTTTTTTACTAAGAATATAGTTTAATTGAATTAGTCTTTCTAAATTAAAATGTATAATTTGAGATTAAAGTAAATATATAAAGTTAGTTACAACAGCGATAATAAAGAAAAACTAAAAAAAGTTATGAATATAATAACGTAGTATTTTATTTATTAACGATGATGCCACGTATGACATTGAGGTAGGATTAAGCATAATTTTTAACATTACCTTTGGCAGTTGTAACAGATTTAACCAAACTGTGTTTGGAATCGATTTCAAAAAATAATTTCATGTAAATAAAAATTTTATCGTTTAATTGTAAATAAATAAAATCATTATTTTTTACTTTTTAGTACATTATATTTGATGCATTTTTTGATGTCGGTTCTTTTTGTTTGATAAAAAAACTTTTATTTTTTCTTTTTAATGATGTTTGAAATAGTGATTACACTCATTAAAAACCTTGAAAATGTACATAGTTCAAGAGATTTTTATGCCGATGTAAACTTGAGAGTTTGATCATTCTCTCAAGGATCCCATTATCAGAATTTGTCCAAATCAAAAAAGGGACCACTACTAATTATCTTTCTTTCTAATAAAAAAGAATAATCGAAATCGATCAGCGTTGTAAAGAACGATCGCTAAACATGGCCTACATTAAAAAAAATATATTCCGACAAATTGAATAACGACTCCTTTTTTTGAAATTGGTTAAAAAATAAGTGAGTATGTGGATGTGGTACAATAAATTTTCTTTCCATGTTTATTGTTTTATTTCGAAGGAACCGATAAAACATATTGGTAGTTACCTATATAATGCCATAATGGTATTTAAAAATATTTACTGACTTCAAGAGTCGCCACTGGTGTCATACTTAAGAAACCATTTGCTAGTGACAAAATGTATAGAGTGATAAAAGAAAAATCAAAATTAAAAATGCTTAAAAAGCGTACTGTAAAACAAAATTAAGAATCTGAAAAAAAACGATAGAAAAAATCATACAATAAAAAAATAAATTGGAAAAAAGAAAACGAAAAACTGAGAAAACGAAAAGCAAAATGTATGTATAGGTACATAAAATATTTTAAAAAAATGTAAACAGCCAATAAAAAAATAAGACACATTAGAAGTTTACATCTTTTCTTCGTCTCTTTTTTGTTTCTTTAGATTGTCTCCATATTTTAATAATACCAACACATATAAAAATAAAAGCAGATGTGATGTGATACTTTTAGCATATTTATTAAATATATATAGTTTGCTTTAAAATAAAACTAAATTAACTAAACAATTCGATATTTTGCTTTTATATACGTCCTGGTGTAGTTTAAAATAATTTTTTTATGGATTAGTGTTAACATCCTTGAAATAAGAATGTAATTTCCTGTTTCATATATAAGTGTTTAAAAAATATCTTAGATAAGCTTGATTAATGAAATAATAACCGCATGCAATGACATAAAAATTAATATCAATTAAACTTTTTATTCAATAAATATAATTTAGTTAACAGCATAATTATAGAAATATTTAAATTTGAAAACAAGTACTAAATAAAAATTACATGCACATTTAGTCGGCTAATGAACCTTTCTTTTAATAAACTGGTTCTCTAGCCCCAGGTATTGATAAAATTCCTATCTTTTTGTGTATTCACAATTAATGACATCAGACTGCGTTTTGTGGTTGCGGTTATCTGGTGTAATTTGTTCTTACATAACTTTAATTTACGTTTGTGAGTCACTTGAAATTCTTAGAATAATTTTGTGGAAGTAAATTATTTTGTGAAAAAAATTGTTGCACAATCTTATTTAAAAATATTTGGATTTTTAGAAAACAAGTTCTTTCCATAAATATCTACGTCAACGCAATTCTAAAAGAGAAAGAAAGCGCACAAGTAGATAAACGCAAATACGTAGAAATCCCATTATCGTAACAGATGCGACCTTTAACTTCTTCAATCGTGCTTCATAATAAAGTACATATATAAGAGATTGCGCATCGTGTTACATTCAGTTCAGTTTTAACAGCGTTCGAGTTCGTTACAATAATGAAGTTCCATTTAGTTTTGTTATTAACGTTACTGTGTATTTGTGCGGAATGTAAACGATCAGGTGGTGGCAGTAGACCATCGCATTCTTCGCCTAGTCATCATTCGTCTCCTAGTCACCATTCATCACCTAGTCATTATTCGCCGCCCAGCCACTATTCGCCTCCAAGCTATCATCCACCGCCCAGTTATCACCCACCGCCCAGTTATCACCCACCGCCTAGTTATCACCCACCGCCTAGTTATCACCCTTCACCCACACACAACATAGGATTTGGTAATTTGCATCCATCTCCAAGTCCCAATACTGGAAGTTCCCACCCAGCACCTAGCAACAGACCTGGTATTGGTTTCGAAAATATACATCATCAAACAAATACACACTCTACTGGAAGTGGTGCACCTAGTGGGCCACCTATTCAAAAACCAGGTATTGGATTTGAAAATGTTCATCATCAAACAAATGTACGTCCATCAGGTAGCAGCGTTCCTACAGCACCAATAGGACCACCTGTGCACAAACCTGGCATTGGATTCGAAAACATTAATCATCCCTCACCACCACAAAATAAACCACACGATATAGGATTCGAAAACGTACATAGTCGATTACCTTCTCATCCTAATCAACAACCACATTCTAACCAACAACCTCACCCTCCACCACTTAATGCTAATCAACATAATAATAAACCTTATCCTACACAACCTGGTCATCCTTCTAATACGAATTACCACCCTCCACCTCCAGTGTATCATCCTTATCAACCTCAAACGCATATAACAAATAATAATCACGTATTTTATCAACCACCTGTAAGACCTCAATATACACCTCCATCGGTAACCACGACAACGATTCATCATACTATACCTGTGTATCAACCGGTGTATACATCACCAGTGTATCATACTAGCAGCTCTGGGTTTGGCAATACTGGATCTTTTCTTGGAGGGTACTTAATAGGACAAATGTCGTCAGGTCACTACCACCATCACCATTATACTACGAGTAACAACAATAACAACTACAATAACAACTACAATAACAACTACAATAACAACAATAACAATTACAATAACGCTTATTATAGGGATGAAACTCAGGGTCCATCTCCAGTAATTTATACTGTTCATCATTACTATCAAAATCCGGAACAAGTGTCGTCTAAGTTTGAAGTTAACGGTGACAAAGTTGTGCAGTGTACCGGCAAAATTACAGAAACTTTTTGTGCACCAAATACTAATGCTTTGTGTTTAAAAAACGGAACCGTGCTGTGTACAACTCCTTTAAATTTTACAACACCGTGTAATAACAGTATAAAAGCCGCTTGTGTGTATACAAAAATTGATTGTGCCGGACATCCACCGTGCAACGTGACAGCAAATCAAACATACATCGATTATTTTGTTCCATGCCTTTCAAACATGACTTTACATTACGGTGTCGATTACAGTTACGGTGTGTTACATGATGCACCACGAAATTATGATTTATGTGTAACTGCGATGGCTAATAAGCAGGTCGTGAGTTCACCAGTTGCAGATCTTGTAAAGTTTGTAACACAACTGGGGTCGTATTATTCAAAGAATGTTATAGGATTAAGTATGTCTACAAATGGTACGTTTAAAGCTAATTAGTGCTGATACATAATTTAGTAATTATGTATTTCGAAGAGTTTAATTTTGTAAACTTGGACTTTCCTTTACGCATAAAATAAATATTTATAAGAAAATGATTGTATTTATCATATAGTATAAATATAGAACTACTTATCAATCACACAGATAAAAGTGTTTACGAGTAAATATTATTACATGTTTTTAAAAGTTTAAAATTCCTTATAGTTTAGTGTGTGATTAAGCGGACAATTACTTTTTTAATTAGACAAGTGCCGACGGTGGTTTCAATTATAAATTAACAAATAACGTGTGTTCTTAGCAGGCAGCGTTTAGATGATTATGTTGAATTAAAACTTCTGCAACTGATTAGTTTTTGATAATTTCCATTACATTTTTTAATCTCATGTAATTGTATAATACTTTTTAGTGAATATAATAATCAATAAAATAGAAACAAAATTTTATAATTTATAAATCTATTTTAACGTCTAATTGTTAAACAATTTTACATAATAATTATTCTTGTTTCAATTAAATTCTAATATGTCAATGATAATCTTCGTTTTTTTCTAATTGCTTATAACAATGCTCTTCTAACCTTACTCAATATTTTTTTAACTAACCGTACAGTGCGATATATACAGTATGGCTAATAATTAACTGCTGGCCGAAGTATTGACTGAAGAGTATTTTTATTTAAAGGTTTTTAAAGTAAGTATTAATGATTTTTCAATGTCTAATTTTAAGGATTCTATAATGGTTTTGTTGCGGCAACGTTACTTGTTTTCGTATGGTTTTCATTTTCAATTTCGACTACAGAAAATTCGTGCATACTGCTAAATAATGAAATTTTTTCAATGTAGAAACTCATCTATATTGCTAACTAATAAAGTGAAAATGTGTTACTGAACTACGTTTACAAGGATTTGTAGTAGTTTAGTCTAGTAGTTGTTTTGGTTTATTACATTTAAACCAATATTATTTTTATTATTTTATACTATTCTAAATAGTTTACAAATTTTATTGTAAGAACATACACAAATTGCTTGTTCATTTATAGGTTACGTTTTTTTACTGCGATTTGATTGCTGTTCTTCATGTATCACATGTTTAGAAAGTTTAACACAAAATTAATAGACAGACGCACCTCGAGACGCACCTTGTTTTACTATTTAGAGTAAACTTCAAGTCAACTAAGGATGTTTTTAGTATTTAAAAATTTAATTTAATGTGACATTAAATTGCAATAAATAAACGCTTGAATCTCACCAAAACGTTAATAAATTTTTGTTGTTCTGTTCTTTACATGTAATCCAGTACAGTAAATTGTTTTACGAAAATATTCTAAAGACTTCTTTAATAGCAGAATTTAAATTTCTACTGATTATACTTTAAACGCACGTAGTATTTGACATTAGACTGATTGATTGATTGCACTTTGAAATCTTGTTTTAATAGATCGGCATCCGATTGATAGAACTAGTTGTCAAATATCCGGTAGTATAAAACAATAGCTTTAATTAATATTAACAAAATGTTTAAATATTTTAATTGATTCCTTAATTTTTTCCAGATGTTAGTTAGAAACATAAGCCAAAACCTTAGTATTTTCAAACAAAATTTAATAACTTGTTCTTTGCATATCTTTTATACTGCTGACTTAGATTGTTTAAGGCTACTACACCTTTGATGTTTTTTAACACGGATTTCTACGCTTCTATCTGTTTGTCCAATATATGTACGTACGACTACAACAGCAAGAAAGGTAGATATAAAAGTAGATAATATACTGTGCTTTAATTTTTTGATAGGATCCGTATCATAGAGACATAGAGTAGATCAACGATAAACAACATTTGAAGATTCCGTTGTTACTGTTGACTTGATAGAAGTAAACTTTTAAATAGATTGTGGAATACCCTTTACACTACAGTTCTTTGCAACTAACGCTTTAATTAGTTAATTTAACTCATTTTGAAGATTTTCTAGTTAAAAAACAGCTTTTTGCACTTAATGATTCACCACTAATAATTTCTGAGAAGATAGATGGGGAGAAAATCGGGAAAATCAAATTCATAAATGAAAAAAGTTTTATCAGCGTATCTGTATCAACATTTGGGTTTTTGATAAAAAATGGATATAGTTTTTACCTCAAAATTTAAAATAAATATATTAGCAACAACTAAAAACGAAGAAGCCATGACAATTCATAATTTATGTGGGTAAAGTTTCTTTCAAAATATAAAATATAAGACATCAAACATTTTTTGACAGTAAACACTATGTCTTGCTATGTAAATGGCACCGGTAGTAATTTGACAGATACTAAAAAAAAAGAGTTTGCGTAAGCTACTTGTGACAATATGTATATATTTAGTCGTTTGTGAATACAATCGACAAAAAAGAAATACAGTAAAAGGGTACTTACTCTGTTTCTAACATGCGATTAGCGCTGTTGTATACCAAAACAACCTCTTAAAATGCTAAAAAATGAGATAATGAATACCAAGGTGGTACCACAAATTTCATTCGATGTTAATACACAATGTTCACTCAGTTTTAAAATTTTTAATTGATATTTAACACATGTAACGTATACTAGTTGTTGACATGATTGCATTGAGTAACTAACGAATTAACACAGGAATTCTTGCATGTCTTAGTTATTGACCATTTAGAAAAAGTAATTAAACAGTAATTAAACATTTTCTGAAGTAACACGTGGCGGTACTCAAAATGCTATTAGAATAAAAGAAAATTTAATCTCTCCATCAGATAGAAATGCACTTTTACTTCAGCAATTCTTTCACGTACAACTATTGCAAAATTGTTAAATTCGAGTATCACTGATCCTTTTGCTAGCACGTGCTGTTTTCTTAACGTTGACAAAAACGGAACAACAAATGGAAAGTTGTACACAAAGTTTCCAACTTGGCAAAATTTATACAGTGCAAGAAACTATAACAAGGTTTGTTAACATAACAATTTGAAAGATACATATTTTATTAGTAGGTAAATTTATAACGCTGACAATTAGTCAAAGAGCAATAACAGATTTATAAGTTTTAGGTAATCCGCAAAATTAAAAAGCTTTAGAATGTTTTGGTATTAAAATTGTTTTGTTGGTTTCAGTAATGGGCGACTTTTAATGGGTTTAGATAGTGCTCTTTCAGAATTTTAAAAAAATCTTTTATACGAACGGTCTGAGAGAAAATTGAAGATTTTGTTATCATAGTCTAATTGCATCATAATAACAGTAGAGTTCTTTTTGTCATTTATCAAAAAAATGGGAAACGGATGGAAGAATCTACAGCTAATAGATTATTCTCAATTTGAAGCTGTTTTAGAGCAAATACATAAGTAAAACTTTTTCACTGCTGTTTTTGCAGAAGATAATGAGCGTAAAGATAATTTTTTTTAAAGTAGTAATTTGTTAAATTATTTGTAACTGTATTTTTTTAAGTTCGTGTAAAAAAATTCAATCAACAAAACTCCAATGGGACGGTGAATGGATCCTAGCAAGTTCTAAATGCTTTTCATTAATAAATTTTAACTTACGAGTAAATTGCTATCTTTTGTTAACATTTTTAATAAAAATCAAATTTTTTTTAGGTTGGTTACATATATTAAATAGACTTTGGTAAACTAATTGCAATACCAATACCCAACTAGATCCATACAAAGCAAAAGCATAACTGGATTTTACATGGTAACGGGTGATAGAGATTATTCGCAAGCCACGTAACCTGTTTGTTTGCGTTAACTATACAACAGAGTCACGTGGTTTGAGAATAATGTTGATTCCACTGTATATTGTATAATGGGTAAAAAATTGTTGCTATTACCAACGAGTATGCATATTTGTAGCCGAGCCGAAGACGAGGCTGGCAATTCATACGAGTTAGCAATACACATTACTCACAAATTAACTTTTTCTGCCACTATAATTTATTTAATTATTAATCAAAATAAAATTAAACTTTTTACAATAACAAATAACGTGGAAAATAAATAATCTAAATTAAAAAATTTATTTTGATAGCAACACCTAAAATGACAATTAAAAATTATATGTCAAAACTTTGTTTTTATTTTATGTCAATTCTTCAGTACTTATTCTACAACTAATAAGTGTAACTACTGTTTGACTTTTAGCTATTTACTTCTATTTAGAAAAATTGTAAGTATAGTTTATCTGCTTTAAATACATACAATTTTTGGTTAAATTCAAATCATTTACTATTTTAATTTTTTTAAAACATTAATTTCAAGCAAAAGTTAATATGAATCTGCTGAGTCAGTTTAAAAACATAAATTATTTACAACATTTTGCTTTTACCGCTAGTAAATAAAAGAAGTATATGTACATATGCGGAAAAGCAATATCTAGCATGTTGGTATGTGGTCGGTATTTTCTTACAAATTGCAACTGTGAGAATATCGTATAAAACAAATAAGGCAAATTTATAAATATTTAAAGATAATTTGTAATGAATGTTTGTTATTATTAGGAATGGAACTTTACGAACTAAAAAGCTCTGTTTTGGTGTAAAAACTATTTTAATCTTTTTATAACGAACATTTAGAAAATGCAAGATAAAATTATTGAGCTACTGTAACTTTAAATATAAGAAATAATGCAATAAAAATTTTTTTTAACAAAACAAATGTATTGTAGCTTCGCAATCTCGTTACTTTGGAAAATGAACTGTAGAAAAAAACAAAAAGTCAATTAGAAAAGTAAAGATAACAGTGATAAGGTATTTTTGCTGATAAGTACTTTTAAATATGTAATGTTCTTAATGTATGAACCAGTGATTTCAACTAGTCTTGTAACAATTATTTGTTCTTGTAAAATTTATCTTGTGTTATCTATTATAAATATAAAGTACAAAGTGTTTACGATTACATTTGTGTAAAAGTATATAAACACTTATAAAAACAGAATTAACATAAGAATAAATTATAACGTGCAGATATCTGACATGTGCGGAAGAAACATCTTGCTATCTTGCAACTATTGATAAATGTCAAAAAATAATTATAATTATATAATTATAATAACGGAATATTTGTGCAAGTCTTTTAAATTATGTTTTTATAATTCATTATCCAGTACGGTAATATTCACTTGTACGGAAATGATTTTGACCTGAAATTGGTCAAACAGAATGCAGTGTTGTCCAATCGCAAATAAACGTACAATATGTATCGTATTATCTGTTAGTCGTAGAAAAACAAACTACATATATGAAAATCATCATCAGTGCATAATAGTATTTAGTTTTAATTCATTTATTGTCATTATCCTTGAGTTTATCAAATGTTGGGCAAACGATTTTAATTTGCACAATGAGGTGATTACAAATGACAAGCTAATAAAAAAATAAAAACCAGTAAATCAATAAAATATCAGCATAATAAATCAATGTATTTTCAAATATAAATCAAAACTTATCTGTGACACAAGAACCACTGCCAAACAAATACAAGCTTATTAGAACTTAACTAAAACGGGACACAAAGCAATAATAACACTGACACGCAAAACGTTGCAGTTGACAAGAAAATGGTTTAAACATCAACAAAAAATAGAAACAAAAATGCTAAAAAAGCAAGCAAAAACAATACAGAACATGACAAAGGTAATAAATCAGAAATTAAACATTAGCAACAGACAATTGCTGTCCTAAATCGAAAAAACAAGAAATAAAAAATATTGCTGTTGCGTTGATTTTTTCATTCAATACAACAATAAATACTAAATAACCAGTTTTTATAATGAGACATCTAGCCAATCAACGTATATTTGCAAAGTTAAAAAATATTCAATTTTAGAAGCAAAAACTACCAGTAGTGTTTATTAAAGTAAATAATTATAGGAATTATATATAAAACTTAGATATTTTTTATATTATTTTTTTTTCTACGTGTCATAAAATTTGTCATTTAATATAATAGAAGTTTCTTATTTTTTTGTTTCTCAAAATTTAACAATAGATTATGTATAACCCTTCGGTATGTAATTTAATTTGATAAACTAAATGACAAGGTGTTTGAACGCATATAACATTACAAACATTAAATATTTTTTAGATTAGCAAAATTCTACTTGTACTACAAATAATAAAGTATGAAATGATAATTTCCGAAAAAAAACTTATAATTTTTATGCTACAAGTTAATGAGGAAGTAGTAAATTAAGCGTGGAATGACGCAACCCATATTCCACTTACATCATTAAAATAATTATATACTATGCAAAAAAAAGTAATTTTTATCTTAAACAAATAAAAAGACGCAAAAATATTTTATAAAAGTGAAAATTATGAATAACAAAATAGCGAGACAACTGTTATCGATAGAAACCAAATCCCTGATATTCAAAGTTTGTTAATACAAACGTAGTAAAGTGGAAAGTAATATATTGTTTATAAACTAAAGGCCATATATGTACCTTAGAACGTCTGTTTATTGCTATTTAAATACTCACTTTTTTATTTCATAATTTGTAAATGTAATTGTATTTTAATAAACACAACTTCGCTTTTTTTTAAACTTTGCATATACCAGATGTTGACTAATAAATTAAATCATGATGTATTTATGATCACAAAAAAATAACATATGCTATTTAAAGCAATGTTTTTGTTGGTTTTTGTTTGATCAATGTTTTTGCTACTTTTTAAGGGCGTTTACTGTAACAAATATTGTCCTTGAGACGGATGTTGACGTTTATTTAGAACATACTGTTTAAAGCTATCAAAGCAAGAAAAAACATTAATTATTTTGTGCGTTTAACCAAAAAGTTGTGTCGAGAAGAATTATAAATATGGAAAACTAACAATAATAGTTAGAAATGCATTATTTAATTTAGTTAAACAAGTAAATAAATTACCAATTGTGAATTTGATATAATCTATTTGAATTCGCGCTTAACATTAAAAATATAAACTTGGCAGTTTTTCTTAAAAAAAATTAGCAGACTAACTAAAGAATATTTATTTGTAAAAATATTCAAAAAAAAAACTACTATATTGTTTCACCCAATTTTGGATCATGTTTTGTTTAACCTAGATTACAGAAACTTGTTTTTTAAATAAAAAAACTACCAATCATGAAGTAATAAAAAAAATGCGTTAAGCTAAATTATTTGTTTCATGATTTTTTTATTTTTTTCCTGTAAAACAAAATTAAGCAGAAAAAAATAATTCTATAAAAAAAATTAAGTACTACATCGTTCATCTTTTAACCTTAATATCATTTTGATAACACTTATGTCATGTTGAAACATAAAATGACAAAAGATTTTCATAACTAAATAACACAACTTTTTTTAGTGCAGTTGTCATCCTGACAATTTGCTGAATCACGCCCATTCACAGCTTTATAAACATTTTGTATCCACTCTTCTTTTTTACATAATTAAAACTGTCTTGTTAAGAACGTTTTTCGTTTCTTTGTAAGAAACTAACTTTGTTTATAACACCGCTATCGACAATTATTTATATTATTATTCCTTGAGTATAAAGGTTTTTTTGAAAATCCTTAACTGATGTTACACTTGGCTGTCATTCAGCATTAGAACTAAGCGGATGATTAATATCTGGGATTTTATACCATTATGCGAATTGTATGTAATCTGTTACTTAGTCACCATGCATACTTTGTTAGATTCACATCGGTCTTTTAAACAAATATAAGGTGCATCTGCACAACTTAAGCGTTTTTATTTCGCGTAAAAACATTGGTCCTTCAAGCCGGATTTATTGTTTTAAAAAATCAGTTATAGTTTATGTGTAATTCATTTGTATTTTATTCGAGTGCAATTTAAGCTTTGCATTAAAATCAAGATCAATTGTGACTTAAGCATCAAATCATCAATATTATTTTAAGTGTGGTACACATCAAAATACACATTAGCGTATGCTACTGCTATATCTATTACACCACTAAGATTCAAGAAATTTCAGTTAAGTAGTAAGTACGCTTTATACTTACTTTATATCCTTCTTATCACTGTCTTAATTTGACGATTCATCTCACGAGCTAGAATTAGAGTGTTTTGAGAACACCTTTCAAATTTCGACCAAAGCTTGAAATTTCATAAAAAAGTGTTTAGTGTCTACACCACAAATTATATGCGATACAAATGTTAATACCATTTAAAATCATAATGAAGTTGTATTACCAGTGCCCAATGCGACATGCAATGCTAAATAAAAATTGTGAATTAAATTTTATTATTTAAATAATTCATTAAAAGGCAAAGTAGCTCAAAAAATAAAACGTTGTCTAGAAGGTACTAAAATAAAAAACTTGCTATAAACAATAATTTTAAAGCATTATTTAACTTAGAATTAATAAACGCGATACTTATTCTGAACTGCAAAATTTTCTTGATGAGTTATGAAAAATCATGCATGTGTTAAATCAGTACGAGCAATCAAGCATTGATACAATATTAATATACATAGATAGTGCAAAATTAACACCATTTACTCAACAAGGTAGAAAATTACTACAAAAAAAGATTTATTTGTGCGATTTTTTAGGTTCGCTTTAGGCTAATAAAAATAATTCAATTTTAACACAATTTCAAACGTAATGATTCAAACAATGTTTGTACATTAACTACTTGCAAAAAATGTAATCAAAAGCATCACACGTTACTTCACATTGATTATAACCATAATTAAAAATTCTACCAGACATCAATGTAGCTACTAAGCCCATTATATAATAATTGATGAAATAACCGATGAGTTGCTAATTACTACATTCGATTTAAATTCGTTGCAAATTTTTCGACACATAACGTTAGCAGATTCAAAGGCACACCAAACAAATAAAATTGACATACAAATAAGCGCTAGTATATTTTGGAACCTACTGTGTGTTGGTCAACATAAATTAGGTAAGGAGCCAATGTTACAAAAAAAAAGCTACGTAAGATCTTAAGTAGATCGCTAACACTTGAAAATCAAACAAACGCCATACTAATATGTTATAATACAGTAGAAACCAACAAAATGCATAATTAATTAGAAAAAATTTAAGAGTTGAAATAATGCAAAAATAATTCTTCTCTTTATACACTCGACGAACAATTTCGTGAAGTTCACTTCACGAAAACTACATCTCGCGATGAAGACCGTCATTTCATTATAAACATCCCATTTAAAAGTAATATTAATAAGTTACGTGATTTCAGACGACACGCCTTATAAAGATTTTATTGGTTGGAGCGCAAATTAACAATCTAAAAAAACAAGAATATTGTTATTTTGTAAAATAATGCAAAACATTATGTCATATGACTGAAGTAAACAAAGCATCCTTTAATAATACTATAAATTATTATCTTCTGCAGCACGCCGTTATTAAAACATTTAGTTTGATAACTAAAACGTGCATAGTTTTTGATGATTTTGCAACAACTGACTTGGGTGTTTCATTAAATAATATACGTGTTGGTCTTACAATCTAAAATAGTTTATTTTCTGTTTTGTTACGTTTCTGCAAGCATGCCTATGTAATTACTGCTGACATAGAAAAAATGTACCGGCAAATACTGGTAGCTTTAGATCAACGTAATTTGCAATTAGTCTTATGGAGACTAGATCTAATTATGACAATATCATTTTACAGATTAAATTTAATTATTTATGATACTGCATCAGCCCGCCGTACGGTGTCTCAAACAGACTATCAACATTTGTATCCAAAGTCATGTTAATCAATTGATAACGATTTTTATGTCGACGACCTATTAACAGGCGCCGATAGCATTCAAGAGCAAAGCAAAGTTTCGGAAATTCTAAATTCAGGTGGTTTCAAACATTGCAAATGGGCCTCTAACGACAATTGAGCTAAAAATCTTATAAGTACAAAAAAAATTTCACCAGAAATTAAAGTCTTTCTATTAAACAATAATGAAGCTAAAATCTTAGTGTTAGTTTTGGTTCCTTTGCACGATAGCTTCTAGTCAGACATAAGCGAGCTCAATGCACATTGCCAAATTAATAAACAAACTATTGTATCGTGATCGCAAATTTTTGCCCTTTGGGGTTTATCAGGTCCAGTAATCATACAAGCCAAATAAATACTCCAACTGCTTTGGCAAGAAATAAAATCGTGGGATAAAGGCTTGTCAATGACCAATTAGATAATTTAAAATTAATTAAATACATCGACATGTTTATGCAAAAATCCAATTAAAATTCCAGTTTACGGGTTTTCTGACGCATCAGAGTTAGCAAGTGGAGTCGGCGTTTACATCAGGTCCGTGAATTCTTCAGGTGTAATACAAACAAATTTGTTCTGTGCCAAATCTCAGGTTGCGTTTCTTGAAAGCATCAATTTATCTCGACTAGAATTATGTAGAGCTCAACTTTTACCGAGTGTAATCGATCAAATTGATGCAGCATTCAAAATTCAATTTAGTGATAATTTTTATTGGTGTGATTCAACGATCACTTTAAGTTGGATAATGTCCGCGCAAAACAAATAGAAAACTTTTATTGCCGAACGAGTTACTGAAATTCAAAATCTAAGCAAACAAAGAAATTGGAATCACATCAGGTTAAAAGATAATTCCGTAGATTTATTATCCAGAGACGTGTCCTCAAAGTATATTCAAAATTCAAAATCATGGTGGCACGGGCCAACATGATTAAGTTCGAAAATAAATGAGTAGCCGGCTCAAAGCTTACATTTCGACAGCAATTTAGATCCTCGCGTCAATTTACATGTAACTACAGAATCACATTTCTTATAATTTTTTTTTAAATAAACCAAATTATTGAAAATAAAACTTTGCTATTCAACCAATAATCGTTACATTAATACTTGTAACATGTTTCGATCTTTTAATTTCTGTTTTAGGTCATCATCAGACTTGAATTAATTAACAACAAACGTTTTTATAAAGTTAGATTTAAAGAGGAAATGTTTACAAAAAAGACATCACATATCGACAAACAAACTGGTAATGTAATTTGGAACACAAATGAACCCCAAGCAACACATTGGTATAAAAAACGTTTAAATAACCGTCTGATAAACGTGTATTACACGTTTAAAAACGTTTCAATGTCTAGTAAACGTTTATCAGACGAACCTTTGAACGTTTTTTATGCATTGCTTGGGAAAAATCCTTTAACAGTTACAGAAACACAAGATTTACTTCCTAAAATAATTAAAATCGCGCAGCATATGCAATCAAAACTAATTAATTAATAATTCGTAATAAGTGTATTAATAAGTGTATTAATAAAATAAGTTCATTATTGGCATTAAACTCTTTTATAGACAAAGAAGGCATCTTACGTGTAGGACATCGCCTTTTACATTTAAATTTCAATTATGATCAAAAAACATCCTAAAATTCTACCAGCAACGCACTGGTTAACAAAATTAATTTGCAAAACACATTTTATTATTGCATTTGTTGTGTAATTATTGATATTTTAGTAATTTTGTATTAGGTTGTGGTACAATCGATCACGAAAGACGCTAAAACAGATAACAAGTCGGGTGAGTCGAGTTAGTTCTTCTTCCGCTGTGATCGATTGATGCCATCTTTGAAATCTATAAAGTTATGTTAAATTATAAATCAGTTATCGTTAAAGCGTTTCATTTATTAATGGTTAAGAAGAATACAATTACTCAGAAGTGAGATTAATCAATGTCTTTGAACTCCTTGGTAAATAATCGGATACACGTGCTTTGGTTTTTGAATTACCTGTGTGCTGTAAATATTCGAGAGGAATATCGCTGCTGTGGATCAGGTGTGTAAAGTGACTGTGCTGTTTAATGATTAAGAAGAAGGAGTTTAAAAAGATGCTCGGAGGTGAATTTCCAGAAGATAATAAAAGCATGGCGGAAGCGGCGGAAAGCTTTACGGAAAAGGAACCACGATATTTTCAAAGCGTGGATAAAGTATTACCAGAATTTGATCCTGTAAATAACGGTAGTACGATTGAAGTGTGGTTAGAAAAAATAGATAAATACGGAAAATTATACGATTGAGACGAAGTCGCAATTAAACATTTTGCGTGATAGTGTGCCGTGTGAAATAAGAAATTGGCAACAACGGTGCGCACTTCTTAAAGAAACGATTGCGGTCACCGAAAACCCGGTCGACCTTCGATTAAATGCGCAAAATTAAAAACGGCAATCAAAACAAAACATCGTAGAATACTTTTTTGAAAAATTATCGTTATCTAAATGTCAAATGAAAAATTTGGAAACAATCGAATGAATGGTAGCTTAAATAATGTAAGATTTCGTGACTATTTAGGACCATTAAATAAATACTCGAAAACGTCATAACTTTTAAGAGATTTGAAAGAGGGTGTTAAATGCATAAGTGTTCCTAATTACAGTGAAATAAATAAAAGAAATTTTGAAAAATTGAAAAGTAACGATGGAATGAATTGTAAACAAGAACAAATTCGGTAAAATGTTTTAGGTGTGGTTTGTCAGGTCATTTTGCTCGAGAATGTCCAAGCAAAAGTAAACAGGTTATTTAGCAAAAAGAAGTGTTAAGCAAATATTATAATAAAAACAACACTGTTAATGATGTAAATACTGTTTGTAAATCTGTTAGAGATTCACATGCAAAGTACTTTAAGGATGCTTTAATCGATAAGAAACTTATTGACAGTTATATAGATTTAGGAAGTAGTAGTGTTACAATGCGAGAAGATAAGGCAGAAGAACTTTATTTTTCTTATGTCGAGTGTGATTCGAACCCATTAATTGGTTACGGACAAGGTGCTGTAAAACCGCTAGGATTATTTACTGCTTTATTGAATATTGATGGCGTGGAAGCAAAAGTAAAAGTTCACGTAGTGCCTAACGAATCGCAGGATGTAACTTTAATTATGGGTTACCCTTTTACTGAACAAGAGCATGTTCTTATCATTAGTCGTGCTGATAAACTAGAAATTAAGAACGTTTCAGAAGATCCAGAAAC
This sequence comes from Aquatica leii, assembly GCA_035610365.1. Taxonomy (NCBI): domain Eukaryota; kingdom Metazoa; phylum Arthropoda; class Insecta; order Coleoptera; family Lampyridae; genus Aquatica; species Aquatica leii. Next base: position 207,738,641 of record CM069432.1, on the reverse strand, counting down.
AAGTGAAAGTAAGTAAGTACTGATGTTACTAATCATGATTTGTGTATCGCAGGTGGTATTCGTGATCCCTAGATGTGTTTTAAAACTGATTTCATGGGACGCTCTGCATTAAAATTAGTGAATTTATCTGGGAATTATTGGAAAGTTAATAAAGGGCAACTAGTTACGCGTGGTGAAGTTTGTAATGAAGTAGAACAAAACTGTTACTGTAGAACATAAACGAGAAGTGAATGAAAAAAGCCGAGGAAGTTAATACCGATTTAGCTAGTGGTAAGTTAAGTGATTTGTTGCTGCTTATTGATGAGTTTAAGGACATTGTTGCTGTTAATATGCGTCAGCTTGGAGTCAGTAACATAAAAATTGACTTGATTAATGATACCCCAGTTTATTATAAACCGTATCGGTTATCAATTCCTGAGCGCAAGCAGATAAATGAAATTGTGAACGAAAAAAGAAGCAAATATAATTGATTCGCCTTTTGCGAGTCCGTGTCTACTCGTGAAAAAAAAGACGGGAGAGGCAAGACTTTGTGTGGACTGCAGAGCCTTGAATAGAATAACTGTGAAAGACTACTATCCATTACTAAGGATTGATGACCAACTGGATCTTTTGTAGAATAAAAGGTACTTTACAAGTTTAAATGTGTAATGCACCTGCTGTGTTTCAGCGACTAATGAACACCATTTAAAAAAATCTTATGTATACTACAGCAATGTCGTACTTGGATGATATAATTATACCAGCAGAGACATTTGAAGAAGGTATGCGGAATTTAAGAGAGGTTTTGTGTATTTTAAGGGACGCGAATTTAACTTTAAGAATAGATAAGTGTAAATTTTTTAGGAAAAACTTAGAGTACTTGGTGTTTAGTATTAGTGAATTAGAAATTGCGCCAGGTAAAACGAAATTACATGCAATTAATAATTTTCCTAAACCGGTAGACTTTAAATCAGTACGTAGCTTTGTTGGACTACTAAGTTATTTTCGGAGGTTTGTCAAGAATTTTGCAATTATTATTCGCCCGTTAACAGATTTATTAAGAAAGAAAAATAGTTTTTCTTGGGGTAGTGAACAGGATCACGCTTTTACTGTGATCAAACGAAAATTATTCAGTGAACCAACTTTATCCGTTTATAATGCAGAAGCAAAACTGAATTACATATAGATGCTAGTAAAATAAGGTTATGTGATGTTTTGTACCAACAACAGAGGGATGGTACTTGCATCCTATTAGTTATTTCAGTAGGAAAACAACTGATGAAGAGTCACGTTATCACTCTTATGAATTAGAGGCATTAGCTATTGTGAGTTCAATAGAAAGGTTTAGGGTTTATCTTATAGAAATTTCTTTTGTTATTAAAACAGATTGTAATAGTTTAAAATTGTTAAAGCATAAACGCGATATGAATCCAAGAATAGGGAGGTGGTTTATCCGACTATCCAAGCTTGACTATCAAATTGAGTATCACACTGGGGTGGTTAACACAGTAACCAACTCTTTGAGTAGGTATCCTGTCGAGGAAGAGGTCGATATGGGATTGGTAGGTTTACCTGTGTGCCATGTAAAGGTTACAACCGACTGGGTTGCTGCGTTGCAACGTGTAGGTGCCGAAATAAATTGCATTATCGATAAATTAGAAAGTGGAAATTAAAAGCCTCATAAAAAGTTTACACGTTGTAATAGTAGGGTGTTTAAGACATCAAAAAATCGTTTTCGTTTATATATCCCAAAAGATTTAGGGTATGATGTTGTTGGTGCTAGCCATAGGAATATTAATCACTTAGTCATAGATAAAACTGTTAGTAATGAAAAAGGAATGTTATTACTTTCCAAATTTACGAGATTTTGTAACCAAGTATGTAAACCGACACATAAGCTATATGTATCACAAGGGGTCTGTAACAAAAGGATCTGTTAGAGACGGAAGATACTTGTTTTTATAGGGTACATTTAGATCATTTCCGGGGTTTTGTTGTAAAAACTGATTGTCACAATAAGTTTACAGCTCATTTATTGGAGGAATTCTGCAAAAACTTTAGTATTATTCACGTAAAAATAGCTGCAGGTACTCCTCGAGGTAACGGTCAAATAGAAAGGTTATATAAGACTGTTCTGGTTTGTTTGTCTAAAAGTTTAGATTGTGAATCTGGTGATCGCTTATGGGATGATAAGTTGTTTGATCTTCAATGGAGTTTAAATAATAGTGTGCATTGTATTGCCAAATGCACTCCTTTCAAATTAATATTTAACGAATGATGTAAAGTCAGATGATGTCTGTAATTTGTTAAAAGAGCATAGAGAAGCTCAAATTCAAAACTGTGTTAAGCCAATTATGTCATCTGAAAATCTAAATGTAGGAGACTTAGTCTTAATTAAATATGGTATATCTTCTACTGGCGAAAGCCGAAAGTTAGAACGTAAATATAAGAGACCTTACTGTATTACTAAAGTGTTTAGTAACAATAGATTTATAGTAGAAGATATAAAGGGAGAACAGTAAACAGGTAGAATCTACAAAGGAATTCTAGCAAGTGAGCGTTTGAAGCTAGTGGCTAAAAAAAAGAGAAATAATGAATTAAGTTGAAATGTGTTGTAGAACGGTTGTAGGTAGTATTTTGACGAGGACGCCAAATAAGTCAGGAAAGCCGAACTGATGTGTTATTATTGATATTTTAGTAAATTTGTATTAGGTTGTGGTACGATCGATCACGAAGGACGCTAAAAAAGATAACAGGTCGGGTGCTAAAAGTCTATTGCCCATAATTGTGCTTAAATGTTTATTATCTTTCCGTGCAAAACTGCGTTCACTGCACCTGTATGTTGGTTTACTAAAGCACTTCATCTTGAATTAGTGAAGGATTTAACAACTAAAACTTTATTGATCGCCCGCAAACTCTAATCATAGTAGCAATTTTGTTAGAGCAAAGGCAGAATTAATTGCATTTTTATCAAATCAACAAGAAATTATAAATTCGTCAAAGCTACATAATACGACATAGCATTTTATTCCTCCTCGTTCACCACATTTTAGTGGACAATGGGAAATCGGGCTCAAAGATATTAAATTTCATTTGTGACGAATAACCGCTAACGCATTTCTTACTTTTGAAAAATGTTATTCATTGCTTACGCAAATGAGGCAGTGTTAGATTCTTGTCGTTTAAGTTTTTTATCAAATGATTTTAATCTTTTAACTCATGTGCACTTTCTAATTAGACAACAACACGGTGGAATAAAAAGTATATTGATAAACTTCAAGTTTGTTCCAAATAGAAAACCTGTCACAAGAACCTCGTACCGATAGGTGTTCTTGTACTAATTCAAGAATAAGGCGTTTCTGTTTTTAAATGGAAGTTTGACAAAATAATACTACAAATTTTGTATTACCCATAATTACTGTTAGTTAATCTAGACAACATAAAGTGTAGTGTTTAAAATTATTAAAAGTGACTATAATATTGTGTATCGATTTGTTGAAACTAACATTTCAAAGCCGGCAGGATGTTAACAATGTTTTTAGTTTCTTTGTTTGAAACCTTCTTGTTTATAATACCGCTATCGGCAATTATTATAGTATTATTTCTTGTATTGTACATAATCCTACATTTCCCGTATTTAAACGTTTTTTTTTTTTAAATCCTTAATTGTTGTGACACATGGCCCTCGTTCAGCATTGAAACTAAGCCGATGATTCATATTTGGGATTTTATACCATTAGGTGAATTGTATGTAATCTTTTAGTTAGTTACCATGAATATGACTTAAATGGGTCTTTTAAATAAAAATAAGATGTATCTGCAGAACTTAACCATTTTTATTTGGCCTAAAATCACATTGATTAATAAATCCTGTTAGCAAATACTATATATTCATTTTTAATTGATTCTATTATCTATATTAAAAACCCTATATAGATTAATTTTACGTTACGTTTCTTTCTATTTACCTCTATAATATTCTAAAAATATTTCTAAATGTAGACAATTGTCTTATTTTAGGGTTAGCATTTGCATTAAAAAAAAATAGAAATCATAAATAAATAATAAGAATCTTTAAACATAACAAAATAATGCCACGCAAAAATAAAATAATGACTAGTTACTAATACTAAATGAAATGGGATAAAACAATTTGTAAAAAAATATTAGCAGATTAATTACAAAATTAAAGAATTAGCTTAGTATTAAATCAAATAAGTAGTTAATGTTATTAATACGTCAAAAAAATAATGACCTAGAACTAACATATCATAAGTTGTGTTTGTTTCAACTGATACACTTTTGAGATAAAAAAAGATAAAATATAAAAAATGATGAAACCTTAGGTTATATCAAAAAGATATTTAACACTCAAAAGTTTTATTTCGTATCTAAAAATTACTCTTATACTCAAAAAGCTAAAACTAGAATAATAAATATAAAATACATATATGTATATAATAAATAAATTTATTATGTTATTGATCTACAAAACTACAAATAAAAAAGTCTAACTTATAGTACAAAAATTATGCAGAAATGTAATATAAAAACGAAGCAACAATTACCAAATAAATAATATAATAATAATAAATATAAACAAACAAAAAAGTTAATACAATAGTATCCAGCATTCATTAATAATTTTGTGATTATAGTTTGTAAACTAAACATAATTTTAAATTCGATAGAAACATTTAAAAGAGAAATAAACGGTACAAAAAAAAATGACATATAGACTAAATAACATAGATTTCTAAACTCGTTAGTCCATTAAATTCAAATAAAGGCTTCTAAATATTTTGGTTTATGTTAGTAATATGAACACCGAAAGCTTTATTTAAACGGTTGACTACTCATATGCTTCCTTAGTATTTTATATTTTTCTTTTGAACTACACTAATCTCTAGCATTTATGTGTTTTACATAAAAACAAATGAGAAATCACTAGACGACAGTTTATAACAAATAACACGTGTTAGAACTACTGGGCTAAAAATCGAATAAATCAGCTACGTTGTGAAAAATATTTTTAGTTTTGCATGCTAAACTAATTCTAAAGATTAAAATGAGAAAATTGAAAATAACGCATTAATAACCGTTTTGTTAAGTAACGAGTTTTAATTGAATTCGCTTTTGATAAATATAACATTATCAACCGGTTCAAAGTAACAAAGCAACGTCAACAGTAAAAAACCTAAAATTAGTTAATGTGTTTTTGTTGTAACTTTTTACGGATCGTTAACATTAATTGAGAACGATAGAATAAAAAACATTAACTTGTAATGTTAACATGTGTTGTTAACATTCATAATAATTCAGCTCTTGTTTATTATAACCACAATAAAATTTTAAAAAGTGTCAACACAATCATAATTTTTGTGTTAGTAAAAGTTTGAATATTAATATTATTTACACTTTGATCAAATTTTTAATATTTATTCAATTTATTGTAAATTATAGAATGAACTGTCGTTTTGTTAGTAAATAAATTATACAAACTGTTCCTGCTACCGCTTAAGATATAAAAGTTAGTAATATTCATCACAATAATAAAACAAACTAATATCATTAAGACAGAATCAAAACATAAATTGTTCCATAAAGTAAATTAAATGAAAAATTTTAGACTTTAGTTTAGAAGGAGTTTAATGAGAGTTCTACAACACATGATTTGTTCGAATCATATACAAAATGTCGTAAGTCTTGTTTAATAATAAATATTGATTCTAATAGATGATAGTACAATTTGAAAAGTATCTCGAAAAAAAGATACTAGGTGGAATTGTTGATTTCTGACTTGCATTGATTGTAGTTTAGTAGTCTCAGCTGCTCGACCAATGCTGTCACGTAATGAAACAACCTTCCATTTGTAGTCAAAGAGTATATTAAACACTTTACTAGAAAATACATTTTCTGTGCAATAACCTTTTTATTTTGAAATAATCTATCTTGATAAAATTAGGTGTAAAGGATGTCAAGATTTGATATAAAAATAAATTAAATAAGTTCATAAAAAACTTAAGAAAATACACTTGTAATGACGATATATACGTTGTTTTCTAAATTAATATTTTTTTATTATTACTGATACTTACAGAATTTCGTGCAGAAAAAAGAGTGCATCTCACAACTGTTACGACAGATTTCAAAGTTAAAATTTTTCGAATTAACTGTATGGTTAGTAAATATTAAAACATACAAGTCATGTGCATAATAAATATTATTATTGTAAAAGAAACCTTATAAATTAAGCAAGGAATCTTAAACTTTTTTTAAAAAATAAGATTATATTGTGATCCAGGCAACTTTGATTTAAGTTAACGACTATTCCTTTAATTAAATGTATATCATACACAACGATTCAAATAACAAAGGTTATTAATGTTTTTGTCTTCTATCAAAAACTTTTTAAAATTGTACTGAATGTTATGCGTACCTTATACTAATTTATCGCATTTCATACAGAATTAAAATATTCATTTCAAATTAAAATACTGAAAGTTCTAAAGGATAGTAGGTAGCATATCAACCTAAATTATACATCACGACATATATAAACGAATAAAAATACGTATTGCCAGATTTATTATTTTTGCTTGTCTATTAAAGAAGGAAAATACTATAAATGCTGTCGAAGAAGCGAGTGCTAGAATTCATTTTGCGATTGGAGAACAAAGGAAAAAGTACAAGGAATCAACGAAACTGTTGTTCTGACTTACTTTTATAGGTAGGGACATTGTAGAAATGGAGTCGATTTGTTTATTGCTTATTATAATGTTTTTTACACCAAAACGCTATTTTATGGTTTATGGTTAATGATTAAAAACACGCTTTTGATTTAGGAAAATGTAGATATTTCTCAGCTTAAGAAGTTGGTTGTCTTTTTAGCGTCAAAATGATAATTTTAGAGAAAAAACTCAAAAGTTCTGTCAGTGGAAAATGTTATGCAGTTTTTAAATTTTGCACCAGACGATACTTATTTATTGATGAAAGTAGTTTTAAAATCGGTCTTAGTACTGCGTGCCGACGTGCAGAATTATGTGCATTATCAACAAAAGACGTTGAATCTATTTTGATCGTGACTCTTCATAATATTAAAACAAAAAAGAAACGAATATTTACTGTCATTTTAGAGTGCAATAAATTACAGTATTACAGAGAATACGTTAGCTTGAAAACAAAGACGATCGCCTATAAAAAGTTTTTTTTACTTTACAAGAATGACAAACATTCTGTGCAGCCAATAAGTATTAAGACTGCTATGCCAAAGAAGAGTAACTGAATATTTGAAGCTTCTTTACTGCAAAAAGTATACTGGACATTGTTTACGGAGAGCATCTGCCACTCTCCTTCAAGACGCCCGAAGAGATTTTCAAGTTTTAAAAAAGCATGGTGGATGGCAATCAACTAGTGTTGATAAATGATATGTAGAGAAAACAAAATAAAAATTTTTAAACTGTTTTGAATAGTGCAGAACCAACATCGTAGATAAATTTTCTACAAACACAACAAAGTTATGAGCAAACTGCAGCTGTGGCCAAGCTTGCTTGGTCTGACTTCTTTTAAAATTAGTACCAATTAAGTTTTGATTTCTTTTTGGTTAATGATTGTTAATACAATATCGCGTCACGTAAAACCTTGCAATTTTAAATTTAGTTAACTAAGCCATACCTAGAAAAAAATGTAGGGCAAAATTTAAACTATTTAAATTCTGCGACCTTTACTAAAAAAATCAACAAACAGCATCAGTGTTGCACACTCATGTGCACAAATAAAACAAACATTACGTGCTACAAATGTAAAAACTACATTTGTGGTAATTTTACCAAAATCAAAATAGCAATTTGTTTTATTTGTCGGAAGTAATAATACAACAACAGGTTTAATTTTTCCGGATATTTTTTTATTGACGAAAACATAGTTTGTATAGTGATCAAAAAAAGAAAACTTGAACGACAAAACAACGATAGCGAAGCTTGAGGTCTTTTGCCTCGGTAAGTTTTTTCGAGCTAATCGCTACGCGACCATATAAGAGTGATCAATAAAAAAATATTAAGCAAAATCTAACATCAAGTTGTATTTGGTGAGATAATTTCACGAGTAAAAACGGGGACAACTATGAGACAACCAGTAAAAGGCACAATGTCACTTTATTGTGGTCTTTAATTATTTAACTGTAAAATAAAATAAAGTTTAAAATTCACAGTTACTAAAAACGCAATTATTAAATATGTTTTGTCTGGAAATTTTACCAACTAATTCTAAGACCGACTTGGATCAATTAGAAACTTATTTTTCAGATAATAGATAAATGCAAAATGCAGTAAATTTATTTTAATTTTATTTGTGTTGGATTATTCATTTAAGTTTGTGTAATTGAATAGTTAAATACCGCCGAAATCTTCACTTTTATGATATGTTTTTTAAACTAAAATTACACAAGCTTCTGATTAGTACAATTTTTTTATAATAAAAACACTTTTTTGTTTTTTTATAGAGTCATCTATGAGTTTATTTAAAAATGTCATCCCTCAAGGAAATAGAATTAAACATATAAAAATAATTAGGTCGGTGCTTACAAAGGAGAAAAAATAAAGAATAGTTTATTGTATAAAATGACTTATTGCTTTTATAAATTTATTTTTTAATAATAAATACATGTTTGTATACATTTTGTGTTTGTTTTAGTGTGTAAACGTCAAATATACAAAGCTAGTAAATACTAATGTACATTAGTATACGTACAGTATAGGTACAAGTCAATAGTACAAGTCTATGTCAAACGGACTTTTAAGGTACGTATATAGTACGTACACTGTACGTTAATATACGTACGCCGTAACCTATTAAACCATAAAAAAAGGTTATAATGTACATAAATAAAACTTTGTTTATCAGAGAGAGCTAGTAATAACACAAAAACGAAAAATCTAAACAGTACGGTAACAAAAGTGATTATAACATTTATCATTTATTAAAGTACATATCAACGACACAAATTAATTTTGAAAAAAATATTCACCCAGTACTATGTAAACAGCTATTAATTAAATTTAACAGTTTACTAGCAAAACACAGCAGATACAAAACTTAATCAAATTTTAAGTTGTTGGTACTAATACAATAAATGCCTTTTCTTATCATTAAAGTTTGAACTTACATTTAAAAGTTACTACACAAATACGTTTATGCTTAGTACTAAACTGAATGTGTATTAACAAATTAATATGCGAACCCACAACTAAACAGCTTCTATATGAAAAGTTTGTGAAATCCAAAGTACTAAAACAGCTATATAAGTAAAGTTTTTGTTGTATTATCTATTTAGTAATTACCCAATTTACATGTTGCTTTCAGATAGATATTCCTATGTAAATAACATTGTGAAAAGGTTAGAGTAAAATTGAGTAACTTGTGTTGAATTAGTAAAAGCATTTGCTACAAAGTTGTTAAATAAACAGAAATATGTTTAAACACTTTGTTGTACTGTAAAGTTTAAAATTAGCAATTGAAATCTTAAAAAGTTTTTATTTAATTTTCGAGCTGTACATTAATTAGAACGAGAATTGTATTAGTTTGAAAATTGTTCATAGTCTTTAAATAATGGATTATTATTCAGCAAGCTATGTTTAACCATTGTTTTTTATTCTATAAATTATTTCAGCAAGAGGGCAAATGTGACGTAGGCTTTTATCTTACTTTTAATTTAAAAAAAATTGCAGCAAAAATAAAAAAGTTATTACTTTAGTTAAGGCTTTAAGAAAGATTTTATTTCACTTTTCGATTGAATTAGTTTTTAGTAGTATTTTTTGAAAATAAATAATGCAATATGTTGGTATTATCTGTTTGTATTAAACGTTAAAGTTAAAAAATAAGCTTTTCTTGTAACATTTTAAGCTAGAGGTCTTTCAGGATCTTGTGAATTGTGGCGCTGTAAATGGTTTATGTTAAAATGTTGCTATCATTCTTCGTACGGCGGTACATTTTTCTAACCTATTTTTGCTTTTTTCGTTGAATTTGTAATAAACGGGTCTTTATTATTAATTTATTTATTGTTGACGTATTTCTCTTTTACATGAACTCATGTTTCTGAGATTTACTTAGACTTGTCAAAATTTCAATTTTTAGTTTATTAATTCCGATTTTCAAGTAAACATTGATGATTTTGTGCTAGAAGTTTCAGTGATTAAGTGCTAATCATAAAGCGACCTTGGAGTCGCCGTATGCTTATTATCGCGTATTTTTATGGGTTTTTTTAGCATAAAAGACTTAAACGAAATGTTAGCGGTCTTTTAGCCAAGTGCAAAATGTTTTCACAACTAATTTTCCAATTCATCAAAAAATTATCTAAATAAGAAGACACAGACGGTGAACTAAATTCACAACCACAGAAAACAATTTTTGTTAGTGGAGTAAAAAACATGCCCCCTTACAAAATGTATTAATTACACTAGCTGCTTTTAATTAATTATACCTATAAGTATATAAAAGTTTTCAGTAACAACCAAATTAAAATACAAGTGTCAAAGTCTGAAAAGTACCTTATAATTATGGATGAGTTGCTACAGAAAAACACATAATGTTAAACCTATCAACTAAAAGATACTGAAAGACTTACATCCAATTATTATTGAAAATAAAGGTTACAAAGTGTTTAGATTAATAATATTCTAAAAACAAAATAAAGAATGACAAAAATACCAAAGCTCCAACGTCATCCTTCATGGTAGAATTAGCGCAACAAGACAATAACAAGAATATCTATAAAATTAAATTCTAACATAAAATGTCAAGCTTTCGGGCGTACTAAAAATTATTGTTAAAGGCAGCAAGCTGCGTTAAATGTCCAGAAAAACTATCTTACCGCCAATTGTATGTGGAACAAAAAAAGATAAAATGTAACATGTTATAAATCTAAACAAAATCATTCCGCCAGTTATCAAGGCTGCATTGTGCAGAAACGACTATAAACAGAAACTATACCTCACCCTCTAAAAAAATACATTAAAAGTAAGACTTGTACAAGTGCAACAAAACAGCTTATATTGCAAACCTACCTACAAAAAAATATCAAAATATAATTGTTATGTACATGTTTCAGGTTACTCAGTTTACAACGCAATACATCCAGACAATAAAGCTCACGGAGATACTGCTTTCATAATAAAAAATATAAAACATCACAAAAACGCAAACTTTGTAAAAGAGTTTATCCAAGGTACCACTGTTACTGTACATGATTATATTGAACCCATCACGTTATTGTCTGTATAATCTCTACCATAACACAAAATTATAAAACAACAATATAAGCAATATTTTAATTCTCTTTGAAACAGATTTATCAGCGGAGAGGACTTTAATACCAAGCACCCATAGTGGGACTGTAGATCAAACACCCCAACATCAAGAGGAAGACAGCACTACCTAGCAATGCTACATAATAATTTAACACCATTGACTATGGGCAAAACAATGTTGTGGCCCGCAAATAGAAGACGTATTCCAAATCGGCTGGATTTTGTATAACAAAAGGTATACCCACTACACATCTAAATATTCAATCGTGTTTTAATCTGAATATTAAAATTTATCAGTTTCATTGATTACTAGATAGAAAATTGCAAATAACATTAAAAAATAAAGTGTTTCTGTATAAAGTAATGTTAAAACTTACATGGAGTTATGGATTACATTTGAGGTTTAGCTGAAAACTCCAACATCGAAATACTAGAAGCAAAATTTAGAGTAAAAAAAATTTTGATTTTCATGACATATTAAAACGCCTCTACGTTATTGCATTACAAATAATAAAATTGTAGTTTAATGTTAGTAATTAATGGTAAACATAAGAATTAAATTTAATATTTTAAAATCAAAAAAATCAGTTCAGTAAATAATATACTTCAACGACACCAAACGTTAAATTATTGTTAATAAAAAAAGTTTTTTGCAATAAATAACTATTGATTTTTACAGAATATACGAATAAGTCATGACTAAACCAACCAGAAACTAAACGTTACCGATCCAACGGAAAGCAAAACAGTTTCTAAGATCTTCTGTAGAAGATCACGAGATGTTGGCCGCAGCGTCAAGAAACCAAATTTATAAACAACGGGGTAACCAGCCCCGAAACTAAATGGTAGATAATCGAATTGTTTTAAATTATAACGCTTCTGTATAGAATACTATAGCAACTGTTCGTGGAGTGAAAGTATTAGTGACAAGTGTAAGATGCTCAGTGAATATTTCATTGTGCAAACGTATATTATGTTTCTATTATATCAGAGTTCTAAATTATCAAAGATTACGAAAAGTGAAGGAATTTTCGTATGGTACCTTATTAAATACATTACATAACTAAAAAAATCCTCAAAGGAGTAAACGTACAAACTACATATATGTCAAAATATATATGCAAAATATTTTGCCGCGGGCTATTCTGACGAATGTCACGATTTAGGTCGCTATAAATGTTTATTTCAACTTCTAATATTTCATCAAAATTACTGACACGATTACTATTTTATTATCCTTAAGCTTTTCAAAGGTTGAGTTGTAATTTTTGGTATCTAACAAACTAATATTTTGTAAATTATGTTCAGTTTCAGAAGCTACTTTTCACTGGACAACAAAGAATAAGTATCAGTGGAATAACTTATCAGTATCTGTAGTCGTATCCGTAATTTGTACTATATTATTAGTCATTTGAATTTTGACACTAATAGTAGATATCACAGATTTATCACATCTGTTAAGGTGCTCTAAATTATATTGGACGCCTAAACTTTTCAGAACAACATCCGTCTCTAAAGATAAGTAATTTTCAGTTTCAATTGTTAATTTGTCTATTCCCATTGTATTAGTTTTTTTAACTATTAAATTTTCGTTTGTGTTTTCAATGTTATTGTAATCAGATTCATGTATTATTAATTGTTCTCAACCTTATTGTAAAAGAACATCTTGAGATATTTCGATTATAACATTTGGGTGTGCATTTTCTTCTAGTAGCTTTCCCGAATCCTTAAGAAAATAGAGCCCAATAGTATACAATATTTTGTTTTCAAAATCTCCTGTCCATTTAGTGTCAGAGCAGTTGTAAAATGTTTTTAGAGTGGCAGCATCTATATATTTTAATTTCTACACCACGTAGATCTGTTTGAATAAACTTACATTTTTTAACTTCTTTTTGCCAACGCAATTTTAATGATTTAAGTAATCCAACGTCAAGAGGCTGTAAGATACGAGTATAGTTTGGTAACAAACCAATTAAAATGATTTGTTTTTTTTGACAAAATTCTGTTAGCGGTTCTGTTACATGTAACTTATTCCCGTCAAGATATAAAACTACTAAAAATTGTATAATAATAACAATAATAATCTTTATTCACATGTCTACATAAAATAATACGTATATGTGTTAGTCAGTGTTATAATAACAGTTACCTGCATCATAACATAATAATAATAATAATAGTTTGTAAATATTGTATAAAACAAATAAGACACAAAACTTGACTTGACAAAAAGAGACATACAGTTACTAGTTACATTTACAAAACAAAATAAACTCCTTAACATCGTAAAAGGCATGTTTCTGAAGAATGTTTTTTAAGGTATTTTTAAATTGTATGCTATTCAGTATTTCTAGATGGTTAGGAAGTATATTATATAATTTAGAGCCAGCATAAATTGGCGACGTTTCGTAAAATAAATATCTGTGTTGCTTTAATGAAATGATTTGTTTTCTAACGCTATAGTTGTGCAAGTTATGAAACAGAAACAACGACTTTAAGTTAAGATAAATAAATGTCAGTATTTTGTATATGTATAGAGAGCTAAAAGTCAAAATCTTATATTTGATAAAATAATCCTTACACGATTGCATTGGTTGCAAATTAAAAATACGTCTAATTATCCTTTTTTGCTTTATAAATACTCGGTGTCAATTGACTGATTGTCCCCACACTACTATATTATATGACAGTACAAGATAAACAATTCCATAATAAACGTTCAACAAATGATCTCCTTTAACGATCTTGACAGATTACCAATTAAATAATGATGACTATTAATTTTTTTGCATACCAAACTGATTTGTGCATCCCATTTTAGTTCATAATCAACTACAGTACCTAAGAAGTTAGCGCTGTATGATTTGGGATACTAACCAAGGATAAAAGATGTTGGTTACATACTCAAAAAACTATTCCGACGTCATCCATCCGCTTGGTCATTTTCCAATGCCCCAGCGTTCGAAATTATGTGTTTAGGGATTATTTCTTACGGATGTATAACCATAGTAGGTGCCGACAGCATTTCCAGTGATCAATATTGTCAAGCACTCCTTGTCAACTTTGCTACCCTTGTTCATAGCTTAAATTATATTTCTATTATTAAGAATTTAAATTATGCATAAGCAAAGTTTTCTTTAGTTAGCGGTTCTATTTTATTTCAAAGAGGCCGACATCACAACGTCGGATCTACTACAAATCTACTGTTTTGAACGTGCCACGCACAAAAGGTGCATGCAGCCGTTTAAACATATTATTGTAAATTTTGTTGCAACACGATTTAAATTAAAGCCTGTTGATGTCTTCTCAAACTATAAATCAACCCTTGTCAATTTTAGTTGTTGACCTGTATCCCATTCACCATTTTTGCTATCACAATATATGTACTCCAAGATTTTCTTGAGGAGTGATAATTTTTACACGTTACCGAGCAGTCGCTTACTCATAATTAACCAGTAAATTACCGCCAAAGTTTTAAATTTCTTTTGGAATAATTAGTGTAAAATAATTTTTTTTAGTGCTTTACCAGACTTTTATTACCCTGCTACATTTGAGCAACCCTTTTTAACAAACATTTTGGAGCATTTTGGGGCTAAAAATGCCGATTCATTGGTGTTAAATATTCTTTTTAGATAAACCAGATTATAATTTTTTTGACTGTTATAGACGAAAGCGAAGCTGGCAAATTTTAATAAATTCGTTTGCTAATTTTAGAATGTAGCTTTTAAAATCCTTCCAGCTAGTGGTGACCAGGTTTTCTATCTGTAAAACTGTTATTTCGTTTTAGGTGCTTAACAAGCATTTTTACGCCGTCTAAAAGTTTAGTTTTTGTTACTGGGAAACCTGCACGTTCCATACTTATGATCCATTAAGTTAGAAGATTTTTCTCTTCAAAGGTCAAAACTGTGAAAACACCGCTTTTACAGTCTTCTGGATAGATGCTTCGTATTTTACCAATTAATGTTGTTCTTAGTATATTATATTCTTAAACTGTAGTGGTAATTGGTTTTCTTTGTTTAATTTCATTTAATGCTCGTTGTAAATCGGATTTACTGTACTGACAACATTTTTTGTAGACATTCTGTAAATTAAAAAAAATTTAGACACACTAACAAACAGTTATCTTATAGGTCATAAAGTGCTGTTTTAGGTAGTAACTAAACATAAGTAATAAGAAAAATATCATATTCAATGCAGTTCATTTTTGAACCTAACTCAGACATTACGTATACCTAAATTAGGTACCTATGTCGTAATGATAGCACTTTATTCCATATCTAATATTTAGTATTGCTGGAGATTAGTAACGTAAATGTAGTGCTTAAGGGAGGGATAAAACAACATTTATTATTTTGAAAAACATATCTAATTTTGACACTCACTGTCGGATTTAAGTAGTATATAATTTGTCTATACACAAATTCGACAGTTATAATATTTTTACTATACAGTATAAAATTAAATAAATTAAAACTAAAAATTAGGAACTTTTAACTATATGCAATATCATATTTCAATAGCCACTACTTTCTCTAATGTTAAGCATTTATAACAATGCAAAGAAAATCAGTTAAACTCCACATTCCTTATAACAGAACGAACCGCTTTTATTAAAACTGGCAAAACATGTAACAATTGTTCAAAATAATATATATATTATTTCTATATTGCCCGCACCGATGAAAAATTACTGCAAACATCACGGTGCAAAAACATATACTTCGGTACTATTCAAGGAATCCTACCCGATAAGCGCATGCATTAAATCAGCCAGTAAAAGTGTTTTTCGAGTTTACTTGACAGCTGACATCTTGTTTTGGGTTTGTATTTGTAAAATTGGTGAAAAGTAAAATTGTGTTACGTTTGTGGATTTAAACAAGATTCAGAACGAAACATCTTTATGTATCTGTAAGTTATTTATGCTGTAGTCTCGTAGATCACTGTATGTATGTAACATTTTTTAGTTTTGCAGAAAACCATTAAATTGGGTGATACAGACCGAGTATCAAGAACTGTGGTTTTATGTTCTTGACTTGGCCACAGAAACTACCATCACTACCGATTCCATACCCTAATCGACTGCAAGAAACAAAGGCTGACGAAGCAGGTCCATCGTTAGCTGAGACATCACTAATATGTACTCAACGTAATATTTTTTAGCATTCAAAGAAGGTTAAAAATGTTAAAACAAATTTTTATTCTAGTGTTTGTGGTTGATCCAGCAATGTCATTGTAACATTTAACTTGAAAAGAAAATTCTGCACGTATCATATCAACCAAAGATACATTTGAAGTTTCATTATGATTAAGACAGATTTCAACGAGGAGTATACTTTGCCATAGCAAGACGATTCAAGGATGGCTACAAAAATGTACCCTCGCCAAATGTGCGTTAATGTTTACGTGTGTGTGTCTAAACAATACTAAGAAAATACCAACTAGTTACTTTTTTATAATAACGTTAACAGGCTTTGGTTGTGTAAGTTGACAGTGGATTTATACTTTAATATGCGTCTTTTTCATGTTGCAAAACTTTATGTAAGACAGAAGTTTACAAAATTAATTTCATTTAAAAATTAACATGTTTCTGTATTTCCCCTTTCCAATTCATTATGGAGAATTTATTGTTTTAGATTCTATTGATTGATTCGATGGTCAATGACTAAAAAAAAGTAATTGTATCAGAGTAAAATTTTTGAGATAAAATATTTTTGACTATTTTATTTCCTTTATCTTCGCGTCTAATAAAAGGCAAGATAATTACAAAAGTATAATGAGTGATATTGTTAACTGTAGTGTTATTACGCTAATTCTAAAACGTTGCAAATAAGTTTGAATTTTCGGTGAATCAAGTTTTGCATTGTGACTCAAACATTTATTTAATCATTAAAAATTACTCAAAAGAAATCGGTAGAAATTGTTTCTTAACTATTTAAGAGCTATTTATGCTCATTTACTAAAACAAAAATGCATATGTTTACAACGAAGTTGAATTACATTTGCATATACTTATCGTTTATAGTAAGTTAAGTAATGTTTTTCATTATTCACTGAATATCCTATTGCTGTTTATGTTTGAGACTTTTATGGATCAGAATACAATTGACATTTGTGTTGTTAAGAACGTTGGAGCATTTTTTACTTATCAAAAATAATTGTCGAAGATAAATACGAAGGAACTGAGTATGGACTAGTTTTCAGTAAACGTCGAATTCTGAAAATATATTTTTGGTAATTTTAGTTATTGAAATTTATGACTACCTGTAAATTAATTAGTTCATAGGTATTACATGTCATTTACACCAGTGATATTATTTACAATTTTATAACCTCACATAACCTCTTTTTACAAAATAGACAACTTCTATTTCTTAGCATTATTGGTTATTTAACGTAAGCGCTATTGAATCGAAAGCACCTTAGGGGTACCGACGTATATATTTCTGTTTCGCTTTGATGGCAGAAACTTTGCCCATGGTTAAGATTTGCAAAACTGAAAAATGTTACATACATACAGTGCTCTACGAGACTAAAGCTTAAATAACTTACAGATACAAAAAGATGTTTCGTTCTGAATCTTGTTTAAATCCACAAACGTAACACAATTTTACATTTCACCAATTCTACAAATACAAAATATAAACGCAAAACAAGATGTCAGCCATATCAGCTGTCAACCAAACTCGAAAAACACTTTTACTGGCTGATTTAACGAGTGCGCTTATCGGGTAGGATTTCCTGAAGAGTACTAAAATATATGTTTTTGCACCGTGATGTTTGCAAAAATTTTTCATCGGTGCGGGCAATATAGAAGTAATACATATATTAGATAATGTATAGAGAGAAGCGCGCGGTAGAGAAAGTAATGTTTTACACTTATTAATACTACAATCACGGTTTATCTGTATCTAATAATGTCTTAAAAACGCTTACTAATATAATCAATTTGTTAATTATTATTGGTTATAGAAACAATCCAATAAATGCTTGTCTATCGATATAAACACGTTTTGTTTGGTGAAAATGTAGTCGTGTAAAAATATAGATAATAAAGCTTTTAGACGTTACGATTCGATGCAATCCTTATGATACATTATATTCTATATTAAAACTACATATATATTTTTTTAATATATTTTTTTCAAATAATGGAGGCACTTTTTAAGATCAGATTGTCTTACTGTAACGTAATTAGTAATGCTTATACCGTCAATTTTATTTTGTGCTTATACAATAAACAATCCATAATTAATTTATTTATTGTCTCTAAAATTTTGTACTCATTTCGCATTTTATGTATAGAAGAATTATCAGTTAGTTAACTAATTACTACTACATACATATGTCAATGAAAACTTGTAGATCATAATAACATTATTATCATTAAATTGTGTGTAACAGTTCATTTGCTTTATTGACTTTGGTTATTTAGATAAGATGTAGACTTTTCCAGAAACATGAGGCTGCCACAATGTGATTACTCAATAGGGAAACTACAACACATATATTATTAAATGAAAATAAAATT
Source organism: Aquatica leii (assembly GCA_035610365.1). Lineage (NCBI taxonomy): Eukaryota > Metazoa > Arthropoda > Insecta > Coleoptera > Lampyridae > Aquatica > Aquatica leii. Next base: position 207,719,831 of record CM069432.1, on the reverse strand, counting down.
ATCAATTAGTTAACAATTTTCAAAGTATATTGTTTACTACACTTATTGTACGTAAATCCCTTATAAAGAGTTTCATTTTAATAACCATTAACACAATAATTAATATCGTATTTACTACGTTGTCTTATAGAATAAGAACAAGACATGAAAATAATTAACATTTAGTTTTAAAGTTTCAAAAAAAAAATCATGATGTATTTACCTTGTAGCATTGTTACTGTTTCTAACAATTCTAGGTACCACCAAATTATATTTTATGACCTTATGCAGTAAGTATTAACGGGCCGTTAAATTTAATTACGGCGTTAAAGACGTGATTTCAATTAAGTAAATATTAAAATAAATCTTTAAAGTGTTTACTTTTTAACAACTGCCAAGGTTAAAATCTGTACCTATAGTGTAAGAAATGTTTACATGATTGATGTAACTCTGCAGTATTTGCAACCTTTACTTACTTTAGCATTTAAAAAATAGTTTTTGTTTAATTCTACTTAAATTATAAATTAATTTTGATAAGATAGCTTAATAATTTTATTTAAAAAAAAAACTAATACAGTTTACTTAAATTTTAGTAATGTTATTCTTAATTAATTTTTTGCGTTTTCTTTAAACGTAAATATTAAAGATAAAAAAATTAACCGCAATAAAACAAAAAAAATCAGTAGTATATTGTAACATCTGTTAAACGAGATGTGATTAATTTAATACGTCTTCTTTTAATGTCTCGTTCCAGTAACATTTTCTCATAAAATGTATAAACTAAGTTTTTAATTTAGAAAACAATTATAATATCAGATAATTACATTAAATTGAACGTATCTTTAAACATATTTTTTTTGTAAAAACAAATTAACAAGTAATAATTCTTCTTCTTTAACAAAGTTTTCTTTTATTTAACATATATGCATGCGCAGACGGTCCACATTTTTTGTAAATTTTATTAAGAATAAAAGAACTAAGTTTTGTTACGTTTTACTTGTTGATCGTTATAAGGAGGTAACTGTAACAGGGAAGTACCAATAATGTAGGTACCAATGCATGGATGTATAAGTAAACAATCAATTTTTATAAAATAAATTTTTCATAGTAGATTTTTTGCAAAACTTGAGATATACGTTTGTTAAAAACTAAAACAAATTCAATTTAATTAATAATTAAATAACCATTTAGTGCGTAGATACTTAATACATTTTTCTTTTTAATTTCCGACATTCCGCTTAAATAAAAAAGCGGTAATTTATTTTAGTAAATTAATTGTTAGATATTTAGAATGGCAAAATAATAAATAGACTTATCAATAGTTTATAAACCTACTATTGTTGATGCACAAAGTAAGCATTTTTGCTAGCATTTACAATATTAACAAAAAAAAACTAAATTGCAACTTGACCGGTATTGAGAAGTAAAATTGCGCGTATTTATAAAATTTGTTTTCTATAACTATAGCTAAACAATTAATTTTTAGAATGCTAGATATTTAATATGTACATTTTTAATATTTTTATGACATATTTATACATTGGGAATAACTTGATATAAACATCAGCCAATGTTAAAAAGCAGTATATTACAAGCTTGATATTTAAAGTGTAAAATATATGTAGTTTATGTAAAGGAGCTACAAAAAACCAATAATTTCTAGATTGATAAACAAATCTCTTCCTAATTTTTTTTATTTGAATCGGTACTAACCAAAAGATTTTTGTTAATATTAAGCAATACTGCCCTATGCATGATACGAGCAGGACAAAATTTAAAAAAAAATTTTTTGACTTAATACATGTTTGGCAGATGTTTTAAATCGAGTGGTTAAATTTAGAAGCCTAGAATTATCAATTTAAAATATTTTTGTGCTGCCAACATCGCAAACGTCAATATTCGTTCGTTAGTGTAGTTACGTAATTAGCGAAAAAAGCTCTAGGGTGGTAAAATGAAAACTAGGAATCCACATTAAAGTAAGTGTTCAAAGTCAATTATTAAATTAGGACGAGTATGCGACAGGTGGAAAAATCATTTAAAAAATCTTGAAATTCGCTTAAAATTGAAAAAAAAAAACAATGTGAATGTCAAATTTGACATATCTAGTAATAAATGTAGTACCAACAATATATTTCTGGTGATTTTTTAATTTTTTTTAAAAAAGAATGTAATTTTACAATAGGAAACAAAAAAAATAATGTAAGTAAGTGTTTTTCTTACTTTCGACTCTTGTAAACTTCTATTTTATATCAAACATAAAATATAGTAATTTTGGTAACAAACGTTGAAAGTGAATCATAGCATAACGGACGTTAATTTGACGCAAGGCCGCACAGCCGAGCATTGCATGCGATTGAGTTATGCTATGAAACTTTCCACGAGAAAAACATTCATTATTATTTGTTCAACTTTTAAAAATTTTTTGAAAAAATTTAAAAAAAACTACATTCAAAATATAAATATGATGTTGGTAGTATATTCATCACTAAATAAATCTCTCTAGTTCAAAATTTAAGTGTTTTACGTTGTACCAACTTTTAAATATACTCCAAAAATTAAGTTTATAAAACTTTTAAAGCGTTTCTTCTAATTGTAACTAAATTTCAGAACTTTAAATTTTTTATTAGACAGACTTTACCCTAAATATTAACGTTTTCAATGATACCAGCAAAAAAAGCTTTACAATCCAAACTTAAAATTACTAGGTGAAAAATGTAAATAAATTGTATTGATTTTTTAACAAATAATTTTGAGGAAATTAAATTTGTGATTTGCAGTTTTGACGTGGATAATTCTACCAACATAAAAAATGTGTGGATGTTATTAAAACTCGTTTTTTGAAACGCCACTTGGCACATGTTCAAACCAATTTTTTCATGATGATTGATCAATTACTGAACTGGATAAACAAGGTATTAGAAAAAATAATTAAAAATGTAGGAAAAGTTTTGCACCGTATTGAAAAAAATAAGGTTATCAAAAATTCTACAAGTTTACACGTTCTATGTTAGGTTTCCTTTTCTAGGTCGTTCATATTATTGAGAGTAAACGATACTATAATAAAATAAAACGTAGTTGTATTTTGATTAATAACTCCGCCAGTGGTGATGTTGGGTGGATTCAGTAGCCCAGCAGGTACCACTGCCGGTCACAAGCCCGGGTAAAGAGAGGAGGGTTTTTGGGTTAGGCTAACCCCTTAGCCAACGTAAAAAAAAATCAAGACGTCTCATATATCCAAAGATCAGACGTCAGAAACTGAACGAAAACTTTCGTTGACGACAACGGCAAAAAGAATGACACGATTACAGAACGGAAGTAACATAACTAAGATAGCGTGCTGGAACATCCAGACATAGAATACGAAAGATCAGAAAATAAAAAGAAATGAATAAACACAGAATTTGTGCTCTTTCGGAAATGAACAGCAAGCTATAATAACTACACCCCGATATATTCTGGCAGACACAAACACACAAGAGCACATTCATGAGTAGTAATACTACTTTATAACTAATACATAATTTCAATTGAAAATATGGAGTATGTAAATGACAGAATACTGAATGTCAGTCTCCAACTAAACAAGAAAGTTTTACATATAATTAGCACATATGCACTTTATATAACAAAATCAAGAGAAAAAATTGAACAGTTCTATACAAAACTACAAAGGATACTAGAAAGCACTGATCAGAGCCAGAAATAAATCATAATAGGAGAGCTAAATGCCAGAATGATGAGATACCAAGGATAAAACAAAGGTTTAATGAGGCCATAAACAATGAAAATGGCAAACAGCTAATAGACCTTTGCTGTATAAAAACAATATAAAATAAAAACAACATAAATATACGTTTAACAGTTTGCAAAGATACAAATCTATAATTAACTACATAATAACAAATAAATCCATAACACCGCTAGATAAGAGGCCGCTGACCTCGACCAATATAGAGACCATAACCTTGTCCTCTGTAAAATAAAAATAGGAAAACTTTGAAATATAAATCACAAACTAAACTACATAGAGAAATACAATTTGGAATCACTAGATGTGGAAAGCACGAGAAAACTACATAAGAACAGACTAACTTGTAAATTGACAATACAAGATCTTAGAACTCACGATGTAGATACTATATGGGCTAATCTAAGGAAATGCATACCTAAAGCTGCAAAATCATTTAGAGGTAAAAGAACTAACTGAAAAAAAAAGAAAACGACCCACGTAAAATACAAAAGTTCACCAACACTAGAAAACTATAACAAATATATACAGGTTAGAAATAGAATAAACTCTAAAACTAAAAGCATTAAAACAAAATACTGGCAAGAATTAACAAAGGGAATGGACCATGACATCCATGGCGCCTAAAGGAAGGTATAGAAAATGCTAAAAAACATTAAAAAAATCAAATCAACGAATTTGTGCAAACAAAGAACATCTCAACGGTGGAAAGAGTATTTTAAAAAACTTTATGATTTAGAGGAAAGTGCCGAAGTGATACAACATGGAAAAGAAGTACAAATAAAGTTTGGAAAAGATGATATAATCTTAGGAATGAAAAAGCTAAAAAACAGGAATTGTCAATATCCTAAATGAATTTCTTAAATATAGAAACAGAAAACTGCCCAAACATCTAACAATTTTATTCAATGAAGTTTTAATCATAATCCCGACCGACTGGCATAAGGGTATCAGCATACCTATCTATAAGAAAGGACAAAAGACGAAATCTAAGAATTATAAAGGGGTAAGTATTTCTTATGCACAACCACAAAAGCGTTCACCGCTATGATTAAACTGAAATTAGAAAAGCATATCGGAAAACAGAGACAAACAACAAGGTCTCAGAAGAAACAGATTAACCGACGCTATCTTCATATTAAGACAACTTAAAGAAAAATCCATTAAATTTGACAAATACTGTATGCCTGCTTTATAGACCTGACAAAAGCGTTTTGACAGGGTCCGGCTAAGAGATGTAATAGATATTTTAAAAGAACGACATGTACCGTCAAAAATCGTTAATATTATATATCAAATAAACACCAACAACACGGCGGTTATTAAAGCCAGTAATCAAACAACTAAAGATATACCAACACCAGGCGGAATTAGACAAGAGAACAGCCTTAGCTCATTTCTGTTCAACTTAATAATGGACAATACAATAAACAAATTAAATTAATTAAATCTGGGATATAGCCTGCAACACAGGCGCTTTAGTATGAATTTGTTACACCAATAATGTAACAATCATGTCATAAACGGAGGACGACCTTCAGAGACAAGCTTTCTATTTTTTTTAAATAGCGCAGAAACATAATATGAAAATTTCAAAAGAAAAAATGATAACTATGACCTACTCCAAAGATTCTGTAAATTGCAAAATTGAAATTAAAGAAAGCAGTATAGAACAAGTTATCTATTTAAAATACCTTGGACTAGATATAATGAGCTACCATAACCTAGTGCAAGAATTAAAACATCAAATAAATATGGCTGCCGTTATATCCGGATGCTTAAAAAATGTTGCGTGGAATAATAAATATATGCAAACGAGTAGTAAAGTAAGGATGTATAAAGCATTTGTTAGACTTGTACTAACCTACAGAATCAAGACAAGAGCAGACACAAACAAAACAAAATAGATGTTAAAGTCAGTAGAAATGAGAACGTTGAGAATGATCGCCGGAAAAACACTCAGAGACAGAATTAGAAACGACGAAATAAAAAGAACGCGTACAGTGGATGATATGGTAAGATGGAGAAGACAGAGAAAACGCCAATGGTATGACCACGTAAAAAATGGACAAAAAGAGTAGCTCGTACGGCACTAGAAGGTAAACCAAGAAGACGGAGACCAAAGGAAAGATCCTCAAAACGATAGAAAGATAGCTGGCAGTCCACATCTTAAAAAAAACAAAATGCCTGACTTTAAAAAAAAACCGACCAAAGGTCTTCGAAAAAGAAGTATTATTACTATGTATTTAGTTTTGCTTATATTAATCACTATTATTAATATGTCATATATCATCAGCGAATAAAAGAGAATATATTTTAACAAGTACTAAATGCTTCTAGAAAGTAATTGTTTAATTACATCATAACTGCATTCTTTTGTTTTTAGGTAAAGTTTACACACAAAACTCTTCCTTACAAAGGCACAATCAAACACTCAAAATGCACTATCAAGCACGCGTCAACAAAAGTTAAGGAAACACAACAGGACTAATAACAGGGCACTGCAAAGTAGCTCTTTGGAGAATTTTTTTACTGCTTTATGTATTTTTCCAGATTTTTCATAGCATTGCTTACTTTTTTCCTCGTCCATTTTATCATTTTAAGGTTCATATCATCTTCTCTTCGTTCCCTCTAGTTTAATGACTCTTATTGCCTCTTTAATTTATTTTGTTAATATATGTTCTTGTACTTATTCTTGTTGGTTGCCTCTGTTTGTAGTAAAGTTATTTCATCATTGTCTTTCATATCTTTTTCTATAAAATATTCGTTCTATACTTTCAGCTTTTCTATTACATCTTAGTGTAATTTATTCTTTTTCTGTATTTAATTGCAAACTCTTTTCTTTGTTTTTAATTCAGCATGAGTTACTGTTTTCATTTTTTAAGATTTATTTCATATGTTTTTTGCTTAATCATTGTTATTTATATTAGTTTTTTTAGATATTATTTCTTTAGTTTTTGTTATCTCAGCTTTTTTGTATTTATTTTATTGTATTTTTTTTGCTACTGCATCTTAACTCTTCTTTGCTCTCTAATTGTTCTGTACTCTCAAAAAATATTTATTATTTAACTTTGTTTGACTCTTTCCTTAGTTTTTTAACTTTGCTGCGCTCTTTCACTTTCTCTAAGTAGTTTTTATTACAGATATTTGAATATGAGTCTACTATATAAATCAATTGTAATTATGAGGTGTACTAAGAGTGACTCTAAATTGCTATTCTCTTGTGTCATTTATAATAATGGCTATAGAAATATACCTACTACAAAAAAAATTACATATTATAGAATAATTGCTACACCAAACGTTTATATGCACAACAAATCCTTCTATGCAAAAATATTTTAATGTAAATTCGATGTTTAAATTAACAAAATAAAATAAAAGCATGTACTCCAGAGAAAGTAATATAATTTAATCAAACATTTATGTAGATGATGTATGTATTTACCCGGATGTTCAAATATGGTTTACCCAAGATAAAAGAATATTTAAAATCGATTCTACGACAATCCAAGTTTAAGGTACATAAATTTAAAGGTAAAGTTGTTTTTCTTAGTGACAAAATACAAACAAACGACATAAAAATATAAAACTGCAACAGCTTTTGTGGGTATATCAAAATAACGTTTAATATAAAATTTCGTATCAATTTTTATCAACTTATACAAAACAAAATAACATTGTATTCTAACAAATAAAAATATATTATACCAACTTACAAGTATAGTATGACCATTGTGGTATGACCTGATAATGTATTCTCAAAAAACTAACTTTGTTAATGCACGCCATATACTAATAGATAAGTTAAAAATTTTTTTTTTATTATTTAAAAATATATGATAGTAATTTTTAAAAAATTGCTGAAAGAATATTAAAAAAGAGAAAATACATTTCTAAAATTTATTTTATTTTTTGTGATAAATAAATAATAAAAGTAGTAGTAGTAGTAGTTACTTAAAAAAGTCACAACATTTATTTTTAATTTTTTACGTTTATTTATTATTATTATTAGAAAAGTATTTAAATTTTAATTTTTTTTATTCTTGATTTTTTGTTCAAAATGAATTACGACCTTTGAGACTTCCCACTTTTACTAATTTAGCAAATTCAGTTACAACTGATATTCCCACTTGCTCCCAACAGTTCTCAGCAAGAGTAATAACTTTCAACAAAAGCTGAAATAGAAAAATCATGACAAAAACATAAAATCTTTATTAAATTATCGCCATAAGGACAGCGACTTAATACTGTACGTAGATGCAGTTCTTCCTTGTACGAACACAGACATGTGTTGTGACCTTAAAAAACAATTTCGTTTAAGCAAATAGATAAAGCTTGTAAACTGGCAGAAATGTTTAAGTTGAAGTAAATTGTTATATTTTACAGTTTGTTTGTCAAAAGTATACTAACCTATTTGTTATTTATTTTAAAACAAATATTCATTTATATTTTTTTTGGTTTTATTTAATTTTTAAATTGTGTGTTTAAAGTTTCATCAGTTTTTAAATTTTAAGTTTTTGAATACAGTAAACAAATTCATCTCTAAGAAAATGTCACATTACCCGTTTGTTTTTGCTAACACGTGTATATATCCAAAATTTAAATTCATAATTTTTTTTAAAAATAATTAAAAAGGAATTTATTTTTTCAAGGTAAACTAGTAAAACGTTTTGTATCTATAACATTGTATTTATCAAATTATTCTTAACTAAGAATTTACATCAAATATAGAGCAAAGATGCAAAGTACTTTAAGCAATTGTAAAAATAGTAGTATAAACAATTTTAATACCACTATGTTTATAATCAAAACGTAATGCATTTTTCTAAAAATAAATCTTTCAATACAACTTAATTTAGTTGATCAGGAAGTTTAAGCAAATTAAATTCAAAAATATGATTTATCTTTAACGAATGTTAATTTATTTGCTATTTTTAACAATTTGTGGGGTACATGTTGGGAAACTTTTAACCGCGTATGCTTCGATTATATAACAGTTTTATAGGTGTTTAATGGTTTTTAAAATGCTTTTATGACACATTATAAAATTAATTTATGTTTAACCGCTAAGGGTCGTTAAATTTTAAAACGTCTAATAATGTTGAAAAAAGCTCTAGAACGAATGTTTTTTTTATTTTTAGAATGTTATAAACATGTTTTTCTCCAATACGTTTTCAAAAATGCTTAAAAATTGTATTTTTCGTTTTTTATGTCATTTTATTACTTTTTAATACAATTGTCTAAAAAGATTATATGATTTTTCTTTAGAAATCATATTAATTTAAACGAAGCTTTTTTAATTGTTTAATGAGCACCAATAATCCATACTTTATTTAGTTCAAAGGTTTTTTATAGGAAAGATGCCGGCAATCGTTTTTATTGTTAGAAATAGTAACAATTAAGGTATATGCTACAGTTTCATCAACTCATAATTAATTGTTCATTGCCGATTAAATAATTATTCAACAAAAATTTAGTTTAAAACAACGTCGAACTCCTGTATATGAAAAATACTAATAAATGCTTAAATTATTAACTAAGAAGTTTTTTAAATTGACATATATATCTATACTGAGATAACTAAAAATGGTAAGACAGCTTACTACTAATTTTAATTTGTTTTTGACGTTTTGTAATTAGTCTTTCTAACGAGATTTTTTCCAAAAATATCAAATTACACTAGTAAACAAAAACCAACTTGTTTATGTCATAATTAAAACAGAGCCTACAGTAGATAAACTAGGACTTCATTTGCCTTGGTATTGTTTTTTCATGGTTACAACGTAGTAGAACCGTTCCTTATGTTTGCCACTTACGCCACCCAAATTTTCCGAAAAAATAGAAATAAGTATCTAGAAAGTGAATTTTAATAAATGTATTATTTCTCTGTGAATATTAATTAATTTGCGTACAAGATTTTAGTAATTTTCAGGCTTGACACTTTTAAGAAAATTGGTCATGTTCTTAATTCAACATCGGTCAGTATGTTGTCAAATTTCGTTCATAATTTTTCCTACTTGTAGTTTCAAATACGCCTTCTTCAATTTTTGTTTTACTAATTCTTGAAAATATCAGAATCAAATACGATAACCCTCTACCGTTTCATTCTGGTGCTTTAACGAAATTTTTCATTAAGACCATTTTAAGATGAATAAAAAGAACACTAAACATTGTAGCGGTAAATATATTTGATTTTCAATAACCCAGCAACTAAAACAAATTGAATACTTGTCATACACGTGTTTTGACATCTATGCGGTCATCCTCAGCAAACTGATACTAAAACTATAATTATGACTAAATCTAATTTATACTAAAATTATGTGATGCTTTGTTACGTGTCACTGATTTTCAAACTGAACAATTCCGAAAAACCTAACAATCCGTAGTCATCGTTGTTTATCAATTAACATTTGTTTTTATAAAGTGCAAACTCTCTTATAGGTCTAGTTCTTTTCTATTGTTTATATTCTTAATTAATTTGATGCATTTATTTGCCATTTATTGCACGTATCTTATTAAATCTATCGGGTTACTTAAAAGGTTTTCGATGTTATTGTTAGTGGTTGTTACTATTCGGTAATTAAATTTTGACAAAAGTTTTTGAAGTTCTTTAGTATATCTAGAATAATACGGAAACAAAAATGAACATTGATCTAAAAAAACAATTATATGTTGAAGATATGTTTAAGATAAACTCAGTAATTGCATCTAGTGGATTTGCACTATAATTATAACTAACTAAAAAGAGGATCAACACAAAAACGCAATTATGTAAAATACCGCTTCTTTGGCCGCGTATAGACTACAGTAGCGTACAATCACTTAACGTCACTTTTATAATGTGCGATTGTTTATTTTTACAACACCGCTGAATTTTAAGTTGCAAACTATTCATAAGCAATCTTCTTTGGAGATAAACGTTAATCAATCTTATTTTAGTTTCAATTTATTTAACACTCCTTTTAGAATACGGTTCACTGTGTTTATCAAACGTATAGTTTTCAGTACATATTATTTTGATAAGTATGTTACATGGCTAACAAAAATGTTGATACTACATTCACTGCGCGAGAAATGGTTGACGTTGCCAATTTTACGTGAGACCAGTTCTAATAAAATGTATAATATGATTGAAAATTAATTTAAAACCTTATATACCTAATAAACCCAAACTATCTAAAAATAAATAAACATAAATTTTTTTTCAAATAAAATAATTAACAGAATAAACGGCACAACAACAAAAATGTAAATAATCAAAAACGTTGACAACACAACAAAAAGGTATAAGGGCATGTACTGATGAAAGATTAGAAATTTAATTAATGTATAAATACTAACACTGGTTTACGTGTGTCTGAGGTTTTAATAAAAACAAACTTACTAATTACTAAGCTGAAGTCGGTTTGTTTCTATCACATAATTATTTTGCACATTTTAGTAATCAAAATTATCTAAATATTATACGCAAATGTGCATAACCGTCGTTTCTCCCACGTGTACTTTCATGTCCGTTTATTAGTTATCTGCATTAAATGTGTGTCACAAGTACAACTTGTGCAAGTTTAAACTTGTTTGAACGACTTGTTTGTATAGTCCGTTCATAGATTCTATATTAATAGAATGTATCTTATACAGTTATAGCACTTATGCAAATACCGTCACGTCATTATGTGGTTACGTCGAGAGCTGTTATTGTGCGTTAAGATTCTTTTAATATTGCAACTAGAAAGAGTATAAACCGTTCGGAGGTATGAATGTTGTTACACTGGTTTTCGTGCAACAAAGAAAAAAGTAAGCGACGACTAACACAGTTGTTCCCAAAGAGTAAGTCGCAGGCTTTGTGATGCTAAATTCTAAATTAAACCTAAGAATGCACCAAAACAATAAAAAACTAAATTAGGGAGACATCGGTTAAATCTACCTGCAGCTGAAAAAGAACAAATAACATGACAGAAGTGATAACACACAACAGTAGTTTCAAAGAGGACGAAGAAGGTACATAAATATAATTATATAGATTTTTAAAACACTAATATATAGGCCGGACAAAATATAAGTTACGATTTATACTGGGCAACACGTCGTACAGTAAAATGACCTAGTCGGTCTTACTTTTACATTCAAAGAAAGAATGATTTTATATTCGTAAATTTAAAATCACAAAAATATAATAAAAAAGAAAGACTTAGAGACTCAACGCGTACAGCATAGAACTTTATGACGCACAAAATGGTATTGTAATGGTATGGTAAAAATTGCTTCCGACAAAATCGCAATCGTAAAGGCTTTCAACCCCTTGACGGTGTGAATGATTAAATTACAGCAACGTCACGTCATGGAAACTTTCTAATTATAACAGGTGTTTTATTAGCTCCACAAATAAGAGACACTGATGGAAGGGTGGCGACCCGCTAAAGAAACAATTTAAAAATAAAAAAAGTTATGTAATCACATACCCCAAATAAGCTTTCACTTAGACATAAAGCCCATGTGCATATTCACGTGGAATCGCGTGAAACAAATTAATGATGAATGCCTAGTTGAGCGCCAAACACAGGTCCGTGTGTTACACAAATCGTTCCCGTTAGAAGAATGAATTGCGCTTTTGCAAATTTGACAATCGACCACCAACATTGGGCGTGTCGAGGACAAATTTTATACTAGAAAAATTTTAACCTACTAACTTTTTAACATAATGTATATTGCTATACATGTGGTTGTTTTGTTTCTTGTAAAGAAATCGTATCATGCTTACTTTGATGTAAATCCGTCTAGTTAGATAAATCGTAGGCACTACATAGAGTATGCACACATTGTTAAACATCTTAAAAAATACAGTAGTGGAATTATTGCGTTCATGCTACTTGCTATTCCTATTGTGTGACACGAGCCAGTAAGCCATGCTGAATGTTACTTTTTTTCCGAAAATCTTGGACAAATCAGCGGACAACAAGCTGCTATCAAAACATAAAAAATTAAATAGAAGTACCAAGAAAATTGGAATACATACATAACAGCCGACTTTACTATTGGTATTTAAAATGAAACAATTCTGAATGTGTGTATAAAAACAGATCACTAAACGGTTTTTTTAAACAAAAAATAAATGTTTGATAAATCATATTAATTATTTTTATTTTATTTACAGTGACACTTATTAAATTTTTTTATTAAGTATAATAAAGATATATACGTTTTTAAGAAACAATACTTTTTTGTTGGTTAAATTGTGTTATATCTTGATGTGATAAGAAAAAAATTCAATTTATATTTGAAATCATAAAACAATTACTCAATCAAAATTTAAACCCCATAAAAAAAAAACTAAATTTGTAATTAGCGTAATTCAAAAACAATGTTTATGTGACTTAGTAATCAGTTCACTTTTGAAACTTTTAAAAACTGCATTTTTTCACAAAAGTATATATAATATACAACTGAAAAACACTAATAGACTCAAAACAAACTTTATTTTTTTATGTTAAGATGAATTAATCTGATATTTTTCACAAAACAATCACATAACAAGTAAACAGCGTCATGACAACGTGTAGATACCAGAGTCCGTGATTGACGCTTCATATTTTTAATTTATATTTTGTACTTTTGCCATGTATTGTTGACTACAGAAAAAAATAGCATGTTTCATTTTTGACTCGCAATTTTGCATTCCAAAAAATGTTACGTAATGCTAATAAAACAATCTACTATTTTGTGATTCTGACCGTTTTTACGTATCTTATAGATACATCTTGCTTTCAAAAACAATTGAATTTTACCATTACCGGTTTTGTTATTAAATTTTAAATAACTGTTTTTAACAAACGTATATAAAGGTTAGTACCTACAAAAAATGTGTACACACCTCTTGAAAGTATTTTGCATTCATTAGAAATTTATAAGTTTATTTCAGAACTCAATATTACTACAATTTTTCTAAAGAGTTACTTGTTATTTAAATTTGTTTTTCTGTGATTGCTGTTCAATCAACATGTTTGTAAATGTACTTTAGTTTTTATTGCTCTATATAAGAACGCTATATCATATTGAATATGTGTCATACGTCGACATTACCTTTGACAAGCTCTTTGTTAAGTTACATATAAACTTTGATATGTTTTGTAGTATCATTATTTTGCTTTGTAAATGAAATTAATTTATTCTTTATGTACGTATCTGTGTTTGTTATGTATATAAATCTACAAAGCATGTCTACTTTACCTGAATTGTTTAAAAAAAAACAAGTGCAACTTAACTGAAAAAATAAATTAAATTGTAAAGGTACATAATATCAAATTTAAGATATAAAGTTTTTATTATCAAAACTTCTCATCACAAAACCAAATTTTATTAAGAATTAATTATATTGCTATAAAAAATTTATCACAAGTAGATTAAAGTATACAGAAATGTACGGATTGAATGAACATATACTGAACAGTCGTTTAACAATATAGCACTTCCGATAATACATATAATTTAATGAAAACTCATTAGGCATAAACACAAACGTTGAGCAATGTTTTAAATTAAATTATTAAACGAACAATGAAATCAAAGCCTTAGAATATTAAAAACCATTTCTAAAATTAATTAGTTGTATTTATATATATGTAGTTATTGTTAACGTATTAACGGTAAATTATACTAATGTTGTGTTCATTTATAAACAATTTTAAATCTGTCTATTGTGACAGACAGTTTTGCAGTGTAATTAAAAACAATAAATTTAAGCAATACACTCGTAGATTGCGTTTTTTTTTTACTAAACATAAAAGTAATTGCAATATAGTGTAATAACAAATAAAAATTTCGATGTAATATTTAGGCAATCATTAAAGATCGCAGGAAATGACAAATTTATATTGTAAAATCAGTGGTATATAAGTAAAATACAGTAAAACATAAAAATAAAATTATTATATTAAAGGACAAATCATAACGAAGAAACGTACTCACTGATTCTCAACTTAGACATTAAATTTATGTTGTTGTTTGCAGTGTTCTGTCGTGAAAACTAAAAATTAAAGCAAAACTATAAAATAAAATAAAAAACACAAAAATTTGCTTATAGGTATTACTTTAAAGATGTCGAATGTGATGTTAATAGACATACAAAAAAACAAACAATAAATTAACAGCATGAACAGTGCAAAAAGATTACACTATACAATTAATAAAAAAAGTAATTTTTCTCAAAGATAGTAGTGCAAAATGCAAAAATGCTAACATTTTAAAAAAAGAATTCAAATTATGCTACACCGATATGTTCACTCCTCAATATACATATGATACAATTTTAATTTCAAGAATAAATAAAACTAATTTTGTATTTATAAAAAAGAAGCTTAAAACACTTGATTTTACCCATAGAAATCTTTAAATTAAAAATTTATATTTTAATTTTTACATATTGTTTATAGACTTGTAAGACAAAAAGTCATTGTAATTATTAAAGTTTAATTAATGTTTTAACGCAACTATGATCCTTAAGATCTTTATATAATAATGAATTGAGTCGCGAGAGAGCTGGACTAGGCACGCGCGTCTGTGATTAAGTATGCAAACGATCGGAACTGATATAACCCCGGGCACGTAGAGCAGTTCAGTTAATATACACAATTAAACTCAAATAAACGACGTTAAATGAAGTTGATAGATTTTATGTTTGTATGTTAGTTTTACTTATTGTTAAAAAATTTCAATCCCACAAAATTGGGGGCTCGTCCGGGAACGAAAAGAGTAAATAACAATGAAGAAAACAATAAGTAACTTCAAACAAAAAGAACTAAAAGAGACGTTACGACAAAGAAGATTGAATACGACAGGACCGAAAACTGAATTGTTCAATCGGATGACATCGAACGATCCTTCAGGATCATGAATGAATGAAACCGACGACAATGAAATTAGCGATGATAACGATGTGTGCGATGTGCAAAAAGACGTAGAAACGAGTATCTCAGCTTCAACGATGTACGAAAATTGAAGTTGATAAGTAAAAAAAGAATTTTCCGAACGCAAATTGAAAATAGTGCAACGTGAAATTAAACAACTATGATTGAGGATGCCAACCAATGAAGAACGAAGCGCAGAAACAACGACCTCAAAACCAAGTATTAGTGCCATAGCAGATTTTTGATTAGAATGTGACTTAAAGCAAAAGCACGAGAATGGTTAATTCAATATCGGAATATCTTGAAATGTTAATAGCAGATTTATTTGTTGAAATGCAGTCAATGTTTGATCATAGGCTCCACAAAAATTTGAAACACGAATCTGGAAATGGGAAGAATCGTTTAGCGAATACGTAAATATTAAGATAATACTTGAAAATCGACTAAAAATCGATGAATACGAATTAATCAGTTTAATTATTGACGAAATACCATACCCAATACTAAGAGATCAAGCGCAAATTCAACAATACAAGACCACGATGACGTTACTGGAAAGATTTTCAAAAATTTCTTCAAGATCATGAACAATAAATACTACTGAAGTAACGACTTGGAAACAGTGGTGATTAAAACAAAAAGAAAAATGCAACTTCATCGAAGCAATGTTTTAATTGCGGTGAATAGGATAATATAAGTGCGGTTTGCTCTATGAAAGCACGAGGTGTAAAGTGTTACAAATGTAGACCTTTTTGACACGTGGCAGTAAAATGTGTTGAAAGACTTAGAAACTCAGGAAATAAAAATAGTTGTTTTATTTTCTCATTGCGGTAGAAACAAATATTTTAAAGACATTTTTGTTAGCGATTATAAAATATGAATGTTTATAAATACAGGTAGTGATTTGACCTTCGCCAATTTTAAGAAAACTACAAGTACAATTTTAAGCAATTGGTTCTAACGAATTAAAGAGATTGGGCCGTTTCAAATGGTAATAGATAATAAAGTATACCAAATAGAAATACACGTAGTTTCAAACAATGTGATGACGCACAATATGTTATTAGTAACAGATTATTTGAACCAAGTCGAAACGCGTATTCAGCAGGGCCATGTTTATATAAGCAAACCATCAATTAATGGAAATGCCGAAATCAAAGCGAAACAAAACATTTTTAATATCAAGTATACGTATGATACTAATTAATGCTATCTTCTTCGCTTAGGAGCGAAGAAGATAGCATTAATTAGTATCACACAGAGGAGGATAAAGAATCTTTACCATATACGTATGATGTCAACAAAGTTAATATTTCACACATTGTCAACTCAAATTATAAAAACAGCATAAATAAACTTGTAACTAATTATATTATCAACAAGAAGCACAAAGTAAACATCAAAATCAACATTACTTTGACAATCTGATTATGCTAGTATTACTTTCAAAGAAAAAAATGGATCTACGAAATGATGTGTCGATTACCGGTAGTTATACAAGAAAGTTATAAAGAATAGACATCCGTTACCGTTGATTTAACATTCATCCTAAAGGCCAAAAGTCGAAAGTTTACTGTGTTTATAGTACCTGATGGATAATATGAATTTCTAAAAATGCCATTCGGCTTGTGCAACTTTTCAACATTTCTTCGGAAACTTAAAAATTCAGTGCTTAAGCAGTTAATCAATAATGGGATAGTTTTGACGTACATAAATGATTTAATTATACCTTCAGCAGATTACGATAGCGGCTTACAAAATATGAAAACTGTTTTTCGCGAGTAAATTTGAGTAAGAAATAAATTGGAAAAAGTGTCAATTTCTAGAAACGAAAGTTGAGTTTTTAGGGCTCTTTATCAAAAACGGATGCGTCCGACCTTTTACACATAGAACAGACGCGGTCATGTTCATGGTCAATGTGTTAGAAAAAGACGTCCAGTTTCAATTTGATGAAAAACAGAGGCGAGCATTTATAAAACTTAAAACAGTATTAAGTGGTAGTCTAGTAACAAAGTTGTATCGCATAAATGCGGAGACTGAACTACATACTGACGCAAGCATGTACGGATTTGCTACTATTCTTTTCCAAGAATGTGTTACGAAAATTATCTCATAACTTAAAAAAGTAAGGACTAACTCAGTTAGATTCGGAGATTGAGTCGTCTAATAATATGTGACACACAGAAAAAAAATTACAGTTAATTGTGATAAAAACCTACTATGTACGTCTTGTCGTACGTGTGATCGACTGACAACGTAATTACAAAAAATTAAAGTAGGAATTAGCTTGTGACTCCTTTTAGGAAGCCCTAAAATTAAATGACATCGCTTTACCCCTTTATTCAAAACTATTTTGAATTACGCGGGTATAAAATCAACTTACAACGTTTACCGCCGTTATAGCTTATTTACGGTTATAGACATATATTTGTAATTGTAGAAAAAATTTCAAAATCCGTTTAGTTGTATGCAACCCGTTCGACGGGTACAGTAGAAGTTTTAACAAGATTGCAATTCAGACAGCAATTTTTGATAATCCACGTAAAAACGTTTCGGATCGTGGAACAGCGTTTACGTCTAAGGATTTCGCAGATTATTGCAAATCGAAAAGAACGGGCAAGTTGAGCGTGTTAACCGTTATTATCAAAACTGTCAGCATCAAACCCCAACGAATGGTTTAAATACTTAGACATGGCGCAAAAGTATTTAACTGCTACACCACATTGAAATAATGGTACAATACCGTTCAAACTTTAATTTGGAATACATATTAGATTGAACAGTAATCTTACAATCCGTAAACTGGCTGAAAAAGAATGGATTGACATGTTTTAACAAGCTGAAAATAAAGAATGGTTTAACAAAAAACGTAAACCTGGACAAACCCACAATGATGGTGATTTAGTGTTGATAAAAAAACACAGCTGGGACCAGGCTTGAAGTTTGCATCGAAATGTTTGGGACCGTATCGAGTTACCGCGTTATTACGTAACCATTGTTACATTGTTGTAAAACTGGGTAATCATTAAGGTCCACAGGAAACACTGACTTTGGTAGATTAAATAAAGGCGTGGATCGACAACCTCAATGTAGACGATGTTTCTTCCAATGAAGATAATAATGATTTGTTTAAGGATAAACAAAACTTGCAAGACCGTCGAGTGAAAGATGGGGTCGCGACAGCATTGCACTAAGCTCGCGCGTCTGTGATTAAGTTCGTAAGCAACCGGAATCGATATAACGCCTGGCATGACTTGCAGGATTTAATAATAGACGATTTAGCTCAAATAAACGACGTATAATTAAGTTGACAGATTTTATGTTTGTATATTAGTTTTACTTATTGTTAAAAAAATTACTGGAAATATAATGTTGGCACTACGTTTATTACTTGTCAAACTTAACATTAACTTTAGCATCGTTCTTTTTTCAATTTTAACAAAATTTCAAGATTTTTTAAATGATTTTTTTACCTGTCGCATATCCGTTCTAATATATTATTTGACTTTAAACACTTAAACGTAAATTTTTAGTTTTCATTTTGCAACACTAGAGGTTTTTTGTCCGATTACGTAACTACACTAACAAACAAATATTAACTTTTGCGATGTTGGCAGCACAAACAAATTATTTATTTTATTGCATCAACCGTTTGTCTAATGAGTCATATAAACTGACCTGATTATATAGATGACAATGACTAGTACATACTACTGCTTGGTACAAAAAATATACAATTTAAGCATAAATCCATTAGAACCAAAATACTGCTGTAGAGTCAACAGTAAACAATAAATTTTCCAATATGGTTTTCTCAACATAACATCTACAATAAATGCCAATTTTTCTTTTTTTAATATTTATTTAAAACTGGTTTTTCCGAATTTGTTTGTTTTCATTGCAGATTAAATAATTAAGCAAATTTAAATAACTTGTTTGATGAGTTATATAAGCCTTTTAATTATATAAATGACAACAACAAATTACTGCTTGTTGTAACGAGGTAGATACAAACAAAAAATAGCTGATTCAGTAAAATATTAAAAGCCAAATATTTCCATATAGTCTTTAACTACTGTAAATTTAAAAACTTGCATGTGTGCTAATGATGCATCAATAGACATAAACACTTTGTTTACTTTTACTTTAACCTAAATAATAACATTTAAAAGCAAGTGGTTTCTTTATTATAAAACATTTCAAAAAAATAAACTACAGGGAAAAATTAAAGTAAAACTTTTTGTTATCTAAGGTAATCATAAAGGTTCCAAAATTGTAATATTGAAGATTTTTAGTTCTAGTTCTAGTTCTGTGATGAGAGTTTCGCATCATGATTTTGATATAAAGGCGTACAAAGTTCAAATAGTTCAGTTCTTTGAACCTAAATGACCATTCGCAAAGTTTTAGGTTTGTTACTTGGGCTGTATATCGCTTGGAATAAAATGTGCATTTTTACCAAAAAGCTTGTTTTAACCTAGGAGGCTATGACAACAAGCAAAATTGTCGCATTTAGGGCTCAGGCCACACATAAGAAGATGCATTTACAACGAGTGATTTTTCTTATGGATTTTGAACCGAAAGCATCATTGGTTTATCTTTTTAGAAGTTTACAGCTAATCAAGAGCATACCCAGAATTTAAAAAGAAGACACCATGCAGCTACGATTTCAGTTCGTTGGATTTTTTGTAGAGAGCTGTTACGGATAAGTGTTACACTAATCATCTAGAAACTATCCAAAACATGAAAAATCAAATAAAAATTGCCATTAATGAGATACAAGCACATACAATTACAAAAGTACTGAAAACCTGGTCGAAGTTATTTTTGTTATTATTTTTTAAAGTTTGCAAACAGCAAAAGTGTTAGAAAAATAAATTCAAACAGTGTTTATAATTAACTTAGACAACACACAAAGGAATTTTTAGAATAAATAAACTGCAATTTAGAGTGACGCCTGCAAGAGAAAAAAAAGATTATTTTTACAAATCGAAAAACTTAGCAATAAAAATTGAAAAAAAATATATGAATTTTTTTAAATTACTGAAGATATACTATTACTGATTGTGCACTGAGAAAAAAGGATGAAAAAGTGAAAGCAATTATAAAAACTCCAAACTTAACAAATCATACCGAAATAAAATTTAGTTAGATATTACGAGAAATTCGCTCTAAGTATATTTTTACTATGATGGAACTAATCTACAATTTACTAAAAAAAAACAAAATTAAAAAATGACATTAATCTAGGTTTTTTTAAACATTAACAAGTGGAAAAAAAGAATTTTGCATTGGACAAAGAAAGGTTAGCACTATTCTGGACAGTAAAAAAATACATCATCACTTAGCTGCTCAAAAAATTATGATACAGATCACAAAGCGCTTCCAACTTTATATGGTAAAAAATATGCAATTTTATTAATAAGTTTAAGTCAAGCGCATAGATAAATATTTATCTGAATTTACGTACAAAATTATCCAAGTAAAAAAACATATATAACTTATAGTCGCAGATGTGCTAAACAGATATCCAATTAGAATAAACACACAGAAACAATAGATTAAATTTAATCAAAGATACTGATCGACAACAAGAGAATTGCAACAGAAACAATAAGAGATGCAATATTAGGCAAAGTAGGAAAAAAAATGCAAAAATACTGAATCATGAAAAACAAATAACGACAAAATTTAAAAAACCTATTAATATAAGAATTACATTCAAGTCACCTTAAAATTATCATACTAAGATGATACTTTTAGTGACCTAAATTAGACCAACAAATTGCAATATACCAACCGAACAAAAAATAGCACATACACAAAATGGCTTAAAATTTGTGGTATGAAATCAATCACAACGGCAACAATAATTGTAAAAGTGAGAAAGTAATGTTTACGCTAGAAAATTCCTAATTTAATTAGGTTTGATAATTGACTACAATTAGTATCAAATTAATTTGAATAATATTTAAGGAAAAATAATAATAATTACAAAATAACTGCACACTGCAACAAACAAGTTAGCTAAAAACGCAATAGAAAATTTCAATTTAATTTATAAATAAGACAAAAAAGACCTTAGTAGAATTAACGATAATGAAATACCTAAGTAAAAAAACATATTTATGTATATAATTGCAATAAACATGTTCAGGAATTTCAAATATAACAATGAGAAGAAAAAAGTATCTAACAGGAATTCTAGTGTATATCAACTCTTCTAAAAAGAATACCAAAGCAAATTTCCACTGTTCCAAATTCAAGTCAAATTTCTACGTTCCAAATGCAAGTCAAATTTTAGTACCGACTAACAACATTGAACGCAAATTCAAACGCAATATACGCAAGATAAAGTGACCTATACAGTTTAGAGATTTTGAATAGACGCGAGAATAATTATGTAGTAGTTATTTATTAGATTAGGAATAAATAATAATCATGTTATATAAGAGTTAAGCTTAAAAATGAAGATGTATAATGCAAAGAAATTGGAAATAGTTACGTCATTGTATTAATCTGCAATTACCCTTCTGGTATACCCATTTTGTATATATTATAATAATAAATGTTTAGTTTTAGTAAAATCTATGTTTTGTAAGAAATAGGTAAATAAAAAAACTATAAAAACCACATTTAAAAAAAAACGTTTAATAAAATAATGAAACATCACAACAAAATATAGTTATGAGATGATGTTAAATAAAAAACTACGAAAAGCAAAACCCGAGAAAAGGGATAGTAACAATTTTCTACAAATCAAAAAAAAAATTAAATGCTAGTTTAGCTATTAACCACTCATTGTTTTCTTATTGGACTTTGATATAAATTAAAATGTTACCACAATAATTACATATTTTGTGTAGGTATGGACTATAAAATACTATGATATAACTATAGCGTGTGTTTAAAGTTCTGATTCAACTATAAATTATAATTTTTTTATAAACTACGTTTAAGATTAATAATATGAATGTTATTTAACTTTAGTAAGCAATTGCTTTGTTACAGCAATAAAAACATGCAAAAAGTTTAATAAATCTGTCATGCGTTGCGTAATCATTTTTTGTAGTTTATGCAAAGAATGTTACCTCTAACATATGTCTGTTTGTCAGCATATGTTTATAGAAAACGTAAACACATTATTATTTGTAACCTTGATACGTCCAGATGTTTTGTATTTGAAACTTCTATATATTCTTAAGCATAGCCAAAAACTGACAGTATTATAATAACTTTTAAGATGCGATTATTACAGTTGCGAGATATATTTTTAGTGACAGTTATATTGTTAGTTTTTTATTGTGGGCGTGTTAATTTACGTGCTACTAACAGTACTTACAATATAGGTTTTGAAAATATTCAAGGTAGTGTTTCTAATTCAAGCACATCAAATCAGAAACATGACATTGGGTTTGAAAACTTCCAATCTAGACTTAATCGTACATCTAACCGCACGCCTACACGTCTTGTAACTACAACTCCATCGTATCGCACAGTAAAACCTAAAAACACATCTCCGACAAAACCAAGTAAACCTCATGGAACGTCACCACCAGAACGGCCACCCGCCACCACAATGAAACCGTCAAAACCAAAAGTGACATCGCGACCACAAGTTCCACGCAATACTACAATAAAACCAACGGTTTCTAAAATAACAACGCATAAACCGTTAAAGCCTAAATTTACTACAACTACTACACCAAAACCAACTCGACCTACACTTCCGCCTTCGGTATATGTAAAACCAAACATTGAAAAAGTTATCATACCACCGATTAATAGTGTTAAATGGGAATATACTCCACCATGGCAACCAAACGTAGTTACAACGACTCCGAGCTGGATTCATACTAATGTGTCACAACCGTCAGAGCCAAATCAAAATTACAAAGATCTTGATTTTGGATTATTTTTAATGCACTTACACGATTTTACGCGAAAAGCTGAACATAATCATCAGATCAAATATAAACGGTATAATGGAGATTCTTTTAGTTATTACTACGAAATTTCTAATTACTACAATAATGGTCACTTAGCTGCTAAATATTATCGAGTGCCAGTTGAATTATTGAAGAACTGTCAAGCAAATACAACAAATGTAATGTGTTTACCTAATACTAATGCAATCTGTCTTACAAATGGAACTATTATGTGCGTTACCCATTTGTCCGCGACTACTCCATGTGAAAATCACACTGCTTATTGCGCCATAACCTATGTGCCTTGTGATGGAAGATATCAGTCTTGCATTGGAAGTCAAGAACCTCTGTATATAGGTATACCATGTATATCTAGGGTTATATTAGTTCCATCTTCAAACGATTTTTATCAGCAGTTAACCGTTTCACCAATTGAATATTGTGTATCAAGTGTAATTAACCCCAAACGTCTATATTCACCCGTTGGTTCATTCATGTCAATGTTAGTAGAAACTGCTAGGCACCAATATAATATTATTAAAAACAATACATTAAGTTTTACAAATATATTGTCGAACTAAACAATTAGTACGTTTTTAAAATTGTTTTAAATTTAATTAATTTGAGTGTTTTTAATTTTGAATTGATATTAAATTCTACATTAAATTGTCTTGTGTTTGTATTTAATGTGTTTCTCGGTGTTTATAGTTCTTTATAAGAACAGTTTTTAGTAGTATTTGATTTTTTTAACTTATAGTTAAAGTACTAACTAGAATTTATAATTAATAATATTAAAATTTTGTGACAAATGTTACAATAACAATTAATGATATTTGGCTAATAAAACAATGCTAGAGAAGGTAGTACATACAAAAAACAATAATTACATGTAAACTGTAATTATTAATTGATAATTGGATTAAATCGTATGTTTGATTTAAAAATATTCTGCCGAAATTATAACCACTTAGTTTTTCGCAGTATAATGAATAGCGATAATTTATGCGTAGCAATAAAAACAAGCAATAATTTATAACTTCATTTCCGTTAGGTTTAGCTAAAATTGCATATACAAACATTGTTGAATTGTACGACTTTATCTTGTTTAAATTTTCAGTAGAACTAATGGTCGGTTACTCGCTTATCAGTAAATCCTTTTTAGTAAAATACGTTTTTACAAAGGAAAAATTGCACACAAATTGCAAAAATAAATGTTATTAATAACCATAAATTTAAAATCAAAAAAATTATTTGTTATTAATTTTGTCATAACTTGTGTAAAACTGAAAAAAACTTTAAAACTGCATTAATGTACTGTAGCACAATCAAAAGGATTTAAATAAAGTAAATGTCTGGTAATATTTAATTTTTTATTTTCTTTAATTTTACTGTTCGACAGTTTGTTAAATAACAATAGTAGGTACATTATCATTTCTTTATTTGTATAAAACATTGTAAAAAAAATTGTACTATGAAAAAAATGTGATACAAAACTTTTAAAATTGAAAACATCAGTAAAATTTACTACTAATAACTAGTGCGTATTAACTAATAATATGATTAAATAATAAGCTAATTTAGTAATCTAAGATAATAATTTCTTATATTGTATACAATTGCATTATTTTGTTTTATTTGTCTAGTTCTTGCTGTATCTTAATCAATACATCTGCACAGCTTAAACCAAGTCACAGCACGTATAATAAATTTAATAATATGTTGCTTAGTACTATTTTATTACAGCCTTCAAAAACAAAAGTGTTATTTAACTTAATTAACAAAAAAAATACAATATCCAAGCAGCTATGTTCTAGTCCTGCTTAAACAATTCGTCTGACTAAAATTTCAGATACAATGTTAAATTAACTTTAGTAAAATTTTATTGCTAACCCAAACGTTTATATTTGTTTATGTTTTTGTTTGAGAAAATTCTTAGGGTGACTAAAACGTAAATAACCTAGCACAGAATCAATTAATTGCTTACTTTTAATAAGTTTTTATCCGGAAGTCACGATTCATTATTTTCAATAGTTATCGATAAAGCTTTCTTACTTATGCGGACGCCAATAGATTTTTGTAGCGCGGAATCCTGACTTAAGCGTGTATGGATCACATATTTAGAGCTAAACGCAGATTATCATACTCAGAGAGAAGTTATATTTAAAAAGGCATCTTCTGCATTAAAAAAAAAGACAGTTTTTAGCGCCTTCTAACGGTGGTGCGGAAAACAAATAGCAACAACTTTCATTGTTATTACAATGTTTATTTTAAATGTTTTTTTGTTTTGGAATGAATTGTCACTTTTTTATAATTATGCGTTAAAAAAGCGACTAACATTTTTTATTTGCACAAATACAATATAAATAACTTCCAAGTTTATTCTAATCAACACCATGCGAATATTGTTACAACTTTTCTTTAAAAGAAATATATAAACCTTCAGTTGTTAAACAGTAATAACGTTCGAGTCAAGCACGTGTAAAAATAATGCACATTACTTAATCGATTTTATCCAAAGAAGAAATGCAATTTTGCAATTCAGCGTTGATAACATTTTTAGCATTCAAGGTAGTGAAGAGAGGGAAAAAGCACCAGCAACCAAAATTACAGTAGGCAATAAAATTTGCTTGTATTTATGTTTCTTATCGATAATTATTACATAGTGTTTAGCAGTTGTGGGAAAAAGTTTTAGCTCAGATGCAATTGACAAAAATGTTGTTCCACTTACCTTAATTGAAGTTTTTTGTCTACAAATAATTAGTTTATGATTATGCTACTCTATTCTAAAATTGCCAGAAGTTGTGAACGCATTTTTTCAGTATCTATGTTATTAAAACTGTTTCTATATCTTTTATAGTAGATACAACTCTAAGATTACATTAGAAATGGCTGATTTGTGTGTATGTGTGTTTGTGTGAGGTTCCACAAAGCCCATCTAGAAACGATAGTAACCGATTAGTAGTGGATTATTTAGCTTTAAACAAAATAACAATAAAAATAGTTTTCCAATGCCACTTATTGAAGTCATTGATAATTTTTAGGGCTATTAATATTTTTCTAGTAGTGACTTAGTTGCCGGTTACCATCTACTATATATGGACCAAAAATCATTACCATAAATTGCTTTTATAACTTATGAAGGACATTATGAATACCTTCGGGTTCCACTGGGATTGTCCGACGCTCCTGTCGTATTTCATCAATTTATGGATACGATTTTACAACAATTCAGAGTGTTTGATCTTATTCCATATCTAGACGATATTCTATTTCCTTACTTGGTCTTACTACCAATACATGAAAATCCTGCTTTTTGGTCACAAGACTGACTTACTTAGGTTACAAAATGTCTTTTAATGAAATTTCACCGTCTGGCTGGAAAACTAATGAAGATCAACTGCTTATACTGAACTAATAGGTAACCTAAAATATACGATTGATTCATAGCCAATTCTAGCAATATTGGGTATATACTAATGCTAGTCAGGATGGGTACGCGGTTTAGTTCAAAAACATAATGGCAAAAAGAAACCAATCGCATTTTTTAGTAAACAAACTATATCAACAGACAAAATTACCATTCGTTTGAGCTTAAATTGCTAAAATTGTGAAAGCGTTAGAAAAATTTAGGTATCTTTTAATAGGCATTGACTTTGTAATTGTCACTGACTGCAATGCTGTTAGAAATGTTTGGAATAAACAAACGTAATTTCTTTAACGTGAAGACTCAAAAGTAAAACAGAACGTAAATGGTTGATATCTAAAAACTGTCGGTCGCAAATTCTCAGAGCAAATCATGATGGCATTGATCATTTCGCTTATGATAAGACTCTACAGCGCATTAAACGTAATTATTGGTTTCCTAAAATAATTAGTGCAAAAAAAAATATATATTAGATTGTGTTTGCATTGTCTTTATTACAAAGAGCATGGCAGTAAAAACACCAGTTTTCTACATTTAGTCCCCAAGTATGCTAGAACTCATCATTTTGATCATTTACTTAATCACAATCTAGTAAAAAATATTTATTGGTAATTGTGGATGGGTTTTCATAGTTTACTTATCTTATAGCACCACTAGACACGTCTGCAAGACATGTTATATAAAATTTAGAACACATTTTTACAATTTTTGGTAATCCTTAACCATTGATAACTGACCCAAACAAAGCATTTACTTCTAACGTTTTCATTTGTAAAGAGTTTTGAGATTAGACACTTCGTCTCAGCAGTAGGACGGTCTAAAAGAAATGTACAGATAGAGCACATGAACAAGGCTGTTTTGGATGCATTAGCTACCACAGGAGCAAACGCTACTCTAGAAAATTGGTATACAAAGATTACACAAATTTAGTAAGGCCTAAATAACAGATACAGACAAACACGAATTACACAAAAAACAACCCATAAATATCACCAAAATTCATAAGATGCAGCCCAAAAACTGGACTTAAATCGAGTTAAACAAAACCTTACTTTTAACAATAAACGCGGGCCACCTAAATTTTATCAAGAAGGAGACTTAGTATTAACAAAAATTTCCAGTTTTCTCGTTACTTACGAGAGCAAGAAATTCCTACCAAAGTTTCGATGGCTTTTCAAGACGGTTGAAGGTTTAGTAAACGACAGATATAGATTACGAGAAAACCGACATACGCTACCATCCAGTCGCCCATATGACGGCGTCATTGGTATAGAACACATGGCATCGTTTGATATACAGAAATCGTAAAGTAAGTGTTTCAATAAACATAAGACATAAGGTTGCCCTCGCTGGCAAAAGATTGCCTTCGCTGACATAGATTGCCCTCGCTGGTATAGATATTGCCTTCGTTGGCAAAAGATTGGCATAGAAATTGCCTTTGTTGGCATAGAAATTGCTCTCTCAAGCATAAAGATGTTGTCATAAAAATTGCCCTTGCTGGCATAAAAACTACCCTCGCTGACATAGGGTACAAAACTGCTCAATGACTTAAAGCTTGTCCTCGCTAGCATAAGATTCCCTCGATGGCACACCTGAGTATATTAAGCATCACTAGTCTTTTTGGCTACTTCGGTCCAACAATATACTAATAGAAGTTTGTGTGTTTAGATAATGGTCCTTCAAGGACGAGAGACTTTTGTATTGTGTAGTTATTCAACTTTTGATCCAAACTGTCATAGTAACTGTTTTAAAAACTTTTTGGCTTGTGTGGTTTTTAAACTTCTGATCTAAACTGTAATTGTAACTGTTGTTTTTCCGCTCTGTTTTTTTTAGGATTGTAAGAGCCAAAGCCTTACACTTTTTTTTATTATCACTTTACTAAGAAAAATATGATTTTGTTAACAATTATTGTCATAGACAAATTTTATCATATTATAAAATAAATCTGAACAATAAAACAAAATAGTTTACCATACATAAAAAAAACTACAGTGTTTGAAAAATCGTTTTAAGAGCATGCAACATCTAGGAATTAGTAACAAAATAGAAAAAACTAAAACAAAGAGAAACATTAACAACCAAAAAACACAAGAGTAGTACAACAATCTATAATTTGAAAATTACAAACAGAAAAAAAATTAATTTCAATAAATCAAATTTTTATTAAATGTGTACAATAAGTTGTGTTTCGATCACGTTTTAAAAGAATTTTTAGGTAGAGTAAAAACTAATACTTGAAATCTAATTCTTAGAAAACCAAACACTTTCAATGCATTTTTTTAGTTTTTAAGTAAAATAGTAATTTTTTAATTCATGTTTCTAACTTTCACAATACGTACTATACAAAAACAGTGAACTTAATGATATATAGAATTTATGCATTTTGTTAAACATGTATGAAATCGAAAATAAAAATTATAAACACTCATATTTAAACTGTGCAAAATTTTCTGATCTATTATTCTAATTTAACTTGTTTTCCGAAGAAAAACTCCGAAATAAAAAAGGTTTGAATAATTAAATTCACTTTTTTTTAAGTGCTTCTATATGAATTAACGGTTTATGCATTTTTTATAAAATTATTTAGTGTTCGATTTATTTTTTCATTGTACGCGTTTAAAACAATATTTGTTTAATAAAATTTAAAACTTTAATTCTATTATTAAACAGTAAAGTAAAACTTTAACACAGTGCAGAAATAAATACTAACGCAATTAGAATAAACAAACAATGTCTACAATTATTTATGTAATTAAATATTTTAAATTCTGTTTACATTATTTACTTTAATTTTTATAAATAGAAATTTAAGTTAAAGATTGTATCTACACTTGAAGCTACAATGATGTATCTTTAAAGAAGAGACAGGATAATTTCTAAAATTACTAACGTCTTTTAATATCTTTTGTAAAAAGACTAATTGCCCATTATTTTTAGATAACGTTGCTTAAGTATTTTACAAAAGTTTACTTATATCAAATCAGTAAAGTAGAACAAACTGCTAAAACCAGGTAAACTACCAATAGCTGTTTGTCACGCAAATTTATTACTTCACGTTTTCTAAAACATATTGTCGCTCTTTATTTTAGCAATAGTTTTAAATTCTACTTAAAAAAGAAAGAAAACATAAATCAATCAGTTTCAGATAAATAACACTAGAAATTTGATTTAATCTTATAGTCTATAAAAAGCAGCAACTTATTGAGAGTTAGTGATTGAGTGTTGCAATCATTTAAACTAAATTTATTTTTGTTTATAGGTCTTAATAAATAACGCACGTTCTAAATTTTATTGTTTTTATCTTATGTTCTGAATCTCAAATTAGTTTTGATATCATTTAGAAATGTTGATGTTTTGAACTGTTTGAAATATGTTTGTTTATTAAATTTTTGATAAAAAGTTATGTTCTAAATATCAAATACAGATTAAACTAATTTTTGTTTTTAAACACTCAAACATGACATTAATACCCGGTTTCTAGAAACCAATTTAATCGAAGATTAAGTTTAATCCCCTGTTAAACTAAAAAATTGGTTTCTAGAACGTCTAACGTCAGATTATTTTGACTGAGCATTAACTAAGCATTTTGGTCAATTAAATTTAACGGACGCATTCGCAGTAATCGAAAACTGCAACGCTACACTTAACCTTCTTCGTTTTCTAACCTTGTTTTACCTTCGTTTTGGTGCGTCGCAAGGATACTAAATGAATAGGATTGCTCGATTCGTATTCTCGCAATGCCGCCCCACTCCAGTAAATCTTGACGCGTGACGTCAGCCGTAGACCACATATCAGCTCGTTGCTTATAAATAGTGCTTAAATACACTTTAAATACAACGGTTTTGCAATTTTTTTTATAACAATTATTGCATTTGTTGGTGTTTTTTTTACTCGTTCAAATACGTGCCTACAAGTTGCTTGTAAGAATTTCTAATTGTTATCAAGTTTAATTTAAAATTTAAACTTATTTTATATTAGGTGTGCTGTATTTGGTTGCGATAACAACCTGATTGCAACCAACAATAAAAACCTTAAGATTACATACCACAAGTTCCTAAAAGGCACCGATTTAGTGTCCATTGCGATTAAAAATCAATGGATTAGGCGTTGTAAAAGGGCTGGTAACATGAACCCAAACACTAGCGTAATTTGTTTTACTTATTTTACAGAGGAGAGTTATTTGAACGAGATTTGCAAAACGAATTATTAGGTTTTTTAAATAAAATTTAGTAAAAAAATGGCATAAAAAAGTAAAAAAATGGAATCACTACTTCGAACATTTCCACGGTGATCCTATAAAAAACAACTCCCAAGTTGTAAAAAAAGTAAGCATTAAAATTAAGAAAAAAAGTAAACATTGCCATTAACAGAATGAATACAGCAGCTCAAGAAACCGATGAAGAAAGAATAAAACGAAGAAAATTAAATAAAATTTCAAAATAAATTTGTAGTGTGTTATGTTATTTTTTAATTATTTTGTCAACCTTAAATTTGAATACATTTATTTAACCGTTAATAGTACATTTTATTTTGTCCGTAAATTATAAAATTAATAGCAATTTTTCTATAATTCAATTTAAAAATGAATCCATCAAACAGTAAACGAGATAAATTTTTTGTGAAAGTTTCCTTCCGTTCAAGTCAAATAATTTAAAAAGTGGATTAATTTCGGCTTGATTACATTTAAATGTAATTTTTTATCTTTAAAAAATTATAAATCATAAAAAATCAACAAAACTAATTAATAAAAAAATATTTCTATTATGAACACTATTGCCATTGCCTGTTAAATCAAAAATTGTCAAATTTACTCAAATATATTGTTTTCTCTTGATTATTTTTTTTGTTGTTTATACAGCTCTTTTCAGAGCTTTTAAACATTTCTTTTTCGATTTTTGTGTCGTATTTACGTGACTAGAAAATTAATCCAAATGGAATTTCATTCTTCAAGTTCATCATCCGATGACGTAGTGTTTGATCTTTTGAGCGCCGTCGACAGGGTTAAAGTGTTTAGACCAAGACTCAATCCGTTTCAAAAGTACAGTAGGGCAGAATTTCGGATTCGAAATTGCTTTTCACCAGAAACTGTACAAACCATAATCGGTTTAATCGAGAATAGGATTTCTGCGATAACTTTAAGAAGTTGTTCGATTTCCACACCCAAGCAACACATTGGTATAAAAAACGTCTAAATGTCCGGCTAATAGATGTTTATTAGACATTAAAACGTTTTTAAACACGTTATTAACGTTTATTAGACGGACATTTAGACGTTTTTTGTACCAATGTGTTGTTTGGGCAGCTGATCAACTGTTCATTGCATTAAAATTTTCTGCAACAGGTACGAGTGACAGAAATTTAAATGTAATTTACTTATAATAGATTTTTTTAATAGGTGAATTTCAAATACTCGCTAGGGATGATTATGGAATTCATAAAAGTACAGTTTCTTGAGTTATTTAGAGTATCCAAATGTTTGGCAGAATTGCAACCAAACTTCGTTAAGATGTCCGAAAGTAATGCTGAAAAAGTTAAAGTGAAGCAAGGCTTTTATACAATAGGAAATTTTCCAAACGTTATTGGTTGTGTAGATGGTTCTCATATACCAATTGACAGGCGACAATGCTGAACTGTTTAGAAACAGAAAATCATTCTTTTTAATAAATGTTCAAACAGTGTGTGATGCTGGTTTATTTATTCAAGATATTGTTGTTCGTTGGCCAAAATCGAGTCATGACAGCACAATTTGTAATTCTTCATTAGTAGGTGCAAGATTTGAAGCAGGGGACTTTTAAGGAAGCTTTATCTTAACGGGCAGTGCTTATTGATGTACATCTTACTGTATGACTCCGTTGCTGTCAGAAATTCCCAGTCAGAAATTGCATTCAATAAGTCACATATAAAAACAAGAGATTGTATCGAAAGGTGTTTTGGAGTTTGGAAAAGACGATTTCTTTGTCTTTATCTTGGTCTAAAAACTAAGTTGGAAACTAATCTTACAATCATTGTAGCAACATCTGTATTGCACAACATTGCTGTTAAATAAAATGACCTTAGTGCCGATTTTGAAGACCATAACATTCCAAATATGGATGTAGAAGTGCTACAAGGCGTTCTTGAGAAAAATGGAAATGTTAGAAGAGGACTAATAGAAACTGCTTTCAAGTACAGTGCACAAAGTGTTGTAATTAATTTCGATAACTCAATTTTATTATATAAGAACACAGAAAAATCTTTCAAATATTTCGAAACTTATGAAATATAGTTAATAAAATTTAATTACTTCTAATGTATAATAAAACATGTAGATAAAGACTAAACATAATAGATCTACATACGATGGGATTATTAACAAGAAATGCTTTAATAATTAATCCTATACTGTTTTTGACTTCTTATCCTATATAATTGCGTTATTGATTTCTTTAATAAAAAAACTCAAACTCAAAAAATTAAATCCTGCTCCAAGATATCGGTATTTTCCGAAATAACTTCCTCTACTTCAGTTTGAACAAACAAAAATTTGAAGATATATTTTTGTTTGTTTCTAGGATACGATTAGTTCTCAACTTAAAGTTAAATATGAATTTTAATTTTATATAACTTTAATTTTACTGTGTTTTTATGTGTATCATATGTGTACTATACGTAGGTAAGATAGAATATTTCACTTTGGGGCTGTGTAAAGTCTAAGTATATTTTACCTGAAAAGTCTTCTGTAAACAAGGGAAAATCTAAAAAATATTATAATGAACAAATTAAGCAATATCTATTTTTCATCAAACCTGGTGTGACGAGCTGTAAGTCACCTAATGGTACTACATCATATGTTAAAAATGTATTTGTAACCACGTTGCAAGCTAAACATTTTTATCAATTAGAATGGATTCAAACGGGAATATTTTTAAGAATACATGTAAGTGTGTGCTTTGAGCTACCACTTGGTTGTGAGTCGATGTAAGATGTAGACGAATCATATTTGTTTGGCAATGGTATAAACTGCGGCTTTAAAGTGGTTACTATTTTTTGATCTAGTGGGGTACTTTTCTTAATAAATGTACCACAACCTGTTTTGTAAGCATTTTTCTAAAATAAAAGTTTTGTAAAATGTAGATGTATGTAAAACAGACTCAAAGAACTGGTCTATATGGCAATTATTTGGTTTTGCTGTACTATGTAAAAAGTGTTTGTACAATTATTTTGCCACTAGTGGTCTTATCGTCTGTCTGTTGCACGTCTAGTACCAATAATAGTATATTTGTACACCAAATTGCTTGAAAAATTGTCGAATATCCAAAATTTGTAAATAGATCTGTGGTTTGGGTCTCCATTAAATATTTATGATTAATGATTATGAATAAACTACATCTTATACGAGTATTTATTATAGTACGTGAACTTACTTTGTCACACTGTAAATTTATACGTGCAATGCGTTTTAAATTATCATATAAATCGTGCAGCTGCTTTGCTGAACGATTGCTATTTTGATTCTGGCAATTAAAATTGATAGCAATTTCTTCCCGTGCTAGTTTTTTTTTGGCTACAGTTACGCCGTTTGTTTTTTTATTGTCTATTATATCTCCATACTTCAACGTAACTAAATCAAATAAAACATTTTTTTTATTTTCGGAAATTTTTTTTCCACGAATTCTTGCGTCTTCCATCATTAAACTCGTACGCAAACAATAAGATTCAAACCTTTGAACTTCAAATTTTGTTTCAGAGTTTTTTTTTTAATTTCGTGTTATCTGGAGGTATCAATATAAAATAAAATAATTAATCCGCTATTAGTTAGTCTCCGTTTAATTGGTTCAAGAAACCGAATGATTTTTTAATGCTCTGTTAATTATAAGTCTCGATTAGTTAATCTTAAATTAAATGTTTATTCTAGAAACTGGCCATACATTTTTCAATTACTTTGTATAAAAAATACAACTAACAAAGTTCCATTTGTTATTCCAATTATTCCAACAACAAATCATTTTTTGTTCTAGTACCGTGATTTTATTTACAATCAGTTTATAATATGATAATTAAATACCCAAGAAAAATTTGGGAAGTGAATCATCAAAAACTTAATTCCATTACATACCACATTAGATGGTATGTAATAGAAGGTCGTTACCATAGAAATGTCATTACATACTATGTCGTTAGTGTACCGTTAGAGCGTTAGATGGCGCAAGGCAGACCATAAATTGACAATATACAATGACTTTATACAGGTTAAATGTGGATTTATGCAGACCTATTTAACATTTGTCATTTACATTTAACTTTTAAGCAGTTGAACTACGGATTTCTAATTACCCCATTTAAAAATTTCATTTATTTAAGAATTGGTTTAAGTTTTATCTACTTAAATAAAATGATAAATGCACACTGCGATACTGCGCATGACTGCGCATACTTACAAGCAATTCGTAGTATGTGCGCTAAAACTAAAGTTATTCAAGTTATTGAACACTTGTTTTTTTCTTATAAATCTATAAATGAGTGTTGACGATAGGCATTTAGTTGACCTGGTGCATCAATTTGATGTAATCTGTAATAAAAAAAAGGTATCCGCGTAAATGCGTGGAATACGATAGACAGGTGTTAGGAACCGGAAGTAAAGATAAATGTACAATATACAATGGTGTGTTTTAACGGTTATCCAATTATAGTATTCTTTAAGGCCATGCTTGTGGACAGCGGTTCAATGTGTTGTGTGCAAGATAAGATGTCGAACTAAAAAAAATGCAAACTATTCTATGGGGGAGTCGTAGCAGCAAAGATTAGTAGCTGTAAAAACTAATAACGTTTTTAGAGTCACATTGTGACACGAAAGTATGTATTATCAATGCTAGCAATGATGACGGTACTAAAATGTAGGTATGTTATAGGACGAAGCAAAATGTGGTCATCGCAGCTGTACATGAATTTATAAAGATAAAAAATAGTTTTAAAAAAAACAAACATGAAAGCTTATATGAAAAGGTAGAAATTTTTTTCTATAGGATTTACTTCACACGAATGAACAATTATTTACATTCAACACAGAAATAATTAGGTTATGTTGGTTTATTTATATTAATTACAACATTAGAGCTATCATACGTATTAAATGTTAAGTTTATCCCATATTTATCATCTTTAGAAAAAATGAATTCGTGCTTTGACGTACTGGCAGTTACAATATTTGCGGAATTATGAGATGTTGAAGGTGTAGCTTCCTGTTGAATGTTCGTCTTTGCAGAAGACAATAATTGGGCAACTTTTTCTTGACTTTCTGAAGAATTCTCCACGAAACCTTCTGCCACTGAACTAGACTTCCAACCTCCTAATCTTTTTAATTGTAGGACATCTCCTCCTCGATTTGCCAATAAAGTCGCAGAAGTCCGCCTGAAGCAATGGCCAGTAAAGCTATCGGCATTATTCAGTCCCAAAAACGTTGCTATTTTCTTGGGAAACTGAGCAATAGTATTGTGGCCAAAAGACTGTTTGGTAATTTTTCCAAATCTCAGCTGCTGAAAGAATTTCTCGCCTTCAACATGTTTTCGAAGATTTATATATTCAGTTACTACATTTATCCATTGGACATCTGTTACTATACTAATTTTATTGTTTAAGGATTCTACGTCGCTTACTTTCATTTGGTATAATTCGTCTGTGCGGCAAGCACCGGAAATCCCGATTATTAAAGCAGTCTACAAAATTAAAGTACAAAATAAAGTAAAAAGTAAATTTCTTACTTTGTGAGGTAGAAACTCTTGTGGAGCATCTTTCAAAAATGTGTCAATTTGATCTTGACTAAAAACTCTGGATTTCTTCGGTTTGTAGCCAATATTTTGTTTTTTAAGGTATGCTATTAAGCTTGAATTTTTTTAAATATCAATACAGTTTTTAATACTTAGCGTAGTTGCACGAAGCATTGAATATGTAACCCACAAAGTTCAAGCTTTTTTTGTTTCAGCCAATTGACTGAAATATGCAATGAGCACGCTTTCAGAACCAATGTTTTTAACCCCTTTAGCAAGGCAAAAGTTTTGATAAATTTCGTAGCACTTTTCATATCGACCTTTACTTTTTGTCGGTAGTAAGTCATTAGCTGCCTTCTTTGCAGCGTCCCTCAGTTGTGGAGGAATGCTTTCAAATTCATTATCAGACATTGGGACACGAATGATAACTATGAAAATCAAATTATAAAGCGTTTGACACAAAACGCGTTTGTTTTCCCCGCCAGTTAGATTAAAAACAATTTCACAGTTATTGACTTTCAGGTCGAATAATTTGTGTTAATTTGAATCATAATGCACTGATTGTAAATAAAATAGTATACATACTTCGGAAAAAGGCTTCATTCCACTGTCGGGCATCGTGCCGACCTCGAGCTTCGCTCTCGGCCGGTCAACTTACCTCTCCACTGTAATGAAGCTTTTCCCCAATTGGTATGTAATCTACTATTACGTTATAGGTCCCATAAGTCACATGATTCAAATTGTATTATACTAAATTTATTAGAAATACGTAGTGAAATCTTATATTGCATTAAGGTACAGTTATTTTTTGTTAAGTAGTTTATACTTGTAACACTTTTCGTAAAAAAATGAGTTTTTAGACTCGTAAAATTGTTGGACGCTGCGCGTCGTCCGATAACTATAAGTTCTACTGAAAATTTACGGTAAACTAAACTGTTTTTTTTTAATATTTTAATATTTGTTACGGACAGGAACAATAATTGTGCTTGTTTTATTTTATTTTTTTAATTTAAACTTACATAATTTTTTATTAAGTTATTTATAGTTTAGTAATTAAATAAAAAATACGTATTTGAAAACCCTTTAGTAAGTAAAGAAAATAACGTCTCTTTCTGAGGAAAACTATACAATGCCGCAAAACTACTATTCCATCAGCTTACAGGTTGGATGTGTTGTTAAAACGCGTAATTGTTACTAGGCTGTTAAGAATAGTCAAAGTCAATAAAATCGACGACGCATAAGGCTTTGCAAACAAAGTCTTTTTTTCTAGATATTAAATAAAAGCTTTTGAAATATATTCGCATCAGGTACTCTACAACGAAAAGAATTCTTTTTGAGATGGTCAAAAGCGACTGCGCAGAGAGACAACTAGACGCGTAACATAAAAACACATAACTTATCGCTTTGAATACACAATAACTTTTTTTTACGTTAAGTTTTGCTATAGTTATTACAGTTATCTATCTGAATCATAGCAGTTTTAGACAAACCTTATGTACAATGTTATACGTTGTTGTTTAAGTTAGCGGTATATTGAAAATTTATTTGAATTTCGTGGGTGTAAAATCAGCCTGCAACGTTTCCAACTCGATATCCATTTACAGATTACATTTCTTTACGTAGTATATTTATTCTATGAGATGATTCTCCCATCATATTTAATTTGTATCACTAATATCAATTGTTACTGGAAAGCTACAGGTTTGTCAATGCATTTGTAGAAGTACATTACAGTGTTTTTCCGCTGCTGAAAAGTCACAAAAGAGCGAAACAGTCGTCAAGTGCTTCATTCTGATGACATTGTTTTTCTTACAATTTTATAAGTTGTGGTTTTAGCTGTAACGTTTCAATCTCTATACAGATTTCAATAAATAATATACGTTTTTGTTTATTGTGACCTTTTTATTATTTTTATAAGTAATAGAATAGTTACGTAATAGCTTAGATTACAGTTTAAAAACAGAACAAAACAATTTTTTTAAGTGCTGTTTTGATAACGTTTCTTCTTTAAGAATGTATATATAGTTACTTGCTGCTACATAATACTTTCTTTCTGCATTTCAAAACTGTCACATGCGTCCTTGCTCATTTATAGTCAAAATGTTGCTAATATAATGTTTATTTACTTTTACATATTGCTACTTCCATTACAGACATTAAGTTTCGTCTTCTGTATTATTACCACATGTTACTTTACTATTAGTTCCAAAGATCTCAACGTAACAAAATGGTTGTGTTTTAAGACTTAAAACTAATTTTTTTTCTCTAATTGTACTCACATCTTTTAGTCCTTTATTAGCAGTAGTCTTAATCTCACTTTTGTATTTTGTATTTTGAGTTTTTTCTAAGTAATTGTTTTTAACCCATTGGCTAATATCTGTGCAAAAATTATGACTTATGTTTTAAATTCTACTTTTTACTTAGCAAAATATTTTACAAATTTAGTTAAATCATCAACAATTAGAAATGTATATTTGTCATGCCCTTTGGGATGTTATGCAGTTCTTCAGTTTATTTAGATACTGGAGAATAAACGTAAGTGTACACCATAAATCCCCATGTGTTTGTTCTTTGGTTATTCAATTTTATTAAAAACAAATAACAAAATAATAGTTATTAAAAATGTATATAAAAATTAACACAAAAAATTATGTGATTGCATTTTGTATACCTCGGGTAGACTAGTGATACAACTAAGTATTTCAATTTATTCGTTAAAATATAGTTTATTGCAATCAATGACTGCAGAATCCCATTTTTGCATCGAAATGACAAGTGCACGGTTTTGGTTTTCAGTTATTGTATATTAGCAAATATAATTTTAGTCATTATTTTAAAAATGTAATAATACCAGTTTTTTTTTAATTTATAAAATAATACATTTATCTTAGCAATTTAAACTATAACTTTAATAAACTTGACCTAAATCTATATAATGTGTTTTAAAACTTCAACAACATTACTTTTTTTAATAAAACAAAAATAATTATAACTAAGCTTTCTTTCATCTTTTACTGATTTTACGTAACCTTTTTAAACAGTTTAATTTCAAAGCGTTTAACAATTTTAATTAAAATACAGTATGTTAAATTTTATTAATAAAAGGTTCTAAAATATTAGCATGTTGTTTTAGTTAGTAATAGTTTACGCTACTTACAGATTATTAAGAATAATTTACCACAAAAATGGAATTTTAGTGCTGTTATATTAATTATGTATTTCAATATTGACAACTAGTAATTTTTTTATGGTATAGCTGACTTTTTTTTTAACCGGTTTAACATAACGTAAATTGTGTTATGCAAGTTACGTATTATTAGCAGTTTTGAAAGCTAACTAAGAGGTTCTAAAGAGTTAGATAATCAAGCTATAAACCAAGCAAAATTGTAAACTCCGTAGAACCTGAAAGACGTACTAATCTTAGAACTCGTCTAACGTAAAATTGGAACCGTCAATCATTTCTCGCGCAGCGAATGTAGTACAAACATTTTTGTTAGCGATCTAACATAATTATCGAAATAATATGTATTGAAAACTACACGTTTCATAATCATTGTGAACTGTATTGTAAAAGGAGTGTTCCATAATATAAAACTAAAATTGAATTCGTTAACTTTTATATCCAAAGAAGATTACTTAAGAATAGGTTGCAACTTAGAATCCAGAGGCGTGTATCATAAACCGAGACATTTAAAAACTAAATAGATGTATATGAATAATTTTGTTACTATGATGTTTAATAACAAGTTTTTTTGTAACATGAGCATGTTGTTTGTCGGAGCAAATATGTTGCACGTGCTTATCTTATCTGCTAAATATGCGATATGTATAAAAAAAATAAAGGTGGCGATATAGGTAAAAAGATGTTTTGAACATATCTGATTACAAATTATCCAAAAATGCATTACTTTTTAAGAGTAACTTGTATTTTTTTTAAATAAACAATCGCACATTAAAGAGCCTTAAAATACTGAAACGTATGCTCGTACTCTACTGTAATCTAATCGCGGCTGAAGGGGCGGGATTTTACATAAATGTGTTCTTGTATCGATCCTCTTTTTAGCTGGTTAATATTATAGTATAAAATATTGCAGTTTATTATCATTTTGAGTTTTTAATGTTATTTTCTCTACGACCATTACCAAATTTAATTCGTCTAAAATGGTTTTTAATAACAAAACGTTGTAATTAATACTCGTTGTGGTACAGTATTTATTCTAAACTACTTTGACACGGTGCTAGTGTTCTCAACCGAGTGCGGCTGGTTTTAGTATAATGCAAAATAGCGGAAATTGTGTGTGCTGGTATAGCCATTGTAGTACAGCTATTAATCCACAAATTAAACCAATTGCGTGCTGTAAAAAAGCGACGTCTCATATGAATGTGGGTGCAGGGGTGGATAAAGTGACATAACAAGTTTTGTGCTACTACGTCGTTTCTCAGAGAAGTGGCATTGGAGAATCCAGAGACCTAAGGTTAACGAAAAATTAGTTTGACGAACTATTGTCAACGGTGAAACATTCCATTAAAAAGCAAGATACGTTAATAAGAGCTTCTTTAGAGTTCAGAATAAAATTGTAAATTACTTGGAGACATTCGGCACATTGGAGCATATATAAACATATATATATATATATATATATTTATATAGAATTCCAAAAAGCATCATATCAAAGTTCCTAGCAGAAGTCTTAAAAGCTATATATGAAAGATTGTATAAACGTAGGTAAATCAACTTTATTTGTAACATGTAACAAACAACTGGCAAAGCATAATATTTGGTTATAACGTACTTTAAAACAAAGTGAAAGTAAACATTATTCTCATAAATCAAAGCTACCAATACTTCTGATAGTCTCACCTAGAGCATTTGGTCCTTGTTGGAAATTGTGTGATAAATCTTGAGAATAGTTCGTATTACAATATTGATATTGTCTATCAGCTGTACTATCAGTGTAACGTGATTGCGGACTCGCAGATTTGTAGTATTGTAGAGTAGGCATTTCTTCTTCAGCACGTTTAGAATGCAATTGTGAGTAATTGACAAATGACTGTGACTTCTGTAACGATGTAAGGCATTGCTTTGTTAACAGTGTCATAATTTGAGACTGGCAATTTAAAACAGGGTTTAGTGAAAATTGCCTCAATTTAATGGGTGCATTATTTCCAAAATGAAAAAAGTCATCTTCTTTCCGTTCAGCGGATCGTTGTAGAACCTGCAGTAACTGGATCGCAGTTGTAATATATTGGAGAGTTGTAGCCTTCTGTTTTTGCATTTCGTTAACTGCTTGATGTCACTGATCGTTTAATGCTAAAGTTGTCATGTAAAGTTTCTGGCTTATTTGTAGATATAGCTATACTGTCATCCATGGGCCGCTTCCCAGTTAATTCTATGAACGATGAAGACAATGTGATGCAAATGCTGCTTGTTTTTCAAGAATTTGTTTTTTGAGTATTTGATCTTTGAGTGTTCGATTGAGTAGCATTCATTTCACTTCTATTAGAGATCGCATCTCTTTGTCTAATTACGAAACTTCAGAGTTAGTAATTTTTTCAGACTGGAAATAAACGTAAATTAGCGCAATTGAACAACTAAATTTTCTATTTTCAGATGCCTACATCTACTAACGATTGGGCAATGGCGTTTATAAACGTTTAAGTGTGTTATTTTTGTTACTATCAAATATAAATTAAGTTAAATGTATTCTTAATGTTGATATGTTTCTTCTAAAACAGAGATATAACAATGCATGGTTGCAGCGGTGGGATCGGTATACGTTAAGTGGATAATTATATATTATAATTATATATTACGATTATATTACTGGAAGTACATCAAAAAAG
The DNA here is from genome assembly GCA_035610365.1 of Aquatica leii. Classification (NCBI taxonomy): domain Eukaryota; kingdom Metazoa; phylum Arthropoda; class Insecta; order Coleoptera; family Lampyridae; genus Aquatica; species Aquatica leii. The sequence goes on along the minus strand of CM069432.1, from coordinate 207,677,262 downwards.
AAAATTGTACGCAATCATGGCGAAGTGGAGCCATGAGCCTACAACGTTGAAATCTGTAATTATGGTATCTCCACCAGAGAAATTCAATTTTTCCAATCGTGCAAATTGGCCCAGCTTGGCATAAAACCTATATTGTAGATTGCTCGCTTAAGGAGAGGGATGTAGTGTTAGAACGTAATGAGGAGGAGGGGGTAATGGCGTTCCTGAACGTTTAAGTGTTTTACTTTTGTTACTATAAAATATAAGTTAAATTTCATGTATTCTTAATGTTGAAATATTTGTTATAATAAAGAGATATAACAATACACTACTTACAAATACTTTCTAATACTAACCACTTCCTTTAAAATTCTATCGGCAGTTTGAAACCACGGCAAATGCGAAATATACGCCACGTCAGGTGACATTCCGGATTAATTGCACGCTTTGTTTTATTTACTTTCTGAACGTACATAAGTGCTTCTTATATTTATGATTTTATTCTTTAGATCATTGTTAGCAAAATTATTTGTGAAATAAAATTTCTTACGGCTGTGTCCCTTGCGTCTTTATTTGTATATAGGGTATGTCAAAAATTCCATGAGCATTCTGCTTCTTCATATATTTTTACAAATTTCAAAGTTTACGTTTCTGCCCATCTTTCTGTTCGCATGTTTTACAAAAAACATACAAATGATATTAAAAAATCAAGTGCTAGCATGAAAGCTGGAAGACCACCGTACAAGTACTTGCACATCTGTTTATACAGTACAAGTTTCATGCTAGTATCAGGCGAGTGGGTATGCCAGTCGTCTTGGCTAAGCACACTAGCACCGTGTACTTTACATACATTTTCATTCTATAACCAGTGATGAATATTCTAACACTGGTTAAAGAAAATTAGATATCTATGGTAAGGTTAAAACTAGCATTTTTTGCTTTCGGAATTTTGGTTTGTGATGATGACACCAAAATTTTTTTATCAATGAAAACTTGGTGTAAAAAGACATTATCGTTGTCGGTAAAGCGTCAAATATAATAATAAGATCAAATGCAGAATTACTTTGTTTATCAGTAAGTAGTTTTCATATATACGGTGCATCAACATTGTAAAAACCAAGATTATGAATTATGCAATAGACAGTTTCTACGTTGATATCCAACATCTGAAAAGTTTTCTAATTATGATGTATATTTTTTTTTGGTTTATGCACTGTTGTGGCAAGTTCCCGATCATCTTTTTGACATTCATTTCTATTTCTACAAATGCACAGAACTTACAGTTTAATGCCGAATCTAAACGGTAAAATGTAAAAGATATGCTTTGGCATAAATACACTTTGTACGTATGACAAACCTGAAAAAAAAAACTTATCAAGATGTTATACATTTTAAAGGTTACTGGGATTTGAACCCTAGTTTTGTCAGCATAGTAAACAAGCTATAAGCGCTAGACCCACAACACTACGGTAGCTCTCTAATTATACTGTTTATAAATAAACATAGTTTTAATGGTAATTCTTTTTCATTCATGATCTTAGACAAGTTGAATTACCTTACGCTCAAGATTTTCTATTAGAATATTAGTTATTTTTTGCAATGTTATGTAAAACTACAGTGACAGCAATTATTCTATTCTGGTTGTTTGTCAACGGTTATTAAAGCACAATTTTTAAAGGGTATAGCTCATACTTGTTGAAAATAACTACCATTCTTTACGTACTATAATGTTTGAGTTCAATTTAATTTAACTTCTTCCATATTATTTTTAAAGCCCCTTGTTTGTCTTTAGCAGATGTAAACCAAGTGTTCAGGGTATCCTTAGTCGTAAAGACAGTTTTGATATTATGTTTCTTCAGCACCCTGCTTATTTTGTCTGTCAAACCCATACAGTATGGTAAATAAGCGGTGCTAGTAGGAGGTGATAAGTCTACTTTGACTTATGAATTTATTGTTCTTTTTCGTGCGCTTTGAATGTCTTTGAACCCGTATCCATTTTGTTGTAGGGACTTCAACAGTGTTTTTTTTTACTTTTATAGGGTGTTTAACTATGACGCGGTCTAAGCCGAAAGTCGCTTATAATCATGTCATAGGTACGCTACTTCTAAAGTAAAAAAACACAGTATTAGAAATATTTCACACAAATAATTTTTACAAAATTAAAAAAATAAATTATATATTTGCAACAAAAAACTAAGCACTTCTAATTCATTCATATACGTAAACGTGTCTTGAAGCAAAAATGTACTTAAAAAAGTGTATGTTACGTAAAATAAAATAAAATAGTTTTTATTTTAGTATATTATATCACTAAATACAATTGCAAAACTTTTCTCCGCGCGAAACAATATGTTGATATTGAATAATAAGCTTATTTAAAGCTGTTACGTTCTAAACATGAAAATTAAGTCATAAACTATACGAAAGTTTACTTTATTGAAATATTTTTATATTGTACGTTCTAGAAGAAACGTAATTAAGTTTGCTATTTTGTCGTATGGTAAGTTTTCTCTATAAAAAAGTGAACTATTTTTATCAGATACGTGACTCGACCAAAACATTGCTATTTTATTTTTTAAACTTTATAATAAAAGATTTTTTTAAGAACTTAATGTAACATAATCTTTTTTTAAAATAAGATTTTCAACTTTGAACAATTAAATTGTTTCAGATTTTAATTAATCAAATAATAATCAAATTATTTCATACTTTAATTATTCAAGTAAAGGATTCACGCATGTTATGTTCAATTATTTTTTTTTTGAATTTTCTACTGCTATGCTAATTATACTAATTAAAATTTTCAGAACACTAATAAAAACAGACATAAACTAACGTTTATATTTAATACAAAATTAAAACAATAAAAAAATGCATACAGCGTACAAAAAATTAAAAGTGCAAGGAAATGATTTTGTAGTGTAACCTAAAACAGAGCAGTAAACTTTGAAATAAATGCGATTTAACTTGCTACTATGTACACGTTACTAAACAAACGTTGCTGTAACATTTTATTGTATTTTTATAGCACTTTGCTTAAAAAACTTTTTTTAAAGTGTTTCCAAAGTCATAACAATACAACAGAAATGTAAACGTACTAAATTGATTATTATCTTTTAAATAATAGTTAAAACTTTTCTAAAATAAAAAAGGTTTCTTTAATTTACTGTACAACATATGTAGTTTATTTTTGTAATTAACTACTTGTTTTGCACTAAAAATTTTAGTCGTTAACTTGTATCAATTTTAAATATATCATTTTTAGGTGTGTAAAATAAACTACGTTATAGTGCCAGCAGACGTGCATAAAGAGAAAAAAAACTTTTTTGCCAAATAGACAATAAAAGATTAAACTTTTTTTATAAAGTATGTATACATTATTACATCTGATAGTTGTAGTTTTATTAAAAAAAATAGCGTGTTTTATAAATTGTGACTTATTCATGTAATCATATTGGTAAATAACACTACTACTAAATTTCCGTGTATCTTTAGAATAATTAACTTAATAATTTATGTAAACTGTTAATCAGTTAAGTTAGTAACTTGAAGCGTTCTTTTTTAAAAAAAAAATTCGTATTATAAGTTTTGTATTTATTGTTTGTGTTGTTATTTTAACAATATTTTAAAATACATGAACGCTATACTAGACACTAACAAATACGTGTTATTAAACATGTTACTATTCACACATTACAGAACATAAATTGCCAAATAACGGTTTATCAAACTACAATTTCAGAAATTATGTTTTCTTAGCGTGGTCGTAATGAAAGCATTTTATTTGGCCGTTAATAATATTTTTATGAACTGATTTACTAATTTTTTTATGTTTGTACAAAGCGCCACACTTTTAATTTTATACTGTATGAGTTTAATATTTGATGTAGTATTATAATCAAATCACATTCATGCAATTCACTACAGGTACGCGAACCCAAGTAAAACCAATTATATAACAGAACCCATATTAAAGAGATTTAATTATTTATTATTAATTTACATGCTCAAAATAAATTTAGTTAATTTGAATTTTTTTATCTTATTTATCTTTTTGTGCAAAATAAATAATTTATCAATTGTTGATTTTAATATAAACTACAACGCTAAAGATTATTTTTATAAGGAAATTAACAAACTGTACGAGAGATCTTTTCTAGAAAATACATATATAAGAATCGGTCAAAATGCTTTTGCTCACAGTTGAATTACTTGCATTAATAATTTTTTTAATTTTTGTACCATTCGTATAATTTAAAATAAAAAGCATTGATTTGAATAAAAAAATTGTTAATATTTTTTATCAAACGTTTTCATGCAATTACAGTAGATATTGAATAAAAGACAGAAATTGATGCCGTATACAACTTTAATTGACATGTGCATTTTATTCCTTGTTTAATATTATTCAGTTTACACATATAACTACTTAAAAACTTTGTGAATTGTTTCAGGCAGTATATGCTCAAACTAAAACACAATTGAAATGGCGACGTATTGAATTGTTTACTACAACAGAAACAATCCTAAAAGTGTAAAAAACTATCAAACAATTTTATAGCATGGCCTTATTATGTGTCCACAGCTTGTATCAGTTTATTTTTTATTACTGCGTTAATTTATAAATTTGCATTTTAATTACATTTTTTTAGAAATAAGCATTACATGTATGCAAATGTAATGTAAGTCGCAAATTAATTTAAAACTTGTACACACTGTGGCGGCTTCTCCATTAGGTCATTTGGTTAATAAGTCTCAAGTTAAAAAAAAACTAAAAAACATGCAATTTTATATTAAAAAGATTATAAACCATAATAATTATTTTGCCTAATCTAAAAATAGATAAATTCATCTTAAATATAATTTTTTAACTTCCGATAAGAAAAATATAACAATCGCAATTCTTTTTAAAATTGTTATTGCATAATTTTACGTTTCAAGGTCTCCTGAATCAGAAAAATGTATTCTTGACAAAAAAATTTTGGGTGTCTGTGTGTCTGTCTGTGTGTAACTATGTACCCACGATAACTCTCGAACCAAAAGTCCTAGTAACTTGAAATTTGCTATGAAACAGGCTTTTTATATTCTCTCGGCTTTTTCAAAAAATGGGATAAAGAATAAAGAAACCGGAAGTGGGTGTATCTGCCATTTTTAACAGTTTTTTCTTATATCATTTTGTACGTATATAAATTATTCGAATTATTTTTACAGTTTCTTATAGAGTTAATTCTTCCTAAAAATTTATTAATAAAAATTTTTTCTAACATTAACAGTTTATTAGATATTTGATTTACAATTTAAAGTAAATTCTATATATAATTCTAGGTTTAAACCCTGCCTGCGTTAAAAAAAATACGTTAAAAAATTACAATTTTTCTCTATATTTTTTTGACTTGCTTATATACGGATTGCTGCATCTTATTTAAATTATCTTTGGATGTAGCTACAATCACTTTGGAACCAAAAGTCCTAGTAACTTGAAATTTGGTATGGAGCTGTTTATATTTTTTCAATTCTATCTAAACATGGGTCTGATAAAGAAACCGGAAGTGAGTGTATCGGCCATTTTTAACAGTTTTTCTCATATAATTTTGTACGTATGTAAATTCTTTAAACTATTTTTACAGTTTTTTATAGAGATAATTCTTCATAACATTGTACATTTATTCAATTAAAAAAATTTCTAACATCAACAGTTTGTTAGATATTTAATTTGTAATTTAAAATGAATTCACAAACATAATATAGTTAATGAACTAGAAGAGAAGAATTTCAAAAAAATTATAGTATGCTAGAAAATCAATACAAACGTATACATGTCACTTCAACATGGTTTTATGACAACATAACCTTAAAAAAATATGTAGACATTCCTTCATCAATCTTTATAAGCAAGTCGTGTGGTGACCACACTAGTTTTTTTTATTAAGTAAGAATGTGTTCTTAAAGTTTTTATGTCCTGCAGCATTGGCGACCAGTCACCATTGTGTATGGGTACTGTACCTTAGAAACTATTTGTCGTAGTAACTTGCGGTAAAAAATAATATTACTAAAGTAGCCAAAAAGAAATTCCGGAAATTATTTTCAGGTTTTCAAGATGGTCGCCAGAGGGGGAATCGCTATCTAAAACTTTTCAAATGATTTTTCACTAAAATACACCTAAATGTACTAAAAATACATATGTTTTTTACGCAAAGTTTTATTCTAGTACTTTTTAATGTATCTATTAAAATAAAATGGTAAGGAGTGATTCAGTGTTTTTTTTGTACTTCCTAAATGACTGAACGGATTTTAAAAAACTCGATCTCGTTGGAAAAAACAGTTACTGCCCCATCAAATCCATCTTACCTGTTAGAGAGCGTTTTTTGATACAATAACAAAAAATTGCAAAATTACCTGAAAAATTAATTGCAATAGTATAATTTTTTTTCATACAGAGAGAAATAGACTAGTGAATACCGTATTTTGATATCTTATTCCTATTTAAAATAACAAAAAAAGAAAACTTCAAAAAGACGGTGTTACACTGTTATTTATTCTTATTTATTTGTCTTTTTGAAGAATTAATGATGAAATTTAATAACTTTGTAGTTTTTAAATAGTATTATTCTTAGTTAAAAAATTTTAAAAAAACGTGTAAACGCATAATAAGTAAAAAAGACCAATTTTGAAATAAAATTAATGCCCCATTAAATGCTCAAACTGCCTCCCATCACATTTAACGCATTGTTGGGGTCGCTTATGTGTGGTCATTACAACAGCTTAAATTTCTACTCTTGATAGGCTATGAATGGCGTGTTGTATTTTTATGTCGTCTCTCGTTGGTAGAATTAAAAAAAAATATTTTTCAACCGACCCCATACATAGAAGTCTAAACAAGTTAGATCTGGGGATCGGGGTGGCAAATGAAATAGGCTTCCTTATCCAATCCACCTCTAATGATATGATATATTAAGTTTAAATATTTTTGCACATTTATTAAAAAATGTGCTGTGCAACCGTCCAGGTGCAAAAACATACTTTGCCGTAATTGCAATAAAAAAATGCAGTGTTGTCAATTCAGTAGTGCATACTATGCAAATTAGGGTTTCCATTACTTCTAAAATTGGCCTCATCCGTCTAAAGAATTTCAGATAAAATTTTTTTATTTTCCTTAATCATGCCCAACATTCAATGACAATAATCTATCCGTCCTTTGAAGTCTTTGTCATTTAAAGCTTGATGTAAAATCGTATGATACAAATGCAGTCGAAAAATTTAAATCAACGAACACATTGTGAATCAAGTAAAGTATAAAAAAATCAGTCTTTGTTTTTTAACATTTTATTAGCAACAGTTTTGTGAACTTAACTTGTTCAGCACTGATGAAGTGAACTCGGTGGTTTTATTCTCAACAATAGGTTATGCAAGGTTTACGACAATGACATAAAACATTCAGAAGTTATCCACAAGTAAAGTAGTATTTTTAGTGACAATAACTTACCTATGATCCTTTAAAATCTTCAGAATAGCGAGAATGCAGACATTGCTCTTGTACTAACTTGGGGATTCCACAGCCGAATGTATTCGCAATTTAAGTCAAAACTGCCAGGACACGGAGAGAAATGTTTTCAGATATCATTCGTAAGACGCGCAACTTAAGCGTAATTTAAGCATAAAAAACAACTACTACTAGCTATTCATAAATTTATAAACCATCGGTATAATTTGTGAATAGTCATGTTAGCATCGATGATGATTATAATTCATAAGTTATAAAGTAAACGATTTCGTTATATATGCGTAATAATCATATCTTTATGAATAATACTCACAAACAATGATCATATTAAGAATAAAATTTTAACCAGGTAATTGTAATATGTGATTTAAGTCACATCTGTTATGATTATAATTCACATCCAGTAACAAAGTATTTTCATTGTGTATGCTTAATAATCACATTTTTTTATGATTATATTTTTTATGATTAATATTCATAAACTCTAATTAAATAAAGAATAAATCGAAGAACTCAAACAAGCCACCGAAATCTAACTAAAAGTTAGGTAATCAACTTGTGAACCAAGCTAGAAAGGTAAGAAAAAAAACGATAAACTTGGAAAAGCAAACGAAAATCTAACAAAGAACCACTACAGAGTTAGGATTCTAGAATCTGGCTTAGTTCACAAGTTGATTACCTAACTCTGTAGTGGTTCTTTGTTAGATTTTCGTTTGCTTTTTCAAATTTATCGTTTTCTTTCTTACCTTTTCTGAGTTAGAATCTGGCTTGGTTCACAAGTTGATTACCTAATTTTTGAGAAGTGTTTAGTTAGATTTCGGTTGCTTCTTTGAGTTCTTCGATTTCTCTGACGCTCTGATGAAACCCCTTACGAAAGTGGGCGAAACGTTGGCAACGTCGATTACAACATTGACACGGTCCAAACCCGGAAGACGTTCTTATCTTAGTATAGACTCCGGCCGTGGAAGCCGCTATTACAACGTTTATCAAATCCATTATTTTAAAGTAGGCATCAAAAGTTTATAGAAAATTATTGTATAAATACGTAATATTATCCGTTACCAAAGCAAACTAGATTATCGTCATCCTTACTACACATATCTGCCACTGTTCTCACTTCAAAACTAAAAAACTTTCATGTATCTCCAATGCTAACTTTCCATACCTTATTGTCTATTTTCTTATGGCCTTTAGATTTTACAACTCTTTGCAATACTTTAGTTAAATTATAGCTACGCAAATCTAGAAATAAGAAGTATGTGTATTAGAAAATGTAAATAAACAGAAAGTGATCAAAAGTGTTTCAACTTTCAATTTAATCTAATTCGTAGCTTTAATATTAATCAAAATAGCAATAATAAACAGCTAACTTTGAACATCTTGTATATCTAATTCTAATTCAAGTTAAAGTGATGGTGAATTTCGTTACTTTTCAGTAATCGTTACTATTCCTTACTTATACTTTTTGTATTCGTTACTTTAACTCGTTATTTGATTACTTTGGATACTATGACTACTTTGACAACTGTATGTTTTTGTGGTAATAAATACGGGTACCGGAATATAATTCCTTGAATCGTTTCGCGATAGGGATTTGATTACCTTAGACGTATATGCATAAATGACCAGAACGTGTTGTAAAATTCTAATTTATGTAAACATTTTTGACAGTAGCTGATACCGGAGAAAGTTATCATTTTAAATACAAAACAGAACATATGTACCTACTTTGGATTGTTAGTATCTATTAACGTTTTTAATATTAATTTTAAGAAATGGAAATACGCACAATATATAATGTAAAATTTAGATAAACGGTAAATTAATTTGGTACACCTCATACAAATACATACTTTATAATGTAATATATTTTCGTTACCTACTAGTTTACGCAAGAATTATAAATTTGTATGTGAATGTGTTATAAGTACTAATATTGTATCTTATGTATATTCCTAGAAAATAATTAATATACAAACATTAGAACTCAAAAAACAGAAATATATGACAATTTTATTACATTTTGCTTACCTTTTGATCAGTTGATAAAATCACTTTTGTAGATGATGCAATGCACACACTATCTGCGTGTGAAACGTTCTGCTGGTTTTGCTGATGTATCATAATATAAGAAGGTTTGTTCATAACTTAAGATAAAATTATAACTATAGTGATAACTATATTACCAACCCCTACCAGCTGCAGTGGGGTAGTAATAATGGATGCAGAAGAATTCCAATTGGAATTAATAGTCAAAAGAATATTGCCCTAGCTCAGGAGAGGGGAAGTAGGTTAGAAATAATAATGCAGCCGAATTTGGAGATAGCTTATATAATAAAAATAATATCCACTTTGATACTTTAGAGATTTAGAAAATACCCAGAGATACAGGCGCCAGGTAGTTTATTTTGAATTAAACTTGTAATTCTGGCTAAATTACCAAAGCCAATCAAAGAAATACATATACAGTAAATATACTTAACTACTTAAGGATACAATAGATATAAGAATAATATATATATATAGTAAGCAAATTAGACATAAGTTAATATGGACTCTAAATACATACGAGTCGAGAACACAAATTAAAGAATTTTTGTAATTTCTACCGTTAGGGAGTAATTTCCCTCGGTGCAATCATCGTCGAAACAAATTTTCATTAATTACTCGTAGAGTAATCCAAACAAATTAAGTAAAATTAAGTACGATTAGATACAATTAAATCATATTTAGTAATGCTTAAGTAAAATTTAAGTAAATATTGAAGTAAACGTGTACTCAATCAAAAGGCTTAAGCAAACTTGGTCTAGTCACAATCACACGACCAATTATGAATCGTTAAAGCAAATAACACTACATAAAATGTAAAAAAAAGCAGGATACTACCTTACTAAAGTCACAGGTAACAATGTTTTACATACACCGATAAATCGACTGACTTGTCCAGAGCTCTGCCCAAGTGTTCGTCCTTAGTGGTCGGAAAAGAAATTAGCTAAAACACACAAAAGTAAGACAGTACCTACCACACTTCACATTTAATGTAGGTTAGCACATAAGCAAAATTACAACAATAGATTAGTTTACTTCTAGAAGCTGATAATTGACGTTACGTTTACTTAACTTAAGAAAAGAAAATTAGCATTGTAAATTTCCATAGGCTGCATCCAATAAAATCCGGTAGAAACGATCATTCGCCGTAATTATTCCAAATCGAACAGTAAGGATTAGATAAATTGTCTCAGTCAGACATCGTAATTATAACACATAACGGCACTCGTCGGCCCTTTAGCATCGACGCAAGAGAGATGTGCGAAGTTGACTTTCACCCGCCATCTTGTACCCTTTTATTCTTTGTAAACGGTTACATTTAGGAAAGCAAGCAGCCAAGATAAATAAAGAAAATCGGTAAGATAAAAACCCTCAAGCTAAGAGTTGATCATTTAAAACTAAATTTTATAGCGGCGTCAAACTACGTGCATCGTAACAAAGCGACAACTTGACAAGAAAAGCGCCAAATGCAAGTAACGCGCGTGTCAAACTTTGGACTTTGGACCGCATCTCATTGTAGAGGCACATATTATATTTACGTTGCAAAACGTTACTGAATAAATTCTTAACTGGTGCGTTCAGTTGAGAACGTTACTAAATAAAAAAACGTAACAACTAGTAAAATATGAAAACAATTCATAACTTTATTACATTTATAAACCATATTCATAATACATGAATATACGTAACGCATACAAATTGCACTCTTAGGAATGTTGTATGCGTATTACGCATAACATCATAATATAATTCATATTTTATAAATTTTATTAAATGTGTAATTTATTAAAATACTATTCATAACTAGTGATTGCAGATTTCTCTCCGTGTATTACGCAAATTTTGCACTAAACGCAAAAAATTTCTCACATCGCGTAAACGCTGATTTGGATATTGAACTCTTATTGAGCCAATCCACAGCTTCATTGTTTGTAAAAGGCAATTTAATAGTTTTAAAGTCTTACTTGTGTGTAAAACAAACACTAATTTCACTGCCTCTATAAGTATAATTTTAACGTTTCTTAACAAGTTGATTTTAAAAATTTGTTTTTTCTCCATGCCTACTCTTCATATTCGTCCTACCTTAAACTTGCATGTTATAGGCATTGATTATTATACGACTATGCATTTTTTTTATCTTGAAATAATTTAAAAATTATAAAATTTTATCAATGATTCTTGGAAAATGACAAATAAGTAAGAATAAATACCGTTGTAATAGCGTCTTTTTAAAATTTTATTATAATTAAATTTCTTTCTTCCTTATTTTAGGTACGAATAAGATATCAAGATATTGTTTTCACTAGCTTATTAAGATTAAGTCATATTATTGCGTTTACTTTTGCATTTTTTTTGTTATTATATCAAAAAACGCGCTCTAGCGGTATCACTAAAAACCAGACATATCACAGGTAAGATGGGTTTGATGGAGCAATAAACGTTTTTTCTAACAAGACCGAGTTTATTCAAAATCTGTTCAGTCGTTTAAGAGTTAGAGTTTATAACCTTACCCCCCCATCACTTCATTTTAATAGATACGTCAAAAAGTGTTAAACAAAAATTACTGGAATAAAGCTTAGTTTTAAAAGTAATATATTTTTTTAGTACATATAATAGGTGTATTATAGTGAAAAATCATTTTAAAAGTTTTTGTCTGGCGGTCATCTTAGAAACTTGAAAATAATTTCCAGAATATTCGTTTGGCCACTTTAGTTAAATTATTTTTTCTACGACAAATTGTTTCCGAAATACAGCACTTTGCATTTTTATCTGGCCACCCAGTACACATTTTTTTTTGTTAATTACATCACAATTATATAATTCATCAAATGTACATAAGATAATTTTTAAGTTATTACCAAATATAATATTTAAGTAAACTTAACTATAAATGTTGCACATATTGTACGCCTTTTAACATTGTAACAAACATACAAAGAGAAACAATAAGCACATAATTAAACCGCAATTCTTTTCATAATTTTGAGATTAAACAGTTACTAAGTAGTACAATTCTTTTAAACGCGAACAAAAGACTAGCAGCTTTATAAAATAAACTTGAAACAATAGAATAGTACTTTGTAAGCTGCAAACAGCTGTTAATAAAAAATGCTTAAAAAACTAGATACAGGTGAAATCTCTTATACCGCGTTATATATAAACGTTTTTCTTATGCTCACTAATTAGTTGAAAACAAAATTTACTTACAAGTTCAAAATGACCAAAATGATTTGAAATACGTTAATTAAATAGCAACTTAACGAAAATCTTTAACTGACAGCGTAAATTGAAAACAATCAAAAATACAAGGGTTTGTCATAAAATACGTAGAAAAATTCCAATGCAAGTTACAACGTTTTTAATGCAGTCATCTATAGCAATAGCATTGTGATCGAAAAGATTAAAAAAAATCCAAAACTGCAACCATTTGGAAAATATTTAAAGCATCGCTGGTTTTGTCACCTATAATAGATACGAATTTCAAGACAAAAATTTCTTTTTTGATATGTGCTTGACACGCGCAAAGCATGCAATTGAATAAATCATTTTGAATGTCTTTTGACGTAAGTTTAAAGACTTTAAAATACAATACGGTTTAATCATTTTTTTTTCGTCATGACTGCGCAGGGTAAGTTGAAAAGCTTTACAAAATTTAACGCAATTTATTATTTTGGATAACACGTATCCTTTTTTTTATTTTCTCATTGTGTTTTTCAATACACATACGATTTAATTATTGTCAAATGTTTTGTTTTTAAACCCTAGCTTAGCAATTAAATGTGCTTTTGAGCTTTTATGTTTTTCATTTTTTTGTAAAATGTATTCAATATTTTACAACTAATTTTGTTCACTATGTTTGATCGTTTCAGACAAATAACAAACACAAAAAACAATAAATACTATTATTGACATCACACCCACACAACCAATCACTTTGTTTATAAGTTTCTACATGAAAATGTCTTTTGTAATCTTGGCTTTTACAGTTTGTTATAATAGTAATTAAAAAATAAAAGGAAGAAAAACTAATTATTTGTAAGTATTGCACGCTAAAATTTGCAGAATTTTTTGACATATTCATACACTACGAGTATTATTACATTATTATTACAATAAACACAACAAGATGATAGCAGGGATATGTATTTCAAACTCGAATAGTGCACATATTAACAGTGCGCAATATTTGAATATCAATCAAAAATGAATATTTAGCTGTAATAAAAAAACAAATATTGTTAAAAAATTTATTTTAGACAAAATAGTGTCAAGTGTCAGTGTCAAACCTTGCGATCAGCAAACTCACCCGTCACATAACCTTATTTGCTGTTAATTATCTATCTATATATTTTTTTATAGTTTATATTGATTCTAAACTGATAGTTTTTGTGCTTTAATTATTGCATGCGAGCTTTAAATTGTGAGGTTTAATTTAAGGATTTTTATTTTATTTATACGATTGTACACAAATTATCACAAGTGTATTGTAGTAAATGAAACCGCAAAATTTATAATATAATTTAATGATATTCTGTTTGATTCTATAATTTGTTGACGATAAATGTTCTATAGCCAAATTATTTGTTGCAAGGATTATATAGATGATTATAAAAGAAAAACCTTTATGCATGTTTTAACTTATTTCAACTTCAAACACCTTTTGAGAAGATTTCGGAAACTCTTTTCTTTCGTCTCTTTTAAATTACGATACATCATTGCCTATGCAGTATATTCTAAAAAAAAGTAAAAGTAATGCTTATGCTGTAAACATTCAATACATATCTACAATGATTTATTTAGAGTATTTGTTTTACATATTCTGTTAGAATAAAATAAAAACTACCATTTACATAAAACCTGTACAACACAAGATCATATTAAAATTATTTTAATTTGTTAACATACATTGTAGTTCTAACGTTAAGGTTAAAATTTGAGTTTTATCTTTGTCATTAATATCAGACATTGACATAAAACTTTACTAGTTATTGAACTATTTGCTATATAACACTAAAATCGTCAGCTTGCAGTTGAAATTTCATTTAAATCGTTGGCGAGAGTTTTATGCGTTTTTATTTCATATCAAAGACGGATGTCAATACCTTATGCCAAATGAGTAGTTTTTATTAACTAAATGTTTAAATTATTTAGAAAAAAGTAGCAAAAACTAAAGTATGTTTGATAGATTATTAATATTACTAATTATACTAATTTGGTATCATAACATAATCAAAAACTGTTTTTTTAATTAAAAACCTCATACAGAAAAAAAATGTGACATAGGGAATTTTTTGCATTTCCAGCGTAATTAAAAATGCAGACTATTTTAGTTTTTTAAATTACATATTTTTTTCTAATATTTTAATGATTTTATTAATTTATTCTTATTATTACCTACTAGATAAGTAAAAAAACATTACTTTATAAAAACATATTAGGTTCAAGTATATTTTCTGTTAATTGATATTTATAATAAATAATTATTATTTGAATATTAAGTACAGTAAGATCGAGATTATTCTCAAATTACGTACACTGTAGTATAGGGAACGCAGTAAATATGCATTAAAAACGTAAACAAACTGGTCACGTGGCTTGCAAATAATCTCGATCGCCCGTTATCAACAATTACATTTAACTTCGGGTATTCAAAACATGGTCCTTTGAGCCGGACAATAAAAAAAAAGTACGTGCTACACCACAACCGACGCTAAAAAATCAAGATGGTTTCTCACAATTAGAATAATTGATTTATACGGGGGTAAGATCAATTCTAACTTTTCTATTTATTTTGATTACCTATATACGTTTTACCTCTGCAAAATATTCTGTTAACAATAAGAATAATTTTAAAAATGGCAATCGCAAGTGTGGTGGGATGACGAAATTTCAAAAAATATAGAAAACCAGTGGATTCACAACAGATTTACCTATTGTAAATAGTATATCCATTCCGGGGCTTAAGGTAACCACAAAAACTCGCGTAGAGCTTCATGGATTTTGCGACGCCTCTATTGCGGCATATGGAGCGGTTATTTATATGCGCTGTCAAATGAAAACAAAGCAACTTGTCGATTAGTGTGTGCAAAATGCACCTTATAAGCAAATCACTTTACCGCGTTTAGAGCTGCGCGGTGCGACGTTGTTAGCAAATTTAATGCTAAATGCATGCATGCATCTATTACTGGTCAGATTCAACAGTTACATTATGCTGGATAAAAGCAAATCTTTCTAAGTGGAAAGTGTTTGTTGCTAATAGGGTTAATGAAATACGAAACTTAAACAACATTGATAAGTGGAATCACGTTCGATCACAAGACAATCCATGAGATTCGTTATCCCGTGGAATCTGTGCTAAAACCTTGAAAAGTCTACATCTATGGTGGCATGATTCACCGTGGTTATGATTTAATAAAAAGCAATGGCCAAAAACAAACGAGTTGACTATTAATGAGCTGCCCGAACAGCACAGACTAGTCGCAAGTCTAATAGTGTCAGCAAATATAAATCAAATTTTTGAGAAATTTTCTACTATTAAAAGGTTGCAAAGTACACTTGCTTATGTTTTACGATTTATAAATAATTGCAGAAGATACAATAAAAAACGAATTGATAATTCAGTAACAGTTCAGGAAGCGCATAATGCTTTGATGGGCTTAATAAAAATCAGTCAATGCGCTAGCTTCTCTAGTAAATACAATAACTTAAGCAATAATAAAGAAATTGCTCACTTATGGACTCAAATCGCTTAATACGAGTAGGTGGCAGGTTGCAAAAAACTCACTACGATTTTAACAAAAAACACTCAATACTATTATCGCATAAACACAGGCTTACTAAGTTAATATCTCAAAATAAACATATTAGTTTAATGCATTATGGTACACAAAAATTACTAACAGTTATAAAAGTGCAGTTTTAGTCTACTTGTAGGCGTAGTCTTTTAAAAAAAAATTGTTTGCAGCTGTGTTGTCTGTTTCCGTTCTCATGCAAAACCAAACACGTATTTAATGGGAAATTTGTTTAAATTAGAAATCAACAAGTCATGCCATTGGTAAATACTGGCTTAGATTATGGAGAGCCATTCTTATTAAAGGAACAAACATTGCGCGAAGCAAAACTAATTAAAACCTATGTTTGCCTTTTTATTTGTATGTCAATTAAGATAGTTTACTTAGAACTACTTTATAATTTAACGACCGAGGCATTTATCTCGGCTATTAAACGTTTTATTGCAAGAAGAGGAGCATCTTCAAATTTATATTCAGACAACGCTACGACATTCGTAGGCGCAAATAAAAATCTGCAAGATTTGTTTCGATTGATATAAAACAATAATAATTCAATAAGTAAAAACTCTTATCTATGAAAACATTCAATGGCATTTTATACCTCTGCGTTCTCCCAACTTCGGCGGCCTGTGGGAAGCTGGTATTAAAGATTTTAAGCGGTATTTATAGTCGTTGGAAACACTAATTTAACATTTGAGGCTTTTTATACTGTATTGACCCAAATTGAGGATATTTTAAACTCGAGACCATTAACCCCTTTAACATGCGATCACAACAATCTTAACCCGTTAACGCCTGCTCATCTACTAATTGGAAGACCGTTAACGTCACTTCCAGAAATATTACTACTAGCTGTAGAAGCAAACAGGCTGACTATCTACAATAGAATTAAGCAAATAATTCAGCACTGTTGGATTCGGTGGCAGAAAAAATATGTAGGAGAACTTCAAACGCGTACAAAATCGAGATGGAGAATGTCAATATAGGTACAATGGTCCTTCTAAAAGAATACAGTCTACCTTCGTTACATAGGAGACTAGGTCGTATAACAGAAGTTCACCCGGAAAGTGATGGAATTGTTAGAGTGATGACAATAAAAACAGTGTTAGGTGTTGTAAAACGAAGTTTAGATTAAATCAGTTATAGTAATTTAGTAACATTTGTTTAAAATATCTTTATATCGTTATTCACTTATTTTATTCTTTGTTCGTATATGTTGATTAGTTAACTTTAAGGAAGTTTGTAAGCAATATAATTATTGTATGCTACCAAATTATTTAATTTTTGTTGAAATATAGTATTTCAAGGTGACCGGCATGTTAAGGCTATTATCTTAACGCGCATACTATAGCTTTTTACCGTTGCAGCAAAAATAGAAAGCTGCAGTTACTTGCAATGTATAAGGTTGGTGCATGGAGGCATAGCATTAAAGCAATGTTACAATTAAATTAGTTAGTTCAAACTACTGTGTTTTTTTTTAAATAATAATTCAACCTCAGGTATCCAAAACATAAACTTTGATTACTAAAATGTTATTGTTTTATTGTAAGGTCTTTAACAATTTAAATAGTTGCACTTGTATTTCTTGTTTTCTTAATATACGAAATTCTAATTAAAAACATTTATATTATTATTGCAAAATAAAATGCGGTAATTCGAATTTGGTTTCTAAAACAAATGAAAAAATTATACTTTGCCAATGCATATATTTTTACAATGCTAGTTTGAAATTAATTAAGAAAAAGAATGAATAACTACTTAGCGAGTACAATAGACATCTAGGCAGGTCTGAAATTATAGGACAACACACCGAATGAATACAAACTTAAAAGCGATGTACAAAAACAGTGTAAATTAGCAATAAAAAATTCCCTTTTTTTCATATGAGTGTAAGCGTCAGTGGCAGCTCGTGAGATCGGGCTTAGGGTGACCTACATTTTTCATAATGCTTGTAGATAATGTCAACGTTTTTATATATCATTAAAGCATTATGCAGGTAATTACCAAAATGTTTTGGAGTCAAATAAATTCCGTTGAGCAATTTATATGCCGTGCAGAAACTTTGTTTTTTAATTCTCTCATTTAAATGTTTCAAGTATATACCTACCTCCTAACCTCGTTAGTTTTATCAGCTTTATCGGAATAAAACAATACATGGGAAACAAAACAAGGCATTTATCGTATCACATCCAGATGCCCCTTATTATTATTATTATAATTGCACTAGGAAAACGCCCTGTAAAGATTATTATGTTTTGTAGTTTTATCTACTTGATTTAATTCCAAATTTGAACTTGACTTTCCAAAATATTTTATTTCAATTTTTTCTTAGATTAGTCTTTAGCGATTTATCAAAAAAATACTAATGTTAATTATTGATTTTAATACAAGGACTTTAGTTGTGTCGAATTTTACAATTCTTTTTGACAGGAACAATGTTCCAAAGATAATAATAATAAGATATTTTTGTTGTAATTAAAGAATCATCATAATTATGTGAGTTTACTTTTACATTAAACATAGAAAACCGTTTCTAGAAAGATTTTTGGTTTAGAACTTGATATTTGTTTTTCATGGATTAAAATTCTTACTTTAAATCTATTTTTAAGTTATAATATAGTATGTATATACATGATACATTTGTGTATTGTTAATAGTGAATACAAAAATAATAAACACATACACTGTATAACTGTTTGTTTCATAAAATTTTTTGACGTATAATAGTGCATTGTACTAAATAATTTAAATTTGCTACGATTGAATTTACATCATAATAATTTAAAAAATTGTCCGGGTTTGCAGTTTAAAAATTTCAGGTTTGAAACCTATTTGTCCTGGTTTTGTAATTTTACAAATGACAGCCCTATTAAAAACCGGAAAAATGCATTTTTCTTTTTTTTTGATTAGTTGAAAAATTTTGCATTTTGCCAATAACGCAATGATAAACTCGTTTTTCTTTAATTTGCTACTTTCAACCGGAAAACACGGTTTTTCGTTTTGTGTAAATTGAAATTTGATATTAATAAAACTGCTAAAGAAAACATATATTTAGTATTTGAGTAACAAGTTTATGCAATTCTGTTCAAAATGTCAGCAAATCGACCTCGGTTTTTATTGGCCGTTGCAGTCATCGTGGCATATATGATCATGTATCTATATGGGCATTGTGATAAAGTTAGCCGTTGATTTTTTTGCATAAAAGTGCGTACAGTATTTGAAGGCTGACGTCTAGTTAGTTACTTTTTATTTAAGTACGTCCTAACGTTATCAGTCTTTTTCTTGCTTGCATTTATATTTGTGCGTTATTATACTAAATAACCAACGTTTAAATACTTGCATATAATAAGCACTATTTTAGTTGCATTTTTAATTAAATATTTTCCGAATACATCTAATATCTTATTGGATTCATAGACAAATTACATCAATGAATCATATTTTGGGACAAAAACAATAAGTTTTCTTTTATAAAACGAAAGTATTTGTCCGTTATGCATCAGATTCCGGCCAAAATTATTTATTCAAATTCCTTAAATAACCCCTATTACAACGCACATTTTGTTATTTCCGTAACATGTTTGGTTCAAAATATATAACGATGTTTCCATACGTTTGCCTAACCCGGTATAATTATAAACGCAAACTGTTATTATCTGGCGTAAAATTAAACTAAGACGTAAATTTAGGTATTCGAAAACATGGTTTTAAAACAATATCACTACCGCCATACTGATGATAAACTAATGTCATGCTAATGTCAAGTGTTTCGTAGTTGTGTTTTTCAACATGTATGTATAGTAATTTTTTGTGTTTAGTTACATGTTTTCATTAGTTTTGAATTAATTACATTTAGGACATAATGGTTTCATGCGTTTTATGTAGCTTTACCAGTAGAAAAGGTGCAAATAGAAGATATCATTAAGAATTACATTTTACAGGTGTGTACACAATATAAGCAAACTTGTATTAAAGATATTTATACATTGACACCCTGATTAACTTTTTTAGTTTTGGTATTAAAAATCTTTTCCAATTACATTTAAATTTTAATTTACTATTTTTTAATTAACTTCATTTGTTGTTGCATATTTTTATTGACAACTTTCAAATATACTAATTAAAACATTCAGACATTCTATACTGTGCAAATTATTTTCTTTAACAATTTCTGAACATACTGTGTACATTGATCTAAAAATATTAATGTTTTTTGTTATAACGAAACCAAAAATTAATAAGTTTGTTAACCGAGAAAACTGTGTTTAATATACAAGTGATAAAAAGTAAAAAATAATTTGCAACAAATTTCATAAAATATACATATTGCTTAATTGCGTCGTTCTACAAATTTCAACTTAAACATTTTTTTTAGCAAATTACCGTATTTGAACATTAGCACTCTAATTTGTTTATAACTTTTGCAATTTTTTATCTGCTAAAGAACATTTTAATACATCTTTCTAGACGTCATTTCAAATCCAATGAGGTATCGCTCATATTTTTAGGGGCTATTTTAAGAATCAACTTGTAGACTAGACTAAGTAGACTAAACTACATCCAATAGTTAGTTCTACTTTGTATACATATAAAATAAATCGTTTATGTTATTTCGTTACATTTCAACTCAATGTGTTACAGTTTTGGTTTCTTTGTTTAAAACAAAATTAATTTTGATAAAAAATTTTATATTTGTCAGTTCGATGTTTGCAAAACACTATATTAAATAAAACATTGTTCAGTTTTTTAGTCTTAATTTTTTTTTATTTAACTACACATACATTTTTTGTATGTATAAAATTATTAAGGCAATGCATTAGTTTTTGTTATTTTATAAAGGTTGAATGTTTTTAATTATATTAATTCTTATCAAAACTACAAATTTGACATAGACATTTATATTTAATAAACTTAAAAAACTGTTTGTACGGTTGTTGAATAGTAATAATATAAAAAAAAACTTACCTATGTCGGGAATATCATCTCTGTCATGATCCGTCCATTCTGAAAACTAAAAGAAAAAGTTATAGTCAATATCTCTTTAACATAACTTATTGAGAAAAATATAAAACTGTCAATGCAGTGCGCTCAATGTAATTTTTTATATTAAACAAAAACGTCTGTAAATTAATATTTATCAATAATACGTATTTTGACTGTTACTTAAATTATTAATTATAAGTGGATAACTATACCTATTCAAAAAAATTAAAAATAACGTCATATACTACATAAAATGTTATAAACATTTAATATAATCTTACAGCTGCATACAAATAATGTACTATGACTTTTTGTTTAAATATATATATAAAAAAAAGTAGTAAAATTTTAAATACATATATAAAATATAAAGTAATAATATAAAAAAATGATACAAAAATATACTAAACGGAGTTTCATAGTTTGCTAAGATAAAAACTTTATCAAATATGTCTTAAAGCCGTATACTTACTTCTTTGCCAAACAAAATAGATAAATATTAAATAAATGCTTTAAAGATAAAACTTTGGTATCGATTGTAGCGTCTAGATTATTATATAGATATTACGAGTATTTACTAAGATAAAAACGTCTTCCGGGTTTGGACCGTGTCAATGTTGAAACCGAAGTTGCCAACGTTTCACCCACTTTCGTAAGGGGCTTCATCAGGGCGTGAGACAAATCGAAGAACTCAAACAAGCAACCGAAATCTAACTAAACACTTCTCAAAAGTTAGGTAATCAACTTGTGAACCAAGTCAGATTCTAAACTGTGAAAAGCTAAGAAAGAAAACGATAAACTTGAAAAAGCAAACGAAAATCTAACAAAGAACTACTACAGAGTTAGGTAATCAACTTGTGAACCAAGCCAGATTCTAAACTCCATAGAAGTGACTTAAAAAAAATAGTCTCCGTCTATAAAGAAAAAGTATCGTCACAGCTGGTTAAGCTCGACCCTGATTGGGTTACGGTTGAAAAAGGGCGTATTTTCGATAAAGGACTAATGACCGGGAACTAAAGAGGGGATAGCTCGAAACCATAATCACAATTGAAGTTATTGGGGTGTTTAATGATTTCTATGCTCTCTCGAAATTTCCTGTTAAAAAAGAATGGAGATTTGGCAATCACCGAAACGTTATCAAAATCTGTCTTGTGACCTGTAGTGAAATGATGTTCAGCAACCGCAGGCTTAGAAATATGCCTTTTCCTTATACAACGATCATGTTCTGAAATGCGACTAATGACGGAACGACCGGTCTCACCAATGTAAACTAAACCACATGAACAAGGAATTTGGTATACACCTTGAGATGAAAGTGAAGGAAATTTGTCCTTAGGAGAAGGAAGAATCTGAGAAATTTTGCCTGTCGAGTTGAAAATAGGTTTAATACCATTTTTACGAAGAAGTTTTCCTATGTGATCTGTAACCTTGTGAATGTAGGGTAAAAAAGCCAATTTCGGATTGGATTCGGAAGTAGAAATGTTCTTAGGTAATCAAGTACGTGGATGTAGACGACGATTAATAACTCTATAAATATCTCGCTTCATATAACTATTGTTCACTAAAGTTCTAGTAAGATGACAGAGTTTCGAGTCTAGATTCTCAGGTTGACAAATAGAAAAAGCACAACCAAAGATTCAATAATAGAACGTTTCTGTGCAGGATGATGATGAGACGAAGCTTGAAGGTATCTATCAGTATGGGTGGGTTTGCGATAAACAGAATAGCCCAGAAGTCCGTCGGGCTTACGAGTCACAAAAACGTCAAGAAATGGGAGAGAACTATTACTTTCGATTTCCATAGGGAAGGTTACAACATTGACACGGTCCAAACCCGGGAGACGTTCTTATAGACTCTGGCCGTAGAAGCCTTCGCTATTACATTTACTATTATTTATTTAAAACTCAAATCGGAGACAAAAAATTTGGAACCAAAAAGACACTAACGTAATAAATTCAAAATTACTAATTAAAAATTGTTAACTAATAGCACGCAATAACTGAATCAGAATTAAATTAAGAAATAATAACAATTTATTATTCGTTACTACACAAATAAATCAGAGGTAGTTTAATGGCTTATTTTAGATACAACCTGAGCAACATTTTGACAACTTTCAAGAAGTGAAAAAAACTTAATCCAGACTAAGGTTGTTTCAGAAATAAACGAATATTTTAAATCAAAGATGCTTTGGGCACATAGGCTCTTTCTGAATTAAATTGAATGTTATTACAACCCCCAAAAATACAAGTAAGTGCAATCAACTCAAAATAACCAAAATGTGACTTTGTTTCTAAAGTAAGCAAGTCTATTGACAAATCCACAAATTTATATTTAATTACTTAAGTAGTTGAGCGGTAAGTACTTTTGTTGCACAATCTTTTGATCTCAACGCACTCAAAAACGAATTGTGTAAAAGCATCTCCTACTATTACTGGTTGCAAATTGTCATTTGCACAATTCAGTACAGATAGACATTGAATGTAGTAGATCAACTAGATGGATTGAGCCACACTTAAAATGTATGTGTACTGTAATTGAAGAAGTGACAAAAATGACCTAACCTAACATTACAAAATGGCTTTTTTTTTCTTGAACTACAATGTCTATCAAAACATTCAAAAGTACTCACAATTGTAGATAAAAATTACATAAACAACTTTTGTAGTGAACAATTTTTTCTAAAATTAATATTAACGACAATAAATCGCAAGCTCCATACTTTTTAAAAACTCTGTATATATCAATTCCCATGCTTCTCAGAATTCTTTTAGTTAATGGGGAAATTTAGACAGAAAATATCTGGTATAAAATGGCTATTTTACTTGTCACATACTCGTTCTAATATAACAAGCCACTTTGATCACTTAGTTTTATGTGGATTTATACGTTTTATTTTGCTGCTCTAGAGCTTTTTCTCCCATTACGTAGCTACACAACGAACGAATATTAACGTTTGCGATGTTGGAAACAAAAACATTTTTTCTTACATTTTTATTTTGCTTTTACATTGAATATGCATTTTATTGTCTAATGTATGTTTTGTATTCTATATTTTTTATTTTATTATTATTTAAACGTAAATTTTTTTTAAGTATTTGCAAATTTATTTAAAATGTAAATGTTATAAAATGTGAGTAAGTACATAATAAAAATATATAAGAGATGTATATAGTACAAGGATTTACGCAAAATTACTGAACAGTATACGCATTTACTAAGATGTACCGGAATTGATTAGGATATACCGGGATTTATTAGAATGTAAAGTGTAAACATTTTTAATAATTGGAAGCAGAGTTACGGAATTTACTTAAAAAAGAAGATGTAAGTGTACATTTTTTAGTAAACGTGTTCAGCCCTCGTGTATTACTAAAAAAAACCTACGAACGTGTCATTTAAGAACACATTTGGATAGTTAGACGTCTTTCAAGATCTCGTGAACTGTGGTGCTGTATTCTGTATATGTCAAAATATTGTTATTATCCGTCTTACAAACATTCGCCGGTACATTTTTTCTAACCTATCTTTGCTTTTATCGTTGTATTTGTTGTTAATAAGTTTTTAGGTATTATTCTAAATAAATTAATTTTTATTTATTAAATAAATATCTAATTATTTTTAATTTTTATTGATTTGAGTGCCTTTTAAATAGACTAACGTTTTTGGAATTTAGATAGACTTGTCAAATTTTTGACTTTTAGTATATTAGTTCCGATTTTCGACTCAAGGTCACAGTTCACGACATAATGAAATGCCTCTAATTTTTGATTACTTTATTATAAAATTTTGTAGTAGTTAAGTAGCTTGTATTTCATAATCTGACATTTAATTACGGAATTATGGCATAAATAAATAAAATTCTGAAAAATGTTTTTTAGCTCTGTTAAAGAAAAAGAAAAGTAACACTACAGAAGAAAATTTCTGAATAGAATTTATTGGAAACATAAAAAGCGTCTTGTCCAAGCTTCCACAAGATCTGCATCATTGAAAATAACTGATATTTTAAGACATTAAAGTTCTGTTCCAGTAATTCAAAAGTCATTTCAACCAACATTAAATCTAAGTTTTAGAAGTATTACTAAATTTTTAAGAAATGGTGTTTGAGATATTTGATTATTTAACGCAATCTTGTATATAATTTGTAAATATGCACAACCATTCTAAATTGTTGAAAATAAAGGTTGATAAAAGTAGCTGTTCCGTCAAGGTTCTTTTTTTCAAGAGAATGCTTGGGAATAGGTTTAAAACGTACTAAAAACTATTTTAAACATTAGATTAAAGCACTAAATAAATTTGTTTACGACTGATATTTGAACTGACACACAAAGCTAATTTGTATTAGTTGCTTTACCCACGCCACTCTCCAATAAAAAAGGTGCCATTGCATTTTCTTTATTGTGGGTAAAGTTTGGAGGTAGTTGGAGCACTTCAGCTGATGCACGTTACATATGGTTAAAGTAAAGAGCATATAATATAAAGAGAAGCCATCGTATTGTAATTTGTGATCAGTTTTAAGTTACCCGCGTGTAATTGTCACCGGAGATATATTTGGGAATTTCGGAAGATATATTTTATATTTCAGTACACATCGTTGTCAGGTGTCATCAAACTATTGTGCAAATTTCTGTAATTTCAGGTAAATATGTTAAAAATAATTGTAGATCATTTTATATCATTTTATATATTTTTAATTGTAATTTTAGTAAATATTTGTTATCGTTAATTTCTAGTTTTTTGTCTTACCATAACACAATAAGAATGTTTTTGTTACAAACTGACATTTCAATTTTCATAAAATCAATAAATAGCTTAAATAACTGTTTTTTTAATAACAGTTTTTTTGACCGACTTTCGCGGTTTTATTTTTATTTTCAGAATTCTGAAGCATATTCAACAGCTACTAAAAATGTCAATGATTTGCTTATCACTGTAGAAGTGCATGTCATTCAGAATGAAAAACATTTATATGATTATACGGTACAAGAAGACCACACAAAGCAAAATTCAATCTGTGAAGCAATCGTTACAAACTCGCACAAAAAAATAGTTTACCTACTCAAAGCAAATTGGGTAGTAACATACCTGTAAAGTTGTTCTACTACCTTAAGAATGAGTTAATTGATTTAAACCAGGAACCACTAAAGTGTGGAACAACGTTTTTGGCAATACTTATCCAAAGCTAACAAAATTGCATTAAATGTTTAAGCTGCATAGCAACGTCATTGTTGTCTGAAAGAATAACAGAAAATTTTTTTTCTACAATATTGTTTTTTACAGTCAGTTAAAAAAAGGTTATGGAATTTGTACTTTTATTAACTTTTTTTAAGAACAAAACTTGAAACTGTAAGTTTGTTGTTGTTTTATCGATTATTATAATTATATACGGTAAACAAATCAATCAATCAAGAAAGATAGATGTTTTTAGTTAGATAATAGTCCATTATCGATGCTCTACCGATGTCAACAGCAAAGTTTTTTCGACATCGATCATCTCTAAAGCAGAGACGCAAAAAAATTAAATAAACTGCTTGTATTATTTTTCAACATAAAATTATTGAATTAAATATTTTTTTAAATTCTGACTCATCGTGTTCAATTGCAACGTTGAGTAAATTACTTTTTATGCCTCCGTCCGTTTTGACGTATTTTACAAGCAATATAATCGGCCGGAAAAATTACTTTTCCGGACTAGGCCGGTTAAATGTAGTAGAATCTTATAACTAGAAGTTGGCAGTACAGTAATTCCCCTTCCTTCAATAGTTTATGTGTCATGTCATTTGTGACAAAATTATTATTTTATGAGCTTGGTTAACTATTATACTACTCCAAATTACCTATAACGACTTTTCTAATAACGAATGCAAACTTATTTCAATCTTATTAACAAAGAGAACAAAAAGGCAACCGCAAAATTAAAAATCACTTAAGCGTATATCGATCAAGTAAGTATACCTATGTATATGAAACATCTATAACTTTAAATTGTAACTTTTAGTTTAATCAACAGCATATTAACATATCTATCATTTATTATAAGGAACTTACTTATTTAAATTAAAGTTAATTGTGCAGTTTGAAATATTTATATAAAGTAAACTCGCATTATTTAAGTTGAATTGTAAGTTTTGAACGTTACTATTTGGTTGAATGCCATCGACATTAGCAAAACTTATGGAAAACTGTGGTATGGAATTACATTGTCTTGTTAGTTGATTGTCTATTGCGATTTTAGGTGTCAAGGAGTCTTCTATGTATTCTTCGGCAATAGTACTGTCCTTTTCAACTACGTGACATTAGTTCCCTGACTTACTAATGCCGTTCCACTATTTCTGCAAATGCAGTGTCCTGTATATAATAAAACATACTTATTGTAGACGCTTGCTGAATTTTTAGTACACCAGTTAACAAGATCGTGGTTTTCAGTACCGATCCGAAGATTTTGTCGGTAACAAATTGTTATCACATTTTGTGCAGCTTCTTTAATGTGTGGAGGAATATCCATTTTAAGACGATACAAATAAATAATACTTTTAATCAAGTTAATTAAATTGTAACAAAATTAAGTATATTTACATAAACAACTGAAATTTAAAATTACAGATTTCGTTGTTATCAACATAGAATATTTAAATTTAGTTAATAAAATAAATCATTTTTTAAACATTTTTTTTAAGTTCGGCACAAGAAATGTTGTGTATCACACGTCCTAAAAGTATTTTGCGAGTATTCGCCTTTTGTAGGCCTCTGCTTCGCCTCGGCCTACAAATATGCTCATACTCGCAAAATAGCACTTTCTGGACAAGTGATACAAATAACTATTTTTTGTCGATCGTTTTTTAATACTTATATTAACGTATAATAATGTATCAAAAATAAACCGGTATTAAACTTTACTAAAAGTCAACTTTAACTAATGAAATTAACGAATTTCTATTGCTGTACGGTTTTTGTAACCAATGAAAACGTCAAACAGAATTAAAATTCTTATGAAGTTATGTAGATTCCATTAGTTGACGTTTTTAAATAAAAAGTCAATTACAAAATGATAAGAAAATGCTAAAATTAATAATATACAATCAACGGAAAAACCTAAAAACCAACGTGTTTGGTAATCGGCGATTAATAATCTCGACAATAATAATCATTTTGCTTGTTGCGCTTATTAATTGCTTTCATTATCAATTTTGTTGGTTAAATTACTATTTTGTCGATAGTTTGTTAGTAACTATCTATCAGAAATCAACCGGTTAGGCCTCTGTTATCGGTCGATTTTGAAGCAATGAAATCAACATTCTATTATGCACGTCAAAGGCAATTAAAATTAAATATTTTAAATATGCTGTTAAGAATAATTATAGGCTTGTTTATCTACAGAAATAAGTGTATTCAAATCACCACTGTTTTTACCGTGGATTTCTAATGTTTCATAGTTAGCTTAAAATTTTATTCCTATTAACAATATTTGCTATTTACGAACTATTTTTAAATGTATGAGCACTTACTGCATTTTCTTTATAATTTCCGACTTCAATTAAGTTCCTAATCATATATCTAAAGCAAAAAAACTTACGATTATCTTTAAAAATAGAAAATTTTACATGATTAAATTAATTTTAACAAAAAAAAATAGCGAGTTTGTGGAAGATAACGTAAATTGGAGCTGTGACACTCTATTTTCGCAATTGTGGTTTTTGCGTTTTACTACGTTACAGCATTAAATCTATTATTTTGGTATATCGGGACATACAAAACGCTTAACTAGTGAAGATAGAATAAGTTTTTTTTCAGTTAATTAAATTAAGTACAACTGTACACATGTTTTTTACATATAGATGATAACCAAAAGTAAATATTAATAACAGATATTATTTAAAATGCTATTGTACATAGTTTATTAATTTAAAGTTTAATTTTATTTAGTTTTAATGTAAAATACATATTCTGTATAAAAAACAATAAATAATCATCTAATAGCGTCAATAACAGTAAATGTGGTAGCACTTAAACTGTTACATATTGTACACCTAATATAATTTCATACTTATGAAATAACATTATCTAAGTTATATAACTGTCGACAACAATAACAACTGTAACAACATAAAGTAGTAAAATATTTTTGAAATAAACTAGAAAATGTATTGTTTTTCGTATTGCCGTATTGATTTTTTGTTAGACGAAAGCTTTAAGCGGTAAGCTTCATCGTCTTGTGCATAACAGGTTAAAGCAAAACTCAGTTTTTCTATCTATCTTATGTTTGTGCATGTATGTATATCGTTAAAGTTTGTTTTGAGATTTTTGTATTACATCTTTGTGCGTTAAACGAAACTTGTACAAAGTATATGCTTAATAAAATATCCAATTATATTTTGTTTCAAAAACATAAAATGATTATTAGTATTGATTAGCAATTAATAAAAGTTAAAATTTTGTTTGTTTATGCGATTACATAAAATTTGCTTAAGTTTTTGTTGATTTTAAATCATATATTTTAGCTTAAAATTAAAGTTTATTTAAACTAATCTAATCTATTTATTTGACTACGGATATAACAAAACATAATTAAAAAGTATATTAATTTATAACAACTATTGTTGTAGATAAGCGTTGTTAAAGCGAGAAACACATTTAGAGCCAAGTATAGAAATCCATTAAAATTGTTAACTGCATCGTAGGGATGTAGAAGTGTGAAATTTAATTACGGGATTATGTACTTTCTAACAGGTTACATGTGTGTGAACAAAGTATAAAAACATTTTGAATATAATATCTAAGTTATAATAGTTGTTTATCCTGTTTTATACTATATGTTTAAATTAAATTAATTAAACCAGATATTGATTTCAGTAACAGAAAACTTTTTTAATATCTAAAATGCTTATAATGTTTATATTTTTTTAAATTCTGTCACTTTTATTAAATACATTTTTTATGCTTATTCATAAGCTCCTTTTTTGTTTCCTCCTGTACACTGATTTTGTCAAATTTCTTTGAAATAAATGTTTCACTGTTCTTGCAGTCATCGCGTTACAGTTGTTCTCTTTTTAATTGTTTTTTTCAATTATGTAATTTTTTTACTAAAATTTTGATGTATATGTTATTTTATTTTTGTTTTGCAGATACTGCTTTTTGTTGGACTATTACTATCGCAACGACTAAATTAAAAAAAAATATAATTTTTTTGTGATTATTAGGTACTTCAATAAGTTAATTGAAATACCAATTTTAGTGTAATGGTTAAAACAATAAAAACAAACAAACCTGATATAACAAATACTGGAATTTTTAATTACCATCAAGAATACAAAACACTTAACTGTACGCAAAAGATAATTGCTGAGATATCAAAGTTTTGCGTAAATGCATTTATTTCTTCTTTTTAGAGCTGTTGCCTTTTCTAATGAGAAACCAGCAATAATTTCTCATCAAGGTGGGATAGAATATTTCCTCTATTCATTTCATCTTTTCTAAATTAGTAGGAAAGGAATCCAAATGTGACTGCAAAAAATGAACTTTGAGCGGGATTTGTTTTTTCAAAAATGTTTACAAATATTTTTAAAAGACGAAGTAATTCTTGCCCGCTCTAAATCAATCATGGTAAGTTAAAATTTTTTATTTTTGCAGAGTTTTTTAGTTTGTGAACCAACAAATATTTTTTCGCAAGCTTTGTCATCAGGCAGTTTTAGAAAATTATTTTTTTAATATTTTAATGGCCATATGTGTTCAACACTCATTTCATACCAAAGTTTGTTTACATCAGTAATTTAATACTCTAATGTAATAATATTTTTTTTACCAAAATTTTCGGAAAAGCTTTATTTTTGTTACACTTATATGACTGACATGGCCATGCATAAAACTTCATTTCTCTACAAGCCATGTTAGTCATATATGTGTGACTCATCTAAACATGTTACGACAAGTTTTAGCCGGTACTGTGGTAAACTCGTTGTGTAGTATACGAATCATTAGTGCATCTAAGGTTTATTGAATAACACGTAATTACTGTGACTACTTTTTTTACATTGTTTATCTAAATATCTACAAATTATGGCAAAACAAAAATTTCTAACTGAAAGTTAAAATCAAAGAGATTGCTGAAAATGTATTCGATAAAGAGTACAAAGATTTTAATTCGGATGATTCAATAAATGATCCTAATTATACTCATTCGTCGGATGAAGATAAAGAAAATCTTCAAGAATTTCTTCAAGGATTGGAGTTGGAAAAAACTGCAAAACTATTAAAAATAACGAAATACCTGAGCGTGAATTTCCTGAGTTTAGTGGTGTTGAATGAAGCGATTATGAAGTTTTGATTTTATAAGAAAATCTGGTTTACAATAAAATTTATTCACAAATATTTTTGCTTTTGATACGCGTAGACCATTTTTTGACAAAAAGATTAGAAATCTCATTGTTACTAAAACTGATATATACGTTGAACAAACAATTTAGTGTACTCAAACAAATCGATACAGTCCTCTAAATAATAGATGTCCAATTAACGCTAAAAAATAATAAAGCTTTTCATCCTTTTTATGTGGATGGGATTAGTGCAAATGGGAAATATGACTTCTTATTGGTCAACCCAACATATTTACAAAAATAGCAAGGTCCCAAGTTTTATGTCTCGAATCAGATTTGAATTATTATTACATCTGTTACATTTTTACAATAATGAAAACATTATTTCTGGTAACAGATTAGCAAAAATTAAACTGCTGTTAGATTTGCTTGAAGTTTTTTTCCCCGCGCGAAGATGTAATTGACGAAACTATTGTTCCCTGTAGAGGCAAGCTATTTTTTTGTCAATGTATACCTAATAAAGCGCACAAGTATGGAATTAAACTTTTTAAATTGTGTTCTGCAGAAAGATACACATGGGCAAGCAAAATTTATTCAGGTGAATCTGAGATTTATAATAAAAACTACGGCTTATCCCCAAAAGTTTGAGAGGATGTAAGGGCTTCTGAATGAAGTTAGAAC
The DNA here is from genome assembly GCA_035610365.1 of Aquatica leii. Lineage (NCBI taxonomy): Eukaryota > Metazoa > Arthropoda > Insecta > Coleoptera > Lampyridae > Aquatica > Aquatica leii. The sequence continues at coordinate 207,644,968 of CM069432.1, read as the reverse complement.
GTTGTACGTAGACAATTTCTATACCAGCTTCGCCAGAAGAACGCATGCTGTGTGTACTGTAAGAACAAATAAGAAATGTTTGCCAATGGAAATTATGAACGCTAAATTGGAGAAAGTAGAAATGGTAGCAAACGAAGATAAAAACGGTATTGTAGTACTTAACTAGCTAGACACTCAAAATGTTAACAACAAAACATGCTCCAGAAATGGTGGATATAAATGTAAATTTAGCCAGCACAAGTAGGCAAAAATTAATAAACGAAAACAACTTACAACTATACTAGGAATAGATATTTCGGATCAAATAGATTCCTGTGCAACAACTCTTAAAAAAGGTGTAAAATAATACCATAAATTAACGATAGAATATATTCTTAGAATATCTGTCGTAAATGCTTATATTATATACAAAATCTCTACAAAAATCAACATAGAAATTAGACGCTTTCGTGGAAATTTGTTTACTGATATAGTTAGCTTAAGCTTGAACATAACTAAAAAATTAAAACATTAAACTCAGTGCGTTGGATGTTACGCCCAAATAAAAGAAACAAATGGTCGAGAAACAGCAGAAAAAATTTCAATTTATTGTTCGGACAGCAAACAACAGCCCTTCTATTGCTTAGAATGTTCTGGGCAACATAAAAAGTCAATGTAATTTTTTATGAAAATAAAAATTATTGAAATGTGCATTATGTAGCTAAGCCTGTTTTATTTATTTTTCACTAAAAAAACAAATTTTCAGGTTTCCCTTCTAGTAAGCCAAGCTTTTGGTTGAAGAATTGTCTAACTATTTCGCTTATACAAATTCCTCTTTCATTTTATTTAATTATAATTACATTAACTGACAACTACTTCCTAATTAATTAGCATTTTATTATTATATATTAACTGTGCCTAAAAACTGTCATTAAAAAACTGTCGCTTAATCGACCTACTTATTCTATTTATACCTTTGTACCTAATGGAATTGGCAATATTGCTAGCTTGACATCATTGATCAAAGCTCTTCGTTTAACCGTGATTGCTTAATAATAATCATTCTTTACTAGGACGAATGCAATCACATTTCCCAATACTTTTGTTTCTTTTACACGGATATCAGTGACTGACGTGGCTTTCTACAAAATTCAGCTAGTCAGACATACACGTCTGACAATGCGCATGTAGAACTTCTTAGTGTTAGACCCATACGACTGACGTGGCGATTAACGTGTTAAGTTTCTGTATCAAACTAAAAAAATAAAAATATTATTGTGAGTGCACGTAAATTATACTTGATAGTAATTGAAAATTTTGCCGTTATGAATTTACTTAGGATTATTTAAAAGACAAATGTTAAAACTTTAGGCATATCACACAAACAAAAAATTATGTAATATGTTCTGCGTTTACTTAAACCGATTACAAAGCTTTTGAAAACATACGATTCTTACTTCTTACCGGAAAAAACGTTTGTTGTTATAATATTACTCTCAATATTGTATTTTTTCTTTTATGCAGCACTTTTCGCTACATATTCAATACACAATCTGCTTTCATGACATCACGTTTTACCAATATTGGTAGATAAAAGCAACACTCTTTGAACATCATACTCGTGAAATCTTAAACCTAATAAACAGAATGATCCTTACTTTGCTTTTCAGTTCATTAAATAAGCATTTTTTATTAAATCTGCACGTATTTTCTTGTGATAGAATTTTATACATTATAAAGAATGTACATGTTTGATCCTGGTTTTTAATTCTGTAAAAGCTTTTTTAAACGGTTTTTATTTTAAGCAACATTTACTACAATCAAGATTTTAAATAATTTAATTTTGTAGAAACCATCATAATTGCTAAACACCGTTTAACTATAGCCGGTTGTGTGTAAAGTATTAAACATAAACTGAACAATCTAATTTTGTTGAATACATTTTATTTGTAGAGATACATAAATTATGTTTGCGATTTTAACACAAACTACTTTGTAAAATAAATTCTTAGAAGATGCGTGGAAGCAAAAACTGTTTTTTTCGCATTAATTATTAGATATGTTTAGTAACATTCTTTATTTGAGTGTAATTTTTAAATCAGTATTAAGGTATACAAAAAAATGTTAATTAACAGTAACATTAAATTAAAAAGCAGTTTAATACAGTTGTAAAGCTAATAAGTACTTCATGAAACTGTTAGACAACAACGTATACTCCTGCGAGAGCAAAACTTTAAGATCTTTCTACCGAAGGATTTAATATATTCAACAAAGACGTGCGTATGTGTGGTTTATCTTGTAAATTTAGGTTAACATTGATATTAAACCTTACCGTATTTTAAACAACTGGTTTTACAACAAAATACATATGTTCGTCGCTAAAACCTAAGACGTGGCATAAATTAAATAACTGTATAATTCAATACGTTGTGTTGACAACTTTGATGAAAAACCAAATTGTTACTGCATTTGCTAAAGGCATTTGATTGAAGTTTAAAACGCAAGAGAATAGCTTTTCTTCCTTACTTGTTAAAGTGTCAAACTTTATTTAACTGTGAATACCAATGAGATTTCGAAACAAGTAAAGTTTCACTGATACATTTAAATTTATACCTTTTAGTTTTTTAAAAGTTTTTGCAGTCGGTGGATATGATTTAAAATGAATATAAATAATTGCAAAACTTTATAATATAAAAAAATTCACTTAGAATTGCGTTGACAATTAATAATAACAGTTGTTTAGATAACAATAACTTTGCGGACTCTTTCAATCAATCAATTTGTAATTTTTGCAGCAATTTTTATAAATACATATTATTTTTACAATGTATTATAGTAAATTCAGTATTATAAATAGTAAGGAATTTTTTACCGGAAGAGACCTTAATGTTCGTGATGTTCATGCTGTTTTTTGCACAATAGAAACATTTTTTTCTAAATTTTATTACCTTATATTAATAAATGTCAAATTTGTTTTTGTGCTACCTGAAACTTTTTACTTATTGACTTTCCAAGCGTTGTCACCGTGTCATAATTGTTGCAATATAATTTGTCGGTCGCGATCACGACTACACGTGAAGTCGACGTCCGACTACAATTTGACAAGATCGTTCATACTTACTTGTTAAATCTCCTAGTCACTACCTGTCCCAATTAACCTGATTTTTACACAAAAAGGCGTCACTAGCACAAGATTAACTTTAATAACAGAAAACACGGTTATAAAAAGTACGCCGTATTACTAATTTCTGTGCACAACCCGATAGAGGAACGGTCGGTTTTGGTGAAGTTGATATACAGGACCGCTAGGATATAATGTGATTTGTTTTACTAGAATAATGTTATGTTATTAATTTAATTTTTTTTAATTTTATTACATTTATTTTTATTGAATACGGAATAAATTCACAGTGTAAATACGTTCAATTATTATAGACCCTAATTGTGTGTCAATTACTCATTTTTCCATTAAACTACTTGGGGTGTCGTTGACACCAACACCTTATAACGCCAAGGACGGGTTACAATTTTTTAAGTCCATTGCTAAAGAATAGTTCATGAACCAGTTATCTATTCAAACATTTCTTCGTGTTCAAGTAAATAGTGCAATAAGCTTTTTTACAACTTTGTAAGCAGAATTATTTACTTTATATGACCCTGGGAGGTCCTTGTCAACATATACTTCCATTTTTGACACATAATACGTTTTGCTGTGAGCAAGTTTAAATATTTTAATACAATATTGTGACGGTTTGTTAGGCAAATATTTCCTAAATTAACACTTCCCTCTAAATGCCGGCAGAATTTTATCTATTGTAACATACTCTAAAAGTCTATAATTTTCAGTGCAGTTTTGTACAAATGTTTCCAAAAAATTTTGCATAAGAGTAAACTTGACTTGTAAGCAAAAATCAAAACCGTTGAAAACTAATTGAAGCACAACTGGCTTTGAAAATTCTCGCCAGATACAGCAACCCCAAAACTGCTTTCATTTCAGTTTTATTTGCATCTCTAGTCCTTCTGTTCCCCTTGTATTTATTTTATTGTTTTTGTATGTAAACATTGTTGTATTTTACTAAAAACTGCAAAACCAGCTCTGTAACTCGGAGCTTGCATTTTAACGCCACCTTTGAGTTCTGCAAGACGAGTAACAAGATTGTGTGTTCTAGTCCGCACATTTTGTTTTGGAATTGTTTTCAATCATTTCGTTTGTTTGTCCTTTCCAATAAAATAATTTTTGACTGCTTTTAACCTATTACCCCAAGTGTCTAGTTCGTCGTTACCCAATTCTTCAACACTGTGCTCACTGTAGGTTTTATGATTGCTTTCCTCCGTATATTCTTCGTCAGAATTTTTGCTGTCGATATCTACCTCAATAATCTTTTTATCTATTTCAGTAGCTGCTTGCTAGCTCCCTTTCAACTTCGTCTATGTTCACATAAGTTCACCATATTTGATAAATAACGAAACTAAACTAAACCACATTGAAATTTTATATTACAAGAGATATTTAGATTACTTAAGCAAAATATTCAAAAAATAACACAACATGCTTAATAAAAAACGCAAAACACAACACTTACGACACAAAGCTCAGTAAAATATAACGCCTTTAGTGCGGCGGAATAAGATACGCCACACTTACCAAAAACTTATTATTGCCATGCTCTTTTACCAATCAGGACTAATTCCGTAGCCCTTTATGCAAGTATAAACTGTTACTGAAAGATACACAGATAATTAAATTTAAAAAAAAAATTAAAAAGATGCAATCAAATTTAGAACGCTGGGGTTTGGCACACCCCAACCCACTAATTTAGGGTTAAAGATTGTATGTGCTAAAAAGAAACAGGTCTTTTTTAAATGAAAGAAAAAAGTGCCAGTGCGATTTTAAATCAATTTGTCAAAGACTTTAATGACTTTAGAACAGACGCGAGACGGAAGGATGTCGTTTTTTAAGTAACACAACAGTTGCAAACTAGAAGATACCAAAACAACATAATTTGAAAAGGGAATGCCAAACAACAACAAATGTTGATCAACACGCTATCAAAACTTAAATCTAAGCATTCCGCTTTTAATGAGGACTTTTTGCAGCTTTTACCTCTGCTAATATACTTTTGACCAAATTGAAAAATCAAGTATTGAAAGTTTTTTTGAAAAATTATACCGGACGAATTCATTAGACAGTGCTAGAGCATGCAAAAATTAAGAGAGATTTTATAACAAATTTATTTGCGTGTCGTTAGATAAAACAACAGACACAGAACATCGATATTGCTAATTTTTTATTTGGTGTGTTGAGTGTTTAAGAAGAATTGAAACAAATTGTATTTACTAACAATGAAAGTATTAGAAAAAATAAATCATTCGACAATAGCTACATTTTTTAGCGATGTGCTCCGTCTCTTGTGCTCGACCCGAATTTGTTACCAAAAAGTTTTGCGGTTTGCACCGATGCTGCAATGGTAGTAATTTATGGATATCTTTAGTAACGAAAGTGTTTCTTGCGTTGCCAAGTTTAAGAAAATTTAGTGGTGCTGATGTTAGTTTGTCTCCTTCTACAGTTGTGACGCAATAGTGTACTTAGATCAAAGGTAGTTAAATAGTTAGTAATTATAAACAATTATGTTAGATCTATGTATATATTTAGTACATGAATAAACACTATGTATGTGTAAAAAGTGTTTTTAGTCTTCTTCAGTGTATTTTATAATTCTTTGTACATCAAACGTAACTTGATTGTTACGCACGTTGTTATATGACAGTATCGTAAATTTCTCTACAGCGCGGTAAAACAAGCAGTAAATTCCAAGCTAATAAATGTTACTTTACATTATATTTAATGATGTAAATGTACTAAAACATAAAGATTTTTGAATTTAAATTTTTAGAATAGCGCTCGTGGCAACTATGTCAATTATGATTACAGTTCGCTATCGACAGCTGTCAAGTTACCGACGAATTAAGATTGTACATTTAAAAGTGCGACATTTAAGCATTTGATTTGTTTTTAATACTTCTTTTATGTAAGCAAGAAAATAATAATAATAATAAGTAAATAGCCAGAAAATGTAATTTTAAATTGCAGTCATTGTAATTATGTAAATATAGTTCTCGCAAGCTAACTTTCGATGCACGTCATTGATGACGTAAAATTCATACCACCCTATTTATAGTAAAAATTAAATAAATACAGAATTGTCTTATGGAATTTTTTTTGTCAATTTGTTGGTGTGCTTAATACAGTTGCAGCGTTGTTGGCATCTGTCAAAATTAATTTGTGTTTTTTACGTCAAAGTATTAATTGTTTTCTACAATTATTTTTGATACAAAACTGTACGTATAACAAAAATTCGGCGTTTTTTATGTTTAATAATTATGCCTAAGAAGTTTTTAGGAAGTCGTGGGAAGGAGCTCATTGCTTCTTTAATTAAGTATTTTGAGCTTGAACGAAATAATGATGGTCCATTGATATATGTAAGTAAATGCTGTGCGAGAGGTACCTTCCTACATAATATTAAAATTGTGGTAATACATACATACCTACATACTTTTTTTTAAAGCGTAGTACACCTGTTACGAATGTAGAAAGTTTTAATGAAAACGTAATTCGCAATGTAATATACAGAATGTACGAAAACAGTAAGTTTGCATGATTATGTTAACGTGTAAGTTTATTGACATTATTACTTCCAGAAGAACACATTACGGTACAGTTATTGTGGGAAAAACTGACCAAAAATGAATTATTTGAAGGCTGCCCAAGGTCTTTGCATACTGTTTTAAAAAACATTGGATTTTGTTGGAAAAAGGACAATCCTCGAAAAGGATTAATGGAGTTATCTGATGTTGCACGAAAATGAATTCGTTTCTTACGATCTTATATAAAAATTTAATTGTTCAAACAAATTTAAAAAATATGCTTTCATGCTCAAGTGACAATTCTAGGTACATTGTGAATGCTTTCCATGTAAAATATGTATTTAGACCAGGATAGATAATCAATTAAGTAAAAATGAAAAAGTTGTCTAAAGTGTAGAAGTATTCTTTAAAATGTTGTATTGCTAGAGATAAAAACAAATAATTATTAAAGAAAACATTTAAAACATCGCATTTTCATTGACTTACATATTTATTACAATCTTCACATACAAAATGAAATTAAAACAAATTCAGCTGGTGCATAATACCGACAACATGGTTGAATAACTACGTCACTGACGTTAATGACGTGCATCGAAAGTTAAATTGCGAGGACTTTAGGTACTTATAATACCAACACATAAAAATACACGTAATTATTATTTTTTTTATATTAAAAAATTTTGAGTCAAAAATTTAATACAAATTTTGTGCGTTTCGGTATTACAGCGCTCCAGCTAAATTAAAACCTCTCCCGTTGGGCACGGTTTTCAAACAAATCGGTCGCGTTGTAAAATACCACTTACACGCACTTAATTTTAAATAACTATTTTATATTTTTAACTCAGATGAAACACCACACTTTACTGCATATTTTTAATGTCGTTAACGCGCATTTGCATGCATATACCCAAGCAGCACAATATATTATGTTATTTACTAATATCAATCATACATTCAAATTTAGCACTTTCATATATTAAAAAAATATTTTAGGTAAATATATAAAAAATATTTGAGATAAATTTTACCAAAATATTTCAAGTAAATATTTTAAAAATATTTTAAGTAAACGTATAAAAAATATTTAGCGTAAATGTTAATATCATATTTTAAGTAAATATATGGAAATAATTTAAATTAATTGTTTGTATAAGGTTTCCCAATAATATTTTCTAAACATTTTAAAATTATATTTATGCAACATTTGTTGGTCAGATTTTAAAAATAATTCCAAAAATTATTTTAATATGTTTTTATTATACTTTTGAATTGTTTTTAAATAAAAGATTGATACGAAATCAATTTACAAAATAAACTTATTGATATTGCAAAAGAAAAAAGTTACTTATCAACTAAGAATATGTTTGAGATATTATAATAAACACCCGTTTTACAAGTTTGATAACGTAAAAAATATATATAAGTTTAACTTTATTCACATTTTCTTATCCCTTCTCTCCCCTTAACTTTTTCCTCCTGCTCCATACTTCCTCCATCCATTCCGCTCCTTTTCCGTTTTCATCTAAGATTTCCTCTATTTTCATCACCTCTTCTCTTAGTTCCCTGCATTTCTGTCTCATGTGGTTAAGGTCTTCCGTTTCTTCTCCACATAGCCTGCACATCTTTTCTGGTTCTTCTTTCCAATATTTGTTCCCTAACTCCTCGTTGCCACATCTGAACCTTGCTACCATTTTTTTCTTTTTGTTGCTTTTAATCTCTCTATCTTTTTAATATTCCGGCACTCCTTCACCCTTGATATTTTTATAATTCCTATTATATCTGCCCTGTTTTATCTTTGTCCATCTTTCTTGTTTTTGGATGTCTCTATATCTTCTTATTATTTCTTCCCTTATCCCTACTCCCTCTTCTCTTAATCTCTCCACTTCTTCACTCGCGTACCCGTTTCTTTTGTAATAATTTTCTCTGCCCTCCTGCCCGTACTTCACTTTCCCTCCCTTTATCTCTTTCCAACATTCTTGCAGTATTTTGCAATCTGTTCTTTCCCTCATTTCTTCCTCGTATTTTATTGCTCTTTTTCCTGTCTCTACCCTTATTTTTTTTATCTGTACTTCCTCTCTCACAATATACCCCGGTGTATCCCTGTCCAATCCTAACACCCATCTCCAGTATTTTCCTGTAGCCCCTCTACCTTCCTCCACTCCTTCCAGCCCCATATTTCCGCTCCATACATTACCACCCCTTTATTAATTTTCAAACAACAATTTTCTTTTTTTTATATCCATCTTGAATACTCTTTCCCCCACACCCCAGACTTGTCCTATTAACCTGTTTCCTTTCTTCACCCTATCCTTTATGTGTTCTCCCTCTTTATTATCCTGTTTCATCGTGTAGCCCAGGTATGTAAATTCCTTCACTTGTTGCACTTTCTCATCACTCCATATTCACTCCTCTTTTTCTTTCCCCCCTCCTTTTCTAAATATTATTATCTTTGTTTTCTCCGTGTTTACTTCCATTTCTTTTTTTTTCATATATTTTTCTAGCGTTTTCATCATCTCTTTCATTTTCTTTTTCTCCTTAGCCACCAGCACTATGTCATCCGCATACGCCAACGACCATACCTTAGCCTTCCCTACCACTATCCCTCCTGACTGTTGTCCTCTCATTGTCTCTTCCAGATCCCCCGTATATACTGAGAACAGGCTTGGGCTCAGTGGACATCCCTGCCTCAACCCTCTCTTTGTGATGAATTTCTCGCTTTCTTCCCCATTTACTTTAACCCTGCTCCTCGTTTCTTCGTAGATTTCCTCTATTCTTTGTATTAATCTTTCATTGATTTTTTTTCTTTTCATATATTCCCACAGCTTTTCCCTATTCACTTTGTCAAAAGCAGCTTTTAGATCTACGAATAGTGCCACCATTTTCCCTCTTTTTTCTAGTTTTTATTTGCTAAGTGTTTCAGTATATATTTGTTGTCTATCGCCCTTCTTCCTTTTCTGAATCCCGCTTGTCCGTCTGGTACCACACTTCTTTCCTCTATTTCCTTCTGTAGTCTTTCTTGCAGTATTGTCGCGTACAATTTGTATGCCGTGCTTAATAATGTTACCCCTCTATAATTCTTGACTTTATTTTTTTCGCCTTTTTTATGGATTTGGCATATTATTCCCTCTCTCCATCTCTCTGGAAATCCTTCCCCTTTCCATATTTTGTTTAGTATTTCCGTCATCCTTTTTGCTACACTTTCTCCCTCGTATATCCACTCTTCTCCTTGTATCCCATCTTCTCCTGTCGCCTTTCCTTTTTTTTATATTCTTTATCGCCTCTATTACTTCTTCTTTACTTATTCTATCCCTATCTCCTTCTTCCTGTCTTACTACCGCGTCTTTTCTTTTTCTTTTTTCTGCTTTTGTTCTTCCCTCCCAACAGGTTCCGAAAATATATCTCCCATTCTTTAATTTTTATTCCTTTGTCGTCATGTATTTTCCTCTGTTTCTTTAAGTACTTCTATACATCTTCTTCCGTTTTTATTCCTTTGATCTGCTCGTCTTGTTTCTTTTGTTTTCTTCCTTCTTTCTGTCGCATGTTTTTGTATATTTTTACTGCTTCTTTGTATTCTTCTTGTTCTTTCCTCCTATTTTCCACTGTCTTAATGCTCTTCTTGCATTTTTCTTTGCTTCCTTGCATTCCTTATCCCACCATTTCTTCCATCCTGTTTTTTCCCCCTTCCATTTTCTAAATCTGACTCTCTCTGTTGCTTTCTCCATCATCTCTCTCATTTCCTCTACACTTTCTTGTATTTCCTTCCCTATCCATACCGTTTTCCCTATTTTCTCTTTATATCTTTTTATACCCTCTTGTGTCCACTTTTTTTTAGTTATGTACTTCTCCTCTTCCTCTCTTTTTTCTCTTTCCCTTCCTTCCATTGTCAATTCCAGTGGTTGATGGTCTGACTCTACCCTTTCTCCCACCTTAAATGTCTTTACCTTTTCTGCGGCCTTTTCATTTGTCATTACAAAATCTATTATTGATTCTCCCCTTCCTTCTATGTACGTAAATTCCCCCTTTCCATCTTTTTCTCTGTTCCCGTTCATTATTTCCCACCCTTTTTCGTTGCACAATTCCAACAGTTCTTCTCCCTCTTTATTTATCACCTTGTCCTTTGTTTGTCTCTTTCCCGTCCCTTTTCTTTCTTGTATTCCCCCCTCTTCCCCTATTCTTGCGTTGAAGTCCCCTCCTACTATTATCAAGCCCTCTTCCCTCTCTTCTATCGTAAATATAAATAGGTATATCTATAAACTAAAAACTAATTTTAGTCGTCATTCAGATTTTCGCTTGCATTTGTTCTTCAGCTGAATCAATTCTGTAAATAAAATGTATTAATTTTGTAATCATAAGAGCATATGAAAAATCTCTTTCAACCACTTCAGTAAATATTTAATTTGATAATGGGATGCATTTGTGTCACGAGCAAACTCATTTATCAATATAATTAAATCATTTGAAGTGTTATTAATGTTAGTACTTTCAAATACCGTAGATGTAGAAGAAGCATTCGTTTTGCATTCCGATTGATTTATCATTTCATCTGTGCTAATATTGAACCGTACATATTTTGTTTCTTGTACTGAATTCGTACCACTTGAAACGGTATTTATGGTACCCTTATCTGATATATTTAATAGGTTGTTACCAGTTGCCAAATGTAACAGGTTTATACCTTTTAAAATTTTTTTTTTGATAAAACGACTTTTAGCAACGCGGCGTTTAGATGACATTTTTCGTTAGCCAAATAAATGTAATTACCTTATCACAAATAATAAATACTACTTAAGCAAGTCTAAATATCTAACATGAACCCTAAATATCTAACATGAACCATGTGCTCCACGCATCAAGAGAAAAGAAAAACTTTGTGGAAAAAGCGGGATAAAGTACACTTAATGATGCAAATCAGATCCTATGATACAAAATTAAAAAGATTACCTATTACACAGAAATTGAATAAAAACATTCTTACCTAACCACTGTTTATACTTCGGTCCAATCTTGTACTTTTACTGGATCTTATTGGTTACTTCACACAAATAAATACACCCACTTATAAGTATCGCAAATTAATTGTGAACTGTAGTGATCGATGGTAAAATACAGAATGGTTGAAATACAGGTAAAATCTTGGTGCATTCGTATTCTTTCTTGATGCGCCTAAGTAGGATTTGCAAAACAAAAAATTTGCCCTCGGCTATAAACTATGAGTAACGCTAGCACAATGTTTTTACTAGTTACCTGCTTAGGTGAAAATTTACAATAAACTAAAAAATACAAGCAAGTTTGGAAAATTTTATTTGAATTCAGAGCGTTCTTAAACAATGTAGGCAAAGAAAAATAAATGTTTCAATAAACGTAATTAATGTTAAAGTTTTTACTACAATGTTACGGTGAATCCTTTATGAGAAAAAGTCAAGACATTTTACATCTGTATGTAATAATATTAATCCTAAGTGTTGCTTGTAAAGAAAAACTATTGTGTTTATAATTGAATTACAAACTAAAAATATTTTTTTACTTATAAATGTAAAATAAATGCAAAGTGCGCATCATTTGTCTTAAAGACAAAATGTGTGATATTTGTATTACCTTTGTTAAAAACTGGTTATACACTGTAAAAATAATTTCAAATTTACCATGAAAATTTACTGAAAATTAAGAATATTACTGCAAACTGAATAGCAAACATATTTTTTTTTATTTTAGTAAAATTTCTGTAAATGTAAATTTACTATTTAGTTTGCTGTAATATTTTTAACTTTTGGTAGTAGTTTCCTTAGTAAGTACAAGAAGTACTTCTTGTTTTGACTCTCAAGAAGAGACTATGACCAAGCCTAAGTCTGTGTGTTTTACTACGACGCGGTCTAAGCCGAAAGTCGCTTATAATCATAAACATAACAATCGCGAAAGCTTCAGATTTTATATTTATTCCTTTTTTATAATTATTATTGATTTAGTGGTAAAACTTTTTTTATGGTGTAGTATGTAATTATCATAAAACTGCAAAGATGTTTATAGACAGTTATTTTGTGTTTTGTATTACGTTTGTCTAAAATAAAGTTCAAAAATTTATTTTCTTAAATAAAAAAAAATGATTTTTTTCAAAAAGTGTGCGTTAAGGTGTTAAAACCATATCTGTACTTAATGTAATTTTCTTACTTAAAATTATAAAATATACATTTAACAAATATTTTTTCTTATACTTTCGAAAATGCTTTAAATAATTATTTACTGAATATTTCTTGAATATATTTGTTTTTCAATAATTTAAAATATAAATATAATATTTTTTAAACGTTGTAGAATAATTATTTAAAAAAAAATTTAGATAAATATTTATTTTACATTCGTTATAAATATTATAAAACATTGTTATACCAAGTATATTTTAAATATGAGTCTACACTGCAAAAAATATTTAACACAGATTTTCAACAGACAAATATTAGAATTACGTTTATATAATGTTATTGAAATATATGGTGCTGCTTGGGTATTGTCGTTTTTTAGTGCATAATTATTCGAAACCTATTAATATAAAAAAAAAATAGTAGTAATTATGGAAACTGAAATTGACAAACAAAGTTAAATTCAAAACAACATTTTTTTTAAACAGTTGTGTAGTAGAGAAAATGTTTTAAAATTTACTTAATAAATTAAATTAGAGTTGATGCACTTTTTAATGAAGACAACTTGAGTTTTTGCCGTATCTGAGTGTATTAACATGAAAACTTGCCAATACCACCAATTACTTTAAGATTTTTGTTGTTGCCATTTACTATCGTGACAACGGTAGGTATACGTTATAAAGAACTGAATTGTTGCGATCAAATTAATGATCCTTTCTTATAAGAGCAACAAAAGGAAGCAACAAATTCAGTTATTGTGACGTTTCGTGTTCAGGATAAACACTTCATCAGGCTTGCTCCTTTATTGTAAGAAACAAACATTTTTAGATGATTTTGTCAACAAAAATATCAAGTTAACGTAAGAAATTTAAAATTGAGGAAGTCAATTTCCTTCCGCTGAATCCTTAAATATGCGGTATCTCAAATTATTTCGTCTTTATAACTCGAACAAAACGTTATTTCCCTACGAGATATTGATAGTACATATTTATACTCTATAACTCGAATTATAACGCTTTGCCTGGAATTCTCCAAACTCATAGCAGTAAAATCCAAAAGGAATGTTTGGTGTTGTATGTTGAAAGATGCAATGATATCAAGGATCATGTATTCGATTCATTGTTTGAACTTAAGAAAATAATCTATAAAAAATCTGTAAATTTCTTAAACCAAAAAAAGGTAACAGATTTTTTGTAGTTGTTTGTACAGTTTACTTCACTAATACTTTACTTTTCTAGTTACTTCACTAATACTAGTATGTACATATTTTGTTTCAATAAATACATGTCTCATAAAACTTAAATCGAGTTTTTTTAATTATGACTACAACTCGAAAAATATATTTAAAAATTAAGCCTTTCTAGCATTTTCCTTGGAGTCCAAGTTAATAGAGATTCTACTATACATAACTAAAATTATAAAACATGACCAATTAAAAATACTTTTGGTTTTGTAGAATGAAGCTTACACTAATTAAAAATTTGAATTTAGGTAGTTATGTAAAGATTTATAAATACATGACGTGCGGTAAGTTAAAAAAACAATACTTCCAGCATAATAAAGAACTACTTCATGTTACTCATATTATTATCTTAGTAATTTGAAAATTAAAATTAATGTCTGCTCTAAAACAATTACACAAATTTTTATTGTGCCAGAAATAAATAAAATACAGCAGCATAAGTTTAATTTTTAATTTCTAAAAAAAAGTTAAATTGTTTGAATTTTAACATGAATAACTTTTTATATAACATTGTTAAATTAAATGTTAATCTTTTTTTCTTTTAAATGTAAACCGAAGTTTCTTCTGTATGAGTCAAATTGCTTTAATTAAAAGAAACTTCAACTTTGTCTGTTTTTATGCATTCTAGCGGTTTTAACATTTAATTTAGGTTTTCTGAATTATTATTATATTGGAATTATATCTAATTTAATAATTTGTTTTTTATGTTTTTGATAATTAAATTAATTCAGTTTATTCTATTTTTGAGAGATTTTATCTAGTTAAAAACACAGTAAAAACAAAAATTTCAATAAAATCATATGTATCTTAAAATGTAATAAAAATAAGTAATAGTTATATAAAATATAGTTAATATATATAAAAATAGTTATAAACAAGGTTAGTAATAGAATGTGTTATATTAGCAAACATGAGGGGTGATTTAAAACAATCTGCAAGCGTTAGCAATACAATTTATTTCAGTACTATCGTTACATAGCAACTGTAGTTTGTCAATTATTTAGTAAACTAATAACAGTTATTACGACACAAATGCAATAATGAAATTGAAATAGGTATTAAATAAAACAGTCGTAAATTATAACCAGAGTAAATTTCAATTATTTGTTTGACACATTGATCCAATTAGATTACAAAACAAACCAATTTGTTTGACAAAAAAACACCATACGTTGTTCTACTACATAACTGTTGTATCTAACTCTATAATATTAAATAGTTTTTGTTATTAAATAAGAAATTTATAAAATTGTATTTTAAGGTCAGGTTGCACTTAAATTAAAATAACAAGCAATAATATGATTTGTGATTAACAAATCAGATTTTATTTTAGTTGTCATCGATTACAAATGAAGAGCATCAACTTGCTACTACAATCTGACAACAGTGGATTCTTTTTTCTTTATTCAAAGTAACAAAGGTTAGATTCGAGTAACTACTTTAAAGCTTTTTTCAATGCCTATCAATTGATTTAATTGGATATTTATAAATTTATATAATTATTGAAACCTTTAACAAAGTATACAACACAAGAAAGAATTATTATCATAAATATTATAAAAAAGTAAGTTAAGAAATAAACAAATATAATTTTAATAAGTTTATAATGTATGATAATTGTTTAATTGTTTGTATCGTAAATTCAATTCGGTCATTGCATGCGAGACTCAAATGTATTGATATTGATAGTACAGTGCGACAAAGTAAACAAAAACGCCGAAAAATAAGTGAATTAAAATCCACGTTTGGAACCGGTAACACAATCCTTGACATAGATTATATATCGATGGACTTTGTATTGACTTGTCAACTGTGATTTTGCGAATTGTTGTGAATTTTTGATTATTTCTTCCACTACTTTTTTCCAGTACCTTATTTGTAGAATTGGTACGTAGTACAAAATAATAAACATGAATTTAAAATAAACATGTGCACAATCGTGCATATATACTCTTAAAATTAGTTATGATTTTTAATCATTTAATGCAACTGCATTGATTAATAATTATATAACGAGAGTGGCTATTTAACAATATGTTGTAGGTTTAATTAATTACGTTTGTTTTTAGTTGTATTATAGCAGATAAATCAAAGAAAACGGTTGTTACGGTCAAAATTTTCATTATGTACGCCTATGTGTTTCGACGTGAAATTAAATTCGGGTTTTGACGCCCTCTAACGATCCTTTTCTCGTTAGTTGTCATTTGGCGGAAAATCGTCACACGTAAATGATATAAAATGGTCTGTAACCATTGAATATTGATATATATCCGTTACCATCTGGAAAAGAATGGAAAACCAATTATAATTAGTTAATTATCTAATATATTCGAAGTGTTACAGGGTAAGCTACTGTCGTCTTTTAGTAAAAATTCGTTCGTAATTCGTTCTTCCTTTTAACAGCCATTTTGCGTTCCTTCATTTCGCACCTGTTACATTCTCGATAAATGGATATCGTAAACTACTACTAAATAAGGCATCACGTTGCCGTACACGGGCGCTGGCGGAAGGCGATTTCCACGCCACGAAATTGGGGTCTGGCGGAGCCGTCCAGGGCAAATAATACTACACGTGGATGACACGACGTTAAACATATTAATAACCACCTATTTTCGATCTCACTACATACAGTAGTCGATGCACGTTTTGTTTACTTTTGAGATAGATTTCATGAATTATTTAATACAAAATTGTTTTAGTCGAACTATCAATTGTGAGTTGGGGTTGTGACACGATTCGTGTTAATATTTTATTGCAGGCCGCTGAAGAAAAAAAAACGTTTTTCTTCGGGCTAGTGGATGCTGGAATTCGGGTGAGTGATTTGAATTTACTTTAGATATCGTGGTCACGTACAATTACTCACGAACTGTGGGATTACAATTTAACGTTAGTAACTAAGTATAACGCGTAGCTACTAATAGGGTATTTAAAATCAGTGAAATCACTGTCTCGCATATTGTATGTAGTTGAAGGACATGTACTTCGGTTCTTTATAATTGTTTGTGGTGGGTTGCCGATGTTGTAGGCATCGAGATCTTAACTTTTCTTGTTTCTATAATTCTCTAAATCAGGGGTAGTCAACCTTTTTATACTTACCGCCCACTTTTTCACGTCGATTAGTAGTAAAATATTCTTACCGCCCACCTATTCTACAGTATTGATAATTGATAAAGTAGGGAGGATTAAACAGTTTATAAAGCAAGGTTACAGAAAATTAAAGCATACAAGATACAAATACAATATTTGAGTACACTAGAAAAATATGTAAAACAACTTACTTCATCATAACAAAGTACCTTATATACATAGCATCACACGTCCTCTACTTGAAAGGTAATAATAAAACACATATTTCTATATTAATTTATTAATGCTTTGAAATACATAGAAATATAAATTGTATTGTAATTAAAGGTAATTAACTATTTGAATTATTAATGGGATCCTTGAGGCTGATGCTGCAAAGTTAAATATTTAATATCCGGTTCTATTTTTGTAAGAAATAAGCGAAGGTCTCCTCTTTCAGAAATATTTAGGCGGTTTCTTTCTTTGGTCATAATATGGTTAACAGCACTAAAGCCTGATTCTACTAGATATGAGGTAGGAAAAGGTATCAATAAATTGAATACTTGTTTCCACATATTTGGATATAAGACAGGCATTTTTTTATTTTGCCATAAGTTTTCATATCCACCATTGTTGAAATTCTGTTTACTTTCTTCATCATATTTGATTTCTAAGAGTTCTTTTTGACACTTTGCATCAGCTTCGTTAACATTTGCTGTAAATGGATTTTTCATCCAGTCATACACCTTTAAGTTCAAAATATCTTCAAATCGTTTTTTCATGTCAGATTTAAGTTCATTAAGGTGGCTACTGAATTTTTTAATATCCTCTGGTGTTATATCATCTTTTATAGATGATAATTCAGGAAACTGATAAAATTCTCTATTTAATAGATTATGACGGAAAAGTTCAAGTTTGTCAATAAATAATGATACTATACTTTGGCAACTTATAAGAGTTTTGTTAGTGCCTTGGAGTTGTAAATTAATATCATTAAATCTCTTGAAAATATCTGCCAAATAAAAAGCATCCTTTTTGACAATTGTTAATTGGTGGCAGAGAGTGGTTTCATTGCTACTTTCAAAAAATTGTATGATACTATCATATAATGCTACAAAACGATTTAAACATGTACCCTTTGACAGCCATCGAACTTCTGTGTGCAAAAGTAATCTTATAAAATCTTCATTATTATCTTGGCACAGCTGCCGAAACATTCTATCATTTTTGGCATTAGATTTGATTTTATTTACAGCTCGAATTACTATACTTAATGATGAATGGAGACTTTCACTTAAATTTTTTCCAACGAGATGTTGTCTGTGCACCACACAATGCATACATGAAACATTTGGTACCTCAGCCTTCAAAAAAGCAACAAATCCACGATAGCGACCTACCATTGCTGGTGCTCCATCGGTAGCGCAAGCAACAATATTATGCAAAGGAATATTATTTTTTGTAAAGTATGATTTCACAGTAGTAAATATGGATAATCCAGTTGTATCAGTAATAAGATTGATTGCGAATAGCATTTCTTCTTGTAATATATTATTGTCATCAAAATAACGTACATATGACATCAATAAAGCGTTATTGTCTGCAATGGTAGACTCATCCAATTGCATGGAAAATGAACATTGTTGAAGAACACTAATCAGTTTATTTTCCACGTTAACTGCCATTGCTTCAATTCTACGCTTTACTGTAGTATCGCTTAATGGCAATGTTTTTAAAGCTTGAGGTATATCTTGATGCATGACTGTGGTGATGAATTCTTTTATTGAAGGTATAATTAATTTTTCTCCAATGTTATAACTTTTACCACTTTTTGCAATTAATTGCGATATGCGATAAGAGGCAAATAATCCATCTTCGTTCGCTGCATTTTGTTTTTTAAATGATGCAACGATTGTTGACCGATTTAGGAATTTTTTATGTAATTCTTGAAAATATTCTATTGGCTTGTCCTTATCATTTGGATGGTTTGTAGACAGATGTTCTCGCAGTCTACTTGGCTTCATTGCCTCATTCGATAGTGTTTTAGTACATATTAAACACATTGGGTTTTGTTTATTTATGATGCTTTCAATGAAACCCAACTTCAAATATTCCGGTGAATAGCCACGAGCGTATTTCTTTTTTTGGGACATTTTGTAGTTTTTTAAATGTTTCTATAAAATGAAAATAATAATATAATTTGATTTGTTGATTATTCAGAAATCTAACTATGTACTGACAACAGATTACAAATTACGAATATTTTCTATTTATTAGTGATTCGGTAATAAAACATTTTTAATATAACAAATTATTAATTACTGGTAATTTTGCACTCAGTAAATAATAAAAATAAACGTTCGTAATAATAATACATCTTGTTTTATTCTTGCATAAAAATGTGAAAAAAGTGAATCTGTTTTGAAAGATACTAGATTTACAACACGTTGTCTTTTTTAATCAAACTAAAACTTCAGGCAAAGTAATAAGATAGTTAAAATTTATTATATACGTATGTTCTTACCTTAAAATTTAATTTCACTGGTTTTGTGTTATTAGCGTATAACAACCTACAGCTACACTCGGCCTGAGAATGCAGATACGACGTAAAGTTTAAAAATATAAATTGCTAAAATATCAAAAAACAAACGCATTCGTAAACCTACACCGAAATTGTTTGCTTATTAATTTCTTACAGATAGGAATTATGGTTTGTTTATTTAAGCCGGATATAGCTGATTCCGAACGTGCATAAGGAAAAAACCAAATTAGTAGTACATTTCATATTAAGTTTCTGTAAGTTGTTTAGTCTATTGAACTGGAGCCACGTAAAAAGATTTTAAGTAGGTAGTTAAATGTAATAACATAATAGTAAACGATGTGTTTTTAACTCTTTTTGTGTGATGTTTAGTAAAACTTCCTATTTATATGAATACAAAGAAACAATAAACACCTGCATTGACAAGTTGAGCGATGAATACAAGAGCAAATAATCCGCACGCATTATTCAGGATTTTTTCATAGCTTTTACATCAAAACGCAACGTGTATCTGAAAAGCTGGAAATCGAATATGCCTGATAAATAAAAATGTTTTTTCAATAATGTTTTCAATAATATATTGTTTTTAGAAAATCAATTATATTTGAACTAACAGGAAGTATGTTTCTACATCGGAAAAAATTCTACCGCCCACCAAAAAATGCCTACCGCCCACCAGTGGGCGATAGGGACCAGGTTGACTACCCCTGCTCTAAATTGACTGTTCCGAACTCAAACGTTAATACCGTTGTAAATATTTAATGTAAATTTTTCTAGTCTTTAGTAACTCCAACTGTGGGATGTAATGACTTTTGCTTAGTACAACTACAACTGTGATAACTGTTAATGATAGACTGAAGGCGATTAAAGTTGTTAATTCTTTTTTTGTGTGCTTATTGTTCCCTACGAACCAGTTTGGGCTACTCGAACAGCTGAATAGAGGGATTACGAATCTTCGAATTGTTACAAGTTCTACACCATTCTGTTGTGAGCGGACAGAAGTATTATTTTGGGATAAGCTCTGGCGCCCTGAAACAGCTTTTATATATTTCTTGTGAACCTACCCATCTCCGACTATTGCGAGTTTGGCCGTGCAAGGTTCGTAATACCAAAAAGCTTGTAACACGGTTTATTCTAAAGTCCGGATCATCATTACGAACGTTGTTGAGTTCTTTAAGAGACAAAAAGCAGATGGTGCTGTGACAAAAATATCTTTTGACAGTATGGGTTCCGGCAGATTGAAACGAACTGTTCATGAAATCTACACAACAATATGTAAAAAAAAAATGGTTATTTTGAGAGTCGAGAAACAGTACATCATCAACATCAAATCGGTTTTTAATTTAAAAAATGTCACAATAACGTTGTTGCATGGCGCCTTCGTTATTTAAGCAAATTACGACAAAACAATGACTTTTGTGCTAACAAGAAAACAGTATCATACTTGGATAAAACTTACATGCATTCCTCCTATGGAGTCGGCAGTTGCTGGCAAACTAAAGAGGAACCAGGAGTTTACAGAACAGACAGAGCAGACTCACGGCACATTATAGTGCATGCAGGTAGTTTATATGGATTTGTCTATAATTGCCTTTGTTATTTAAATCAAAAAGTAAATCCGTTGATTATCACGACGATATAAACCACACAAAATTTTTTAATTGAGTGCAAAAACAATTAATTTTAAATTTACTTCCAAATGGCATTGTAGTGATGGATAATGCACCCTATCATAGTGTTCAAATTAATAAGCCGCCTAATCAATCTGCACGAAAACAAAATATTCGTAAATCGCTAGAAGAAAACGGGATACCAACAAGTTACATGCGTAAAGCTGACTTAATAAAAAACATATGTATTATGTTGATGAGTTATTAGAACAATATAGCCATACTGTGTTACTTTTGCCCCATGTTACTGCAAACTTAATTTTATTGAGCGTATATGCAATTTAGCAAAACGTAAAATTGCGATGAACCATGTATTTCAACGTAACAGTGAAATTGAAGATTTAGTGCAAAATGCATTGGCAAAGATGTGAGACGGTAAAAACTTTTCATTTTATGTAAATACAGGTTTATCAGATGAAGAGGAAAAAAGTACCAAAAAAGTAGAGGACAAGCATTTTTTTATTTTAGTTACTGTCTTATTTTAGTATTAATTTTTTTTATTGGCAATAATCATTATAATTTATAGATGACGACTTTTATAGTCGAACATGAGATGTGGTGATCAGTATAATATGTTGATGGTTCTTTTACTTCTGTATTAAACGTTTTTGCAATAATTAAGGTTTTTTTTGCTTTGGTAAAAATATATGTATTAATGTATCAGTAAACTCTTATCAAATTTTAAATAAACTGCAGAACTATCGAATGTGTATATTTATTGTAGAAAATGCCGCGCTAATACTTTTTGTGTGGAATGTACTTGTCAAGTGACTTTCGTTACGCCTCTTCAGGGTTTTTGTTTACTCGGTTGAGCTGTACTTACTTAATATCATTTTTCTGTAAGCGTAATCTATTGCAGAATATAGTGTTGTTTGTGTGGTTTACGTTACCAAAAAAAGCTATGTTTATACATGTCATTGACTAATCATATATAACTTGTAACTGTCTTAGTTGAGGACTAACAAAACTAGATGGCGATGGATCAATACAAGTCGCACCGTTACTTACTGTGGCGTACAACATATAACTATACGGAGCGCTTTTAATATTTGCGCAAAATTCAAATAAGAACAGTTTTCGAAAAAATTTTACGTTTAAGGTCGTTTAGTATTTACGGTTTTGTTTGTATCGGTTAACATTTATCACTACTATTCTCGAAATTGATGCAATTAATACGTGCACAATCGTACCGTTTACAGATAAAAATAACTGCAGGTTTTAAAAGTACATTATATTTTTTTTACTTTGTAAGCGTCCCTGTTCCGGGCGATCACTTTAAGCCGCCTTCGTCGTAAAGGTATTTCGGCTTTCGGACCCTGAGTAGCTATCGTAGAAAAGGAATTGCACGTTTAAAATAAATATAATATAATGTTCGTAATATTTACACGTTAACTTAATTAAGAAATTAATTAACACAACAAAACTAATAATGTAATTAATACAGAAAAAAGAAAAAAATAAATGTTACGGCACTGGTGGTTTTTCGTGGATCCTCCCACTAACGGTACGTCGCCCTCTGTGGTTTGTTTCCGGAATCTCCTACGAACAAACTACAAGGTAATATGGCGGTACTTACTACATCGACGAAGAACGTGGTATTAAATTCGCAATTTACAGTGAAGTGTTTTTCTTTTGTCGGTGTATCGGCAATTATGGACAGGTTAGATACCAAGCGATCCAGTAGTAATTGGCGGTAAGTAGAAGTACAATTTAGTTATTGTAAGTTGACCTCTGACCTTTGATTAGCGGTTTGTACTACTGTTCTCCTTTCTGGAAGACTGTTAGCGATAATGGTACGGTGGTTTACGGAAGTGGATAGGATAAATTACGGGCTCCAAATTGTGATTGATTTGACAAAAATCGGTGGAGAAATGAAATTACGGGACGTGATTAACGCTTTCGCCAAGGTTACGAAGTTAATCCGCTTTATTCTCGTAAATGGAAGGATGATTGATTAATCTAATACAATAATGTATTTCGCGAACCGGTACTTAATTTATTCAGGTGATTTACACGTTTGTGTTTAATTTAGGATGCGTGTAACAACCGTACTGCCCTCAGGAAAGCTGAGCAGCCTGTACAGCTTTAAAGTGCTACACTCGATGAATTATACAACCCCTCGCAAAAGGCTTTACTAGACTTGGACGCCGCCAGCCAAACCCTTGGTAGGCTATATGTTATTATTTTTTTTTCTTGCACCTCAAACAAATCACAAAATGTAACTTACCTCACTTTACACAAAATCACTAACTTAATTAGATGATACGGCGGAATATGAGATGATTAATTAATTATGATGTAAAGCGTTTCGATGAGAAAATCAATGTGAATAGCCGGGTCCTTCTCGTCGTGGTATATAATCGTGCGGTTAAAAGAGAAAACAAAATCGGAAACGGGTCGGGTCAAAATCACAAAACAAATCAATACGGTTAGTCAGTTAGAATAGCTAAGGTCGGTTATTAATATTGGTTTGGTTTCAGGTAAAGAATCAGGAATCTCGGAATCGAGCGGGAAAATGAATATCTGAGAGTTTGGATAGGTTTGGTGTCCGCTTATATACCCATCGAGGCTTCGCTTGAGTGCTTTCGAAGCGGGGATCGTCCTGCGCGTTTTCAAGCCGCTGGTGGGGTACGTTGGCACTGCTCAAAGTCCTCGTGTAATTTTTCAAATTATTTATTAATTGTCTAAAAATTACAGGGACGGGATTCGTCACACTACAACTTTATAGCAATATAATTTTAAACCAGATTCTGCAGAATGTAAAACCTACAAATCTTGTTGGCATTGAGTTTTAAAATATCAACTAAAAATTAAGATTGGTCGTTTCATTATAGTATTTATTCCATAAATTTGGTTAAAAAAAATTAAATAACAAAGCAAAAAAAATAATATACTCATTCTTATTACAAATTTACAAATATTAACCGGTTACCGCTCAACTTTTTTTTTAAATTTTCGATTTCATTTTTATAACGTGTCCCAGCACGGATGTTACGAGAAGTGTACAAAACTAAATATTCTTGAATTTTAATTTGATCTTTTGTAATTAAATCTTACTTGGTTAAAGTTTATTTTTAATGTACCTTTGATTTTGTGAAACTACGTAGGCCTTGACAGTTGAGCAGGAACTATTTTAGTTTCAGGTAAAATATTATTCTCGTTCACAATAGGTAAGAAAAAAAGTTGTTAAAAATGACAAATTATAGCTCTACACAACATTTCAACTTTCCTTAAACCGTCATTGCTTAGATTCAACACAACAAAATTATATTTAACATTCAATCCATACTAACAATCGTTACGGCATTGTCATATCTTTTTTTTTCTTGACGTGAAAGCTGCCGAATGTAAAAAAAAATTTAGCTATTCGCATGGCAGTCATATATCTTAGCTTAGTGTTGAGAAATGTTTCGTTAAATTACCGCACCACTTCTGTTAGCGAACAATAACACGAAACAACATAAATTCTCTGCTGTAACGTTAATATAATCTAGCACTAATTAAAATTGCCTTTTCGTAGTCTATTGTAGTCTTTTTCTGTCCCATGGTTTTAAAAAGCCATCAGATATCGCTGATAAAAGTGATAGTTATTGTTAATAAATTTACCGTAAATAATTTTTCTGTCATTTAATATTTGACAATTAGTGTCACGTTAAAAAAGTGATCTGTATTATTGTTAGTAATGTCCAGTCGCGACTGGGAAAGAAACTGCTAAAGTATACAGAATAACTAGCAGGTTCAAACACGTAGTCTAACATATCCAGTACAACACTAAATCCCAAAAGTAAACTATTAAGATTGTTTTTGATAAAAGTTTTCCCTCTGTATAAATCAAAGTTCTAATAGCAATAGAGCAAGTCAAATTCTGTCAACAAAATTTTGGAAATAAAAATGTTACACAAAACCAGGGAAACGTACTGTAAATTATTTCATATATCACTAAAGACTAAATATGTAAAATACTAAAAAAAATCTTGTATATTTTATTTATGGAATTGACACGTTTTTTAAAAAAAACTTGATGTACTTTGGTTTACATTGACACCAATAATATGTATTCTGTGGTTACTGAACGTGACTCATGATTGATATAACTAAATCTCAACATCCTACGAATAAGACATTAAAGTTCAATCAAGCATAATTCTCTAATGAGAAATGATTTTAAATCAAATAATTTACTGTAACACAAAAAAAACCTTTTTAAATTAGAATCACATATTTATTTTGAAGTGATTCACGTAAAATACAGCAAAGTTTAATTTTCTTAAAATATTAATCAAATTGTAATTTCAAAGATACAGTCAAGAATGTTAATTCTTCAACTACATACTGTCCAAAATATTTTTAATTTCATTAATTTTTGATGGTTTAAAATAATCTTATCCTTGCCATATAAATAAGACGATGGGCGTTAATTATAAATTATTTGACAATTTTTTATAAATGTTTAGAATTTTACTTATAATTTTTTGTTTGCTTTTTTTTCTGGTGGAGTCTTCTTTCTTTGTTAGATCAGAATTTTAAGAAAACATTTGAAGTTTAAGGTAATACTTGATGATTAATTTTTGAAATCTATTAATAATAAAACTAAAGCATGGAAATCACCAAATCTCAAAAACTTTTGAGCAACTACGTATTTTAAGTAACGGTTATGATGTAGACAAGCAAAACACCTATTTTACATTTAATAATAATAATAATAATAATAATAATGTTTATTGTGTAAATAAAATAACATTTATTAATACACAAAAGGACAAGGTTCGGTATACCGTTCTTCCACCCTGCCTATAAGAACCATAATTTAAATATAACATGTTCTAGAACATTAACTTAATCTTAAATAACATATTTAACATTGAATTAAACATTTAACTTAACGCATTTCTTAAAACTAAAACCTAAAAAATTATTCTATAATACCTGAGCTTTAGTTATTATCTTTTATCAACTGTTTTACACATTGTTTAAAAGTTTTTTCTGTTAAAACTAATAAATGAATAACAAAATTTAACGTTTTTGCAGCAGAATATGAAAAACCATGTTCAAATTTATAGGTGCTGTGTTTCGGAAGAGAGTAATTGTCAGTTCTAATGTTTATAGAATGCTTGCTGGATCTTAGAGCTAATAATTTATATAAGTAATTTGGTTGCTTGTGTTTTATTAACTTATAAAGAAATATGCAATATAAATATTTAACTCTTTGTGATATATTAAGTTCATTACAAAAGTCTAAATATGGTGAGATATGATCTCTCCATGGTACGCAATAGGAAAATCTTATGCCAGCGTTCTGTATTTTTTGTAACTTGTCTCTGTACGACTTATTTAAAAAATTGTAGTATATTGTAGAGCAATAATCTATTTTTGGATAAATTAGTGCTTTTATTAGTTTTAGTTTTGTGTCATTTGTTAAAGTATATTTTAATTGTTGCATCATTTTTAGTTTTAAAAGACAAATTTTGTATATTGCATTAGCATGATCTTCAAAACATAACTGTTCATCAATAATCAATCCTAAGCTTTTAGTTTTGTGTACAAAATTTATGGCAACATTATGCATAGATAAATTTACTTGACTTAATATTATTTTTGATTTCGTTCTTTTATGTCCAATGCATAAAGCAACCGTTTTACTAGGATTGACTTTTAATCCATTGTTATTGCATTCAGTTATAAAACCTATTAAGATCGTCGTTTATTTTTAAAGCAGTGTCGGTAATATCTGAGGGCAAGCATGATAAATACAATTGCATATCATCAGCATATAAGTGATAGTTCATATAGTTAATGGATTGATTAATATCATATATAAATATAGAAAATAAAATAGGTCCTAGTATACTGCCTTGTGGTACTCCACTTTTAGTTGACATTGAACTAGATGTTTTATTATTATACACCACTATCTGATTACGAGAACTTAAATAATTACTGAACCAATTCAAAGCGTTTTTATTAAACCCAATATAATGTAGTTTAGAACACAAATGCTCCCAATGAACTAAATCAAATGCTTTGCTTTGGTCCAGTAGTACAAGAAACGTGACTTCAGATTTATCCATAGCAATACTGATGTCATCTACAATTTTTAACAGTGCAGTTTGCGTACTGTGTTTGTTTCGGAATCCCGATTGGTATGTTGGGAGTATCTTATGATCATCTAAATAATTTTTTACTTGTGCTGCTACTATCTTTTCAATTATTTTGGACATAGTTGGTAGTATACTTAGTGGTCTTAAATCTGACAGTGACTTTGCATTTCGAGTTTTAGGATAAGGCATAATAATTGCAGTTTTCCAGACTAACGGAAAGTCTCCCGTTTCTAATGAGTAGTTTATAACATGTACAACTACATCTATGCAAAATGGGATTACAAGTTTTAACATTTTTAAACTAATATTATCTACACCTATTGCATTTGATTTAATGCTATAAAGCGCTTTATATACATCACTTTGCGTAATAAACTTAAATCTAAACTTACAACTATTATTTAATACATTTTGTTGATAAAATAACGTTAAATCTTTGTTGACATTTGCATTTCCAGCTACATTTATGAAATAGTCATTAATTGTATTTACATCTACTTCATTTTCTAAATTAAGAGATGGATTAATTTTATTTTCATTTTTTATACCCCATCCTTTTAGTTTTTCCATAGTTCTTTAGGATTATTTTTGTTTGATTTTAACTCATATTGTATATACGCGTTTCTTTCTCTATAAATTGCTTCAGTTAAGTAATTGCGCATATCTACATAATACATTCTATGATTAACATTTTTGGTTTTTATGTATCTTTTATATGCTTTATTTTCAATTTAATCATTTGTTTTATAGTATAAGTTATATATGGAGGCCTATATTTTCTTTTTAAACTTTATTATTGGCGCATGTTTGTCAAAAACGTGGTTTATTAACTGATTCATCATATTTACTTTTGTATTTACATCATTGGAATAATAAATTTGCTGCCAGTTTTGCTCAGTTGCATCTAATTTAAATTTATCATAATCAATACAATTCAGTTTTCTAAATGTTTTGTTCGTCTTATTTAATTTACCTTTTATTACATTTAACACATTTATAGTACAGTGAGTCAACATGTGATCACTAATATTTTGCATATAAATGTGACTATTACAAGAATATGCTAGATTGTTACTGATACACATAACATCAATAAGTGATTCACCCGTTTTAGTAATCCTAGTAGGTGACTCAACAATTTGGTTTAGATTGAAATTTTTCAGATTATTTAAGAAGTATTGCGATTCACGCGATTTTGAATCCAACAGATTAATATTAATGTCGCCCACAATAACGACGTGATCTACTTGAAGATAAATATTTTCTAAAATCTCAAAAACTTCATCTAAACAGTTTAGATTTACATGAGGTTGTTTATATATTACTCCTAAACCTAAAACCTTATTTTTTATTTTAATTTTGAGCCAAAGTTGTTCAATACCAGTATTAAATACTAAGTTTTTATAAAACACAGTGCATTTAAAACCACTTTTTAGATACACACATAAACCTCCACCTCGAGTTGGGCGATCTGCTCGGATTACTTGGTAGTTCTCAATGTCAATGTACTCACTTGGATAATCATTAGTAAGCCATGTTTCACTAACTGCTAATATATCAAAAAGAGTGTTGTTTTACTATATCCGAAAATAAACTAAAAGCTGTGCTTATTGAACGAATATTGACATGACCTACTGACATCAATAGTTTTTGCACTGACAATTGTTGGTATTCCTTTTACATATCTGATCATGACCTTTTCTCCAGCTTTAACTCTTTCTTCCAGCTCTGTTTTTTTCATTTTGAAAAATTCCCTTTGCATTGGAGTTTCATCCAATCCTACAAATACATTAAAATTTGACGATTTTAATTTATATTTATTTTTCATAGTATCTAATGCATCTCTTCTAGACTCTAAACATATTTTCAATGGTCTAGTTTTACTGGAATCTTTTTTGCCAAGTCGCATCACTTTAACATTATTAGTATTTACGGTAGGTGAGATAAATTTTACAATTTCTATTGCGTTTGCTTTGTCTTTTATATTAGCATCTGTAATGCTACAATCGGATTCTAATTCAGGTAGCTTATAAATTATTATGTTGTTTGCTCTTTGCTGTCTATCCGTAAGTTCAAGCATCATTTCCTCCATTATTAAGTTTTGTTTAAACAAATCATTTCCAATAGTTTGTTTTTTTAATTCATTACCTGTATCGCTAAATTTGTTTATAGATTCTAATAATGTTGGAATGATTTTGCAGCCAGCGCAAAAGCTTTCCATATTTTCTGCAGTTTTATTATTTTCTTTACTACAATTATTGCATTTTCAATATATAGACAAAGAGTTTTTTATTAAATCAACTTGAGTTTTATTTAAATCAGTGCATTTATAATGATAATGTTTATCACAAAACGCACATTGAATTCCCGGCGATTTCGACGTTACAGTTTGTGTACATACAATACATGTAGACATTTTAAATATATTTTTGCTTTTAATTAATAGCAATTTAAATTTAAAAAAAAAAATTTACAGTATTTTTATTTGATGACTAGCGTTTTATGTAACAATTCACTAATTTTACAATTTTCTACACGTTTGATTTAGTATTATGAATGATTGAATTAGAACACTATTTAAACATGCTATACTTGTATACTTGTAATACAGAATGATAATTGGCATTTGCTTAGGTATATATTTTTATGTAAATAGTTTATATTAAAACAAGTTATTAAATTACTTAAATTTCTTATTAAAAATTTGAATTGCATTGATGATATTCTGACAATATGTTAGAAAGTTAATTTGGTTTGTAAAAAACTCATTATTTGAATTTCTTGTCAGAAATGTAACAACGTGTCAGATATGTAATTACTTGTCGAATTTTGGTGATGTAACGATAAAATTAAGAAAACAATTACTTCTCACATTTTTTATTTGCTTTATGCAACTTGTCTGTTTTATTTTAAATATAATTTTAATCAAGTTTGTCGCTTGTTATAAAGATAAACACAATACTAAAAATTTGTTGAAAACCGCACCACGTCTACCGTTTTGTTGGTAAAATTGTTATCAAGCTGACTATCAAATGCCGTTTATTTAATTTTACGCTGCAAATTTAACCCTCTAAACGCATTTGTAATAGCACTGCAAATTCGATAGATAACAAGAATTGATAATATAATAGCATATGCTAAAACCGTATGGCGATTTTTATAAAAATCTTGCAATACATAAAGTTATTAAAAAAATGTACTGCTATTACAAAAGTAATTTAGATAGTATTAATACACAGATTTTTTTTTAAAATATACCATTAAAATCTAAAACTTAGTTTAACAAACGTATCAAACATTTACAGACAAAAATTTGTTAATACAGTGTACGCCGCTTTTTAGAATCACGGATAATGTTATGCCGGGTAATGTTATCACTTTATTAAAGAACGGACAAATGCTACTTAATAAAAAACACCGTTTATAGTAATCATAATCTCGGTTAACGTTATCAATTTTCTTCTCCGGTTTGTTTCTGTACATGAATAATGATGTATTTTGCATACATTTTTTTGCTGAATTTTACGTAACGCTTGGTTAGAGTAAAAAATTATATCATTGCACTCTAAAAATATCTGTAAATACTTGTAAAACATGGAGGTTCTTAGAGTAACAACATCATTTATTACTTAATGACTAGACTATAATAAGTTCTTCACTAGGAGGGGCAATTAAACCACTCAAGATTTTATTATGGCGACGTTTCGTGCACAAGGCGTGCACTTCTTCAGGCCACTGAAATATATTGTGAGTAAGCTAACACATTTCTTTTTACATAAACAACTAATATCATTTTAGGTACAAACAACGTAGAAACTTACACTAAAAGGTTAGAGTGGAGTGGTCCTTAACTCCAAACGACATAAAACTTGTACACAATAATAATTAAAATTAACATGAATAATTGTTAAACTATTTCTAACATGTCAAATAAATTAAAATAATTGTAAATGAACAAATTACATGTGAAAGACAAACAATTGACATGACATATATAATCAAAAATTCTATTTGCAATGTCAAGGTAATCAATAAAAGATAAGATCGAAAAATACCGCAAATTTAATTGACCTATCTAAAGCTAATATGCAATTAGTTTAAGTTTTTTATCTTCTTTAGGAGGGGCAATAAAAACCACTCTAAACTGTTTTTATGGCTACGTTTCGTGCCTCTAGCGTGCACTTCTTCAGGCCAAAGAAAAGGTTACGAGTGGTGGTAGTCCACAGGTCCAATAAGCATACCGTATAATAACTTACTTAATCTAGTTAACATAGAATTGAGTCAATAATTAAAAGAATTTTAATATATGTACAAAGAAAACAACGGACATTAAAGTTAAACAAACAATATACACTGAATGCAAATTCAAAAAATATTTTTTGAATTTGCATTCAGTGTATATTGTTTGTTTAACTTTAATGTCCGTTGTTTTCTTTGTACATATATTTAAATTCTTTTAATTATTGACTCAATTCTATGTTAACTAGATTAAGTAAGTTATTATACGGTATGCTTATTGGACCTGTGGACTACCACCACTCGTAACCTTTTCTTTGGCCTGAAGAAGTGCACGCTAGAGGCACGAAACGTAGCCATAAAAACAGTTTAGAGTGGTTTTTATTGCCCCTCCTAAAGAAGATAAAAAACTTAAACTAACTACAACTTGCCAACAGGAGGAGAAACTACTTTACCATTAACTAATATGCAATCTTTAATATTAAATTGTTGTAAACATTACTTAAATTATTAGTGTCCGTATTGAAATTAATGTTGTTTTAGTAAACGTTGATGAATATCATCTCTGAAACTAATCGCTTTTTATAGTTACAATCTCTGTCTAAAATTTTGGGAAACATAATTTTATTAAACCGCGAGCACTGTAATTAAAATTAAATATAACGAAATATTAAAAGTTACTGTATACTGTATATTAAAACCTTTAACAAAAACTGGTGTGGTCATTACACAACTTTCCTATAGAGCATTTCTACCTATTTTTTTATTTTCAAATTGAAGAAAAAGAATATAAAGAATTCAGAAAACTTAGGTTTATCTACATACTTTCTTGACAACAAAATTAGCACATATTTAATTGTCTTAATGTTATTATAACTTTATTTTTACATTATTTGCTTATTGATTAAGTTTATTCAGCATATGTTTAGTTAGTTTATTTTAAAATTTTGTTTATACAATTAGTATGTCAACACAAAACAAATACAGTAGTTATAACAAATTATTAGTTTTTGTCAATTCTTTTGGGTAAAAAACTAATAATTTTATTTAAAGAATTAATCCAATACTCTTGATTAGTATAATAAACTACAGAAATAATATAAATTCATCTATAAAAATTTAAAATGATGATTATAGCTATAACATTTTTTTTTAAATAAGTTTGGTATAACCACTTAATACACTCTGTTATAACCGCAATAAATTAATTTAGATAGAAGACGCAGGATTTAGTACATATTTATTCGATGCCCACATAGAGCGTTTCAATAGCCTCTTATTAAGGTTACCTCTGTAATTAAACTTTGTGTTCATAAAGCCTAACTACACAAAAGAGTAACATAATTAGGATTATAGATGGCTAGGCTTTTTATACCACTATATACATATATGTATAAACTTAACAGTGTTTTTGTTGTCTATTCTTGTGTATGTCAATAACTGAGGGTTTTAAGTGCTGTTTACTTACGCACAAAGCCTCTTGTGGTTTATAAAACAGGAATTGTTGTATTGTCGTAAGTTTAGTTAAAAAAAGTTTGATTATGTGTATTTGTAATTCCTTTATTCAAATTACTTTACAAAAATTTATTGGCTGTGCTAGAGCTTTCAGAAAGTAAAAATCTTTAAAAGTATAGTTTCTGTGTATTTTATTTTCTTAATCAACACTATAAAAAACCGTTTAGTGATTGAAGTTGTTTCTTATTCAATCGAAAAACAATTATTATAAGAACCAGTACATTTCTATTATTTTTATAAACTTCAATAACATTTTTATTTATCGATTTTGCAAGCTAACATTAAATGCATAATCCTTATTTGTTTTATTACCAAATTTATAGCTTTTATGTCAGGTAAAACGTAGCCTTAAAGTTAAGTTTATCATTACAATAGAATTATTGCTATTTCGTTTTTTTTGCTAAATATTGCTGAAAAATCAATGCTGATTCGATGTCTAATAACAAGACACCACTGTTCTTTCAACAAAAAACAATTTTTATGACACAATACAAAAAGTAATAGAAAAAATAATAAACTGTCAAAAGCAAACAACATTGTAGTATTAAAAAAATTAAATGTATCAAATTAAAGTAAGCAACTTGAAATTTAAATAAAAATAAAGAAAACTAAAATTTAAAAATATGTTTTCAAAATTACAAAAAAATGATAATTTGCATAGCGTAAAATTTAAAATTACATTCTATTGTAGGATCTTAAAACAAAAAAAATAATAGAATGTAGGTTGTTACTGTCATTACATATTTGCTTTTTTCTGATGTTGCTGTCTTTTTCAATTTAATTTTGACATTTTGCTGATCATATCCTTATATACCTTCTTTTAAATAAACAAAAGATACATTTAAATGTGAAAACATGGCATTACCTGAAAGAGAATTATTGCTTACTCCAAGTACAGTATTTTTTTGAAGTCGTCATATTGAATTAAAATTTATTGAAAAAGAACTTACAATACTAGAAAAGCATAATTTTTAGTTATTTTATTATTTTTATTAGCAATAAAATAAAAATTATTTTCTAATTTAACAAAAGCTTTTATTTATACAATTTTTACATAGATAATAGGTGTAATTAAATCATAATTACAGAAAAATTATTTGTCTATAAACTGTTTTTTTAATATTTCAGTATATCTGTTATCTACGCTCTGATTCAATACAAAAGATAGTCAGTCATAGATCCAAACTTTAAAATACAAATTTACTATAAACAATGTTAAATCTAAAGATAAATTAAAAAACTTAACAAGAAGCATTTTAGCTACAAATTAAATTATGTGAAAGCAACAACATATCCAACCAACTGCTCAAAAAGAAGAAAAGATATAAACAAAAAACAAAATTAAAATAACGCTATTGTTAATCGTAAGGTATAATAAATTAAAAAAATACATATTTACTTTTGCACGTCGACAAGCAGAATACAGAACTGTAAAAAAAGAACTAATAAAGCAAACCAAGCGTATATAAATAAGCAAACAAAAATGTAATTGTTTCAATAATCAAAATAGAAAAAATACTAAAACATTTTAATTAAACTTAATCTAGAAAATAATAGAAACAAAAACAAAATAGGAAAAAACCGAAACAAGACATATCGTAACGCGACAGTTCGTAACCCCAAAAATGGTAACGGACAGTTCGTAACGCCATCAATTCGTAACGCCGACACTTCGTAACATCGACAGTTCGTAACTACAACTATTCGTAACGGTATAATCCGTAACGCCAAGATTGAATTATTTTGTTTATTTTTGTTAACGTGGAAAGCAATTTATAGTTGCAATTGAACTTACGATTATGAATTTAACGGACCAACATCAGGATAACCATTTTTAACTCATTTCATATTTTGTGAAAACATAAATTTTGAAAAATGTGTCTTAAAATAAATTTAATCTACCTGTAACAGGAAATATAATTAAAGTTTGTCCCTTTTAATGTTCTTTAAATTGCCATATACCTAGATAAAGTAATAACAATGTAATTAGTGAATTCTTTATGCCGAATGACAATCTTTGGAAATTTCCAACTTTCTAAGTAAACATTCTGTAAATAAAAGTATGGAGTTAGGTAGGTACTAATTATTGTAATAAGCCTTGTCATTGGTTATAGCTAATAAGAGGAATGTCTTCAAACATATAAATTGAGAAACATTAGTGATCTTCTAACTAGTGTCTAGAGTTTTTGAATAATAATTCTAAGAAGTTTAATATGGCAAATGAACTTAAGTATAGTCTTAGTTCGCGTGGAAAACGTACTCTTATATACCAAAATTTTGAGTTGATTCAAAATCGGGTAACCGAATCTGGAATTGTGCGTTAGAAGTGTCGGAACAGTTATAATTACAAGTGCAAAGCAATTGTGCATACGAAGGGTGCCAATATCATCAAATGCAACAAAGAACATTCACATATTGTACAACCTTTCGCAGCAGATGCAGGAAAGATGGTAAATGAGATGAAAACAAATATGAAAAATCCTGGAGCAACACCTAAACTTGTCTATAGTACAAAACTTCTTGAAACAAATGAGAGCGTTAAATTACTACTACCAAAAAAAAACTTCAATTTCAAGAACACTTCGGCGTGCCAAACAGAGAGAAACAGATGTACCTGCTACTCCCAACAACATGAATTTTATACTTCCTGAAGAATACAACAACTTGCTATTACATGACAGTGGATCTGATGATCCTAATAGAATATTAATATTTGGACATGAACAGTTATTAAACTTGTTAGTGACACATCAAAATTGGTTAGCGGATGGAACTTTCGAAGTTGTACCTGAAATATTTTTCTAACTTTATACTATCCACGTTCAACTTGATGGTATAGCATTTCTTTGTGTTTTTGCGTTACTGCGAAATAAGACTGAAGAAACTTATCGAAGATTGTTACGTATGTTAAAAACCCGACTCCCAACTTTAAATCCCGATTCTTGCCTACTTGATTTTGAAAAGACCGCAATCAATTCTTTTCAAGCTGAATTTCCTAGAATTGAAACAAAAAGATGTTTTTTTCCATTTAAATCAATTAGTGATCCGAAAGATAGGGGAAATTGGTTTAAAACGTGAATTTAATTGTAACGTAGAAAATTTTGCAGTATGCGTTAAGGTGCTAACTTCGATATCATTACTCTCTATAGAAGAAATAACTGATGCATATTTACAAGTCGCAGGAATTTTTACTGAATTTGACGACAGAACTGAAGAGTTTTTACAGTACTTTGAAAATACGAATATTAGAGGTCGTGTATTGAGAAATGGCCGTAGGCAAGATCCAGTATTTCCTCCAAACATATGGAATCATCGTCAAAATGCAGCAGATGGTTTGGCCAGGACTACCAACAACGTAGAAGGCTTTCACTATTCACTTCAATCTTTATTTCAATGTGCCCATCCCACAATGTGGAAATTTTTTGATGGGTTTGTTGCAGAAGTTACTTTACAACACACATATTATTTGCAATATGAAAGCGGTCATAGAATGCCGCATCGTTTGACATATAAACAAATAAAAGAGCGCATAGTTAGAGTCGTCCAAGATTATGATGTTGAACGACGATTGACATTTCTAAGAAATATAGCCCACATCTTTTAATTTTTACTTTAATTAAATACACATACTTTTAAAATTGTATGCCTGCTTATACTTATCGATGTTAGAAACATAAATTGTATTAATTATTATAACAAATACATTATTATTGAAGTGGTTTTAACTTTTTTCATTATTATTCAGACTTAGTTTTACTACTTTAAACTGATTATTCAGCATAAAGATTTTTAAAAAAACGTAAATACTTACATATTCTTTAGTTGTCATATTAACAAAAATATGTGTGAAATATGTTTAAGTAAAGTGGTCTTGAAAAAAAAACCCTATTTTTAGTGTAGGAAAGTATGCAAAATGCATTTTTATCTAAATCCAGTAATGCTGAACTTGGTAAAAAAACTAAATATTGGAGTTACGAATTATACCGTTACGAATAGTTGTGGTTACGAACTATCGATGTTACGAAGTGTCGTCGTTACGGATTATCGGCGTTACGAATTGTCCGTTACCATTTCTGGGGTATTGTGTTTTAGTTTCAAAGACGATTCACTCTCAACTGACATTGAATCAAAAAAAATCAAAACAGGAATTCTAGGAGGACGAAACTGATAATGGTGACGTGAAATTTTTCCTCTAATGCTGAAAAAGATGGTAGTGGCGCAAACATCAGGTTCTATTTTATTTACTTAATGATCATTAAGGTTTATAAGGTACTCATTCTTTGAGTATTGTAAGTGAAACAGAATCACCCGATGATGCTGATACAGTAACAAGCCACTCCGTTGCAATAGAAATTGCTAAAGATTTCAATTAAGATAACCAACAAAGAAAAACGAAAAGGAAAAGGCAAGCATACCCAGAAACTTTGACTTATAATAGAAATAAGTATGCTAAAATAAAAAATTAAGGCCTATTATGGGCATAACAAAGATGACGAGAGTAAAAATTTGACAAATTCTAAAGGATAATGCAGTGACCAGAGCGAAAAACATTTGTCAAGTGTATGGTGGATGTTATTTCTCCAATAAATTTTGAAAATGAAAAAGGATGGGCAATTAGTAAAAGTTTGCAAAAAAATGTTTTTCAACACTCTGGTGATTGGAGAATGGTGTTTGCTAAATTGGGTTAAAGATGAACAAGCTCTAAACATTATAGATGAAATAAAAGATACACTGAATAATGAAGTACAAAATCATGGTTCCAAAAGTGTAAGAAATGGTAAATAGTATGTAAAACAGAAGAAATGTGTACAAACGTTTTTTGAATCTTTGCCCAAAATGGATTCACACTATTATCGCATCAGAACCAGTAAATTATGCTTAGAGCGTTGTACAATGAATACAAAAATCATGCTATTGCAAAAAATATCTTGGTAATAAGTACTAAAACATTTCACCAAGAAAATTAATTGAGCTTACTCCGCCCTAAAAAGAATCAATGCGACATTTGTTTTAACTACAGAGCTGGTAATGTATTTGAAGAAGATTGTACTAAGCATCAACAACAAAAGGAAAAAACAAGAAATAAAAAAACAGAAAAGTTTGTGTTCTTCATGGACCTGCAAATGGTTTTATTATGTCCAGTACTGCAATCTTTTTCACTGTGCAACAAAAAAAAACTGCGTCTACAACTTCACTTGATATAATATGAAAACATCAGAAGGCTTCTGCTATATTTGCCACGAAAGCAATGGTGTTCACGAATTTTCTACTGTAATTTGTAATTTTGTATTTGAACGGTATTAAGTGATAATTTATAGTAATAACTGCTGCTACCAAAATAAGAACATTTTTCTTGCAAACGCTTAACTGAACCGGCCTGTACAAACAAATATAATCCTAATACAAAAGTTTTTAACAAAGGGCCATACGGAGATAGAAGTAAGAAGTTAAAAAATAAGGATATCCACGTTCTTTCGGATTATGTTGGCGTATATGAAAAAGCCCGTAAAAACCTATTGCCATATCAGGTCAAGTACCTAAACTAAAATTATTTTAAAGATTTCAAAAACATTAAGGTCTATAATTCCATGGGACCAAATTTACGAGCTAATGACTTATTGGTTACTGACATAAAGGGTTTGAAATACACGCCCGAAGGAATTATCTACTGTAACATTGACTTTGATAACGGATGGTAGTGCTTTCCAAAACCACGATCTCACAATGCTCAGTTTTGTTCATTATCCGATTTTTTAACATGTACAAAAAGCAGAGAAGTATTACCGAAGAAAAGTGCCAACAGCTTCAAGTACTTAAGCAATCACTATTAGAAAACTATCGTTTATTCTACGATAATCTGCGCTATCAGTAAAATTATTTTGTTTGTATACTGTTGTTTTTCTAGTTACGGAGTTACGGTTAAATTAGTTTAACCTTGTAGCGTTGATTTTTATATAATAAATAATTATACGTTTTCATTATTTCTTTTAATAAACTACAGAACATATAATTAGTTATGTTTAATTTGTTATCCATCAGAAGCACGTTTCTTACATTACTTCTGTTGAATAAAATACTCGTAATTAAATTTTTGGCTGCCATAATTTTATGTGATAACCTCGTAAGTGCACGAAATAATTAGACCTACAGTCAATCACGTAAATTAAGCAACAATACAGTCAACTAAAAAGTAATATAATATGATTACTAGAAGATTATGGTTACAAACTAAACGTAACTAATTTAATGATGTTTTTTGCTTCTCCTGTAAAAACTTGAACTTCAAAGAGTTTCAAAGTAAGATATTGGTTTAATGAGGGCTGGAAATAAATACGTTCTTATACAATCTATTATACAAGGCAAGATATACAACAAAGGTGAACCACGGTGAAAAATATATTTTTTAGAAAACTTTAGGATGTGGTATTGAAAAACATTGAGCAAGTTATTTAGAATTGCAGTTACTACAGTATCAAGTGCTGATCGCAAACATCCATCGGCACTATTAATGCCAATTTTGTTAATGGTTCATCAATAAAATCTTAATGATAGTTTATGGCGTTTGCTTCTTTAGAGTGACGAATTAAGTTTCTCCAATAAGAGCATGTGTAACAGGAAAAACACTTACTATTGGAGTCAAGAAAATCTGATGCTTTTCCGTTTTTGTTACCCGCCGAGACACTTTAGTGTTAATGTTTGGTGTGGCTCAATCGGCTTAAGAATTGTATGCTTTGTCTTTTATTAAGATGCATTAACTCGTGAACGGTACGCCAAAATGTTAACCGCTACACTTTGAGACCTTTTGGATGATCTGAATTTAATGAATAGGACTACAGATTAACTTTTAACAAAATGGAGCTCTTGCACATAGAGTTTGCCAGACTGATAACTGATTACAAGACTTTTTTAATGACAGATATTTACCAACTAACAGACCTAAGAGTCTTCAAGAAAGCA
Organism: Aquatica leii; assembly: GCA_035610365.1. NCBI lineage: Eukaryota > Metazoa > Arthropoda > Insecta > Coleoptera > Lampyridae > Aquatica > Aquatica leii. The sequence goes on along the minus strand of CM069432.1, from coordinate 207,604,883 downwards.
TCATTTATGCGGTCTATAATAAGTTTACAAGTGAGCTCAAAAATGCTTGGAGCAAAAAGGTGATGTTTTTAAGCAACTAACTTAAATGTTGTTATTTAAACTATACAGAATAATTTAGAATAAACAATAGTTTCACGTCATGCATATTTCTCTTGTTATTTATTTTATGACAAGACCAAATTATGACAACTAGCACACCCGGCTTTACGACTTTGAAAAATTATAATGATTTTGTCATTTCGGACTCTACGATAATAGGTCATAAGCTAATTTTAGTTCAGAATTAAATTTCCTATCGATTGAAACTATTATATAGTAGGTGTCTAATTTATTTTTTATTTAATGAAAAATAGCAAAAACGGCTTACTCATTATTATCTTGTTCAAATATGTAATCGATGATAAATAAAACTGGGCCAATTATCAAAGCATTCAAGAATTTTTGTTGCGTTATCGTAACACCTAGTTTTTCAAAAACGAGACAAAAATAATTTATGTATTGTTGATTGCTTAACAGAGGGTCATTATTTTTGTCACTACTGCCTGTTGCTAAGGTAATATTCCTATTACATGTATTTACTTATTTTTATTTTTTTGTGCAAGTTTTTACATACGTTACTAGCACAAAATTTTGTGGAAGCAAAGGCTTGGAGTCGTTTTACACTTAATAGAATGATTACAAAAATAACAAATATCATTGATAACTTTTTTCGCTGTAAAAATATGAAGTGAAAAACATTAATTTTACTCTGAAAATTATCTTTATAAGTTTGGTAACAAAAATATTCAACATGTTCTATATTTACTGTATAAAAAACGCAAAAATATGCGCGTAGTTGAATTTTGTGTCGCATCTTGAGGTTAACCTCAATATTCTAATACGCTTGTTAATATTCTCTTTCTCTGGTTCTACCTTTTAGATAAACTCTTGTGAAAAAATGGAAAAACTCGTATAAAAGTGGAGCTGGTGAAGATGAGGTAACAACTTTTAAATACAATTTGCTGTGTTATTCAAGTGTTATTACTGTTGCAGGTATAGGAACTATCGTTATGGTATTTTCAAATAATATCATTTGTAATAGGGGACAATGTACTAAGAGAGTCCCAAGACATACTTGATGAAACTGAAAATACCGAAAGAGATATACAAGAAATTGATTGATGGATCCTTTGGTAAAGTCATATCAAATACGTTTCCTTATTAATAACATTAGTTTTAAAGATTAATGAGCACAAGTCAGAATTTGAAGAAGTGTATTCTAGTATAGTTTCACTAGATGGGTCAGTTTTCGTAGAAGCAGTTCGTATTCTTTCTAACGATGAGAAACGCCCTCATTCTTCGATGTCTGCATCTGGTACCAGTACTCCTACTTACTCGAAGAAAAAGAAAGCAGATGATTCACAGTTTTTTAAGCTGTGTCAGGAACACTCAATGACATAAAAAAAATAACGGTATCTTTACGACCACAGCATACAAAAACTTCTATCGAAAGTATTGGAGACTATACTGTTGGAATATTAGAAAGAATTAATAATGATAAGGTCCAAGATGAAGTTGAGAAAGCTATTGTATCTATCGTTAATAAGACATTAAGGAAATGCAAAGAATTAAATATTTGAAATTTATTTGTGCTTTCATGTAATATACATTATCGTTCAAGTATTTAGTTTTCTTTGTTAACTGCATTATCTTGCAATGATACTGCACCACTAATTGAATTAAAATAAGTTTTAAAATAGTCTCTAACTAATCTAATTATATGTAGATGTGTTGGCACCCTGTCTGTTGACTTGTTGTAAGTTGTAATCTTTTAAATTGGTTTCTGTGTTTTCACTGATGTAAGTGGAATCTTGAACTGCCAAAAAAATATGTAAGGCTAAGCAAGCCAATGTAATTAACTCCACCTTTTTTGGACTCAAATGAGTAGGTGTTAAAAGAACTCTAAATCTGTTAGCTAAAATGCCAAAAGCACCCTCGATCATTCTTCTAGCCTTAGAAAGACAATAATAATGAATACCGCTTTCTTCATTTAGAGCTCGTTGAATAAATGGTTTCATTAAATTTTCCATTAAAGGAAATGCATCATTAGCAATAAAAACGTAGGGAAGTGGGCATTTGAATCCCGGTAAATAGCGAGATTCGAGCAGTTGCAAACTATTATTTAAATTATCAAATACTCCACTGTCACTTATCCTTCCATTTATTTCAACATTGGCATAAACAAACCTATAGATGGCATCAACTACACCCATTAAAACAATACTATTAGTATTTTTATAAGTGTATTAATATGAACCGGACGATGTCGTTGTATTAAAAACTATATGTCGTCTATCAAGTGCACCAATACAACTCGAGAAGTTCCATTTCCTTTCATATTCGTCAGCTATTTTGACCCATTCTTCACATGTTGTTGATCTCTACAGAGCTAAACCTAAAGATTTCTTTACAGTTTAATACAATATTATACTAACCTTTAAGTGATTCTCTTTTAAAGCTTTGTATATAGCAGAACATACTTCCGGAATTATTTTTGAAATGGTACTTTTATGTACTCTCATACTATACATAAGTGAACTATATTCACCTGTTGCTAAGAAACGTAAAGTAATATCTAATCTCAGATAAAGTACAAATTAATTATCACGTCTGTATATAGAAATTAGCTCACTTATGTGTAGCACTAATAAGTTCCCCCACAAAAGTTTCTTGTTTTTTATATCGTCCTCAACTAAAGTTAATAATTTCATAAACTAGGAATCATTTAAACCATTGAATAATAAGTTTAAACAAAGGAAATGTTTGTATGCATTTTGGTCTTCATACCTTAGCTCATTGTTCAATAAGCTAAGGGTACCTCTACCTTCTAACCTTCTTTGCAACCAACCCTTACACTACTGTGAACGTCGTCTTTTCTTTTTTTTTAAATAACAATAATATATTAATGACTGTTACTGTCATACGAATAAGTTTCATTCTATTAATTTTTGACTATTAATATTTGTAAAAAGGATTTTTAAATAAGAGTACTAAATGTTAGGTTATGTAATGCAACAACCGCAAACAGCTGACTTTTTAACATATGCTGCGCAAGCGCATCGGTTATGCATTATGTTACAATTAAGGCGCAATGCAATACACGTCAACATGCAAATTTAGGAACAAAACCTTTACAGAGAATTCCTGTAATAATTTTGGCAATCATTTACGCAATCATTCTATTAAGTGTAAAACGGCCTTATACGACACTAGACTGTAATAAAATAAAAACGCCTCTCTTTATTAAGCCGTGTTAAAGTTATTAAAGTTAAAGTTTTTCGCTTTATTAATGCAGGAAAAAATCAATGAACTTAAAACAAGCTACAGTGAGTTTTTATCAAATTTCATTTATAAGCTAGTAAATATCTTAGTTGATAATGTAACTATTTAAATTTTTAAACGTTTTTAGGTACATACATATATAGTTTTATGTTTTAAATTAATCAGTTTTTTAAATTTAGTAAAGCATTTTACGAGAATAAACTAAACGTTACTTTAGTTACAACATTGAGACTGTTCAGTCTATGTGCAAAATTAAAGTAGAAACATTAGCTTTAAAAAAAGTAATTAGAAATGTCTTACAACATGTGCGATATAACATTCTTAGATGCTTATTATACATAACTAACAAAAATACTGTAAACATAAATATAGTAAACAGCAAAACCTTTTATTTTTATATGCAAATTTAGAAAAAAAGAATTGCATAAAATGTATTACTAAAAAATATCTAAATAAAGTTGTAGAAAAACATCGACAGGCAAATAACAAACATAAAGGTAAGTATACAGTTATATCAATATTTATCTTTATATTCTTACTCGTAGTGAATAACGTTATATAGTAATATCTTTGTATTTGTGTATATAGCATTATTTATTTTACGTTTTATTTACAAAACAGTAAATTTCCGATGTAAGTTGTTTATGTTTCCTGAAATGAATTCTATGATTGTCCCTGGAAGCGGTCACGTTTAGGCAATAATTGTTATGTTTTTAGAAAGTTATACTGCTAAAAATATAATAATTGTTTACGTGTCATTTATAAATTCTGTTATTTGTTGTTACTAATATTTTTACTTTTTTAGGTATCAAAAACAATATAAAAATCCAGTTAGTAAATCGTTGTCGTGGTTGAAGTTACAATTATTATTGTAAATATACAGCAATTTAATTGTGTTGTACATTAACTTACTAGTATATACATAAACAAAACAAATGTCAACAATCAACAAATAATTGTCAATCTAACAGGTACAGTTTTGGATGAGCAGACCACATCTTTACTAAAGAATAATGTTAACTACGCTGTCGCATCGCAGGCAACATCGGTAAAGAACACCGTGTGTGAAGTAAAAGCAGCCATACAATGTTTGACTAGAGAGATTTCTAAAACTATCCGACAAGATGAAACATTAAGAGACAGGAGAAACAATCAGTTACTTGAGAACAAAGATATCCTGAGAGCAGATAAAAGAAACGATATGATCATTATGAATGTGTAAAATTATAATTATAAAAAATAAATGGAGGTGTTCACAGTTTTTTTTACTTATAACGAATCTCTTTTTAAACTGAAGTATTGAAAAAAAGCAGAATTCAAATCAAAATTTTTGCTTAGATACGTTGATAATACGTTTTTTTTATATGGTCTCATAGCAAAAATAAACGAAATCAATTCTTTTAACATCTAAATCTTTTAGGTCACAAGGAAAAACTAAGCTTGTCTTGGGTGTTCTATTACGACGCGGTCTAAGCTAGAAGTAGCTTATAATTTTAAAAATCACTAAACTTTTATTCAAAATATGATTTGTTAGATACACATAATTTAGTAAGTTATTTTAATTACTTTCTCATTTAGCATGACATTTTAGAATATCAGATTTTTTTGCAACGCCGTTTCTTGTACTTTACATACTTTCGCTAGACCGGCATTTTTGATATTGTTGGTCACCGTTAGAATATTTTTTTCTTCTCTGTGTTTTTTTGTTATTGAAATGTTTTTGTCGGTTTTTCGGTTTTTACACTGAAAGAAAAATTGTACATCAAGTCAATATACGGTATACATCGACCTATAATACATTAAAACAATGTACATTTTCATTGAATTTTTGTAATTTACATTATAAGGTCATAGTTTTTTATGTACTTTACATTGATTTAATGTAGCAAATTGTATTTGTTATCTATCAAAATAATTTGTGAATCTTTAAATATACCATTACGTTATTTTATCGTATGATGTACATTAGTTTAACATTTGAAATACATGGGGTTAATGTAATTGTACGTTGTATGTGTAGAGTTTTTATAGAACCATGTTCAGTTTATAATGTCAATGTATTTTTACATTAAAACTATAAACGCATACATTAATTTTAGGTAAGGGATACATCAATTCAATGTAACATACACAGAATCAAATCTTATCACTATCACACGTAGCACCATTATCTTACGAAGAAATTTGAGTATGTGAACCTCAGTGTCAGCAATAAATTAATTTTTATATAGCATGTCAGGTGGTGTCAGTGCATTTAATACGTGGATTTTTCTTGATGAAGTTTGACAGTGCAGTAGAACAGAAGCAAAAATATGTTTAATACGCTGTCAGCGTTTTAGTTACTAAAGTTTGTTTAATAAGTGAGTGTATGTATTTTATTATTAGTTATTAATAAGCTCTCAATCGTACTGTAATTCTCAAATGTATCTAAATAATATTGTTAATTAACTGTTACCAATAATAACTGAGGTTATTCCCTACGTTATCAAATTTAAAACGGAAAGGAGAAATTAACTAAATAGTTATTCACATCTTTAATTATTTTAGCTCAAAAGACGATGGCAATACATGCATCAAGTCGATGAAATTTGATAATCTGTCAATGGATGAGTTGGATTCCTACTGGACAGCATGCATAAAATTAGACATGTATTCAACGAAATATTTGATCAACGGCTATTCTACAAAAATCATCTGATTTTCGTTTGGTAAGAACGTTTTATAAAATAATGTTTTTAATTGTAAATGCAATATTTTTTAGATTAATGTTGACTTAAGTATACCCATCAAGAGATGGATTACTAAAAATCACCAATACAAATAACAAGCTAATTTTTTTTTAAATTTTAGTTGGTTGATTGAAGTTTACTTTCAGAATGTAATAAAACTGGATCGCTTTGTATATCTAAAGATATATTTTACATACTATTAATGGTTATTAATACATCAAATTGATGTAGTGCATTCATTAAATTAATGTAATCGTAAATATTGTTAATGTTCATGAAATCTGCTACATCAAAATAATGAAATACATACATAAAATCAATGTAATTGTACATCAAAATAATGACTCACACAAATTGCGTCAATGTAACCGTACATTGTGTTTATGAACTTTTATATTGATTCATGAAAGATAGTACACGAAATGGATGAATCATGTACATTCAATTAAAGTAATAATACATTGTCTTGATGTACACATTTTTGTTCAGATTCAATGTTTTAGTCCATTAATCTAATGTTACAGATTCATTGTGCTGATGTACCCATTCATCGGATGAAAAATATGTATGTTTTTCATTGATTCGATATAGATTTACATTGATTCTACGCCACATTTTCTTTCAATGTAAGTTCTAAGTGACATTCAGTGTGATTATTCTTCTCTATTTACTCTTATTTCTTCTTTTTTTTCCAGGTTTTGTTTGGTTTCCACTGTGATTGGTACACTCATGTATTGCCTAGCTTTTTAGATTCTCGCTGTGACCTTTGGATTACTAATTTAATTTTTTTTGCTTAAAATTTCTTTGTTGGTTTTGTTTTAGATAGACCGCAAAGATTTGTTTTTTTTATAGGGACGCGGGCGCCGCCTTGTCTAGAATTTATTTCTTGTGAACTAATATTGTACATAAAAAACAGGAAGAACGGTAAAAAAACTGATTTAATATCACATATTTACAGTTTTATTCAGTAAGTGTCAAGTAGTAGTGATGGTCATAACCGGATGATTTCAGTAACCGATTTGTCTGATTCGGATGATTTTAGTATCCGGATTGCAACGGGGTACCAAATCATCCGCTTGAATCCACATTCGATTCATGCAACCGTCATACACAAGCCGTAATCCACATGCGCATACAGAATATCAGAATCCGCGATACCTGGCACTCGTTTCGCTCCCATCGCACAGCGTATAATTAGTCAGTTCGGTTTCAGTAGCTAATTCATATCGTTCGTATCATCCGTAACCCGTTTGCTGCACCTACCCGAGTTAATCCGGGTATCGCAATAACCGGATAAAGGGTTATTTTTATTTTGAATTCACCCATCACTATCAAGTAGCAGGTCAACAGTTTTTCTTTTGCTTCGTTGATTGTGTGCTATTGCTGTGTTGTTATTTAGAATACGTTAATTAAAACACTCGCTAATCTGTTCGAATAATTTAATTTAATAATCCCGTTACCAATAATAATAAAAATGGTAAACCTTTTAATTACAATAATATTAATTAATTTTTATTCACAAAGGTTTTTCCAAAAATATTTAAACTGATAGACGATTTGCCGTAAGTACACACTAGTGATGTTCCTGAACGAATTAGTTCAATTGTACTGGTCTTATCAGTGAATTCAACGTACAAGTTCTCTATTATAAAGCGAACTAGTACATACTTTAATGGATTTGTTCCTTGCGAATTTTGTATTAGTCATCACTAAAGACAATATCATTATTTTTTCATGCTGCACTGGCTACAAGATCACACGTTATTTATGTCGATTAATCACTACGTTTTTTATATTCGTTACTATGATGACGTTGATTATTGTATTCAATCTAAATTTGTTTGTACGTTTGCGTAATCGATACTACTAAGTTCATAAAACTGTTTTATCCTGTTTTGCAGTTGTTAATTTTCTTTGAAAGTTGCTTACAAAAGAGATTAACAAAATTAATTTTCCATAAAATTGTGAATTTGAAACGGAACTTTAGTTTTTAATTTCACAGGTGCTCGCACAGCGACTCATTACCCGTTCGCTTTCTATTTAAAATACGGAACTAAATACCGCATCATAAACTTTGTTCTATGCATCTCTCGGTGCGTTGTCTAAATAGCTTAAAGAACAAATACATTTTACAAGTTCATTTTGCTGGACGAGGCCTAGTGAATTAGTTCATAAAAAAAACTAGAATTAGCATCACTAGTGTTTACTGTAACTTTGCAAATAACCGGTGTGAAGTTAGCCATAGATTTCAGCCATAGAAATTAATTTCTAGTTTCACATCTTAAAAACGAATTAGAACTATTACAAAGTGTTATATCTTTCAATACTGTTACTAAATAATAAAAACAATCAATATTTATCAATATTTAAAAAAAAAAGAAACTTTTAACAACTCTTACAGATAAAACCATTTCCTGCATTAACGCTTATTTTTCACAATGACGTGCAATTCTGATTTTTCTGCAAATTCACATACGTATAGAAAATGCATTAATAAACAACATATCAAAAAATTATGATGTAGTTATTTCTATAATTAAAAATAATTCGATTCAAAGTTGGGCTTGCGCGGCACGATGCTAAACGCTAACGGCACCAAATTAACGTCGTTTTTTCGCAATGACGTGCAATTCTGATTTTTCTGCAAATTTACATACGTATAGAATAAGCATCAATAAAGAACATATTAAAAAATTAGGATGTAGTTATTTCTATAATTAAAAATAATTCGATTCAAAGTTGGGCTTTCGCGGCACGATGTTGAATGTTAACGGCACCTAATAAAAGTCGTTTTTTCGCAATGACGTGCAGTTCTGATTTTTCTGCAAATTGACATACGTATAGAAAATGCATTAATAAACAACATATCAAAAAATTAGGATGTAGTTATTTCTATAATTAAAAATAATTCGATTCAAAGTTGGGCTTGCGCGGCACGATGCTAAACGCTAACGGCACCAAATTAACGTCGTTTTTTCGCAATGACGTGCAATTCTGATTTTTCTGCAAATTTACATACGTATAGAATAAGCATCAATAAAGAACATATTAAAAAATTATGATGTAGTTATTTCTATAATTAAAAATAATTCGATTCAAAGTTGGGCTTGCGCGGCACGATGCTAAACGCTAACGGCACCAAATTAACGTCGTTTTTTCGCAATGACGTGCAATTCTGATTTTTCTGCAAATTTACATACGTATAGAATAAGCATCAATAAAGAACATATTAAAAAATTAGGATGTAGTTATTTCTATAATTAAAAATAATTCGATTCAAAGTTGGGCTTTCGCGGCACGATGTTGAATGTTAACGGCACCTAATAAAAGTCGTTTTTTCGCAATGACGTGCAGTTCTGATTTTTCTGCAAATTGACATACGTATAGAAAATGCATTAATAAACAACATATCAAAAAATTAAGATGTAGTTATTTCTATAATTAAAAATAATTCGATTCAAAGTTGGGCTTGCGCGGCACGATGCTAAACGCTAACGGCGCCAAATTAAAGTCGTTTTTTCGCAATGACGTACAGTTATTAAATATTTTGACTTTTTTTTCCATTACTTTTTTTTGGTGCATAATTGGAGTTATTTCAGTATAATATACTTTTTTACCGGTTACTCTAAGTTTTTTGAAAACGAGACGTACTGTAGATTCAAATTTTGTTATGGTTTTTATTTTTCGTACATCATTTATAGCACAAATGATTAATATTGAATTGCTAATAGCTTCTCTTTTATATAGATAATTCTGAAATGTCTATCCTCCTTTTGTACTATTTTCTACCACTATACCGTAATGTTTTAGCCAAGCACAAATTTCTTGCATTATATATGCTTATTCTCTATTTCGACATGAGAATTACCGATTCTTACATTAAAATCCGTGTAAGAATAAGCAAATTCTTACACGAATTTTAGTAATATTAGTTTTTTCATAGTTGGTATCTCTGCATCGCAAGTTGACGTTACATGAAAAAGAAATCAAAATTATTGGACCTTAACAATTGAAACTCAAATTTTGATGCCAAAATAAAATAAAAATGTATTATTAATTCAAAGTTGTGTACTTATAAAGGTATAGAGATAATTTTGTATGAAATTTTAGGTTAACACATAAATTTCAATATGTCAAAGGGTAAGTAAGTGTTGCCAAATCAATAAAATATAAAAGTTTCCCAATGTTGTTTTAAAATTAAAATTATACGAAAAATATTAAATATTGTATCAAAATAGAGAAAATAGTATAACACACGTCATAGAATACGTTTCAATCACTCGACCGCTTCATAAACTCGCCGCTGCGCGGCTCGTGTATGAAACTCGGTCTCGTGATTGAAGCGCGTTCATTCTGTAACTTGTGTTTTAATATACTATTCTATACGTTTGTAAATTTGCAGAAAAATCAGAATTGCACGTCATTGCGAAAAAACGACTTTAATTAGGTGCCGTTGGTATTCCGTATCGTGAGGTGCAACCTCAATTTTGAATCGAATTATTTTTAGTTATAGAAATAACTACATCGTAATTTTTTAATATGTTGTTTATTAATGCTTATTCTATACGTATGTAAATTTGCAGAAAAATCAGAACTGCACGTCATTGCGACGTTAATTTGGTGCCGTTAGCGTTTAGCATCGTGCCGCGCAAGCCCAACTTTGAATCGAATTATTTTTAATTATAGAAATAACTACATCCTAATTTTTTAATATGTTGTTTATTGATGCTTATTCTATACGTATGTAAATTTGCAGAAAAATCAGAACTGCACGTCATTGCGAAAAAACGACTTTAATTAGGTGCCGTTAACATTCAACATCGTGCCGCGAAAGCCCAACTTTGAATCGAATTATTTTTAATTATAGAAATAACTACATCCTAATTTTTTAATATGTTGTTTATTGATGCTTATTCTATACGTATGTAAATTTGCAGAAAAATCAGAACTGCACGTCATTGCGAAAAAACGACTTTAATTAGGAGCCGTTAACATTCAACATCGTGCCGCGAAAGCCCAACTTTGAATCGAATTATTTTTAATTATAGAAATAACTACATCCTAATTTTTTAATATGTTGTTTATTGATGCTTATTCTATACGTATGTAAATTTGCAGAAAAATCAGAACTGCACGTCATTGCGAAAAAACGACTTTAATTAGGAGCCGTTAACATTCAACATCGTGCCGCGAAAGCCCAACTTTGAATCGAATTATTTTTAATTATAGAAATAACTACATCCTAATTTTTTGATATGTTGTTTATTAATGCATTTTCTATACGTATGTGAATTTGCAGAAAAATCAGAATTGCACGTCATTGCAAAAAATAAGCGTTAATGCAGGAAATGGTTTTATCTGTGAAAGTTGTTAAAAAAATTTTTTTTTAAAATATCAATAAATAATGGTTGTTTTTATTATTTAGTAACAGTATTGAATGAAATAACACTTTGTAATAGTTCTAATTCGTTTTTAAGATGTGAAACTGGAAATTAATTTCTATGGCTGAAATCTATGGCTAACTTCACACCGGTTTGCAAATATTGTGTTTTCTTTTTTTAACATTCACTGCCCTATATTATTTTGACATATAGGTTAACTATAACTAAATATTTGCAGGTTTATCAAAGGAAACTTTATACCCAACTTTCTTTGCATTATGCAGATGTTTACAAATTTGTTTTTTGTTTTCAATACCTTCTACAACTAGATATATGAACGTTGTTTTAGAAAGACAGAACTAAATACCTAATTGATTATTGTTATAGAGTTATTACTAACAATATGGATTTGACAACATATGAAACATTTGGCAAAAAAGGCAAGGCCAAGCACGTGAAATTATTGCCAATGTTATGGTTTTTATGAAAAGGGAAACTTAGTGTGCTCAAAATAATGAAGAATTACACATTCCGATTATTAACTACCAACAGTGAGTTACGACAGCAACTGGCATATTTGGAATGATGCACAAAACAATTTTAAAGGAATCTAAGGCCGCTGTTGCTGAAGCGTCAACTTCATTATTGACTCTAAGGAAATAGTAACAAAAAAAAAGAATTGCAATCTTGTAGGCAAAGAAAAACATGCTTTTAGGGCGCTTATCTATGATTAAAATATCTTTTATGAAAGATAAACTTATATTTTAGTGTTTACGTTAAGTAATTGTTTTTAACTGTTCGAAAACCTTTATTACACAGGTCTGCAACAAAAATACTGTCTGGATGTTTTCAACTGATTTATATACATTTAGCTGTTCAAAAAATTAAAAAAGTACTCGAAAAATTCCAGAACGTCAGGTTATTTTGCAAAACGCAAAATGTTATTATAAAGAAGGGGTTTTTGGGCTAACTTGAAGTCTCAAATAAATAGATACAATATGATTTTGATCACTGTTTTTAAATGTATACAGGCCATAACTATCATTACTTTTAAATAAATAACGCCCTGTGTGAGTTAAATTAACAAACACAAACATGTTGTAACCTGAACGTGCGCGCTCCGATACTGTAGAAAGTCGTGCGGTACAATTACGTGTTAACTCGTCATTGTTTTATAGATTTTGGTTCAATATAGTGCAATGTCGTCTGTGCGGAAGTGTGTGAATTTGTCTGACAGTTTCTGTTATATTTGTGGCGAATATATGGTATTAAAGCAACAACTGAATATTACGGACTTTGTAAAAAAAAGTATACTTCTCGTATTTTGGCTTAAAACGTAGAGATGAGGATAAAGTTTGGGCACCTTATAAAATCTGCAAACAATCTGTTGAAGACTTTTGAAATTGGTTTAAGGGCAAGAAAAAATCTTTCCGATACGCGATTGCTATGGTATGGCGCAAGCAAAAGAACCATAGCGACGATTGTTACTTTTGTTCGTGTAATGTGAAAGAGTATAATTGAAAACGGAAACAGTCAGTTTCATACCCCAATCTGCAATCAGCTATTTGTCCCATCCTTAATGAAACCGAAATACCAGTACCCAAAGCCTCTGCTACCTTGGAAGAGATTCCAAGTATGTGATGAAGATGGTGCTGTACCTGAACCCGATGATAAGTCAAGTTTTAAATTTGAAGATGACAGCAGTCCAAAATTGTTTTCCCAGGGCAAGCTAAATGATTTGGTAAGAGACTTGAATCTTTCCAAAAACGCTGCTGAGTTGCTGGGATCAAGGCTCAAAAGCTGGAACTTGCTTTTGCCGGGAATGTCTTCCTCTTGGTTTAAATATTGCGAGAAGTTCATTTCCTACTTTGCCCAAGAGGACGAGTTGGTTTATTGTACCAATATTAAAGGTTTGATGGATACATTAAAAATCTCATACGGCCCCAGCACAGTGGCGTATTTTTATAGATTCTTCAAATAGAAGCCTTAAAGCAGTTCTGCTTTACAATGGCGGTTTCTATGCTTCCATTTCTGTCGGTCATTCCGTACGACTCAAGAAAACCTAGCAGAACTTAAAATTAGTTCTTTGAAAATTAAAATACAAAGACTACGGTTGGTAAGTGTGCGGTAATTTTAAAATGTTGGGGATGTTGCTTTGACAACAATCTGGGTTTACCAAATTCTTGTGCTTTTTGGCACCGAGGGAGCTTAACGTTGGCGAAAAAAACGTTCTGCATGAAACTTTGGTGCCTCCTCATAAAGTTCTTTTACCACCGCTTTCAAGATATGGAAATTACTTTAAATACTTAATATCAAAGTTTCCAGGCCTCTCATGGGCAAAGTTGAAGGAAGGTGTTTTTGTTGGACCAGATATTAGACGGCTTATGTCTGATCCACAATTTATCACAACTATGACGGACGAAGAAAAGAGTGGATTGCCTTTAAAGAGGTCTTAAAGAAATTTTTAGACTTTAGGTTGCCTGAGTTTAAAAGTACATTTTTTTCTTTCCCACCTGGACCAATTTCCAGAAAATTTAAGAAGTGTCATTAAAAAGCAAGGGGGACGATTTTACCATGATATTAAGAAAATGTAAAAAAAACAGGTAAGATGGAGCGTCTCAATGATGGCAGACTACTGTTGGACGCTTTAGAAAGACCTTCCAAATGCTTCCTTCTAGCGAAAATGTACCAAAAGGAGTCTCACTGGGAAAAAGAAATGTGTTTAGTCACTAATAAATGTATTTTAGATAAAAAAAGTAAGTTTAGTTACGCAATTATAAATTAAAAAATATTTTTTAGTCGTTTATCTTTTATTTTAAGATAATAACTTGTTTAACATAGATACTTATATTGTTAGAAAACGTGACGTTCTATAACAAAATGAAAGTTATTTTTGGATTCAGCACACTCAAAAACATAAGAATTACGCAAAAAAACTCAAGTTTGTAACATTAAGTTGTAAAGTATTACTATTAATATCCTGAAAATAGCTCTTGCAGATGTATTTTCAGTTTATTAAACACAAACAGTACCGTACCTACAAAACTGGTCGATTATTTTTCTAAAGTTAATGTTCTTAATGTTTATTGTTTATAGGCATTATGAAATGCACATCGGATAAAATATATCGGAAATAGATTTTAACATTGATAGTGTAAACTGCTCAAAGATCTGAAAATTTGGTGTGTACTTTGCTTTGCATAATAATTGTTATAACTAAAATGTATGTATCCATAGATGGCAGAAAACTAAGGACAATCGAAAAATATTTCTGGAATCATATATCAGAATTAAAAAAATTAAGTATGACACAGATTTTTATTTATCAACACCAAGGTTGTCCGATTTTTTATATGGAAAGTTATCTGCGTACCACTTACTTGCCGAATAACTCGTGGACCGACAACAGTACTAAAAACATAACAAGGTTGTTGCTAAAAGGCGTTGCTTAAGTATGGTTTATGCATTTGTATTCAGTGTCAATACTAGCTTTTATGACAACGAAAACGTAGAATTAGAAACATCAGATAACGATTTGAATGTTACTCCATTAACCTTATAATCTATTACTTGTAGAATTACACTACTTTACAAATTTAAGTTTTTTTTGCAAGGGTTTTAATTTTAATAGGTATTGCCTAAACATGTGAATTCATATAGATTTTGATTTTTACAAGCGTGTATAACTGTATTCGACTTAATCAAGAAAATTGATAGGATTACAATGTTATTACATAAAAATACATAACCGACTAATAGCATTAATTGAAATCAGACATTCATGTTTTTGTTTCAAAAGGCCGTTCAATGTACGTTTAATGGTCTTTTTATGTACAAACTTAGAGCTGTTTCTTTTTAAACACCAACAGTAGTCGGCTATCATGTTTGTATTTTACCTTTGTTCCATTTTTTTTTATATGTCCTTATATAACCTCTCTCCTTGTTTTTTGCTCATTTGTACAATATTTTCCAGCATATTTTTAATGATTTTTTCATAATTTTGTGATTTATGGTTTTTCAAAAAA
Source organism: Aquatica leii (assembly GCA_035610365.1). Lineage (NCBI taxonomy): Eukaryota > Metazoa > Arthropoda > Insecta > Coleoptera > Lampyridae > Aquatica > Aquatica leii. Next base: position 207,589,427 of record CM069432.1, on the reverse strand, counting down.
TTGTACATTATACAAGCAATCCAGACTTTTTTTAACTGCAGTCATGTGTTAAATTACTTTATTATATCCAATTTGATGTGTAAAAGTAATTTATTTGCGTTTGCTAACCTTTCATCTACAATATTTTTTGATATCGGTGTAAGATTGTGTTTCAAAATCTCGTACTAATTCATTGAGTTCAAGTCGAGTGAATTTCTGAGGCAATATAGTTCTGTTCTGTTTCACTGGAAGAAGATGTAAATTCTATAACATATATAATATAACATAGAGATTAATATTATGAATATATTAATAAATGTATAGAATTTATTAATTATACAACCTCAAATGAATGTCTACATATGCAAACAAAAACTTATACTTATAATTAACTAAACTAACAACCACTATATTGAATAATAAAAAAATAAAAACTAAAAGTTGACTAGCAGTAGTTTACAAGGTTATCGCATTTAAAAGACATGATTTTGAACTAATTTGAACATTTTAATGTTACACCAATCTATTTAGAAGATCGCGCAGAAAACCTCCGCCTACAAGTCCTTTTCAAACTACGCGTACTTTTAAATTTATTAAAACCTGGCTATATACTTTTCTCGTAAATATTTATTGTGGTAGGTATATTTTTTTGAATAGTCTGGTCAATTTTGTGATACGCTTTACTTGACTTAAAATATCCTATGTGTGTTTAAACAAGAATACACACAAACAATAGTATATTGTATAATGAGTAAGGAATGGTTGTCATTGCCAACGAGTATGAAAATTTGCAACCGAGCCGAAGGCGAGGTTGGCAATTCGTACGAGTTGGCAATACACATTCCTTACGAATTATACACTATACTTTTTCTACGACTCTATATTTAATTAGTAGTCAAAGTTATACAGAATTTTACGAAAGAAATACCGCAGAAAATAAATAAACTAATTTAAAAATTTGTATTGGTAATACCTAAAATGACAATTAAAAAATTATGTCAAAACTTGTATTTATTTTATGTCAACTTGACAGTGTTTATACTATTAGTTATCTGTTACTTTTATTTTATTCTTGTTTTTTTACTCATCTCTAGTTAAAGAAATGGTAAGTATAATTTACTTGCTTTAAAGGCATGCAATTTTAGTTAACTTCAAATGATTTAGTGTTTAAATTTTCTTTAATACATTAATTTCAAGCATAACCTAATATGAATGAGCTAGAATAGTTTGAAAAGTACTAATGATTCAATGACAAGATTTTGCTTTTGCAGCCAGTAAGTAAAAGAAATCTATTCATGCGAAGCCTGAATTGTTAACAATGTCGTCAAGTTCTGACAAATGTTGATATGTGAGTTTTTTCTAGAAGCTTCAACCAAATAACATGTGAATGCGACTTACAAAGCAAATAAGGTAAATTTGTAAATGTTTGAAGATAATTTGTAATTAATAGGTGTTATTTTTAAGAATCAAGCTTTCCGAACTAAGAAGGTAATAAGAACATCGTAGTTAAAGAATTGAAAAAAATACCTTTTAGAAAATGTAAAATAGTTAATTATTCTAATGGATCAAATATGCTGTAATAATTTTTACTGCAAAATTAGTTTAAATATGAGAAATGAATTGTTAACAAAACACATTGTAGGTAAAAGAAACAAGTGATTCAGTGCTTTTGCTTATAATTGCATCTAAATATATAATTTTTTCAATGTATAAACCAGTGGTTTGCATTAGTCTTGTAACAATTGATTGTATTTATGTTTATCTTGTGTTATTTATTAAAACGTAAGTCCAAAGTGTTTGTGATTACATTTTTAAGAAGGTAGCGACAATGTGCGAATACATTATTTTTACAAGATTATAATATAATATGTAGTAAAAGTATACATAAATACCTATGAAAACTGCATTAACATAAGGATAAATAATAACAAACAGATATCAGGCATGTGCGGAACAAACATTTTGATATCTTGCAACTATCGATGAACACCAAAAGATAATTGGATACTTCTGAATTGTCATGCAGTTTAAAAAACTGATAAATGTTCTAATAAATACTAACTTCTTTAACTTAATTTGAGCATGTTATCCATAAAATGAGTAATTTTATTTTAAGGATTAAATTACTTAATCTGTTTATAACACTGCAAAAATCTGGTACAATACTGTTAATATTTCCTTCCCATCAAAAAAAAAAATCCTGCAAGAAAATAAGTAGTTGGGTTGCAAATTAGAAGTCTTTATTTGTTCTAATTACCTTGAACTTCTAAAATATATTTATATTTCATTACAAGAAAGTCACCACTAAACGTCAACGTTTACGAATATAACCTAAAATATGTAATTTATAAAACACTTATTTTAAGCTATAAACTAATGCAATACCTTATGCATGACACTCAATGATTTCGTTTTCAAATTTCATAATTTGTGATGCAGAGAATATTTGTAAAAGTCTTCTAAATTATGTTTTTATAATTCACTATCCTGTACGTTAATAGGTTTGACCTGTACGGAAATGGCTTTGACCTGTACGGAAATGGAATTAGACAATCACAATGCACAACGTTGCCTAATCGCAATTAAACATACAATGTATCGTATTATCTGTTAGTCGTAGAAAAAATAGTTTTTTTCTACTCTCTAGTAAATCGCATATTACCTAATATTTGGTTGCTAGGTAAATATATCATTACAGATACTGACACGTAATGACTAGCACGTAATATAAAAAATTACGCTTCCCTTCTATAAAAAAATGTAATTTGTCACATTAGCCGTGTTATTCAATTGCGTTGAGTAATAATGTTAACAAATTAGTAGACGTCATTTTGACAAATTAATTTAATAAATGTTACATTTATGCTTTTTATTTTTATGAATAAAATTGTTTGTTAGAAAAGTATATAGTACGCAACTACAGTTTTATAAGCTTATTACAGGCTCGTAAAATTTACCAGGATCGCCGCTACGCGGTTCGCGCTCAACTTTTTTACTCGCATATAATAAGCTACTTACAACTCTCGTTATGGAATTTACTATTTTCTGTATGTAAATTTAGATTGTCGATACTCAATCATATATTCGTATTTTTTTCGCGAATTTCTAATTTTTTAAGATTTTATTTTCAAATGGGTTGTTTCTTATACTAGTACTAGTTTAATTTAAGTTTTGCTTATAGTTAGAATATCTAGGTGATTAGAAAAAAAAATAATCTACGTTAAATTGTTATAACAACATTTATTCATGTATTTTTAATTATAGAATTTTGTTATGTATTTTATAGAAAACAATTATTATTTATTTTTTTTATATAAATGTTTAACACCTTGTTGTAACAAAGTTAAGCATTAGATACGGTAAATCAATATACAGAACGATACGATAATTAGTCGTTTTATTTTTAAACTCGTTGTTTCCAACAGAAAACAAAGTTATTTAAACATTTTTTTAGCTTTAATGTATTAATGTGCCTGCTACAAAAACGCTTCGAAAATGCACATTTGTACAATGCTGAGTATTAATTTAAAATAGTACTAAAAATGTTCTGTGTTTGTCAGCTGCCAGTACTCGACAAACAAACAGTTTATGTAATTAACGTCATTTACTCAAGTATTATTTTTACTCTACTAAACAAATTAAAACCAGAATTATTAACAGATGTTTCTATTAGCAGATAAATATCGAGTTCTCACGATTGGGTAAGCATTAATTAAGAAAACAAACAACCAATGCTACTGCACTTAAAATTTTTTATTCTTATTGCTAAAGCTTTTGTGTGACTCAGTAAAAAAATGTAAGATTAATAGTATCAGTGAGTTACGCAACTAATAGTTTTGTTGTAAACACTTCCAGCACAGATTATACATGCCGCAATTTATTTGAATTATAAAATAGTTTCAAATCCTTGTTCTAAATGCGTACTTCTTTAATATAATTTTACGCAATGAACTCGATGAAATATGCACTTTAATGCGTCATCTTGTGATTTTTCAAATAATTAAACATTCTATTTATTTAAAATTCCATTACTAATTATAACAACCTACTGCGTTCTTTAAATGAATTTCTTTCTTGGTGTTTATTTGGATACAAGTCTTAAATTATTTTGAATTCAGGAATCTTTTTTTAGCTTTTACCCAAAACGTCGATATTGAACATATCCTACCTTTATTTCGTTTTAAGAATCAAGACTATTTGTGTTTACCAATGCTTTTAAGGGAGGTTTTATTGCTTCTTCAAATTAACATTATGCTCTTATTGCTTTGTGGCTTTTCGTACAACGTGTACAAAACTTATTTGGCGGTATTAATTTTGTAAAAGCGCTATGTACAGATCGTTTCATCTGAGAATTCGGAAATTTCCCTAGCGAGTTGGGAATCTATTTTATAATACGAAAATACTTTGTAGGTATTACAGTACGTTTTTTACGTTTAATTATTTTATACTTTATGAAAACCAATAGGTTTTTAATTATTTACTTTATACTAAAACGTGGTTATTTTTAGTTTTAAATAAAATTACATATAACACTGACGCGATAGTCACAAAGCTGTAGAAAATAAATAATGTAATAAAAATCACAACTGAAAATTTGCTTCTTAACGTTTTTTGAATTAATAATTACTGCAACATTTATTTATTTATTTATAACGTTTTACATTTTACAACATTTAGATAAATAACTTAAATTTTTACTCGATTATGAGTTTCTATTAGAACTCAACAAAAATTTATTACTTTGTAAAAGAAGCAATAAACAATGACTCTACAAGCACAATATGCAGTGTATCATACAACAAAAGAGAGATTATAAATTGCTTTAATTGGTTTTCGTGTATCCTCATGAGGATGCATCAAATTAAATTGTCTTACAGCATAGTATAAAATTGCATGCTTTATTTGTATTAATTTTTTTTTAATTAATACGTAGCATTGTAAAAACTTTGTTATTAGAAATACTGTACCGTATTTCACTTACTATTTTGCAGTTTTCAATGTTAAAATTTCAAGATCATTTTTTATTTGTATTAATTAAATAAACATGTCATTAAGCGTTTTTTACTGTTTTTATTATCTAAAATATCACTTTTATAAACAAAAATTATTTTTACATTTTTAAATAAGAATAGAAAGATAAATTTTTAGTTAAAACTTATACGTTTAGCTAAGATAAACAATAGAAAACAGTTATAATAAAGATTTAAACAAAACAGAAATACTAAGATACATGTAATAAGATACAAGTTATAGTTTTATTTACGTCTTATTCTAGTGCATTACCCCGTAATAAACGTATTTATCTGCAGCACAATAAATTACTAATAACAACACTAAAATCAGTAAAAGGTATAATGGTTGAATTCCCAGGAAAGCAATCAATTATTATAGCAGCCATTTCCACAGAATACAAGTCATTTCCGTGGTCAGAAACCCATGTTTCACTATCTAGGCTTGCTGTACGATGAATACCGTGAATGTATTATATCTTAAAAAATTTTTAGAAATGTTTTTTGTAAAAATGCACTTTTTAGCATAAATTCTTAAATTAAACGTAACCTGGCTAATAAAATTTTAATTTTAAACTTAAACACATTTTTTCATTACGTAAATACTTTAACATTTAATTGTTAATGAGTAGTTTGTCTTTTAAATGTATTGAAATTATTGATTTGTATATTTAACAAAAAAAAATTTAAAACAATCCGCATTTATAAAAATATTATCATAATTAAATGGTTCCTAAGAGCGCAATGATATTAATACTCGGGGGCAAAGACCCTGTCACGCGTTCGATGCGATCAATATAATTACTGATAACTTGCAGATTATGATTTGTAGTACGGTATGTAATGCATCATTTACGTTTGCAAGATCTAAACACGCACGCAAACACGAAACGGTTGACTTATACTGTATTAAGGAAATAGTGGAAAGGAACAGTAGGTTACAGTGTCAAAGACCTTTTATAATAGAGTTTCCTTACTAGAGTAAAGGTGAAGGAGCTGATTTGAATAGGTATATAATTTTTTAACCGATAACCTGAAAAACCTCACCTTAGAAAGCGTTCACCTCACTGCTAATTCTAAAATTAGATAAACATATGGGTCAAAAGGACTACTGCGTGTTTTTCTTTTCTTTCACGCGTTTCCTTCTACACTTTTTATTCAAAAGATTTCTATTTTGGTACTGTTTTGGTAATCCAAGTTATATAATAATATTTTTGTAGAGCTATTTTAGATTATTATATAATTTCTATCGGTTATATTTATAGTACGTTTACAACTTATTAGAGCTTATTTGAAACACGCAGTTGAATATCTAATTATTTATTTCTGTAATAAAAAAAACAAATACAAATTCAAAGTTTTTTTATTTGGTATAAGTAATGCAACGTATTCGCAGCAGGTCATTTGATAAATTATTAAACCGAGTGTATGGCATAAAATATAACTAATATTTTAAAGCAAACACACACATAATGAAAACAGATGAATGACTTTTAAAACTAAGTAAATTTCATTAAATAGAAACAATATTTTTTGTATATTTAAGTACAATAATTATAGCTCCGTAAAAAATAATGTTTTTAAAGTTTAAGACTGTGTTCTACCAGTTATTTCTTTACCGGATACATTTTCTACCGCACTTTTTTCTACTCGAATCTATTCCTACAGATCAATTTTGTACTATATCCCTTTTTATCCCTTTTGAGTATATATTTTATGCCTGATATGAAGTTACTAAAAACGTACTACTAATTTTACAATTATTTTTTAAAACAAATAAAATACAATATAACCCGATTCACTTATTTTTTCATCAAAATACCTAAAAAAATATGTAAATGCATACTTGCATTTATTACAAATTTAATACAATCAATAAACACTGTACTTAGTTTTATTTATATTGAGTTAGTCATTCCGTTCTTTTTAAATTTTCTTTTAAAACTCTAATTAGCTCTTAAAATATCAGATATGATTTTTAAGAGCCTAACGTGTATGTTGATTTAAAGGAATAAAAATAGGTTAGGTTTTTAAAAGACAAATTTTATATTTTAAGAGCTAATTAGGGTTTTTGAAAGAAATTTGAAAAGTACAGAATGACCAACTCGATAAAAATAAAAAAGTGTAAAAATGCTTAGGATATAGTCAATTGGATTTTATTTTAAGAGTTTTTATTTAATTTTATTCAGAAAAGACAAGCACAAGAAACAAACTGAAACATTTCAATTCACGCTGCGATACTTTAAAACGCCATTTAACAAATTTCATTGTCATATATAAGCAAATTACAATTAAATCAATCTGAAATAGTTCCATTGAAAGTTAGAATCAAACAAATGAAATCAAAAATTAATTAAATAACGATGATATAAAAATTCAAGAACGCGAACAATTCGAAGGAAAATATTTTGAAGTCGTAGCACAAGCTGAAATTGTACTATGGACAAGTAACGCTCCCCAATAGGTTGACGTTTAGTCATCGCATAGTCCAGTCAAAAGTAGGTTTGTTTGCAGCAATTAGTACTTTCAAACTCAATTATAATATAATCAAAATATAATAAAAATATGCATTTTTATGACACCTTTTATGAATCAAAAGGATTAGTTAACTAAAACACAAAAGTTTCAATCTTTGTTATCACACAAGAAGAAAGTAGAAAAGTAAATATGTGACTCTAATTACCCAAAACTGTGGCGGACAAAAAAATCATAATAAACTAATTATTAATTTACCAAAAGTGAACAAAGAATCGTACAATTACGAGAATTCTTAGATAACTTTTTTTAAATTTTCGATTGTTAAAAATTGCTGGTCAACCGCTAAATACGTGAAATACTTTAATAAACTGTGTATAATACAATAATGAAACGATCGCAAAGTTATTGTCAACTTTGAGAACGTTCACGACGTTCACGTACTTATTGTCAAACTTTCAGAACTTTTACCTATGAATGTAGAAAATTCTCTAACAGAAATATATAAAAAAAATTCAAAGAAACCATAAGTCAGTTTTTCGAAGACGAAGTATTAAGAAAATTGTTTAACGCAAATGTTAAGCGATAAGGATAACGACGTTTAAGGGTACGTGCCTTTAATGTAAACAAGAATCAGTTTTAGAGAAACAGAAGTTATCGGTGGACATTATTTGGCGAGTGATTGTAATATATCAGTGTGTTTTTTTTTAATATCGTTAAATTTAATTAGTTACGTGTAGTTAGAAATGTGTAAATATTTCGTTATAAATATATTAATTTTAAAATTCGTTACAATAAGAAAATGTACAATAAAATCAAAAAAATGCTCTAAATCTGTCGCTACTAGAATTTATGGATTTCTTAATAAACCGCTGTAAAATATTAGGATACAAATTGCGCGAAGTTAATCAAACGCCGTTTTAATAGTCACACATTGGAACAAACAAACAATAAACCTTTTATTCATGGCATTCTTAATTGTATTTTTTGTAACAACGCAAGTTCCGCATAACTCTTAGAACTTTCAAATTGCAATTGCAAGAAATTAAAATATTGAAAGTTAGATAAGCACGGAACGATTAATTGGACCGATAAATTGTGTAAAATTATCCGTTAGTTAGTTGGACCAATATTTCTGGTCAAATTCATTAAACCAATTAATTGGTACATGTGTGTTTTTTGAAGCAAATATTTGTTCAAATGTAGTCAATTTATCTACAATCGGTAATCTTTTGGAATTGTGTAAAATTATCCGTTAGTTAGTTGGACCAATATTTCTGGTCAAATTCATTAAACCAATTAATTGGTACATGTGTGTTTTTTGAAGCAAATATTTGTTCAAATGTAGTCAATTTATCTACAATCGGTAATCTTTTGGAATTGTGTAAAATATGACCAATTAAACTTGCAGTATAAAAAGAAGTTTCTGGTTTAGTCGCAGTTGGTCTGTTGTTCGAAATAGTAAATTTGTCTTTTGTGCGCTTGAGTTGTGAAAAATGAATAACAGCGATACAAATACTGCTTTACTGACTAGAATGATGGGTTACATAATAATAAAACGAAAAAAAATAACTAAGAACTGTACAAAATGGGTTAAAACTTGATTAATGAGGAAGAAACTACACCACATGTCGTTTCTTAGGCAATTAAAAGAAGACAAACCTGACGATTTCAAAAACTACATGCGTATGGCTGAAAGATGTAGTAAAAGACAAATTAACCAAACAGGACAGGGTAACGCGTTAGACAATTCCACCAAAGTAACGTTTTATTGCTAGATTAAGATTTCTGGCCAGTGGCCAATATTACATTTGTTTATGATTTTTTGTTAAAATAGCTAAAGAAACTCAGTGCTGTTCAAAGTACTGACAAAAAATATTTAAAATTAAAATAAAAGTTTTTTTTAATTTTATTTTAAACGCATTTTAACAATATAACTAAAACTAGAAATTTAATAAATTTGGTTTGAGGTTAGTATAATAGTCTCTCAGTTCATGGTTTGAATTATCTGGTAATGTAATCTGCGCAAATTGTAATGGGTTGGACTATGTAATTGGAGATGGAGTAACACTATTATGCACTTCTTGTATGGTTGTGCTTCAAGTTAGCTTCTTAAAAAAAGTTTTTTTTCATAGTTTGCTTGATACAACTTCAGTTAAGACTTTCTGAACATCATTCAGATTTCGCAATTTTGATGCCCAATTAATTCCAATTGCATCAAATTCATCTTTAAATTACCGTGTTCTAAGAGTGTTATTATTTCCAGGAAACAAATTTTTTAATGCGTTTGAGCAACTGTCAGAAAAAGGGTCTTCTTTTATTCTGTATCATTCTTTTTTTTTGCTACGATTTGTCTTGGCGTTGCGGGTGATTTAAAAACCTGCATCAAATAAACTAAACAATATACCTAACAAATTAACTTTAATTGTATTACTTTTAATGTAGTGTCTTACAACTCAACAAAAGTAGCAAAAAATTGCAACACAATTTAAAAACCATTAGCAGATCGTAAATTGCTGAAGGTGTATTGGATGGGAAACATGTCAGACCTGTACGTCCATCTTATTATGGTTCTATGTTTTAAAACTACAACGTTATACTCATAGCTTGATTTAGTGCTCATTATAAATTTATTTGGTTGCATGTCGGCAAGCAGGGTAGAGTTTCAGACGGAGGAACTTTGGAGTAGGCTGACCTTGATAACGATTTAAAATCGAACAAACTGAATGTTTCTGCAAAGAAAATCAATTATATGAATTTGGCATTTGTTCTAATTGTCGATGAAGCATTTGCATTAGGTAAACAATAAATAAAACCTTATGCAAAAAAAGACTCATGAACTCATGAAAAACAAATATTTGACTACCGTCTATCTCGGACGAGAAATATTATGAAGAATGAGTTCGGACTACTTAAAAACAGATTTAAAATCTTTTATTTAGCAATATCAGTCATGGACGTAGAATCTATTAATTATATTGTGGCAACCGCTTGCATTGTGCACAATTTTTTTCTATCCGTTAGTTCCACTTACTCGACTACATCGACTTTTGACATAATCAATGAGAACACCAGGACAATCGACAAAGGCAAATCAAAAAACGACAATTTTGTTGAGCTTTTTCCGCTTCAAAATGAAAGTATAAGAGATTCTGCTGCAGAAGCAAAAGCAAACAGAGATGGATATTGTAACTTCTACAACGGTATAGTAAAAGTTGAATGGCAATAAAGCTGTTCTGGATATCCAGACTTTGCCTTGGTAATTTGTCATTGCTTGCAAAGAGAAGTAAATAAAAGTAGCACAACTTGGGTGCATAAATATCCTCAAATCGAGCTTCGATTCTTTTCGAATCTTTTGTTTTTTTTTAATTTTTCCGAAAAACTGGTGTTGTAATTTTTGCTGAACAAACTGTTAAAAGGATTTTCTTGTAACTAAATTACCAGCGACTAACTCAGTTTGATTCGGTAATTGGATCGACAAATATATTTAATTCTAACAATGAGAGAATAAGAGGCCAAAAGAATTATGTAAGCCAAGCAAAATTACATATATAATAGCAAAGAATAATTACCTTAATATCACAGTTATAGCGTTGATATAAGTCCTGAAGAGTAGGCAACACTCCACACATACACTTATTGTAGTACAATATAACGAAATCAAGTAATACGTATTTTTGGAGTTAAACGTCAATTTAATGCAAAACTAGCAAATTTGCAACCCGTAGCAAATCGCATTTAGCGTAAATTAAAACTGTAGAAGCAAAAATCTGCATGCGTTAATTGTGTGTGTGTATATCTAAGTCGCACGTATTTTACGTTCAACAAATACACAAATTAATAGCAAGAAAAACGTGCTACGTACGATTATTAAATACATGCAAATAGTTATCTGCATGCTTTAATCGTCCCCTAAAATCGCAAAGAAAAATAAACAAAAAATTAGATATAGAATTGTATCAGAAGTAAGTTGCTTGTCGACAAACAAAAAATCGTCGTAATCAAATGCGTCAAGCATCCGAGTGGTTTTCACTATTCTTATCGCAGGTGTGCCTCTAAGGTTATTCGAACATTACATAAAGTATAACTACGACTTATCCCCAAAGTATGTCTCGGAAGTAGTTTAATTAACTAATAGCCTTCTTTAGTACCTGTTTCTAGTTGTAGTTTCTAGCAGAAGGTAATGGATGGACATTCCAAATTGGCCAACACGTAGCGGAATCGCAAGTCGTTATCACAATTACGGAAAAATTTACATAAATCACAAAAATATAAATCAATGCAAAATACTAAACACATTTATAACACAGATAAGCGTGAAAAAAAACTTTGATAGGCGCTTACGTTGGATCATATATGCGAAGCGGACCACAGTCAACGGAAAACTAGATTTTCTCTTTTGAGAAAATTCGAGCTGTCAAAAGCAACCACTTCACAGCGCATTACTGTCAATGCAGCGAAAAGGGGCGTTGGGAAATCATTTGTATACGGTACAAACACCATATTGAAACACTTTCTTTGAAAAACTATTTGCAATAAGTAATTAGCTTCCCAGTTCATATTATATTGATGTTTTTCTATTTCTACAGTTTCAGGTATTGGTCTGAGAAAGTAGAAAGGAGTTTTAGCCAACACTTTAGTTTGGTCAAAGTTGAGCGTGTGTCCTTGGTTCCACACGTGTTCTGCCACTGCTGATTTTGTAACTCTGTGGTGTTTGTAGTCAGTTATATGTTTTCTTACTCGATCTTTAATAGAGCGTCCCGTGTGTCCTATATAATTTGATCCACAAAAACCAGGAATTTTGTGAACTCCGGCATGTCTCTTGTTTGTCTTTAGCAGATCTAAACCAATTGTTCAGGGTATTCTTAGTCGTAAACACAGTTTTGATATTATGTTTCTGTAGAACTTTGCTTATTTTGTCTGTCGAACCTATACGGTATGGTAAAATAAGCGGTGCTAGTAGGAGGTGATAAGTTTTTTTTACTTTTAGATTTATTGCTTTTTCTGTCGCCTTTTGGATCTCTTTGAACTCGTATCCATTTTGTTGTAAATATTTTTCTTCTGTAGATTTTCATTATCTGACACACTTATAGCTCTTTTAGCTAAAGTATATAAAACACTAGTTTTCTGTACTGGATGTGTGCGTTTTCTTCCTATAAACGGAATGCCTTAATCTTTTATTATTTTTCTTTATCACCAGTACAATCAAGGAACGTTAGACTGCTGTTCTAGCTCCATAGTAAATTTAATGCTATTATGTGCAGAGTTTAGATGTTGAAAAAACATATTTAGTTTATCTTTGCCATGAGACCATACAAAAAACGTATCATCAATATATCTGAATCAAGTTTCTGGACAACGTGTTTGATGGAAGAAAAAACGAACATTAAAAGCTGTACTCCCCAAAAAATCGCGACAAGTCGACAAGAAAAAACTCAAAAACTTTTACTACTGGACAAAACCAAATTCTATCAAAATTGTCAATGAAACCGTTCTAATGAGATGTTTCCATGAATTGTATGTACCCAAGCAGCACCATATATTTCAATAACATTATATAAACGTAATTCTAATATTTGTCTGTTGAAAATCTGTGTTAAATATTTTTAAGTGTAGACTCATATTTAAAATATATTTGGTATAACAATGTTTTATAATATTTATAACAGATATAAAATAAATATTTATATAAATTTTTAAAATAATTATTCCACAGCGTTTAAAAATATTATATTTATATTTTAAATTATTGAAAAACAAATATATTGAAGAAATATTCAGTAAATAATTATTTAAAGCATTTTCGAAAATATAAGAAAAATATTTGTTAAATGTATATTTTATAATTTTAAGTAAGAAAATTACATAAAGTACAGATATGGTTTTAACACCTTAACGCACACTTTTTGAAAAAAATCATTTTTTTTATTTAAGAAAATAAATTTTTGAACTTTATTTTAGACAAACGTAATAACAAAACACAAAATAACTGTCTATAAACATCTTTGCAGTTTTATGATAATTACATACTACACCACAAAAAAAGTTTTACCACTAAATCAATAATAATTATAAAAAAGGAATAAATATAAAATCTTAAGCTTTCGCGGTTGTTATGTTTAAGATTATAAGCGACTTTCGGCTTAGACCGCGTCGTAGTAAAACACCCAGACGTAGACTTGGTCATAGTCTCTTCTTGAGAGCCAAAACAAGAAGTACTTTTTGTACTTACTAAGAAAACTACTACCAAAAGTTAAAAATATTACAGCAAACTAAATAGTAAATTTACATTTACAGAAATTTTACTAAAATAAAAGAAAATATGTTTGCTATTCAGTTTGCAGTAATATTGTTAATTTTCAGTAAATTTTCATGGTAAATTTGCAATTATTTTTACAGTGTATAACCAGTTTTTAACAAAGGTAATACAAATATCAGAAATTTTGTCTTTAAGTCAAATGATGCGCACTTTGCATTTATTTTACATTTACATATAAGTAAAAAAATATTTTTAGTTTGTAATTCAATTATAAACACAATAGTTTTTCTTTACAAGCAACACTTGGGATTAATATTATTACATACAGATGTAAAATGTCTTGACTTTTTCTCATAAAGGATTCACTGTAACATTGCAGTAAAAAATTTGACATTAATTACGTTTATTGCAAGATTTATTTTTCTTTGCCTACATTGTTTAAGAACGCTCTGAATTCAAACAAAAATTGTCCAAACTTGCTTGTATTTCTTGGTTTATCGTAAATTTTCACCTAAGCAGGTAACTAGTAAAAACATATTTGTGCTAGTGTTACTCATAGTTTATAGCGAGGGCAAATCTTTTGTTTTGCAAATCCTACTTAGGCGCATCAAGAAAGAATACGAATGCACCAAGATTTTACCTGTATTTCAACCATTCTGTATTTTACCATCGATCACTACAGTTTACAATTCATTTGCGATACTTATAAGTGGGTGTATTTATTTGTGTGAAGTAATCAAATAAGATCCAGTAAAAGTACAAGATTGGACCGAAGTATAAACAGTGGTTTAGGTAAGTATGTTTTTATTCAATTTCTGTGTAATAGGTAATCTTTTTAATTTTGTATCATAGGATCTGATTTGCATCACTTAGTGTACTTTATCCCGCTCTTTCCAAAGTTTTTCTTTCTCTTAATGCGTGGAGCACATGGTTCATGTTAAATATTTAGGGTTCATGTTAGATATTTAGACTTGCTTAAGTAGTATTTATTATTTGTGATAAGGTAATTACATTTATTTGGCTAACGAAAAATGTCCTCTAAACGCCGCGTTGCTAAAAGTCGTTTAATCAAAAAAGAAATTTTAAAAGGTATAAACCTGTTACATTTGGCAACTGGTAACAACCTATTACATATATCAGATAAGGGTACCATAAATACCGTATCATGTGGTACGAATTCAGTACAAGAAACAAAATATGTACGGTTCAATATTAGCACAGATGAAATGATTCTACATCTACGGTATTAGAATAGAATTACTAACATTAATAACACTTCAAATGATTTAATTATATTGATAAATGAGTTTGCTCGTGACACAAATGCATCCTATTATCAAATTAATTATTTACTGAAGGGGTTGAAAAAGATTTTTCATATGCTCTTATGATTACAAAATTAATACATTTTATTTACAGAATTGATTCAGCTGAAGAACAAATGCAAGCGAAAATCTGAATGACGACTAAAATTAGTTTTTAGTTTGTAGATATACATATTTATATTTTACGTTATCAAACTTGTAAAACGGGTATTTATTATAATATTTCAAACATAATCTTAGTTGATAAGTAACTTTTCTCTTTTGTAATATCAATAAGTTTATTTTGTAAATTGATTTCGTATCAATCTTTTATTTAAAAACAATTCAAAAGATAATAAAAACATATTTAAATAATTTTTGAAATTATTTTTAAAATCTGACCAACAAATGTTGCATAAATATAATTTTAAAATGTTTAGATAATATTATTGGGAAACCTTATACAAACAATTAATTTAAATGATTTCCATATATTTACTTAAAATATGATATTAACATTTACACTAAATATTTTTTATACAATTACTTAAAATATTTTTAAAATATTTACTTGAAATATTATGGTAAAATTAATCTCAAATATTTTTTATATATTTACCTAAAATATTTTTTTAATATATGAAAGTGTTACATTTGAATGTTTGATTGATATTAGTAAATAACATTTATATAATATATTGTGCTGCTTGGGTACTGCTAGTTTGTTGTGTTAATTGTTTTGTGGTTCTCTTATAGTATCGTTTTTGGCTGAAGCTAATTGTGAGCAAAGTATTCTACGTTGTAATCACTATTATTAGTTGATAAGAAAATAGACATAGCAAACTACAACCGGCTAAAGATTTTTCTGAAACAAAATTCAGAAGGTTGAGCTCCAAAAAATCCAAGATTTCAACACGAAAAGATATCTTAAAATGTTTCTATGCCAAATCTATCTTCTGGAAAAGCTTGTTAGTGATGGGCGTCTTTGGAGAATTAAAAAGAGATGAGCTTGTAAAGTTAACGGTAGATAATATAGATGATATAAGAACAGATGTACTGATAAATAAGGAAGACACAAAGACTGATGATCCAAAAGGTTTTACTATTGTAGAAGAAAATGTAATGAATATTCTGCACTTATATAGGGAAACATGCAAAGTTGTGCTCGACATGACTAAAAAAACTGCGCTTTTTCTTTTGTTCTTGTAGTGGATGATGGTGCTAATAGATTGACATCAAAAAGACATGGAAAGTAGAAAAGTGATGCAGTTGCAGAAGAATATATTGGAGAAAGTATGGCGTCCAAGAACAAGATATCGAGAATGATGGCTGGAGCTGACAAATGTAAAGTAAATAAAATGTGCTTGTTTAATGAAAACGTAAAAAGTGATTTTAAAGTTAGTTTTTCTAATCATGTTTTTAATTTTAAAGATTTAAATAACTAAAATAAAAATGTACATATTAATTTAGCATTAAAATATTAAAATTGTATTTTTAACTTATTAGTTGGTCATAGCGGGAATTATTATAACGCCTGCTTATTATGCTCTAGAGCGTAATGATAGGAATTATGTTTCTCGTATCACAGATATAAACAATCAATTATAAATTGTATAACCGCATACATTTTTAGAGATTAGTCGGATAGATAAAACAAGCTTCAATTAATTTATTTTTTTTAAAAAACTTGTAAATGCTTTTAATTTAATTAAATTCGCTGCTTATGTTTTTAGAGCGCCAACTGTTAGTGACGACAGCTGCAAGATTGAAGCTGCAATGTCTTGCGAAACGTCAGTTTATTTGAGTTTACAAACGACAAAACCGGCAAAGAGTTCAGCTCATTGTTTTGTACTAGGACTAAGCCTATAAAGTCTGCGTGTTTCATTACGACGCGGTCTAAGCCAAAAGTTAGTTATAATCTAAATTTTAATCTTTTAATTTTGTTTTTAATTAGACTTACGATTTTAAGCATTTTTTAGAATTTTCTAAATAATCATGTAACGTAGCTTAATTGTCTCATTTCGTGTTCATAAACTTTCTTATTCTGCAAATGGCCGATTTAATAATCCGGTATCTTAGTATACATATTTCCGTAGTGTTGATAAAGTAAACAAATATTTTTTTTGGGAAATCAACTTTTATTGTATGTTACAATTTGTAAATCGTGCGTCTTGATAATATATCTCTTTTCTACCTATTTTACAAACTCATTACTAGAGTAGCTAAATTTCGTTCTCTAAATAACAATACAGATTCTATAATTATAAAAAAAAAGCTATTTTTTGGTTGGTTTGACTATAAAAATTTATAAACTAAAGGTTAGTTAAAAAAAATTTAAAGCATGGTTAAATTACAAGGGTGTTTCTGTAATTTTTAATGTTTTTAGGAAACATGGAAAAGTATACCGTGATGTATATCGTGTACAAAGCTAATAATCTGAAGGTTTTGTTGTGACGCTTTTTGAATTGTAATTTTAAGTAACAAGCATAATGTTTTTTTTTAAGTATTTTATCTAAAATTTCGTTATCTTGTCTTTTTCTAACTGTAGTGTCTACCGTGATTTAAAACGTTATTACACCAATAAATTTATAAACTTCAAACAACACAGCGTTTAAAATTTATTGGGACAATAACATGTTTGTAGTCATGAACATTATAGGAACATAATAAAATTCATCGTAATGTAAAATGGTTTAGAATCATGATATTAGAACTTATTTTGTAATTGTGTTAGAATCTATAATATTAATAGTATAATTATGTATAGAAAAATAATACAGTTGCATAACTAAACATAAAGCGTTTTTATTAGTTACTAAATGGAGTAGAACACAATGCATGGTAGAAAAGTAAAAAAAAAGAGATTGAATAATGGAATAATATACCATATACGTATTTTGTTAAAAAGCAATATATTTTCTAGTGAAAAACTATTACAATTGCTGCTTTATAAGAATTTAACAAATAATTCAAAAACTTTTGATGGTGTAACATATAAGCTAAATCTTCAGTTAGTATTTTTGTAATTACATATATAGTTTTTTGTTGGATTACATAATTGATTAATTAAATTTGTAACAGACGATCAATATATTGCTTTTCAGCTGCGATACATGCGTTAACTCTTCTCTTTAAAAAACATTACAAAAAGTATCTACTTCAATATTTTGAATACCATCAGTAATTGCATGTTCCAAGTTTTTAATATTGCGCAGCTGATTCTTAAAAACTGTGATTTTTAAATGTCCGTAAAGGTAAATATCTATTTGCGTATGTTATAGAGATCGTGGAGGGTATAACATTTGACTTATTATTATTTTATTGTATAATTGTTGAATACATTCATTTGTAACTTGAGTAGTAGGAGCCGTTGCATTGTCTTGCTGAAAGTAACCAAATTGAAGTTCGTTGTCATCCAGCTGCTCGCAAAATTGACTCAAAATATTACGATAACGTTCTGTGTTTACAGTATTGTGAAAAAATATTTAATCATTTATCTTTTTCCTTGACATTGCTATATATACACCAACTTTTAAAACATGAAATGTTCTTTACACAAAAATGTATAGATTTTAGGTTGCTTGCCTACTAACTTTGGTTATTTACATATTCACATAAATGAAACCATGCTTCGTCTAAAACAAAGTTAAATGCAGCAAATTATCGTTATTTTAAATGTTAATTAAACCATTCACAAAATTGTGAACGCTGTAAGAAGTCAGGAACACGCAATTCTTGATAAAGCGTAACCTTGTCATCGAAAATTTCTTCTTTAATGTTTTGTGGCAAGTTTCTACTGATAATATTAAAAATTCAATGCTTATAATTTAAAAATAAAATTTTAAATGACATTATACCTGTTGCCGCAGATAATTTTGGCTTTCTTGTAGGTTTTTCTTTGCAAACGCAATTCTTTTTTAAAAAGGTTAACTAAAACTTGTTTGCGCTGTCAGAAAGCATTGTAAGTAAAATTTCTTTCTGGGAAATATTCATTGAACTGATCGATGCAACTTTAAAGAGAATACGACCAAGTGTCATCGGGATTGCGAATAACATTTCTCACTTTGAAAATGCGTCATTACAATAACGTTGAATTGTTTATAAGTAAACATCGTAAAATGTTATTACCTAATATAAAATTACAAAAATTAGACGTCAAAATTACAACAAATTTGTTTATATGTACGAAGTGTTTTTTAATTTAAGAGACCTGCATCGTTATTATTAACTGTGAAATGTATTGACAAATCCATAATTGCTAATTATCCGCTACCATTCTACCTCGTTTTTAACCTCTATCTTAATATATTCGTTCTTACAAATGTGTTTTCCAACTTGTTTCCTTTCAGTGTTGAACAGATGTAATCGGGACCTGTAGTTAATATTTTTTCCCATTTTGGCGCTTTTTTTAAATTATTTTATGATTAGCACATTGCGTACCAATCACTGAATATTCTCTAATTGATTTATTTTATTTATTATACTAATTGATGAAAATTTAAAATATTTCACTCATCAATTAAATAAATTAAATTTTTTTTTTAAATCCAAAACAAGACTTTATAAACACGTGGATAGTCACAACAAAATTAAAAGTTAGAATACGTCATGTCAATATTGTAATACCACTACGGGTATCAATATTATAAGAATTAAAATGTAGTTTTTATAATTGTTTTTATTAACAGGCTGACAACAATTCATCGCATATGTATAAGGATGCCTCCAGCATTGTTGCCACTATTCTAGGCCACGATGCCGGAATACTTATTTACACTCTACATCTTACTTTTAAATGTTAAAAATTAAATTTAATACTACTATGACAACTTAAACTGAATCATTTATTCTTACGCTAAATTTATTGTATATATTAAACAACTTCTTGAGGTGGTTTTATATACTTCCCACTACGAGTTTTATAATTATTTGAATTGGGCATTCTACATTGTTTTCGTTCACATCTCTCTTCACATAGCTTTAAATTTATTTAATTAATTATCCCTAAACTAAGATTCTAATTTTTTTATATTCCTCTTCCCTTGATGAAACGAATGGCGGTGACCACCAGATCTTTTTCTTAGGACGTTCGTCACGATCATCTTTTATCAAAAAAGGTTTTAAAAATATTTTATTTTTAACTATATGTCTTTATTATCGACTAATACTTTATATCTTTGTTCTCCCAATACTTTTATGATTTTTTTCTGGTTGCAAAATCGACTTAGGTTTTAATTGTACCAAGAGCCCAGTATTTGGTTGTAACATTGAAAGTGTCTTAACATCTTTTTTTGTTGTAATAATTAGATTGTTTTATTTGGTTGTTTAGTGTTTGGTTTGATTATATTCGTTTTTCTCAATTACGTATGCTAATAATTGCTGTTGGCAATAAAAGATATCTAGTAGCACATGATATTAAAATTTTACATAGAGAACTAGTACCAAATGTAGGTGTGTTAACTGTAATAAGTTAAGTGTTAAGTGAATATCTTTATTGTGTTTAGTTGATTTTTCAACAAATTTTTCTAATGTCTGAACGTGACGTTCAACTATCCCATTCCCATATTCCTCAAATAATTATGTCACCTATATAAATTGCGACATTTTTTATTTTGAAAATTTGCTTAAAACGTTCCTTGAATATGTCTAAAGCACATTTTATTCCATACGACATTTGTAGGAACTTACCGTTTAAATGGAGTTCCGAAAGTGCAAAACTCGCTACTAGCGTCATCTAATGGTATTTGATAAAAAGCTTGGCTAGCGTCTAAGTTAGAAAAATACTTGACACCTTGGAGTTGACTTGTAATTTTATCAAAACCCTGTTATGTGATTTATAACATAAAATTGAACATCATATTGATTATCATTATGTTCACATACGAATAAATGTATTGACTTATAATCGGTATATAGCACCCGAATATGATTTTAATGTCATTTTACTAGGTTCAATGAATGCGAATGGGAATTTTAAGTTAACAAAAGCTGTAATAGAAATTGTGTTTACCATAACTCCTGTATCAATTTCAAAATAAACTTTTTTTTCTTAATTTTCAATTTGGCTAATCACGATGTTTGATTTTCATACTTCTTTATGTTACTACCGTTTGCTATCGTTATCATTATAACTTAAACTATTGGCAGTTTTTGTTCTTTTACACAAGTTGGCAAATTCATTGAGTTTTTTTTACAATTTCCACCTGTTTTCTCATAAGCAGGACATTGACACCACAACGCGTACACTTTGTACTATTATTAATTTTATCTTTAGATCGATGCTGTGAACTATTTCGGTTACTGGAACATGGTCTCTCATATCGGCGATCGTTCTTTGATTAATTTTGATGGTAACTGGATACACTCCTGTCTGGTGCACTGCTCTCGGTTGTTTTTACCATACGACCCACCTAAACTGTACGTTCTGATTGTTTATACATTTTTTTTGCTTGCAATGTAGATTGTTCGATCATCGATGCTAATTTTATAGATTTTCCCAGGTTTGCATTGTTTTCTTGTAATAATCGATGCTTAATTTCTCCATTATTAATTCCACATATCAGCATTAATTTAATATGGTTATCTTTTAAATCACCAAAGTTGCAATTATTGGCTTGTTTGTGAAGATGTGTTATAAATTGCTTCAAAGTTATTTGTTTGTCTTATTTTGATGTAATAAATCTGTAGCGAGTAAATAATAACTTTTCTCTTGGTTTAAAATGATTATTAAATTTGTTTATTGTAGGCTCCAGTTTATTTTTATCATTTTTATTAAACTGTAATGTACTATAAACTGTTTGTATTTCTGTACCTACAAAATGCAGTAGCTGTGCTATCTGAATTTTTTTGTACTTTTTGTTTACTTCCGTGACTGTTAAATATATTTTAAAACTGCTTAACTAATAAGCCCATTGTCCTGCTGGATTTTCTCCATTGTTTAACGCTAATTGCGTCAGCACGTTTTTGCCCATCCTATATTTAATGTTCTTCTTATTTTGTTTTTAATTTTTGTACGTAACTTACTCATTTTTTATTTGCATTAATTAGTTGTCGCAGCACTATGTAATATTACTACGAGTATCAATATTATGTTAACTAAAAAAGAGTTTTTATAATTACTTTTATTCACATACTATTCATCGCGAATGTACATATAAGAATGCCTCCAGCGTTGTTGCTACTATTACTGGCCACATTGCCGACGAACTTATTTACACTCTTTAAATATAAATGTCAGAAATGTAAATATAAAAATATAAATCGCTGCGACTGTGCTGTCCTCTTTTTTGTTACAGCGCAATTTACCAAAATTTCAGATTTTCCTCCGCTAATGAAGTTTCACAGGTACAGTAATAATATATATTTGTACAGATATTAAAAATACTTTATTTATTAACAAAATATATTTTTATTATGTATAGTTTGTATAGAAGCATAACAAAACGTTTTTAAACAATTGGTTAAGAACAACTGGATTTTTACACACAAAAATTTATTTGCTAACTTTTTTTCATAAATCTATGCTGTGTGACTTCTTGAATGTAAATAAAGAAAAAGCATTGCGATAGAAAAATGTTTGTGTTTGCGTTTTTTTTTACAAATACAATAAGTTTTTATATAATAAATCGAGAATAACAATGGTATTGTATTCAGCATCAAGATATTTAAAGCGTATTAAAATTTATATAGAAATAAGGAATTTATTAAAAATCTAATCTGGTTTGTTGCACAGTCGTTTGCAATGTTATAAATAAAATACACTTCTTCCACATATTAATTTGTAATATTTTGTATGTAAATAATTAAGTGTTATTAATATCTGTATGAAAATATATTATTACTGTATCTGTATTTTCTTTATTAACATTATTTTTTTTGTTAAACTACATAAAACTTTTTTATAAAAATACCGTATTTTGGATTATTCAGTTTTGTAATTAAGTAGTAACATGCTAAATTAAAATATCTATATAGAATAAATCGACATGAGTTTGGTTAGTATTAATAAATGCATTACAATAGATGCATGCAACGTTACTAATTTGCATTAAACTAAATTTTCATTTAAACGATTTTTTGTATGCTGCATCATACTACAAATTAACATTTTACAGTTTTGCTCGTACAATAATCAGATAAAGTTTTCAATACATTTTAATACAAAATTATTTTTATAGTTCTTTTAACGCGCAGTATATATTTTAGTTAATTGTTAAGTATATTCACTCATTGTATACGATAATTGTATTTTTTTTAAACACTACATAAGGTATGTTCTTAATAGCTTTAAGAAAAAAATTACTAGACGATTAAGTAATCCAACGAGTGAGTATGTAATTTCCAAAATACTAACTGAAAATATAGCTTACTTGCTACATCAACAAAAGTTTTTAGAGATTACTTGATTATCATGGACCAGTAATTTTAATCGTTTTTAACGAGAAAATGTAATATTTTTTTTAAACATAATACATGTATTGCTTATTATTCCACTATTTAGTATATTTTTTATATCATTTTTTTACTATACATTGTATGTTTCTATTCGATTTAGTAACTAAAAATGTATTCCAAAAATTACACCTAAATTTAAGATAAGAAATGTATTATAAAAACGCTTTTGGCGTTTTAGAATCTAATGTCCGTTTTCACCAACGATTCGCAAAGTTAGGCATTGCTTATCTTTGACCTAAGCATTGCCTAAGTGTAATTTCGTTTTCACCAAGTCCGAACCGGTTCCTACTTATGATAAGCAATGGGTAACTTTACGTATCCGTTTGATCGACGCATAAATCTTTAAGAAGTTTCTCACGCGCATACTTTAACAAAACAGATGATAGATTGTAATTTTACCGTTTCGTTAAAACAGTTATTATTCTCGTTTCTTCACAGTTTTTTTCCTTTTAAAACCATTTCTGCTTTTTTGTTATCTTTCATATCATTATTTTCTATCAATTTATTTTTTTATACACGTTCCTTTTTCATAGTTCATTTTCATTACCCTGCATCTTTACATTTCAACAAAAGTCTTTGTCAAGACTACACTTTGACTAACGACTGTAATCTTTCATTTTTATCATTGATATTTATGGCCGTTTTCACCAAGGATTCGCAAAAATAAATATTGCTTATCTTTGACATAAGCATTGCCTAACTGTAATTTCGTTTTCACCAAGCTCGAACCGGTTCCTACTTAAGCTAAGTAATGCGTATTTGTTTGAACGATGCATAAATCGTTAAGAAGTTCCTACAGATGAAGCGCACGCGCATACTTTTATAAACTCTTAAAAATAGATGCGAACTTTACAATACAAAACAAATTCATAACCTTACTTTTATCGTTCTTCTACCGCGCTTTACTAGTTTATTTATCTCGTTCTTTAGCTTTTAACAAATGCGTGCAGTTCGTTTTATTGAGAATTTGGAAAGATATGATTCATCTGATGAAGACGATTTTCCACGTCCTCGAAAGGTACTTAATAGATCGAATTATTTTGATACCTACGATGATGTTGATTTTTTTCGAAGATTTCGTATTACGAAACCAACGGCATTGCTAGTTTTAAATGACATCGAACATAATTTAGAATTTATAGATGATAGGTACCATTATTTCGTAATTTATATTTCTATTAATAAAATTGTTTTGTAAAAACTCATGTGTTTCACCAATTAATCAATTGCTGTTAGCATTGAGATTTTATGCTACGGGAAGTCACTTGTTACACGTGGGTGATTTCTGTGGGATTAGTGTAAGTACAAGTTGCAGGATTGTACAACGTGTGTCTAATGCGATTGCTAATTTACGACCACGGTACATAAATTTTCCATCTACCGATATAGAAAAAAATGTACAAAAACAGCAATTTTATGACATTGCTAGTTTCCCCAATGTCATAGGGACCATCGACTGCACACACGTGAAAATACAGTCACCAGGTAAGAGAAAGGCTAATTTTGAAACTGTCTTCAATGTTTCTAATTATACAATTCATTACTGTAGGAGGAGAAGATGCCGAAATCTTCAGAAATAGAAAGGGGTATTTTTCTCTAAACGTACAAACAATATCCTCAGCAAGTTTAGAAGTGCAAGATATTGTTTGCAGGTGGCCTGGATCTACCCACGATGCAGCAATATTTCAAAATAGTAGAGTGTTTCATGATTTTGAAACAGGAATGCATCCTAATTGCATCTTATTAGGAGACAGTGGGTATCCATTGAAGGTAATGATAGTAAAAAGAAATAAAATATTTCTTATAATTAATTGTAAATATATTTACAGAATTACCTAATGACCCCATTCCTAAATCCAACAACTCCAGGACAAGCTGATTACAATCGGAGCCACATCACGACAAGAAATACTGTTGAAAGACAGTACGGGGTTTTAAAACGCAGATTTCCAATTTTAGCTATGGGAATTAGGCAGAAATTGGAAACTGCAACTAAAATTATAATTGCATGTTGTGTTCTTCACAACATTTGTATTCGGGAGCGAGAAGGGCAACCACCTGAGGATATCGAAAATTTGATTAATTTAATTAACAATGGACAAATGGATCATGATGGTCATGAAAGACGAAATGAACATGGAGTTGCAAGAGATGTAATAGTCAACACATATTTTAACTAAACAAATAAAGTATTAAATAAAAATGTATTCGAAATTAAACACCAAAATTTATTTCTAACTTATGGTTACAACAAATTAATGTAGTTTATTTTAGCAGGGCTATCCAGCTGGGATCAATATGAAGTTATTAATAAAAGACTACTTACTTCTCATTTTTTGCAGTATAATATTTCTGATTTCGATTTCCTGCTCAATTTTGAGCTTTTTTAATTGTTGCATTTCCGCAGCTCTGGCGTTGTCATCTTCTATTGCCTTTATTTTTGCCACTTCAAGAAGGCTCTGTTTTTCAACCAAACGTGGCCTCCTACGACTTTTGAATGAACTCTAAAAAGTAAACACTGCTGGTTCATTGTCTTAAAATATGTACACACAACAGCATTACAGGAAGTATATCAGCAGCATTTTCTTCTTGAATTGAGGATGTACTGGAATCTATGCTATGCGCTTCCTCGTTGATGAAACAAGTTTTATATACCTGTATAGGAACTTCAACTTCATATATGTCCACATGCTGCTGTGGCTGTATTTCATGCTCTGCTAAATATGAAATTAGTGCATATTAACTTATATTTAGTACATGTATAAAAATATTACGTTATCGCTTGCATTAACACAGCTGAACCCGACACCACCTCGACCTAAAAATCTCAAAACCTCCTCTATTATGGGATCAACTTTTATCTCTTCAGGCCCTCCTCCAGTGCTAGTAACTGATATCCTCTGCTTAGCTCGATACGTTTTTGCATTGGACTTTAATGTGTTTCACATTTTTTTAAAACTATCTGCAGGTCTACAAAAAAATTTAAGATTTTACTACTTAATGAGATGTACTTACATACCGAATTGTATTGCTTGTAGCATTAAAATTTGTGGTGATGCGGAGCCGTGCCTCTTCTTTCGCCTTATTGGTAACTCCATCAGTTTTTTTATTTAAAATAACATCTCTCTGGGATTCAATTAATTGGATTAACTTAATTTTATCGTCAGAAGTAAAATTCGGACACCTCTTTTTGCCTTCCATTTTAAATGGAAACTGAGAACGATTTAATTAAATGCGGAAATTTGTCTTGAAAAACAAGCAAACACAACGTCGAGGTAAAAACAGCACAAACACGTAGTAATCACAAATGAAACACC
This sequence comes from Aquatica leii, assembly GCA_035610365.1. Lineage (NCBI taxonomy): Eukaryota > Metazoa > Arthropoda > Insecta > Coleoptera > Lampyridae > Aquatica > Aquatica leii. The sequence goes on along the minus strand of CM069432.1, from coordinate 207,562,630 downwards.
AAGTAATAACATAACCTATAACTAAGCGCAAACGTTAAAACCGGTAATAACGCGACGTTGCCACCTACTATCGAATACTTTCGTAAGAACTTCTTTGTTACGAAGTTGTTTGACTGGTGAAAACCATAAATTTTTACGCATCTGTTTAAGTATTGCCTAACGCTACGAAATGCTTACAGAGGTACTTGTTTAAGAATCGTTGGTGAAAACGGCCATTACTCATCATGCGTGCAGTGCGTTTTATCGAGAATCTTTTAGAATAGTAGAGTATTTCACGATTTTGAAACAGGAAAGCATCCCAATTGTATGCTATTAGGGAAGATTTTATAATTAATTGTAAATATATTTACAGAATTATCTAATGACCTTTTTTTTAAATCCCACAACTCAAGGACAACTTAATTATAATCAGAGCCATACTTCAACAAGAAACACGGTTGAAAGACAGTATGGAGTTTTAAAACGCAGGCGTCCAATTTTAGCTATGGGGATTAGGCAGAAATTGGAAACTGCAACGTCAATTATAATTTCATGCTGTGTTTTTCATAATATTTGTATTAGAAAGCGAGAAGAACAACCACCTGAAGATATCAAAAACTTAAAAAATTTTAATTAACGAGAGACAAATGGATCCTGAAATAAATGCAAGACCAAATGAACATGGATTTTCAAGAGATCTTATTGTAAATAGTTATTTTAACTAAAAGTGTATTTGAAGTAATTTTATAACAATTAAAACAATGTCATATTAACAATTTATTCTTATATATGTTAGATATACTTATTTGAGCATAGCTATCCAGCTGGAATCAGTACTTTCGTTATCTGGAATTATAATAAATGTGTCATCAATGAAGTTGTTAATAAAAAATTACTTACTTTTCATTTTTTGCAATACAATATCTCTGATTTCAATTTCCTGTTCAATCTTTCTTTTACTTTATTTATGCAGTTTGGCAGCTCTGGCGTCATCGTTTTTTATAGCCTTTATTTTTGCAGTTTCATATGTATGATCTTTTTCAGGCAAACGTGACCTTCTCTGACTTTTGTATCAACTCTATAAACTAAAAGTAGCATATCGATTGTCTTAAAATACGCATATGACTTACCATTACAGGACGTACATCAGTAGCATTCTGTTCGCTGGTTGAAGGCGTACTAACATCTCTTCCTCGTTGTTGGAACAAGTGTTATATACCTGTATAGGAACTTCAACAATGTCCACCACATGCTGTTGCAGCCGCAATTCATGCTCTGCTAAATATGAAATTAGTGCATATTAACAACTTTTAATTAATACAGATATTACCAATTACAATATCACTGTCATTTACGCAGCTAAACCCCACACCTCCTCGACGCATAAGCCTTAAAACTTCTTCTAATACAGGATCAGTTTTTACATATTCAGGCCCATCTCCAGTTTGGCTTATGCTTATCCTCTGTTTAGAGCGGTAAGTTTTTGCAGTGGATTTCAATGTGTTTCACATTTTTTTAAAACTATCTGTAGGCCTACAAAAAAAGTTTAAAAGTTTACTCTCTAATGAAATGTACCTACGTACCGAATTGCATTGCTTGTAGCATTAAAATTTGCAGTAATGCGAAGCCAGGCTTTTGCCTTATTGGCGACACCATCCGTTTTTTTTATTTAGAATAACATCCCTCTGAGATTCGATTAATTGTAATAATTTTATTTTTTCATCGGAAATAAAATTCTGACAACTTTTTTTACCTTCCATTTTAAATACAAACACAGAAAACACACAAACACGTAGTAATCGCAACGAAATGTTAAACAATATTATAACGATTTGAACAACATAACCTATGTTGCCGCCTCGTATCGAGTGAAGTTCTTTGTTAGGAAGTTGTTTGACTGGTGAAAATGAATAATTTTTACGCATCGGTTTAAGAATTGCTTAACGCTACGAAATGCTTACAAAGGTACTAGTTTAAGAATTGTTGGTGAAAACGGGCATAAGAATTTAAGAGAATCACATTTACTAAATACCAACATAAATTTAAATTTCATTAAATTTTACAACGTCCAAATGTTACAATAATAATTATTTTTTGTTTGATTTATACTATTTGCTTAAGTGTACGTTATTTAATTTAGCATTATTTTTGTATGTATGTACAAAAGATTTCAAAACCGACGCGGAACCATAAGGAATAGATTTGACTTAAAGTTTCCAAATAGTTTTCTTTATGTAAATCTGTATTGTTTTGTTTTGCTTGTAAAAAAACTATAATTTTAATATTGATTTTGGCTTTATTATTAACCATTACTTTAAATACCTACCATATGAAGGACGGTGTTCTGGTATAAATATTACTAACAGTGCTCCGAAGAATAGATTGAAACATTTTTAAAATGCTAAGTAATAACAAATTAAAACTATTACGCTTAGGTAAAGAATATGTTTTTGTATAATAACCAACAAGACAAAGTTATTTTATTTATACATCAAGTAAGACAGTATAAAATAAAACAAACATTAATAGTTATTTAACGAACAAGGTTGTTAGTGACCGCGATTAATAACCGAGACATTAATATTGTCGAGATTATTTGTCGCCAATTAACAAACCAGTTAGTTTTAAAGTTTTTCCGTTGATCGTACGTTAGTAAAACGTGTGAAATTTTAAAGAACTAAAGTATACTTAACCCGTTGTTATATCTAGTAGTCGCAAAATATCGTTAAATCAGTGGTTGCTAACGATTTTATTGGTTGTTACAGAAAATCGTTCATTAATAGAAATACATTCATTAGTTCAAAATCGTTCATTAATTGGGGTCATTAACGATTTATTTCTGTACATTATTATGTGTTAATATTGCGATTAACAGACGATTGACGGAAAAAAAATTAAACGTTTATTTTTTAATATAATCAAAAATATAACTTTGCCATTAAATGTTATGAAAACAGTGTCAAAGAATCTTAATAAATTTTTTACAGAAAAAAAAACGTTAAAAAAACAATAGTTATTTGTATCACTAGTCCAGAAAGTGCTATTTTGCGAGTATGAGCATATTTGTAGGCCGAGGCGAAGCAGAGGCCTACAAAAGGCGAATACTCGCAAAATACTTTTAGGACGTGTGATACACAACATTTTTTGTGCCGAACTTTAAAAAAAAATGTTTAAAAAATGATTTATTTTATTAACTAAATTTAAATATTCTATGTTGATAACAACGAAATCTGTAATTTTGAATTACAATTGTTTATGTAAATATACTTAATTTTGTTACAATTTAATTAACTTGATTAAAAGTATTATTTATTTTGTATCGTCTTAAAATGGATATTCCTCCACACATTAAAGAAGCTGCACAAAATGTGATAACAATTTGTTACCGACAAAATCTTCGGATCGGTACTGGAAACCACGATCTTGTTAACTGGTGTTCTAAAAATTCAGCAAGCATCTACAATAAGTATGTTTTATTATATACAGGACACTGCATTTGCAGAAATAGTGGAACGGCATTAGTAAGTCGGGGAACTAATATCACGTAGTTGAAAAGGACAGTGCTGTTGCCGAAGAATACATAGAAGACTCCTTGACACCTAAAATCGCAATAGACAATCAACGAACAAGACAATGTAATTCCATACCACAGTGTTCCATAAGTTTTGCTAATGTCGATAGCATTCAACCAAATTGTAACGTTCGAAACTTGCAATTCAACTTAAATGATGCGAGTTTACTTTATATAAATTGTTCAAACTGCACAATTAACTTTAATTTAAATAAGTAAGTTTCTTATAATAAATGATAGAGATGTTAATATGCTGTTGATTAAGCTAAAAGTTACAATTTAAAGTTATCGATGTTTCATATACATAGGTATACTTACTTGATCGATATAAGTTTGTGATTTTTAATTTTGCGGTTGCCTTTATCGTAATATTGAAATTAGTTTGCATTCGTTATTACAAAAGTCGTTATAGGTAATTTAGAGTAGTATAATAGTTAACCAAGTTCATAAAATAATAATTTTGACACAAATGACATGACACATATAAACTCTTAGTATAAACTATTGTAGTTAGAGGAAGTACGGCCAACTTCTAGTTATAAAATTTTACTACATCTAACCTTGACTTTACCGGCCTAGTCCGGAAAAGTAATTTTTCCGGCCGATTATATTGCTTGTAAAATACGTCAAAACGGACGGAGGCATAAAAAAATATTTGTATAATAGTTACATATAACAAAAGCAAAATATTACACTTTGTATGCTTATAAGTATTTTATCGTATCTGGGTTCTACATATAAATTCAGCAAACACCCCTAATACAAATATGAGTTGAAAAAGGAAGCTTATCAAAAACAATAAAAACAATTTTTATAAACTACGTTAAAAAATTATTTTTTTAAATGCGTTAAAGTAAAGAAAATGGTTGCTAATTTTTGATTTATTTGATACATTGATATTATCATTTTTTTTACTTTTTAAAATTCTGTTGAACTTAGCAATATCATATTTTTAATATTTCCGTTTAATTTTTCTTACATTTGAAAAAATATGTTTTTTTAGTCATCAACTAATCAAAACTACATAAGGTTAATTCAAATAAACTATATAAATAAAAATAACAGTGTTAAAGTAGCAACTAGTTACAGATATACACTGATTCAGAGCGTTTTTGTTTAAACGGTATGAATATTTTCTACTTAAATAAAGGTATGTCAAGTTTGAAATATTTAATGATAAAAACGGTTGGTCTTTCACTTAATTATTACTTAACAGAAACCAATTCCGGTAACATGTCTTACACCTGAATTTGTTGTTAATATTTGTTTGCAAAAACACTAAGGAGTTTTTATATTTTTTGTTTTAAAGCATAACAACAGTTTTGTTGCAGTTACTCAATATTTATAAGTACTTTTAAAAAAACGACCTTTATTACATTGTTATTTAACATTTCAATATTATACTGAGTAAATCACTTTTGGTTGTAATTTTATATAATATCTGCACACATTGTAAATGTTATTGCTTGTTAATTGATCTGGTTTTAATTGTATGGGAAGTTTAAACTACGTCAGAAAACGTCTTCTAAATAAACTACCAAATTCTGCAAAATTGCTTATCCTACCTAAAGGTGAAATATAATTTCTTATTAAACATTTATTAATGCTATGTAATAATATTGTTTTTTTCAATAAACTGAAAACTTGATTAAGTACACTTTACAGCTGCACGAAACGTCGCTATTCTCTTTTTATTCTAACTATGCAACACTTTCATCAAATTTCAAGTTTTCACACTGATTTAAACAACAATGTATATATGAATAATTAAATCAATTAGATAAACAACTCAAAAATGTTTGTATAAAAGTGTAAACGTAATTACCTATTATAATGCTAATGTATTGTTATATTATGAGTGTCTCATTTTTATATGTTTTTATTATTATACGTCCCTTCTTGAAAGCATTGTCTTAATTTTAACACACAAAAATTTTAAACGAGAGTTTCCATTATCTTGTTATATATAAACTTTAATCTTTATTGCTTTTTTCAACATTTCATTTTTAAAATGTCACGTTTATGTATTTTATTAAAATAATAATTTTATTCACCGAATTGAGGTGACAACCGTTAAGGACGGCTTCGTTTAGTTGAATTTAAAGCGATTTCATGCTTGTTAGTCTAGTAACTGTGTGTGAATAATAAAAACCATGTTAAAGAAAATAAATAATACAAATATATACGCAACGAACTAATTATACAGCGATATCAACAATAATGTTTTTAACTATACGTATCAAATTTGCCAATGTATAAAATTTTTTAATTAATTTTTTCATTTAATAAAATAAAAATGTGATTCAGTAAACAACCTCGAGTAAACAATGAAAAATCTCTTTAAAAAATAAACGTAAACATTTATATATGCTACGGTTAAAGTATTTACTTGGCTAGTATATAAACTAGTTTGATAGTATACAAACTATCCAACTGCCTGGTTATTTTGATGAAAAATCATATTTTCACTAAAATAGCTACGAGTAATGACTGGTTTGTATACTATCCAGCTAGTTTATAAGCTATACAAAATAGTTTGTAAACTATCCACATTAGTTGGATAAAGTGTGAAACTGATATTAATAGTAATACATAATAACCATCGAGTTGGTTAGTATGTAAACCAACCAACGCGAGTTGGTTATTATATAAACCAACCAATTCTCTTTGGGTAATTTAGTGGGGTTATGTTTTGTCAAGTGTTGTGTGTTGTGACGGTGTACAGTTCTGTCTTGTGAAATTTGTTTAAGAATACGTATCGGGTTGTTATAAATGAATCAATAGCAACAATGAGAAAACCTATTCTTAGACGTTTACGACCAAAAGTCGCAAAATTCAAAATTAATGAATGCTAGCGATTATAGTGAACTTTTGCAACGTATCAAGAGAATACGCGAAACTGGACCTGACAGTAGTAACAAGAGTGATTATCATGTTATAAATACTTATGATTTACAAAGAATCGAATCATCTTATGTAATTCTACATAGAAGATCTGGAAAGATTATTTTACGTTTTTGACTAAGGATTTTACTATCCTAAACTAAATTAACCCTAGAAAATTTGTTGAGTAATACACAACTGTACACCGTCACAACACACAACACTTGACGAAACGTAACCCCACTAAATTACCCAAAGAGAATTGGTTGGTTTACATAATAACCAACTTGCGTTGGTTGGTTTACATACTAACCAACTCGTTGGTTATTATGTATTACTAGCAATATCAGGTTCACACTTTATCCAACTAATGTGGATAGTTTACAAACTAGCCAAAAATGCTAGTTAATTTGTGTAATTTCCTTGTGGTTTGAGTTTTAGCGATAAATTTTGTATAGTTTATAAACTAGCTGGATAGTATACAAACCAGCCATTACTCGTAGCTATTTTAGTGAAAATATGATTTTTTATCAAAATAACCAGGCAGTTGGATAGTTTGTATACTATCCAACTAGTTTATATAGTAGCCAAGTAAATACTTTAACCGTAACATATACATAGTAAAGAATAATAAGTTAGTAAGTTCTCAGAATACTATGAAATCTCTAAGTCTAAAAATAGTAAGGACTAGAAATAATTAACACAACTTAGCTAGAAAAAAAGGTTTCAAACCTGTTAGCGGAATTAATAAAGTGAACGGTTAATTCGAACATATATATTAACTCAAAAACTTGTTATTTGATACCTGTTTTTGTCATATCCGGTTTTTGAATACTCTAACTTCAAGTATGCGCGGCACACTACTTTAGATCAAATTTTCATTAAAAAAAAACCATTACAATTTAATCTTAATTTAATATATGCCATTACCACTTAATCCATTTGAATAAAAATTTAATTATTTACTACCTCTACATGTCTAAACCTTTCTGTCAAGTTTGGTCACAAAATTCCTACCTTTTCTTAGTCGATGTCATAGAGTATAAGAAACAATAAAATAAGATAAAAACTACAGCTACAACTATTACAAAGAATTGTAGAAGAGCTAGTAGTTTAAGTACATTGGTAGAATGAACATTAAAAGACAGACACAAGTATAAAAAACGAAGATGAATAGATAAACCACTAAAAACTTAGCAATGCATGGCTTTAATTTGTTACATTATGTTCTAGTTTATTTAATTAGTTGTCAAAATTCTTTTAATTAATTTTAAGCTATTGTTATTGAGTAGGACAAATTACAAGAAAAAACGTAGATCAATGAACTAGATAAGTTATCTTCTGGAAACCGGGGGAAACAAAAATGAATACGGAAATATCGTAAGCATGGTGAATAGACGACATCAAAACTATTTTAAGAAGTTAGTAGATAACGCCGTGGAGCGACAGAAAAACACTGAAATAGATAAATAAAGGCTTATCTCCAAAAATGAAAATATAAAAGCCAACAAGAGGAAGAAGAAGGTATTCGTACTATTTGTTAAGTTAAATAATGCAACATTTACATACTAGTAAAGTTTATTTAAAACGTAAATTAATTATCAGTGATATTAAAACTGTCTTACGTGAAAAAAATCGCAATTTTGTAACGAAACGAGATAGACTCTGATTTCTATTTGCTTGAAGTTTTCGAAGTAATGAATTTTAATAAGCTTAATTAAAAAAATATATTAATTCTCAGAAGATAGAAGCAATTCAAGCAATTATTTTATAGTCAAGAGAAGTGTGCAAAAACCGAAAATAACAGACAACTCTATGAATACCAAAATAGAAAACATAGACAAATTAAAACAGAACAAAATTCGAGAATCATAAAAACAAACCAGAACAAAAACTATGAGAAAGAAGAAACTGTTTAAAGATTACAGAAAAAAATAAACTAAGAAGTGTCGAAAGAAAAATTATTAATAGATCATCAAAAAAAAAAAACATTTACAAGTTTCAGCATAAAATTTTGATAGTGCAATTTTGTGATCAACCTACTACAAACAGTTTGAAACCGCAGCAACTCCTAATGGTTAGAAAAACAAGCAGAAAACGACGTCTTTAATAGTAACGTTACGTAGAGAAGTACTTTGTTTTGTCAGACTGTCTTTGACCACTTCTAAAAAATTAAGAACTGCTAATCTCACGTTTAAAAATGAGATATGGAGATGCTTATTTGCAACAGGTACATCAAGCAAATTGATTTCATAAAGCTACAAAGAACCTGTAGTCTTTGAGACTGACGTTATTAGACAAACATGGCTTGCTATCCAAATTTTTCTAAGCGTTCTTAAAAACAACAAAACACAGCAGGTGTAACGATTAGCGCGTTTTAAGACGCTTTTTGCTGTGCTGCAGAAGTACCCACGCAAACGCAAGAACTTTTTAAAGAAATAATGCAACGAATGACTTTTAAAATAACGATGATGTGCTAAAACTGCGGAAAAGTGGGCTACGTACAACGACGCTGTACAATACCCAAAAGTAGAGTATAAATAATCTGGAAAGTTAAAATAGATAGCTTAAATCGGGTAAAAGTCGACGTTAATAAACAAAGTTGCAAAATTACCATTGAAATTGCATCGCCTTTGGATCAATTGAACTGTATTTACTTTGATGGAAAAGTCATTGGACAAAATGCTCAGTTACTGGTATATCAAAAAAGACCATCACTTGCCCTGACATATAACTAGAAAATAAAAATATATTAGCGGTAACACGATTTTGATTGGTGAATAAGTACCTACACACTGACCAGTCAAAATAACAATTGGTTCCGGAAATGGAGTAGGTAGTTAATCATCAAGTGCTAGTAGTCGACATTACATTCACGGTGAAGACATTTGTTTTCATTCGTCAGAGAAAGTAGCTATGCTAAATGTATTGAGTGTCGATGTTATTGTGCTTGGAAAGCGTGGTAATGGCACGCTTATATAAAAATTTCCGAAAAAGTTACATTTACGGTATTGAACCAATGGAAAAAGACTTAGTTAAAATAAGACTAATTGGCAAAACTTTAGTACTTATGAAAAATATAATGTCAATTAAAATCTTGAATTTTCAATTGAACTGTGATAGGGCAATATACGTCAGTATCCCAAATTGTAAGATGCGTAAACTCTAGTAAAGCTATGTCTCTAAATAGGGCTTACAACAACTATTAAAACTGATAGGCATAATTATTACGTGTCAGAATCTTAGTCATGACCATCTGGTCAAAATTAAAATGATCTAGCTTTATCAAGATATGCTTCTGCTAAAAAGATGTTCTAAAAGGAGAACTAACGTAGTAAAACAACACTTATATCAAGTTCCTATAGTAAAACAATAAAAATCCACAGAAATAGTAACGGAAATGAAAGACCAAGTGTTTTTTTTTTGCTTAAATTAGAAACAATTTAACAAAGTGACACAAAAGGACAGTTACCTTATATCAAAAATTGACGATATTATTAGACAGGATCTTAGTGCTCACCACGTTGAATTTAAAGAATGGTTACTGGTAGGTGGAATTAAACCTTAAAGACTGTGAAAAGATAGCTTTTACTTTTGGAACTAGTCTGTGGCATTACTCTGTTATATTTTTTCGTCTGTGTAACATTCTTTTGACGTTCAAAGGTTTGATGAAAACAATTGTGCAAGAGCTGTCTTCGAAAGTTTGCTTGGTTTATCTGATCACCGTGATTGTGGTTGAAAAGTCGTTTAAAAAACCTAAAAAATATTTTTAATATTTTTTTTTTTGGCAGAATTGACTAAAGAAAGAGTATAATTTAGATGGAATAGAGATTGCAAAAACACTTCCGTCAACTAAAACAGACATTTAGATGGAAGGTGAAAAATTTGTTTTGGATACTAACGCAAGTAATTTGGATATAGATGCAGCTCTTTCACAGGTTCAAAATAGACAAGATTGCGTATTTTAACAAGATTTTGTCCAGATTAAAGAGATCTAGTAGTAGTGATATAGTAGAATTTGATAGGTTCATAAGCATGTACGGAAGTTTTGGAAAAACTAAGTTTGGAGTTACCAGTGAGATGCAACAAGACCTGTATCAAACACCGGGAGAAATACGCCATTGCATACTGTGCGAGTAAAGACCCTGGAATGACTAGGAAGATTGATGTAACCTTTAAAAAAAGTTTGTTGAATGAACTAAGAAAACAGCAATCGGCTACCGGCGATGCCCGACGCCTTGATTTTCTACCTGGCCACCAAAAAGTTTTTATGTAAAAAACTGTTATACGAAAATATATGACGAACATTATCGAGTCTTAAAAGAGAAACGAAGTTCTATAGCATTAAAAAATTAGCAGTACTCGAACTTGGTTGCGGCTTAAAATAATTGTATTCGAAGACAGTCGTCTTCTAAGAAACAGACATTCAAGCGTTGCAGTTATCTACGCAAAACATCTGACTAGAAAAATCCTAATAACTGCTACTTCTACACTAAAGAAAAATTCCAAAAGAGACAGAGCTGCTGCTATCACCATGACTATTTTATCGATGCCACGTTCAGCTTTCTGGCTTAACACAAATCAGTTTTATGGAAGAATTAGTGAAATTATTCGAAGATTTTGGGATTATTCGAAGCAATTTACAAAAAAATACAAAATATTTTAGACAAAAATAGAGCATAGTATAAATCACAAACGACGGAAAACATGGTCAGTCTTAAAAGGAATCAAGTGCTGCGTTAAATAAATAAATGTTCATTTGGTGTTATCGCGTGTGTAGATAAATAAAAGTACTTTATGATTATAAGCGACTTTCGGCTTAGACCGCGTCGTAGTTAAACAGCCAGACTTAGGCTTGGACCTAGTCTCTTCTTGACAGCCAAAACAAGAAGTAGAACTTGGCCTTTGCCGTATTGTCGTTTGTAAACCCAAACAGACGTTTTGCAAGACATTGCAGCTTGCATCTTCAGAGTGATAAATGTCACTGAAGATGGAAGCTACAATGCAATGTCTTCCGAAACTTCAGTTTGTTTAGGTTCACGAACGACAATACGGCAAAGACCAAGTTCTACTTCTTGTTTTGACTCTCAAGAAGAGACTAGAACCAAGTCTAAGTCTAGGTGTTTAACTACGACGCGGTCTACGCCGAAAGTCGCTTATAATCATAAACATAACAACCGCAAAAGCTTAAGATTTTAAAAGTTCTTTATATGTGTCTGACTTTTTTTCTAAATTAATTTAAAAAAATAGATTTTACAGAAACCTTACATTAGGGGTAATAATATTTATAAATATATTATAGTATTCAATACGTTTGTTAAAATGATTTCTGTACCTTGACGTACACATTAAAAATTACTGACGTTTTTATAAAATTGTATTTAAAAATATTTTAATAAAACGTAGTTTTTTGTTGTTGATTATTATTTACCGATACACAAATTAAGTTATTATTATTATATATTATAAATCACCAGTAAATCTTAAAAATACCATTACTTACATAAAAAAAATGATAACAAATATCAGTTTTTTTGTAAAAGTATATTGTTAAACTTAATGCATTTCGATCTCTTGTTATTTTATCTTATAAATGTGAATTTGTTCAACAGTCCCTTGTTGGTGTTTATGTAGATAGTGTACCTACCGTCTGCATTACCATAGAAGTTTATGCTTTTTCTGATACATTTACGTGGTTCTAAAGAGATTTCAAGTCAATTACTAAAATAGTATGCCTTTTCCAACACAACTCTGCTTTGCTACATTTTAAATTTTTTTGTAATTAAAAAAAGGTACATTGAAATTACCTGTAATTTACTAAAATAAAAATATTGCTTGTGTAAAAGCAGTTATAAACAAATGTTTGTTTATAGTAACAAATGTATTTTAAAGATTATAGAACTAATAGAACTTTTATTTATACATATTATTTATATATTTTTTTCCTTAATTCTATTTTGTGTAATATAATCTTTATTATAACATTAATATCAGTATAAATGTAGAAGTTTTTAAGAATATTATAATAAATAAGTTGTCTTAACTTACGTAGACCAAACTAAAAATGTAAACCATAAACGGTTATTAAACTTACGATTATGTTTGTATTATCCAAGCAGAAAATTATAAACTTTTGTTTATAGCATCGATGCTGTATCCTTACAATTTCCACATCGTCGGTGAAAACTGTTATAAATTTAATACAAGTAAATTGAGCGTTAAAGTATTCTAAAGCATTTTGTTGTTAAATTTTCAACGACGATTTTTACAAAATGAAATTAAAACACGTTAATTTATTTATGCATTTTTGGTTTTTAAATTAACGAGTTGTGTTTTAAGGTTTAAAAAAATTGTTATTGATTTAAAAAATAAATAATAAACAAATGATTAAGAAATAAAAAACACCGCTCAATTTTAAAAAAAGATTAATTGTCAGTGCTTTACAAGTCAAATAAAAACCCCAAGCATAACTGTAATGAACGCTCGCAATCAAGTAATTACAAATGCTAAAAGTTTGCTTGAAACGTTCATTAATAAAGAACAAGACGGAAATTAAAAGATTATATTTTCTATTTTTTATTCACACATAATTTAGTTTTGCCGTTGAGTTTCTTTACTTTTGGATTTTTGTTGTAATTATTATTATTATTATTAAATTTAATTTTAATTGTCAGTTTTACTTGTTTTTTAAACTTTGTTAAAGTAAAAAATAATTTATGCATTTTTTTAAAATTTTTATTTAAGTATTTTCCTTAAATATATTAAAAAATTAAGATACAAGAACACTTTTTTTAAATATATAAATTTATTTATGTTAGTTCCATATTTAATTTTTACATTTAAGGGTCTTTTAATAATCTAACATAATATGTAAGTATATAAAATGAAAAGGAAATTCCAATTATATAAACCGCTTCTACAAATGAAATTATAAAATGATGTTTGATAATTCCCTAGATATTTACAAAGTTCTATGTTATATTCTAAAATTTTGCTACTGCCTGAGACAACACTAAAATTATTATTCTTATTATAGGTAATTTCATTATCTTTACTATTTAGTTATATGTTATTTTTATTTAATTTACTTTGAAACCAATAATACATTACCATTAGAGCAATGTTTATGTTTATTAAAATAAATCTTAGAAATGCAAAAGATTTGTAAAAATATTATGTTTAATAATGCTTTAAAGACACAATTTGTATAATCACATTATATTTCGTATGGAATTTAATCGATTTTGCAAGCATATGAATTTTTATTTGGTTGAATCAGTCGAAACGTGTCTTTTTTTCTTTAGTACAAATTTGTTTTTGTATACGTAACAATTTTGTATATATTATATATTTGGTTATTATACTTATTCTTGGTTTCGTCAAGTTTGCTTTTATGTAGGTATTATATCTATTTGATGATTACAAGTTATTCAATTCGTGTACTTTCAAGTACTTAATTGATTTATTCAATTTTTTTAAAACGTTATTAATGGTTTTTAGTTGTTCTTTAACTGCACATGTTTCGTGTTTGTTTCGTTTTTAGTTGTTTTTTTTTGTTGTTGTTTTGTTTCTAAGAACATCTAAAAGACTAATTAAACATAACAATTCCTGCTACTTTGTTATAGATAACTTTAAATCTAATTTAAAATTAGTTACTATTGCAAAAAGAGTTTTAGTAAAACAAACATATCAAAATTTCTTACGTTTAAACACTGGGGTGCTTTAAAACTGTTCTTAAAACAATGACCATTTTTAAAAGTTATATTTTTAATTTACACATATAATAAGTGATATATAACAAATGACCTTATTATTATTTCAAATAAGTTTGAAATGTGCAATTCTTATTATTTGATATTTCAGCAGTTTCCAGTTTGCTATTACTTGTTTTAGTTATTGTAGGATCGCCAGTATTAACTGACGATGATGACATAGTAGTCGTGTTAACAATCCTAGCAATACACTTTAAAATTCAATTTGTTCATAATACAAATTGAAAGAGCATCTACGACGAAGCGTTAATCTCAACAAGTTGCTTGATGCACTTCCTATTAGCGTACTTAAAAAAACTATCTGTAGCTACATTTTTGGGACGTAGAAAAAAGTATTTGTTAAACAACTTAACATATTCTATAGCAGAATCGTCAATGATAGCAAATTTTTGACTTTCTTTAGTTTTCAATTAACAGATCTTAATGATTAAAACAGAACTTTTCTTTACCGCTTTTATAAACGCATGTAGCGTGTGAAAAGATGCTAGATCTACCTCATTTCTGAGTTTTAATATTGCTTGTAATTTTGAATGTATGTATACACCATAAAGTCGAGAATTTATGCACACTAAACTGTCATAAAACATAAAATATAAAAAAAGTGCGTGCTACAATTGGCTAATTTAATGAGAGTAAGGAGTAGTATTCAATAAAATAGTGAAGTAAAAAGGTGTAATAAGTGTCAAACAAGGGAATAGAAGAAAATAAGGTAGGGAGCTCAAAAGTAGTTTTGGCGTCAACTGACAACGCAACGAACAAATTAATATCAAGCAAAATTTCGAATATACGTTTAATCGGCGATTCATAGGTAAACAACGAGCAAAGACGGGCTTAAGAAAAAGTCAAATAAATTTTAATAAACAAATAAGTAAAACAAATCGCGCATAAAAAATAGTATATGATGTAGGAAAATTCAATAACATAACACAACGCCGATAAGAGAGAACAATTTACAATGGGTCGACCACAATAGACTAATTTGCGCGGCAAAGAAGTAGTGGCTTAGAGATCATAGAAGGAAAATGTAGCAAGGAAAAAAAATACTAGCAGAGATCAACGAAAAACTAAATAAATTAAATGATCTAGACAAAAAACGGAAGACATCAACGAAAAATTAGATAAAATAAATAACGAAATCAAACAATTAAAGATAAAAATGAAGAAATGCAGAAAGAAAATGAGGAACTCAAGATAGTAATAAACTCACAAAACACGCAAATTAAGATACTGGAAAAGAAGATAAGGAAAAAAAATATAATACAAGAAATAGACGAAAAATGCAACAAATTAAAACTAGAATTAAAAGAAAAAGTAAAAGCAATTGTCAGAGACATAGAAATTAAAATAGAAATGCAAAAAGAAATACAAGAAATTATAAGATTAGGAAGGAATGAAGAGGGAAACATGAAAAACAGACCAATAAAAAAGCAGGAAATAATGAAAGCCGCAAAAAACCTAAAAAGAAAAAAAATTAGATAAGCACAGACTACCCAAAACAAACACAAGAAAGAAGAAAAGGAATAGTAAAACATATGAAAGAAG
This sequence comes from Aquatica leii, assembly GCA_035610365.1. Classification (NCBI taxonomy): domain Eukaryota; kingdom Metazoa; phylum Arthropoda; class Insecta; order Coleoptera; family Lampyridae; genus Aquatica; species Aquatica leii. The sequence continues at coordinate 207,546,883 of CM069432.1, read as the reverse complement.
CAAGAACCATGGAATACAATGCAAAAATACGGTATAACAAATTACAAGTTGAAAACAAAATCTACACACTAAAGCAATTAGAGACGATGGAATTAGTAGAGGAAATAAATTAAAAAAAGACCAAGAAACTAATAAAAGAAAAAAGTAATAATGGAAAAAAATAAAAATAGGCACAAAAATTTGAAAACAAAAACGACTAGTGAAATATCTTCCAAGGAACATGACGAAGACAAGGAAATGATAATACAGGCGAGAACAATAATATATACTGGACGACGTCCAACAAACTTACAAAGGAAAACATTAAGATAATCAACAAATAAACGACCGCTTGGAAAAAAGAACTAAAGAAAAAAAATATGGAGGAAATACAACTGTAAAAATTGGAACATAGCGTCAATAAGAAATAAAGAACATGAATTAGCACAAGAAATAGAAGACTTCAAAATGCAGCTGATAGAAATAAGCGATACAAAGAAAGGAGGAAATGGAAAACTAGAAATAGGAAAATGCATTATATTTTACTCTGGGGTGCAGATGTATATAAAACTAGAAATGGAAAAAACTTGGTACACGAAACAAGACATATCGTAGCGCGACAGTTCGTAACCCCAAAAATGGCAACGGACAGTTCGTAACGCCATCAATTCGTAACGCCGACACTTCGTAACATCGACAGTTCGTAACTACAAGTATTCGTAAAGGTATAATCCGTAACGCCAAGATTGAATTCTTTTGTTTATTTTTGTTAACGTGGAAAGCAATTTATAGTTGCAATTGAACTTACGATTATGAATTTAACGGACCAACATCAGGATAACCATTTTTAACTCATTTCATATTTTGTGGAAACATAAATTTTGAAAAATGTGTCTTAAAATAAATATAATCTACCTGTAACAGGAAATATAATTAAAGTTTGTCCCTTTTAATGTTCTTTAAATTGCCATATACCTAGATAAAGTAATAACAATGTAATTAGTAAATTCTTTAGGCCAAATGACAATCTTTGGAAATTTCCAACTTTCTAAGTAAACATTCTGTAAATGAAAGTATGGAGTTAGGTAGGTACTAATTATTGTAATAAGCCTTGTCATTGGTTATAGCTAATAAGAGGAATGTCTTCAAACATATAAATTGAGAAACATTAGTGATCTTCTAACCAGTATCTAGAGTTTTTGAATAATAATTCTAAGAAGTTTAATATGGCAAATGAACTTACGTATAGTCTTAGTTCGCGTGGAAAACGTACTCTTATATACCAAAATTTTGAGTTTATTCAAAATAGAGTAACCGAATCTGGAATTGTGCATTGGAAGTGTCGGAACAGTTATAATTACAAGTGCAAAGCAATTGTGCATACGAAGGGTGCCAATATCATCAAATGCAACGAAGAACATTCACATATTGTACAACATTTTGCAACAGATGCAGGAAAGATGGTAAATGAGATGAAAACAAATATGAAAAATCTTGGAGCAACACCTAAAATTGTCTATAGTACAAAACTTCTTAAAACAAATGAGAGCGTTAAATTAGTACTACCAAAAAAAACTTTAATTTCAAGAACACTTCAGCGTGCCAAACAGAGAGAAACAGATGTCGTACCTGCTACTCCCAACAACATGAATTTTATACTTCCTGAAGAATACAACAACTTGCTATTACATGACAGTGGATCTGATGATCCTAATAGAATATTAATATTTAGACATGAACAGTTATTAAACTTGTTAGTGACACATCAAAGTTGGTTAGCCGATGGAACTTTCGAAGTTGTACCTGAAATATTTTTCTATACGTTCTAACTGATGGTATAGCATTTCTGAACTGCGAAATAAGACTGATGTATCGAAGATAAAGTTAAAAAACCTGACTCCCCAACTTTAAATCCTGATTCGTTGCCTACTTGATTTTGAAAAGACCGCAATCAATTCTTTGCTGAATTTTTGCGTTACTGCGAAATAAGACATTTAAATCAATTAGTGATCGAAAGATAGAAATTGGTTTAAAACGTGAATTTAATTGTAACGTAGAAAATTTTGCAGTATGCGTTGTTAAGGTGCTAACTTCGATATCATTACTCTTATAGAAGACTGCAATAACTGCATGCATATTTACAAGTCGCTGAATTTCACTAGAATTGGACGACAGAACTGAAGATGCTTTTTTCCATTTTGAAATACGAATATTAGAGGTCGTGTATCCGGAGAAGATGGGCTGTAGGCAGATCCAGCATTTAAACATATGGAATCATCGTCAACGTAGAAAATGGTTTGGCCAGTATAACGTTAGAAGGTGCTATTCACTTCAATCTTTATTTCAATGTGCCCATCTCCAATAATGTGGAAATTTTTGATGGGTTTGTTGCAGAAGTTACTTTACAACACACATATTATTTGCAATGAAAGTGGTCATTAAGAATGCCGCATCGTTTGACATATAAACAAATAAAAGAGCGTATAGTTAGAGCGTCCAAGTATCGATGTTGAACGACGATTGACATTTCTAAGAAATATAGCCCTACATCATACTTTAATTAAATACAGCAGATGGTTTAAAATTGTATGCCAGGACTACTCAACAGATGTTAGAAGGCATAAATTGTCACTTCAATCTTTATTATAACAATGTGCCCATCCACAATGTGGAAATTATTGAAGTGGGTTTGTTGCAGACTTTTTTACAACACACATTATTATTCAGACTTAGTTTTACTACTAGAAGTGATTATTCAACATAAGAATTTTAAAAACGTAAAACACTTACATACATATTCTTTAGAGTCACATTAACAAAAATATGTGTGAAATATGTTTGTAAAGTGGTCTTGAAAAAAAAAACCCTATTTTTAGTGTAAGGAAAGTATGCAAAATGCATTTTTTATCTAAATCCAGTAATGCTGAACTTAAAAACTAAATGTTGAGTTACGAATTATACCGTTACGAATAGTTGTGGTTAGAACTATCGATAAATTGTATTAATTTATTATAACGAAATACATTGCCATTATCTGAAACTGTCGCGTTTTATATGTCATGGATTTTCATTAACATTCAGACTTAGTTTACTTAACTTTAAAGTGATTATTCAACATAAGAGGATTGCTATATGAAACTGTAAAGCACACTAGATAAAATAAAAAAAGAGTGTTAAGGCAGAACTAATATAGAGGAAAATAGAGCAGATAAAGAAAAAGAATTATATTAGAAAAGTAATAAAAAACTTAAAGTATGCAGATTTGAAAATAATGTACAAAAAAACAGATAGTGAATTTGACAGAATCGAAAGAGAGAGAAATGTAGATGAAATCTAGAAGACCGATGGAATAAATTTAAAGATATAATACTATAAATAGCAAAAGACATATGCGGAAGATCAAAAGTCAATAAACATAGCAAGAGAACAACAGCTTGGTGGGATGCAGGAATAAGTTCAAAGAAATAAAAAAGCATAGAAACAATATACAACGCAAAGTTGAAACAAGACAGAATAGAATACACAGATATAGTAAGAATTGACAAAGAAAAGAAAAAAAAGCTAGGAAGTTAGAAAGTAAATAATAAAAGATTCTGGAGTAAAATAAAGGCCTTAAGAGGTATAAAAAGAAAAGAGATAAAAGGCATAAAAGACAAAAATAACATTATAAGAACAAACTTAGAAAAAATAATAGAAACTTGGAGAAAACACTATAACGATAAATATGATAAAGAGAAACGAGCAATACAGACGAGGGGGATGGACATGCAATATAAAACGAATAACAATAATATCTAGACAAAAGCAATTAGCATAGATTAAATAGAAGGACTAAAAAAAATCCTGATAGGAAAAGAGGGTGGTGCAGGCAATATAGATCTAAAGATGGTAAAATGGTTAGGCAAAGAAAGAAAAAAATGGTTGCTGAAAGTAATGAAGGAAGCGTAGAAAACAAACGTGATACCGAAAGAATGGAATGAAAATTTGATAGTACCAATTCACAAAACAGGGGATGAATTTGAGTGCAATAACTATAGAGATATATGCTTATCATCAGTGGCATTTAAACTGTACACAAAAATGGTAGAAGGCAGATTAAGAAAAGACAAAAAAATTGGGAGAAGAACAATCAGCACTTCGAAGAGAGAAACACACTACGGATAATATTTTCATACTGAGAAACTTAATAGAAAGAAGAAATGAAATAGGATAAGAACTATGCATTATGCTCATTGATCTTAAAGCGGATTCGATCTGAATTGACTGAAATAACATATGGAAAGTCATGGAAGAACTAAAAACAAATCAGAAAATTATAAAAGTAACTAAAAGTACATAGAACAAAGTAAAAGGAAAAGTACAAATGGGAGGAAAAGGATCAAAATATTTTGATAGAAATAAAGAAATTAAGCAAGGAGATAGCCTTATCCCAACAGTATTTATATTAATGATGGACAAAACAGTTAAAAATACTAAGGAAAGGGTATAAAAACTTTCAGTTATCTATAGAATACACAAATATGCTACCAAGGACTGTTATACGTGGATAATAATAAATATTACCCAAACAACACATTGGTACAAAAAACGTCTAAATGTCCGGCTAATAGACGTTTATTTGACATAAAAACGTTTTTAAACGCGTTATTAATGTTTATTAGACGGACATTTAGACGTTTTTTGTACCAATGTGTTGTTTGGGTAGTGGCGAATACACAGAATAAATTACTGAACATTTGAGTAGAAGAGATAGAAAAGATGAATATAATTATTAATACCAACAAATGTAAATACATAAAGATAGGTAAACAAGAGAAAAATATAAGAAATAGAGACTCAATAATATGCAAAGGTGGGCAAACTATGGCAAAATAGACCTCAAGATACAGAACAAAGGACAAAGTTTCAAGTATACAACTCTATCAGCATAACAATGTTACTATGCGGTAATAAAACATGGGTAACCAATAAAAACACAAAAACACGATAAATGCAGCTGAAATGAAAAAATAAAGAAGAATTGCGGAAAAGACAAAAATGGTTTATATAAGAAGTGCTTGTATTAAGAATTAAGGCAAATACCCATAGAAATAAAAATGAAGAAGAGAAAACTGAATTGGTATGGACACCTAATTAGAATGAAACAGATCAAGCTGGCAAGAAAGAAGATGGAACTGATAAAAAAGATAGAGACAGAGGGAAGTAAAACACTACAGCAAATGAAGAAGATGGCCGCAGACCAGAAGAAGTAGAAGAAATGAATAAATGAAGTTTAATGAATACCACCTCCGACGCTCCAAAAGGGCATACGTAGATAACGAAAAGAAGAAGAAGATTTTTTGAAGTTTTTGAGTTTTCCGTAGAGTGCTTTCTTCAAACTGGTGTATTTTTTACAGCACACATTTCAAAAACCCCATATCTACATAGAAACGTAAGCAACAAATGTTAACGAATATCCATATCACTTTCCCTAATGATACAAATTCAAAATTAAAATGCTGATTTGAAATACAGACTTCAGTTATATTTTTCGCATTATGATGCAATTGTAATAAAAAATAGAGTATGATACGCGTGTAAAAGTGCCTTTAAAGCACGTGCAACCAGCTTAAAAGCACAACGCAAAGCTTCTACACTTGTATCATAATTTACTATTTTACTATGTGTAGTAGTTAAGTACCTATAAAAAAGTACATTTTTGAAAAAAAATTGATTTTACGTACACCTTTTCTTTAACCAAAAGCCGAATTATTCCTAACTATAACAATTGAGAATGATTATAAAATCATGTAATTTGACATCACGACTCTATTTTTGAAGTAGAGAAAAAACAAAAAATAAAACTCATTATTTTATTTTTTTTTCTAAGAAACTGTTCACAAGAATATATACCTACAGCAAGTATTTACAAAAAATAGAAAAAAGTGCGTAGCTAAAGTTGCTAGCGGCTAAAGAGGTCAACTAGCTACTGCAATGTGCTGCATGAGTACATGTTCCTTCAATTTTTCCTTGTAAGAGAATGAAAAAATTAGTGAATTGGATGCATTGAGAAACATTACCACTTTTTTCTGAATTAGGTTTTATAAATTCTGAATTATTTCTTGAATGGATGAAGCATTTTCAAAACCATGTTAAAGCTTCCAAAAATCCTCCTGCTTAATTAGTATTGGATAATCATTCATCTCACCGAAGCCTTAATCTTATCAAATATTGCCGTGAAAATTCCATTTATTTTTTATCGTTGCCTTCGCGTTCTAGACATAAAATGCAGCCATTGGATAAAGACTAAAAACTGCATACAGCCAAACAACTGATAATTAGTTAATTACTAATCCTAGCTAAGTTATTACTCAAAAACAAGTAGTCGGTTTGTTTAAAAAGACATATTACAAAGTAAGCTACAGGCTGGTGACATTCCCATAGAATTAGATAAGATTGCTAAAGAGGCTGAAGTCTTTGAAATTAGTTTTAATGTTTCTACAGGATTGCCTGTAAATGCTTGTAAATACTGACTTCAAATTTAAAAAACACTAATGTTCCAGGGACAGATGATCTAAATAAATTTAAAAAATGTTTATATGTCAAAAGCCGTATGAAACCTGGATCTTCCACAACCGAAAACGAAGAAAGCTATCATGAAAACATTCCAATTTCTTAATGTAGCAACAAAGTTATTCAATAGAAACAAGATAAGCTCCTGTAAAATCAGAAGCGTAGATATATATCCAAAATGTAGTCAAACGACGCAAATCTAAAAACCTTAAAGTCAAAAATCATAAATATTAACCAGCATACTGTTACAAGATGAAGTAGAAGCAAAGAAATCCAAATTGACAAAAGAGATTTAAAAAAAGCCCAAACAGTGTAAAAGAATAAAAGTAAAACAGAAGAGATAGCAGTATATCCATATTGTGATGCATTGTATACAGATCCGCCATTTGAGAACTAAATACAGTGTTCTAAATGTGATAAGTGGTGTAATGAGAAACGCATTTCCTATGAACGAACAAATTTCACATGCGAACTGTGTTAATCTAATATCGCGTACTATAATTATTACTGCGTACTGTAATAACCATGTCTTAAAGTACGAAATTGTACAAATTTTAAAAACTACTTTTATTTTAACTTTGGTTACTCTAAATTGACCTAAGTATTAATAAATTTATACAAAATTAATGCAGGCTTTTATTCGTTCCAAAGATTTTGTTTTCAATTTAATAAAAAGAATACATGTACTCTTATACGTCCTTACGCGTGTCCGGACACTTAATCACGCGACATAATCATGGAACATTTAATCACGGACAGTTAAACACGCCAACACTTAATTGCACAGACATTTTAACACATAGACATTTAAATATTGAGACATATAATCACATGGACAAATAAACACAACAGCTTGTTAAGTAACGTACAGAAACAGAACTTAATCTTACCCAAGACTGCAATAAAACTAAAATATAAAAAAAAATATGGAGCTTTATTTAGTATTATACATAATATTATTTATGCATGCATACACATATATTAAAACACATAGGCAAGAGAATTTAAATATTGCATAGCATCCTAACGGTTAATACTTAATCATTTGTGGTTTGCTCATACGCATTTTTTAATCCAATCGTTGTAATTTTTTTAAGTCCGGCTTGTTTCAAATGAAAAAGACATCCCGATACGTTGACATTCGGAAACACTGTTCGAAAAGCACTCATTGCGCTAATTAAGTCAGTGCGATTTGCGGAAGGATTGGCGCCAGGTATTAAACTTTTAAATATGTTTAACAATCGAATGTATGTGGTTTCCGTTTTATCAGGTAACAGAACGAGAATCTAGGAAAAAGCTATACCAGAAAATTTGACGTGAATTCTGTACAGTTGAAAAAAAAAACTCGTACTACTTTAAATATCCCATCCGCTTGCCATGAAGAATTTGATTCCAATAAACGGAGATCTACTTAACCAAATATTAATATTCTGTGTTCGTCGTCCCGACCGTAATCATGCAACAAATAATTATCGTATTCTGAATTTATATTAAAGTTTTTTGTTCGTGAATTAGGTGCTTGAACGTTTTGTTTTCCTTTAGCACACTGAAGCGCCTTCTGCAACGTAGGTTTCTTGGAAGTACAAATTTGATGGTATCTGGTAAGGTTTCCACGACATTGGCGGGAACAGCTTTTAGAGTTGCACCAACATGTAACATCAACTTCTTAATTCTTGCAATAGCATTACTAGCTTCAATCTGAGAAAGGAGTAGGTATTAGGATCAATGTGTTAAACGAATGACAACATAATTTGAAAATGAAAAGCAAGTTTAAAGTACTTACTTGAAAGGGCTGTGTGTCGTGGTTGTGGTCATTTGGATATTTTACAATGGTGTTTTCAATTGTATGAATGATACTATTGCATTTCGCACTTTGAAATAATTTACATCTCCAGTGAACATTGCCGGAAGTTGTTACGCGTAGCCGTACATACTCGTTATTATGATAAATTACTGTTGGTTTTTCTTTTGTAGTTTTTCCAAATTTGAATTCCATGTTCAGCACTGTAACTAAAGTGAACAAGCACAAAACTGATATCAATAGGAAATATATATGAGTTTAGTTATTAGAGGCAGGATTATACATTAATGGTGATTAATGGTCATTACTCTTAAGAAATTCTTAGGTAACATTGAGGTTGGGTACAGATTACTTTTAATTATTCACTTCAAACATGTTTTAATTAAATCGGTAGCATAGCACTTGTTCCTACATTTATTTTAAATTATTATTTTTCAAAAATGTGTTTATATGTCCATGTGATTATATGTCTCAGTGTTTAAATGTCTATGTGTTAAAATATCCGTGCGATTAAGTATCGACGTGTTTAACTGTCCGTGCTTAAATGTCTCATGGTTATGCGTCTCGTGATTAAGTGTCATATAATCGTCATTATTATATGTATTTTTATAAATCATAACTACAACAAACAGATTTCTTGCCTGTTGATTGTTTAAAATTATGCTATTATTATTACTTCAAAAAGTATAAAATATTATTCACTAAAAATTTAATTTGTTGCATTTAATTTATATTTGTATTTATTCAACGTAATTTGTACATTTTTAGTAATAGTCCCAAATACGTTTTTCAAGTTTTTAATTGCAAATTAACTTACAAATTAATTGTTTTACCACAGTTGTCGTCAATAAGCTCCTTAACAAGTATAAAAAGTGAATAAACTTATGATATAATATTCAATTTAATTAATTAACAACTTTGTACAATATTTATTTTACAATTAATACTTTTAAACATGTTTTTGTTAATTTGAAAAAAATATTTTTATAATTCAATAGTCAGTACATGTGGGAAGTACAATAACTAGGCATAAAATGAAGACGATTGTTTAAATAAACTTATATCCTAGCATGCAAAGGTAAAAAGTTATTAGGTCTTCAAAGTTGGAAAAAATAACTGTTTTAATAATAACTTCTAAACTAATTAAAAGTAATCTATGATTTTGTTGTTGTTGTTGTTGTTAATGAGTACTTAAAAACAAAAAAACTGTAAAAATGTAAGGATAATTTAATAAGCAGAGAAAGGGTTTTTAGAGTACCTCTACTGTTAAATCCTTTGGAATTTTTTAATCTTGAAGTTTTTTTTCATTTAAAAATTGTGTTTGATAGGAAATTTTATTCATAAACTTTTTTGTCTCTAATAAAGTTTTGATTAAACGCATCGTTTTGCTTTAAATAAATAAAAAATTGCTTTAGAAGAGTAACCACTCGTGATTGTGAAACATTGAACCTTAAAGAAATTCGTCTCGTACTGTCAGTAGGACGATCGTTTATACAATTTAATATTTTTTCTTACAAAAAAGTGATATCTTTTTGATGACTGGAGTATTGAGTTAGTTTTTTGAAAGATCCGGATTCTCTAAATCTTTCCTCAAACCGATGAAACGTTTTCTAAAAGAAACATTGTAAAAATAATTGCTTTATGCAATGTTTTTGCTTACTTATTTGGTATAGCACTATTTGGGAACAGAAGTGCGTAACGTTTTGCGTCCGCCGCAGCATTACCATCACACTTACCATAAACCATGATCATATCAGTTAATTTCATTTGAAAAGTTATTCATGGTAAAATTCACAAAAACAACCTTAGTTTTACAGATTCTGTAACTTTTATTCAATTAAACGTAATCATTTCATTTGTCAAATTTTGTACAGACCATGCTACTGTAATGACACTTTCTATATACGGATATTCAAACTAACTGTATTAGTTGTTACTTAGTTTTATTTGTGGCACATTCTACAATTATAAATGTCTATAGTTTACGTGCGTTATGTGTGTGTATAAAATGTTACGCGCAAGTGTTGACAATAAGTTCTAAAAAAGGAAATGAAGGGAGGACTTCGAGTGAAGCCACGGTCCAAGAAGTACAGGTGGTACTAAAAGCGCGCTTTTGGCCAACAGGAGCCAATACTAAGCAAATTCAACTCGTAAATTGGCTAAGTACAAAGCCTAAATTAGTGCGAGGTGCAAACGGTTTCGAGCCGATATTAAAGAAAAGTGAAACTTAAACATCAGAAATAAAAAAGTGTATTTCGACAAACAATTGTTATAAAGAACGAGTCATCCACTGCGATCTGGCTGACGCTTTCCAGAAGGAAGTTCTATTTAAAATAACGAAGATCCAAGGCTTCCACGGTGGTCGTACTTGTGAAATTAATACGCAAAAGCGCACGTCTTTAAGCAGGTTAGAGAAAAGTTAATTTTAAGTATTGTTTGTATTTCAATTATTTTATATTTTTCGTACGAGCTCATTCGACGTCGTATTTAATATCTTTATATATGTAATAAAGTTGAATGGTATTTACGTATATGTTTTTGTACAGAAGGTGAGTAAAGTAAAACGTAGGACATCGGAAAAAAAAAACTTTGCACTACATGATATACGTAATAAGTATGTAATAAGTTTATAACGACTTAGCTTTTTATTTTTATAAGCTAAACGATACGTTTAATCAAAACATTACAAGAGACAAAAAAATTGCAAATAAATTTTTCTATCAAAATCTGTATAATTTATTGTTAAGATTTCTGTTATTTTAAATTTTTATAACCGCGTTGCTTTAAACATTGTAATTAAACTTTTTAACGTTTTTTAGCCTTTGTAACCAATAAAATAAAATCAACCCTTAATTTATAAAAGGCAATTAAAACAAATAAAACTGTTATACTTTTTTTAAATATGTCAACGAACAATGTAAAAAGTTAAAAAAATTAGGCGGTTTGCTGTTTGTAAGTGTGGAAAACCGACAATACCCCACGTATTACTGCTAAAAACATTTTTCTTCTAATTTTTATTTAAAATTAGTAAAATACCTAATGCATAATTTGGTTTTAAACCGATTTACATTTTCATTTGATGTTTTTCTTCTTAACTTAAACGCCCACTTTAATTCAAATTATTGCTTTGTGTAGTAGTAACTAAAACTACGTTTTATTCCTTTCAGAATACCAATTTTTTTCTTAATTGCAACGTTCTACTTTTTTAAACGTAAATTTAAAACTGCTTTTTTTAAAACACTTGGTATTTCATATGCAACTATATTGTATGTGATTTGTCGCGTGAATGTAAATTGTACCCGTTAGCTCTAAAATCGGTAATACAATACGAAACAAATGGAATCATTCTACAGTAAATAATTCAAGACAATGGATTCTATGACTATAAAAAAATAGTAATAAAGTGTAACAATAATTCACTTCATAAATCATAGTTAAGTGTTTGATAATTACACAAAAGTTTGTAATTACTGTAAAAAATTAGGTCATGTAATTGCGAAGTGCCGAAAACGTGCGTACAATAATAAACGTCTACTCGATATACGGCAACCGACACAACTTCGTAATCAAACTAGCGGCAATAGCTATAGTAATACTAATGACCAAGCACAATTTATTGTTCAGCTTTTAAACTTACAAACATTTTAGCTATGCGCTAAAATCAAAGGTTAGAAAATTAAAAACAATTTTCAATAAAAAATAACATCTCAACTATTAAAATCTATGTGTTTTTAAAAACAATTGTATTTGAATACTTAAAGGTATCAATTATCAAAAAAAAAAAAATATTCAAACCTTATGAACATATTAAACATATAAATCTTTAGTTGTTGAAAACAATTTTTCAATCGAATTTGACAGAATAATTTGTAATCAAATAAGCGTAATATAGGTTAAATCAATTGAATCGCTTATTTCAAAAGCAACCAAAGTTACATTTGGATCTATTTCAGAAGGTAAAAAAACTTAGTTTGAACTAAGGTTGTTTTAGAAATAAACGAGTGTTTTAAATTATTATAAAACCAAAAATGCTTATGGTACTTGGACTTTTTTAATTGAATTGATTTTTTTTTAATTTATTTGGGCGGTATCATTGTTACTTCCAAATATGTGTTAGTGCAGTAAACTCCAAATTGTCGAAATGTGGCGTTGTTTTTGAAATAAGCGATTTAATTATTAATTCATAAAAAAATTCACTCTTTTTCGGTAAATGATAATTGCCGCTTTTTTTTATAAATAAAAGCACTAATTACCATTAATTAGTTAATTTAAGGTCTGTTTGGTAATAGTACACTAGTTACCGTTGGTGTAAGTGTACACCAGTATAGTTGGTATTACCAAACGTCGTAGTACAACCTAGTGTATTTTAAAAACAATAGTTATTAATAATCGTAGAGAAGAAATTAAAATTAGTGAACCACCAGACTATATACAACGAATTAAAATGGTAGGTACATTTAATTCAAATATTTTTTGTTATAATTTAACACTACGTCTAGATAATACTTTTTTGCAAAAATAATTACTGTAAAATGTAATTACATTTGCACAATAAAATTTTATTTAAGCACAATCAAACCATGGAAGAGCATGTGGAAAAAGATATTGATATAGGAATCATATGGAAATGCTAAAGCCCGATAGTGGAACTTAACAGCTCCAATTTTTATTTAAAAGATTTATATAAACAATTCAACTAAAACACAATAAAATGTAAACATTTAAACGCGGAATGCTGCAACAAAATTATTAATCAACTTCTACCTTGTGTAACAGGCAACTTCACGTTTCTTCTTTAGTTTTGAAGATAATTGATTGAAACTTGGGATATGCCATATACATAAGAAGCGACACTGTGCCATTCAAGTTTTTTTTATTACTTTTGGTTTGTATGTTATTGTATTTGAGGCGTAAAAATGCAAAGTGCGACATGTCACAAATATTAAGAAATCAATTTATTTAATCGTATATATTTTTCCCTTAAATCTGCATCTTTTTGAATGTATTTCAGTTTCAAAGTACGACATATAGCGTGGTGATCCGTCTGTAAAAAGCATCTTAAAATTCAAACTGCGACATGTCCACGTACAAATTAAGTACATGCAAAGTGCGATATGTCCACCAGACTCTATGCACGCAGGTAACTTCTTGCCTCTTAAAAGTGATCTTGGAAAGCGTGTCTTTAATTTTTCAAGTGGAATTTTAGTTTAGAGAGAATGAATTTATTGCAGTGACGTTGGAGCAGAAAAGGGAATTGAAAAAAAGGAAAACGTTTAAAGCTAATAATGCCTAAAAAATTGTAATTAGCCGTTCCTTTAAAAACAGGTAGAATAAAGAGTATTTTAAGTTTACTATCGTTACGTACTGCTATTTTACAACTTTATTTCAAAATAATAATCATAAGCACGAAGCAGTCTACAAAAGCTCCAAAAGAAAAACAAAAAAGTCAAGATGTTGATGCAGCTGAACAAATCTTTGAGTTTTAAAGTTACCTTTGTGTTTTATTGTTTTCAATTGTAGTTTAATAATTGCATGTAAATAAATTGGATAAAACATATATTTTTTTCATTCAGTTACAAAGTGCGGCATATCCATATTAGTTTTAATTTTTTATTGAAAACCATAGCCTGAAGATTTTTCGAACTTATAAGATAAGTTGCCAAACACAATTAACTAGATTTAAACAAATTATTACCATGTTATCTTAACAGTTGTGCCTCTATAAGTTTTTTGTGTTTTTCTTCAATTGTGTTCATTTGGACATGTCGCACTTTGCATCTATACGCCTCATTTGTAAAATCTGCATAATTTTTTGAATCCAATAATACTACATAAGTGACATTTCAAAGGCAATATTTATTATAATTTAATTTTTAGTTTTCTATTTAAGTATGCCATGACGATTCCGATTTATTCTAATTGACCAGTTGAGTGCTAGACAAAACAAAATCTTGTTAAAAATACTAAATTACGTGATTTATGAGCAAATAAAGTTCATCAAAACGATTTTTGGGGTAAAACTCAATTTTTTCATATAGAGCCATAATGGTACCGTGGTACTGCATCAAGAATAATAAACGCATTAAAGTGTATATTAGTACGTACTAGTGTAACATATCAAACAGACCAGTAATTAATGTAATTGTAGTGTAACTTTAACAATTTAAAAAAAATCGTATTAGCTACGTTTTGTGCAAATGGTTATTTTTGTAATGGATTTAATAGCAGTGTGTTCAATTATGTATTAAGAAAACAACAATATCTAAGTTATCTTAAATATAATGCTTAATGATAATAACAAATGGTTGCACCAGTAAACAATATTTTAACTTCTAAATCTAATGTTCTTAACAATAGAATTTTTGAAAACGGTCTTTATTTAATATATTCTATACAAATTACGATTCTAAATATTTTTAAAAATTCAAGTCAAGTTTGACAAATGTGTAATGTTATAAGTTTTATAAAATCCAAAAATTTTATTTTCTTTTTGTTATCTTTTCATGGTAAGTAATTGTTTGTTTGAGAAATGTTTAAACATGAAACTTAAATTAGCAATTAATAAAGTTTGTTACGGAATATTGTACGAGCAATAATATATTAAAATTAATGTGTTTTGCGTTTGGCAACTTTAACAATTGCTTTATTTAATTAAAGTTTCTGTAAACTTAATTGTTAACACCGCATCTGATTACAAATTGAATTACTTGTTTTGCTTATATCAAAAAATATTTAAACAAGTAAGTTCATTTACTTAATTGTTGAAGTATTGAAACCTTTATTTTATTCTTATTTTCAAATTATAATTACTAATTTTTGCATATTAATAAATAATACGTGCAAAGTGTGCGGCGTACACAGACGCCAGGTCTGGAGCGGCCCCGAAAGGCGCCTTGAAGGAATTGGACAATAAAAATTCTAAATCTCTTGTGATAATTTAGAAATTTAATCAGTGGCGGCTGGTGGTCAATCATAGAAGTGGGTGATTTAAAAAAGCACAATTATCAGTGTCTAAAAAAAAATTAAATTAACACGATTTATATTTAAGATCAATTATATTTAAGATTAAGATTTAAGTTATTAGTCTATCTTTACAATTACCAAAACGATCGATTAAAATGTATGGTTTTTAATAGAAGATTTTTCAATGCTTAGCATAGAAATACGCACGACTTTCGTAACCTATTGTACCGCTAACTGCGTAGAAATCATTTTATTTTATTTACGTAGAGGAACATCGTTCACTTTCCAGGGTAGTCGCAGGTAAAGTAAATCAGTTATTTTATTTAATATATGTATCTAATTTTACAAACATTTTCATTGTGGTCTTTAATTGATTTTCGGCAAAGGCTGTCCAATTGTATTTGTGAGCGAATATTAATGCGAACAAAAGTAGTATAATTCATACAACTTTTTATTCGCCGATGAGTGCTTTTTCACTTTTTTTTAAATGTTAGTGAAACGTTCTCAAATTTAAGAACCTTCTCGAAGTTGTTATCCATCTTCTAGAACATATACCGAAAGATATGGAACACTCGAGAAGGATTTCCAAAACGTGTATAAATACGGAACAAACAAATCGTAGGTCAGTTATTTCCGTAATGCGAAGACGGCAGTGTTAAGAAGATTATTCAAGTCTAAATAAATAAGTCGTTAACGCGTGTGAGATAAATCTACGGTGAATAATCTGGTACGTGACTTTAACGTAAACAAGTGTTAAACAAGTGTGTGATTTTATCTTATCTTCGTGTCAGTGATAGCGCTATATACAAATTATACTCTAAGTGTTTTTATTAAATATTATTAGATTTAATTAGTTCGGTTAATTTAAAAGTGTACATATTTTTAGTATAAGTAAAAATATTTTTAGTAGTTTAAATAAATTAGTTTTAATAATAAAATTTGTTACACTATCAATTTAATCACGAAGCAGTTGGTTTTTTCAGTTTAGTTGAAAAATTATACAAATATTGTTGTGCGTCTATTAAACGTTAGAGTGTCGTGACGCCACACTTATTTTAGAAACATTATCTGACACGAGATGGTCAAGCAAAATTGATGCAATAAAGCTACTGTTTAAAAAGTTACCAGAAATATATATTTGATGAAGAATCAAAATAACTAATAAAATTGTTGTAGTGTTTGAGTTTGCTGACTTAGCGAAAAACAGTGCAACTTTAGTACGTTTGTATCCTAACGACAAAAGTGTGGCAGCTATGTCTCTTCCTATATAAGATAGATTGCAAGCACTATCAAATACTACTAAAAATGTTTTGGATTTACTATAATCCGCTAACAATACTGCAAGAAACCATTGTTTAATTATTGGCTTCAATCTGTATATTTCTAATTTCTGTTAGAAATGGAAACATTCGTTATTGCATTAATTATTTGTGATGAGTTATCTAACGAATGTCCAACTAATTTTGACAAACTACTTACTACAACTATCAACAAGAATTTTCGAATTATTACAATTTACAATAACACTATGAAAACCTGAAGTGGAAGTATGGCCTGTTCCAAAACTGGATTTCCTAACTAGTTTTTTGAATTGCAATTAGGACATGTCAATTTGGTAATTTCTGGTTTTCCACATGATTGACAATATAAATTCATAAGGTTCACTTCTTGACGATACGATAGTATTTTTCATAATTTTCTTTGGTTTAGGTTTTCTAAATTAAATACACTTTGGTAGGGGTTTGAGTTGTCGACTGTATGTCTCGGCTTGGATTAGCAGTGATCATGCGAAAAAAATTTAGACTTCTTTTTGTTATAAAATGAATAAAATCTAAATACGAAAAGATTTCTTGTGAAGAACATTGCTCTAAACTCTACGAAAACCATGATCTAAATTGCGTAATACTAATTGGCGTTTCAAGAAATCTCCAACGTACGAAATACTAAAAACTTCTAAGGCCATGATGTTGCCTTTATGAACTGACAAAAATGTATTCAAGTTTTGACAAGAACCATTTGTAATTGATTTAAATGCAAATATACGAGCAAGATACATAGAAGCTAGTCTACGTTTACTTTAATAACAATTTTTCAAAGCTATTAAGCTAATTGGTAGTCTTGAGATTCTAATAAAAAATTAGAAATAATCGAAAGTGCTTCATCTTTAAGGGCGTACGCAAATAATGAAACTTACTTATTCCTCGCCTGTAATGTGTTTAAATGCAAAGAAACGTCAACAATAAGAGCATTAGTTTTTCTAATACGTTTGGTAACTGTTTTGTCTTTGTTTTGTTTTTGTTTGTCTTCTAATTTAGACAGTCGATTGTGTTGACTAGTAAAATCAGACAAGGTATTAATTGTTAATGATTGATATTTATTGAATATTTGCAAACAAATCTAACCTTTTGCTTTTAAAAGCTACTAGTAAAATATCAGGCTTAACCATTATGAAAATTTTAGCAATTCAAACAAATAAACAAAATAAATACAAATTACAAAGTCTTTCTGTTACACGAAAATGCAAATATATCTGATACTAACAATAATATCGTTATAATATTGCGATACGAAACAAAACGATTTATACAACTTTGATCATTGAACTTCTAAATTAAGTATACAAGAATTTGCATTACCAAATTTTACTAACACTTGTGCATTCAATTTTTGGTAATAAAATATAAACACATAATTAAGTAAACATATGTATTTTCTAAATGTACAAATTTAATAACCTAAACAAAAGAATTAAGTCAAACAATGTTACAATACAACAACGACGATTGCTTTGTTTTTGACAAAAGTTTTAAATATTATTACAAAATTTTGCGAGTGCTTTGTTTTAGAATAAAGGATTATTTATTAATTTCCAATAAGCGATAACAAAAGCGATGGTGAAGAAATGTAATAAATGTGCATACTTTGAAGTTTATGCAACTAACAAAATAACGAAATTCATACCTATGTATTGCTACACAATATCTTAATTGGGTTGCTACTTCCAATTTATACGAGATTTTAAATGCGATTATTGGAATCATACTACAAATGCACGACTCCATTTTATTCTACTAAACGAGTCATGATTAGTTATAATTTTTATCAATTATTATGCGTTCGAAACGATTTTCGACAACTGAATCTTAATGACTTTTTAATCACATTAAGAAGGTTTAAAATAGTTCAACAACGTGTGCATTTAACAAACGGCACAATTGAAAAAGAAACAATTGCTTGCTGCACATGACGTATTTTCGACATTTCCATAGGCGTACTATTAAAAATTGAAGGTGTGGGTTCAAACAAAAATTAAAATTTAAAACTAGGCGTTACAATATATGTATTAATATTCAAATGTTTAAATAACCGACAAAAGTAAAAAATAAAGATTTTTTGTTTAAATTTAAAAAAAAACTAATACAAAAAATCATCGATTATTAAAATCAATAAATTTAAATTTATTAGAAGGCGTAAGAATTCTAAAAGAATGTAATCTACGCCAACTAATGGTTGAT
The DNA here is from genome assembly GCA_035610365.1 of Aquatica leii. Lineage (NCBI taxonomy): Eukaryota > Metazoa > Arthropoda > Insecta > Coleoptera > Lampyridae > Aquatica > Aquatica leii. The sequence continues at coordinate 207,528,073 of CM069432.1, read as the reverse complement.
TAAATGAATCAAATTAAAGAATAATATGGTTTCTATATTCTTTATTCAAAAAGCAATTATTTAAAAAAATATTTCAGTAAATATGAGTTATTTAAAGTTTAAAGAAATCGAAAATATCGTTAATACAAGAATCTACTTTGGAAACTCATTTTCAAATGAAAAACTTTACAAATTGACAAGTTAAATGTTTTTTTTTAAACTCAATTTTATATTACTTAATCAAATATAAATCAATTTTATGTTGCATGCAATATGTATTTAGCAAATAGTGTTTAGGTTACTTCAAAAACAAATTTTCATTCACCACTTAAGTTGATATGTACATATGTACATACTTTTAATGTGATAGACTTAAAATTAATAGCATGTTTACAAAGTTATACTATGTTATACTTGCTATGGTTGTTGTTATTTTGTTTTTATCCATTACTATTTTAACCAACTACACTTATACGGTTCTAATATGTAATTAATTTTTTATAAATGCAAATAATCAAACAATATACATCAGCTTTTACTATATATAATTAACAACAATCAAAAAGTCTAAAACATCTTACATAGTTTATTAGTCATTTTAAATATAATTATATAAACACTTTAATAAAAAAGAAGTTTAATTAAGAAATACTAATAACACCAAAACTTTGTTACTTTAAAAATTTCTTAAATACACCGTGCGTAATGTTAAGTAAAGTTTTAAAACCATTATCTAACTAGGTGTAGCTATTGTTAAGATCTTAGTAACAACCACTTTCTAGATAAACGAAATTTAATCGAACACTAACTTATCTACAAAGCCCCTGAGTGTAATAAAAAAACCTAAGTTTTACAACATAAATCAATAGCTCTAACTATATTAAAAAAAATACAATGTAAATAAAGCTATTGTTTTAAATTAGGATTGAATGCGCGTAAGTACATACACACACAAAATTTCGTATGCTCTAGTTGTTGAGTTATTAATAATTTTGTCATTTTTTATAAACACGGTAAATTTAACAAAAAGTTTTTATGGATAATAAATCGCTTTACTATGTTCTAGATTATCTATATTGAATCGCTCTAGTTTAAAAAGGTGAACGACATTTCTAGACATTTTATATAGGTGCAAGTCGATAAAATGTAAATATCTAACATTTTAGAGGGGGAAAATTTTCAGCTTTGTTAGAAACAGGAAATACATTTTGTTATAATAACCACCGATCAATAACAACAGTTTTTACATTAAGTGCTTTGAAAATCGCAGAATAGTTTAACATTACAAAAGTTTATGATTTATGTAAAATAAATTTACTTTAGATATACTCAAGCTCAACCCCAATATTTGTAAAAGCGTTGGTGATTCCGTTCGCTTTAAATTTTTTTTGCCCATTGCAATTTTAACAACCAAAAATTCGTTATACGCAAATAGATTTCATATTGTTTAAACTATTTTGCTGGTAGTAATATATTGCCATAGTTTTTAGTTAAGTTAGTTGTTATAACTATTTTACATTAGAAACTTAAAGAACTAATACACAATTTAATGGCACGGTCTACTCCGTGTTAATTTAAATGTAATAACATTTAAATATAAACTAGTCTATTTCTCAACTCAACTAAACTACATAAAAACAGATACATTTAAAACAATAATACTACAAAAAATTAAAGAAATGTCAAGAAGTAGAATTGCTAGCATAACAAAAAAAGATTGCTAATTCTTACATTTTGTAAAATAAGGTTTATTTATTTTTTTAATGATCCATATTAAACTGTCGCAGAAAAGAGAAGAATAATCAATAATAAAATATTGAACTTAATTAATCTAAAAGCATTTGAAGCTTAGATTCATAAAATTTAACAACGTTATTATATAAAAGTAATTGCTACTTTATCATCGCATCAAAGTATTCTAAAATTACAAGACACCGTTCCTATAGAAAACAATAATTAGAAATGCTTAGATAACAAAATTTGTATAACAAACATGTGTTTTAATTACATATATTTTTGCTTTTGTTTTTATTATGTCTTAATGTTCATCTAGTTTTAAATAAATAATTTTTAATTTTAACCCGATTGAACATTAATAAATTAATAAACTTGTTTATATTAATTTAAATAACACTATAACATTTTAGATTTCGGTTTTAATGAGTAAGAAACAGTTTTATAATTTTTTTAACAGCAATTCTAATTTGAAAAAAATGTACAGGTTTTTTCTGCTATTTAATTCCATTTTATTCTTACAATTTGTTAAAAACCGTCTTAGGTTGAAATTTATCTTAACTTATAAATTTTTATATAATTTTCAATCGTTACATTAGCACCTGACTATTGGTGCAATTATTTTCTTATTAAAAACATTGTACATTACAAAAATCAGAAGTTACAAGATAATTCTAATGAAGATTTATCCACTAAAATGAGAAATCAAACGGTAACAATGACTAACGAACAATAGCAGAATGTGCATTAAAATCAATAAGAAATCTGATATTGTTGTTTTTATTGACGTTATAATTTATGAAAACTGTACCAACGTAGACAAGAACGATTTTTCAGATTTTAATGATGTTTAACGGTTTTGCAAGTAGTGGTAAAGTATAACAGATGGTGGGTGTATTAGCCGACACATGAATAAGCCATGTGTCTAAAAAAATCTCTTGGAAACAAAATTTGAAAACGTCTTCGTCTGTAAATGCCGTCAAATGATATTTTATTTGCCAAAAATATTTTTATCGGGACGGTTTAACTTGACTTATTATATTATGTAATTATTTAGCTAACATTATTTATTCATCAAAAAACCGATGCACAATAGTTCTGCGGATTTTTGCTTATATTTGTATACCATAAAACTATTATATTACAAAACTACGCCTGATATATACAAATTTTCTGTTTTTGGAAATTATTACTTTATCTATCTCAGTCTTTACATATTTGTATCGTTTATTACTTTTATATGATTTATATTTATCTATTATAACATTAACTTTTTGACGATGTATTAATTAAAATTTTTATAGCATTAGAGTATATCCCAGTGCTCAAGAGTCCAAAAAAGACGAAACTGCTTTAAGTGTATTTACCTTTAGGTTTTTCCCGGTTTTCTTAATTACAACGGTAATAAATATTTATTCATCTTATCTTGAGATTTTGTTACGCTGATAATGCGTGTAATTTTTATGATAACGTGATACAACGGTTCGTCTCCTGGTAGTTACGATCAAATTAATGATCCCTTTCAAAAGAAAGCAACGAATTTATTTATTGCAACGTTTTGTGTTCGGGATGAAAACTTTGTCAGGTTCGCTTTTTTATTGTAAGAAACAAACATTTTTTAGATTATTTTGTCAACATAAATAAAAAATTAATAATTATATGACTAACAAACATCAAGTTAACGTAAGAAATTTAAAATTGAACGAACTACCAAGCGTTATAATTATGCGTGCAGAAACATTCTGATATTCAATAAATTATTTGTAAATTTTTATATATAACATTTGTCACAGTCATTCCAATCAATTTTGTAGATAGAATCAGATTTTGTAAAACCATTAGTTATATCTTTTAGTTTAGTATAAATTTTGTTGTATAATGTGTTACTATTATATATAATTATGTTGATAGTATTGTTTTTATTACCCTAACGATTTGGTAACAAAGACCCGGAACGCTAAAAACAACTAAATAGTAAAGCTAAAGATAGCTGAATTTACTACGCTTAGTAAAAAAAATTATAGATATTACTACTTTTCTATTTGATTCGAGCTATTTTCTCTGTAACGGGCAATTTTATAAATTGATTTTTGGTACTGCCATAAGCAATCCCTTTTCTCCTATCCTTACAAAACTAACCATGCATGATGTGTGTGTTAACTTCGGTTACTAACAACTTAAACTTCACTCCGTTTTTTCTTTTTTCATACGTTGATTTTTGAAATCCAGATAGACTACAACCGTTCATGAAAATTGAAAATAATAATCATATTCTCTTCCTTCACATCCGTTTTATTAAACTCTAACAATATCCTAATTGATTTGTTCTCAAAAATTACGGCATCTAATAGAATTATTAATTTTCTATTAAAACATCCCCTTAATTAAAAAATAAACAATGAAATGCATCAAATACAACATCTTTACATACTACTTTTCAGTTCTACAAGAAAAACTTAAAAATGCTTCAACAAATCCTACATAACAATAATTACCTCTCTTATCTAATCAAACGCTTATTTCCCACTAACATTTCGACGCGCAATTGTCATCCTTTTCCGATGACGTTATTAACACGCTAGGTTAATGAACGTTCCGAGTCTTAGTCGCCAAATCATTAGGGTACTAAGAAACAACACCATCAACAAAACTTTATATAAGAACAACACATCATACAACAAATTTTATACTAAACTAAAAGATAAAACTAATGATTTCGCAAAATCTGGTCTGATCTACAAAATTTATTACAACAACTGCGATAAATGTTATATCGGTCAGACAAAACAAAAACTAAAAAACCGTATTTAAAACCACAACTACAACTAAAAAACTAATAACGTTTCCAAAACCGACAAAACAGTGTTGTTCTTACATTATGCTCAGTTGAAACATTACTTTAATTTTCAAAACATAACGTTCTTAGATTTTGATACTAATTTTAACAAGAAACTTGCAGAAATGATCTTTATTAATTTATATAAAAACAACGTAAATTTCAGAACGGACAGTCAAAACCTTAGTTTAATATATAATAATATAATTAAGACAATAAACATAAACACCATTAACTAATATGTACAAACTACCTAACTTATCTACTAATTTATGTTGTAATCTTAACTAGCCTAATTAACTTAAATTGAAGGTGTTTCCGCATACAATAGATAGTAATTGTTATTCTGTAGTTTTATTTCTGTTAGTTTAAAAACTTACAAAATTTCATTAAATATCACAATTGTTAGTCATACAATTATACATTTTCTAATTATGCGGACAAAATAATCTAAAAAGAAAGCTTACAATAAAGGAGTCTGATGAAGTGTTTATTTCGCACACAAAACGTCGCAATAACTAAATTTGATGCTTCTTTTTGTTCTTACTATAATGGTGCTAATTCTAGAGTTACTAAGAATTATATTGCTATAAAAAAAACACGAAATCTTCTTATAAGAACTCACACGGGTTATTCTTGAACCGTCGTATGAGAATAATTGCTATATCAGCCAATGGAATGATTTCACATGGTAGTTTCCATGGGAAACTGACGTTTCTATTAAAATTTAAACTATTTTTTTATGTTAGTTACGTTTTACTTATAAGTGTGTAATGCTTAATTTAGAAGAAATTAGACAGTTAGTTATTGCCAAAATTATTAAAGAAGCTTTTGGTTCTCTATTGGTTTGTTAACACATACAATATGTATATACCGTTTAATGATAGTTATAAAGCGTAATAAAGTGAGGTTGTAACATGTAACAAAGCTGTCCACAGCACTTATTTTTAAGCATAAATTGCTTGCGCACGATTGGCTGTTACGAAGTGTACGTAAGGTTTTATTTGCAACGAATCGTAATTCCTATGACAAACCAATTCCTCAAGACTATGAAATCCTAAACGTGTTATAGAAAGTTATCCTTACAGGAAATAATTCTATTATCCTCAAGAAGAGACAAAGAAGGGATCATTAATTTGATCGTAACAATTCTGAATTACGATACCTGTACATCAGTGACATGCTGACATAATAATAGGATATTATGTCACTTACTAACAGTTTAAATTTAAATTACGCGGGTATAAAATCAGCTTTCAACGTTTACACCCCTACAGCCATTTACATATTATTATTAAGATACTTTTTAGAACATGAATTCTTCATTTGAAAATTACCGAGTAGGAGAATTTTTTTACTTTGTTATTCTTGTTTACCAAATATACATATACAACTTTTTTTACTTCTGTGCTATGGCAACAATTGTAATTTTGATGTCTTCTCATGATAATTTATAATTAATTTAAAGAAAAGCGGTAACAAAAGTTATAAAAAAAAACTAAATGAGTATACTTAAATTACGTCTAAAAAATTGTTACTGTTTAAAAGTTTGACACGAATAAGCAATAAAAGTTTATCTTAGTCGCGATGGTATAGCAATTTTACTCAAAGCAATGTAATAATTCTTATAAAAATAAAGATACAAATTTTAGTAATTGTATGCACTACAGTAATATTAACTTTACATAGGTTTCTAAGAATTAATAGTGATGTAAATAGTGACGTCAGTGAGATAAAAGTGCATACAAAAAGTGAAACTCACACTTCTAACTTTAAGTTTTTCAACAAACGATGTATTGAATATAATTTTATTTGTAAACAATATTTACATATTTTTTATTTCAAAAACAGTCAATTGAATTAAATCATTCAATCAACGTTAATAATATTAATGTATATGCAATTAGTATTAAGGTTAGCATTAAAAAAAATTAGTATTAGTAGCATTTAGATTAATTGTTAGTTTTAAATATAGCTTAAATTCTTTTTTAAATAAATTCACTATAATTTTTTAAGAATTAGAATGCATTCGTAGATTTGTTGTTATAAGTTAGTTACAATTTTATTATAGAATTCGAATGCCTGGAATAATAATTTGTTTTAATTATATAGTTACTTCAAGATTTTAACAATAAATGGCATGTAATTAATATTTTCAAAAAAATAATTTAGTTACATAATTTGTTTATTTTAAATAGTAAATCAACATAAAAAAATATTATTTTATACACTAGGTCTAAAGTAATGTAAAAACCACTTGTTGAGTAACAAAAAATACAAAAAAATAAATGTCTAAAGTTTCGGAAGATAGAAATATATTTGACTAATTAACTTAGTTTTATGCGCAACGACGTTTATTTGCAATAAAAAGCAAATAACTTACATACTAACTCAAAAGAAATTGTTTTTCTGAAGTTTTTTCTTTTCTTTTCCTTTATTACTAATAACTAAACGTAATACATGTTTGCATTGTATTACAGCAATTCTTATTTTCTACGTTGTTTGTTAACTTATCTTGTCTCGTTATTGTGTCTACATTTTGCAAATACTATCTATTTTATTTTCAACAATTTTTTGAGATGCTATTGTATGTACTTTTTTTAACGATAAAAATGTGCTATATTATTAACTATTCGATTTTTCTTTATATTTCTACTTTATTACTTATATGTATATCAAAATTTCACAGTTGTCTAAGTAAGTTAATTTGCGGAATTGGTTTATTTCTAAATCACATAGGTATACATCATCAAATTCCATCATCCGCAAATGTACATTTTATCATTGGTTTTACATTTCCATATGCAACAACTTTTTTCCTTTTGTGCATATATTAAACATGTTATTTTTTATTATAATAAATTGTAAAGACCAATTACTGGAATTTTTATTTAATTAATTGTTGGCTATTCTCACGTAGTTTTTATTCACTATGTAAATATTATAGCTTAAAAAACTTTATTATAGATTTAAGTTTATATCTACATTTTTTACTACTGTTAGTAATTGTTATGTAATTTTTTGCCCTTTTTTTAAATCTGTTTTATTGTTTCTCTGGTAATATTATTCTTAATTACAACACTATTCTGTATCCAATTTACTTACCAGAACAATTTTTGTTACATACGAATTAGGGATTCACAGGCTTGGCTTGATTTTGAGAAATATAACCAAGCTTTTAATTAATCAAGCCAAGTTCAATATTAGCCAAACCATGCCGGTACAGGTCAAGCTATCAAGCTTTTACCAAGCTCAAAAATAATGTCTTGTAAAAGTTATGTTCCAAACTAAAGTTCATCGTAGGCAATTTACACAAATCATTTTAGCACACAGCATCAACTGAAAAAATTAACACAAAAGTTAAGCAAGTTGTCGAACTGAATTTTAAGAAAACTAAATTTATAATTTATACTTCTTACATTGGAACGATTTTTGTTTATTTAGCTGAAATCTTGTTTTGGTTACAACCGCAGATAAGCATAATTACACAATGTACGTTTTGTTAAGCTAGGTCACTCTAAAAACGAAGAAATAAAGATTGGTATTTGTTTTAATTATTTTATTTATAATTTATTTTGTGGATGACGGATAATTAAAAAAACCATAATTAACGCAAACATAAAAACGTTTTTCAAAAAACGGATCTCACAGCATTTACCCATAGTGCAAATCAAAAATCAATCTTCACTTATTTAAAGAGACAAAACCGTCCTACAAACTTTAATTGCAAATATCACTTTAGAAACACGCTGTATACTAAGTTACTTTCATAACTCGGAATCAATCTAAAGTAAAGTAGGAACGCGTCATCAAGTAAACACATTCAAATCTTGCCCTGTGAATACTCTGTAAGTGCATTACTATGTCTCTATTACTCTGTCTACTACACCTGAATAAATTTATTATTGCTATAATCATAAATTTTTTATTGTGTGTATCTTATTGTCAAAGTATTAATTAGGTAATTAAGTAAATATTTTTATTATTTCCACGTACAGACGCATTGTTCCTTTACTTTAGTTCAAAGTTATGTAACCTACGCTAGCACTTGGGTAATTTTTATATCGTTTATACTGTGACAGTGAACTGTAACACATACAGGGTACGTGTTGCAAGGTCATAAACTAATCCTCAAACATCAAACCAAGTCAAGCTTTTACGCTTGAAGCCAAGCTACTTAGCTTGGTAAATTTCTAATACAAATCCGTAGACTATTGCAAAACGATTTTCGTTAAAAATTTTATACTCACCTTCAAACAAAATCGTTCACGATTCGTTCGTAAAATTAATTATTACAAAATCACCAATGTTTTTATCTATTTTTGTTCACATGGCAATTGCATTCCTTTATTAGTATCTGCCATAAAAATGTTTTGAGTTACTAAGTTCTGTTTTTAATAAATAAAGGTTTTATCAACATGGGCGCTAAACATGTAATTATAAAGGTATGTTTCACGAAAGTTGTGACAATAGTTTACAAACAGTAAGGAACAGTGGAAAAAAGTAAGTCGCTGTTACTTTCGTATTAGGTATATATCAATTGTTTTTAATAGTTTACTTGAGAACGTTTACCGATTGGAAAATTGTAGCAAAAAAAAAAGTTTGTAATCATTTTGTTTATGCATGAAATACAGAAAGATATACTGCATAAAAGTTTTTTGGCACTGTCACCGCAGAAATTGCTTCTTGGTGTAACTAAAGAAGTCATAACAGTTTTTAAAGCTCTTAAAAAAAACAAAAAAAAATTTGAAGAAACTGGTGTACTTGGCAATATATCGAATATGGTTTTTTTGTACAGTAGCAACAAGTCAACAAGTTTCTACTCCTACATCTAGTAGAAACAGTATCAAAAGATTACTATAGTTAGCGCAACCAACAAATAGAGTAATTACGTGCACATCAATGTACACGTAAATATTTCTGACATTAAAAGCAAAACCCGTTTTTTCACTGCTACAGGTAGAAATTTGTTTCAAGCGGAGAATTTAATGTGATTTATTGTTTTGCTAAAAGACATTAACAGTGAACCTTTTAAAACACATCCTAAATAATACATTTTGTAATTTCTTAGTACTAATCTACAATGAACGTAATGCATAAAAAGTACATAATACATAATTTTTCTATAATGCATAAAAGTTGTATTTTATGTGATTCTTATGGAATCACGTATTTATACAGCATAACAAAAGTTATGTGCATTGTGGACAAAAATAGTACGTAGGTACGTACACTTAATATCTTACCTATATTTATTATGGACAATATGTGTTCTGTATTATTCATTTTCATTTTCAAAAAAAATTGGTTGAGCTAAATTTATTATTAATTGTTCAACATTAATATCCTTTATTATGTTTACTTGTCACATCTTTTCTTCTTCATCTCTTACGTATCTACAGACATTTTTCCAATTTTCGACAGAAACATTTAAAGTTGTTTCATGAAAAAGAATTTTCACGTCCTCAAATGTTTTTTACCTTTACCTCATTCTTAAATTGGGTTTATATTAATTTAATAAAGTTTAGTGACAACTTTAGCACTGTTCTGTTCTGTTTGTTTGGTTAGTACGTTGATTACACTCTCATTTTCTAAAAATTTATTTGTTGTAACTAACAACAACAATTCAATTCTTACCATGTTTATTTCATAGGGAATGTTCTTTTTTTTTAACAAGCTTTGAATATCATCTTGTCTTGTATTCGTGTAAGGTATTTTTTCAAGTTCTTTTGAATTATTACTTGTATTATCTATTACGATAACGCAATCTTCAGATACTGTAGGTAAAACTTCTTTGAACCAATTTTCAAACATATTTGCGTCCATTTCTTCGTGGTAATCATTGTATTTTTTTATTCAAAAACCAAAAAACCATTTTCCTCAAAACCTTCTCAAAAAAACGTCCTTTGAGTTTTGTGACAACGTCACCGGCGTTAAAACCGGTTTTATTCAGATAATAAATTTTATTGTCATCTTCCTGCATTTTTTAATTTGATGAAGATATCTTCTTTTCTATGCAATTATTTTGTTTCTTTCTTTTAATATATTCTTGCAAGATCTCTCTTTAAACTTGCAACAACTTGTAAGATTTCTATAAAGTATTATTTATAATTACCTAAAATGTACTTCTTTCAAGAGTTTCCTGAAGGTGAACTTATTAAAAGTATGTAAATTTGCACGTTTGTTTACTAATATTAAAGGTTTGGCTATAGTTGAAAGTTTATTTTTGAAGAAAAAATTATGCACAATTAGTCTTATGGACTTTTAATCTTGTTCAGAAACTTTGTCAGCTATTGCTCTGTACGACGCCATAGGAGAACAAAAATCACCACCATTTGGTTTATACTTGCAAAAGGCATTGTAAACAATTTCCAAACTCGTTTCTAAGATTATAATAAATAATAATCAATTACTTTAAAGTTAAATTTAATAATCTGTCGTTTTAGTAACACTTTTCACTTTTTCATTTTTCTTTACTTGATCATGCTGTGCTACTTTAAAAACGTTTATGATTACATTCTTCTGTTCTGCAGCAAGGTGTTTTTTGTTCTTTTTTTAGGTGGTGATAACTGAATATTGACAATATTGTCATTATCCATTATAAAAATATATTTTACAGCAAAGCAATAATAAAAACTATAAATAACCAAAAAAACTTATTGCGAATCAAATAATGATCATAAATATAACTGACGTAATAAAATAATTGTCAAAGTCAAATTAACAAAAACTGATTTATATAAAACCTCTGACTATATTAAACTTCATTTTTTTTAATACCTAAGTAACGATATTTATACCAATATAAATAAATATCGTCGCTTATACTTTTTCCTTCAGTGACATTTACCACTCTGAAGATGCAAGCTGCAATGTCTTGCAAAACGTCAGTTTGGTTGGGTTTACAAACAAAGCCAAAGTTCTACTTCTTGTTTGGACTCTCCAGGAGAGACTAGGACCAAGCCTAAGTCTCGGTGTTTAACTCCGACGCAGTCTAAGCCGAAAGTCGCTTATAATCATAAACTATAAAATGTCACATCTAGTGGCTGTAATTTTCTTTACAGAATTAATGTATTTTATTTATTTATTTGTTTATTTTCGAACAGCCGCTGTTGTAGATATATGAACAATGGCGGTATGTAATTCCTTGTAACATTAAACCCACACACAACAGTGACGTTTTTGTTTCTTTCCCAGTTCACTGCAGAACCCACCTGTTTATTACTTTTAGGAGCTATTATTTTTCTGGTTTTTAGACAGTTGTCATGCTAGTTTTGTCAAACTTATACATTTTATCAGGTGTTAATATAAGTTTATGAAGAACACTTTCAAATTGTTTAAAAAATATATCCAGTTCCTCCCACTTAAATCCATAAATGCGATTGAGGCTGGTGGTTTCTGGACTTCAAAGACGAATTGTAGAAAAACGTCTTAAGAAACCTTCATACCAATCTCTACGATCAAGTTTTAAGTCAAATGGGTGCTTTATGTTGGTTTCATCAAATTCGTATGCTACTTGCCGAAATTCTGTTTGAGTAACCACATAAAACATTTTGAATATTAATAGCACGTGATTGGCAATAGACTTGTTCCTGTTTTTATTGAAAAACAAGTTTTTTTTTCTTTCTAGGCTTGTTTTCTGTCTTCGCGCGGTCTCTCAGTGTCGATTTGGGAATAACAAAGTGTGTGGATGTAAAAAATTTACGGATTGTCTGTACTACTGCTGACAAGGCAGCGTCTAATGCTTCTAAAGACCATTTAGCTTTTTAGTGATACGCATATAGTCACTTACTTAAAATACCTAATGCTTGCTGACGGCGTTGCCTCTTCATTTCATATCACTGTTAATTTTTCACGTTCTAATGAAATTTTTGTAACGCACATTATAGACTTTACAATAACCGTATGTAACAATGAATAATTGTTTCAAGTGTCATTTAAATCAGTAATTGACTTTTGTTCTAAATCGGAATCTTTTAATATAGAAGCTTTAAAGTAATTTTACTAGTGATTTCTTTCATTTTACTAAACTTTTTCAATTAAAAAACAATTAGTAATGTATTGGCTTTATTAATAATAAACAAAAAATATTCTTGTAACTTTAGCTGAAAAAAACTTGTTTAAATTGATAACAGAAAAACTTCTCGTCAACAACAATGGAGAATAAATATATGTATACAAGTCTGAGAAATTACAAAAAAAACATTGTGATAAACAAAATTCTGTTAAATTGAATCGTGAAATAAAAATAAAAGAAATTACTTTTGTCTTGAATATACGGAACGCAGTTGTAAATGTAAAATAAATTCTATTTACGAAATTTAAAACTTTTTGTATGTTTTTAACAAACACATTTAATACTAAAAACCTCAAAATTATTTTTTATATATTTAATTACAATCAAATATCGATCGTTAAATTATATTCTTTTTAATCAAATAATTAAAGTTAATACAAAATTGTTGTAAAATTAAAATCCAATATTATTTATACAAACAAAAAATATATAATGAGTGATTAATTATTCAAGTAAAAGCAAAACTACAAGTGGAACTACTAACAAACGTCATTTGAAGTGCGTCATGATAATTAATATTTAGAGCGATAAAAGTTTTTCCAATGTTAAACGTACAGCGCCAGCCATAAAATAGTTTGATATATGCCTTAATACGAACGGAAAATTTATATTTAAAAGAGGCTGTTAACTTTTTATCTGTTTTATAGTATAAGTATAAAATAAAAATACCATGTTAAGCATAGTAACGCGTTGTTTCTAATAATACAAAAACAACGGCGTAGGCGTCTATGTTATTACGATATGTCTTACTGAAACACACGTGTTAAGACTATTACAACAATTTTTTAACCATCTTATAACGGTCCTTAACTTGATATTTTTTAAAATCCCAACTACGTATGTTTTACTTAATTAAAATAAACAATTAGAAAACTAAATCAATGAAATGTAGATTTTTAGTTTTTCTACAATTTATAACCAACAATACCTAAAGCAATCTCGAATTTTTATGAATTGGTTTGCATTTATGAAAAAAATGTGTTATTAACTAAATATAATTATTATTACAACAAAGACACAGCAAAAAGAATATCTGATGCTATGTAAGCAAGATAGTACATCAACAAATGTTACTAAATTAAATTAAAATTAAAATAATGTTGTTAGCACCATCTTGGTGAGCATTTAATATCATGTTTGTTAATAAATATTTGATTTTTGCTGTTTAAAAATCTACTAACCAATTTTTATCTTATTGGTTTCCTTTAATTAAATTAGTACATAAACAAACTTGCTACTTACAAGTGCATTCTATGCGACTCACCTGAAACAAAAAATATATATTACAACACAAAAACATAAAAACTAGTGGATTTTAATCACTTGTGTTAATGATATTTTCTACCAAATAAAAGTTAAATTTATTGCACGTCATCAATATCAATAACGCAATAACTGTGTCATTAATAAAGCAGCATTAAAGTTAGTACATAATTTTTTGTGCTGCCCTTATTCGAAACATTAATATTAGTTTGTTAGTGTAGTTACGTAATGACAAAACAACTTTAGAGCGGCAAAGCGGTAAATCGAAATTTACGCTTTGAAAGTCAATTATTATTTAACTAGAAATGTGTGTCTATTGGAAAATGCATTTAACATTTGAAAAAAAAGTTTTAAAAGTTTTAGAAATTCAGTATTTTATATTTTTGAATATTTGCTGTAGGATTTTAAATATGTTGTTAAAGTTGACAGATTTTGCTGGTAGTAAATGTAGTACCAACATTAAAATTCTCACAATTTTATTCTTTTTAAATTAAATTTTCTAAAAATTGCACAAAAAATAATGTATGTAACTCTCATGCAGCGTTTGACCTACGGTTTCACGTTGCATTAACAGTCGTTATACTACGTTCCTCTTTTGACGCTAGTGATATAAATTACTATCGCAGATTCTAAAATATAAAAATTATATTTATTATTATTATTTCTATGTTCACAGTCAATTTAGTATAAGAGTAATGTTTAGAAAACTTAGGAATTTTGTTGTTTGGCAGATATTAATTAAGTAACTTTTAGTAGTCTTGTAGAATGTTGATAACTTTGTATTTTTATTGTTGTTTAAAAACAGTTTTTTTATCAATCAATTTTTTCTTACATTTAAGTTAATACAAATCGGACACCAGGCTTTAGTTTAAACGCATATAAACTTTGATAGCAATGTTTGTAAATAAGATTGCATAAAGCCTTTAACATTAATAGTACAATTAAAGTTTATAAGTATAAGTTCAAATAAACTGCAAAAGTCTGTATTCGTTTTTGCGATGATTACAAAGAAATTATTTTTCTGACGAGTAGAATAAGTTGTTTAAGTTATTATTTTGACTAGTAAGCAATCACAGCACCAAAAACCAATTTGAGCGAAACAAAAAACAAACAAGTATAATTAAATAAACTGAGCTTTTGAAACAACTACTTTTATATTCTGTACAAATCTTTATCAAGAAACGTTTAACAAACAGTAAAATCATTAAACCCAAAAAAATTAATGTTAAACAGGCAACGGAAACGAAAACTAATTACTTATACAAGACTTTGTAATACAAATAAAACACATCTTTGGTATCAAACAGTCTTATTATTTGTATTCTATTGGTCTTCTGTAAAAAAAAATCGGAGTATAAAACAATATTAAATGAAGATTACCATTTTTTGATTTATTTGATAAAACAATACATTTGTGTTTATACAGTACTAAATGTGTTTGAAAAAAAATTATATTACACGTTATTCAATTAATTAAACTTAACTTATAATTTGCTGATTACGGATATAATTAATTTAATACTGAATTCAACTAAAATTATATGCTATGATTTCGTTTTACAAATATTGTTGCGTCTGTAATGAGTTCGTAATTTGTAACTTCATATTACATAAATACATATAATCTTATCTACGTTACGCAACTCCTCTCCGAATTTTTTAGTTAAATAGAATTGACGAACCGAATGTTCAATTTTAGTTTATATTTTACCTACTTATTATTATTTTTTGTATTTATATTCCTATTACATTGTATTAAATGTTTTGTCAATAATTATGTAACTTAATATTATTTGTTTTAATTAATCTAATTTTCTTTATATTGTTATTTTTTTAAGCATTATTTTAAGTTTGGTTTCTAATAAATGTTGGACTTTTCAATGTAACACATCGTCTAATTGAGGCACGTTTGCGCTGACTAATTTGTAATCGTTCCGACGACATTTTAAATTATAAATAATAATAAATATCAATAGTTAGATATATTATACTAGATTTGATTACTAATAAAAGTCGGTTAATTAATTTAAATAATTTTATTGTGGGATTAAACGAATATTTCGATTTGAAACAGATATAGTTGTATAATTTAGGATTAAGATTAGAGAAAGATCGATTAATGCTTTAATTGAATCTAATTTAAGATGAAATAGAGCACGTGAAGAATTTCATAATATGTTTTATTCAGTAATTAGTACAGCAGATCATCTTTTGTCTTTACATCATCAAGAAAATGACCTGCAACGCGAACCAGGATACAGCATCACCAAACGTTTAAGTATATTCAATTACAAATCAATTAGATAACATTCGATTACCAACAATACAATTACCAAAATTTAAAATTATAACGGCCGGTTCCACCAACACGACTTAAACTTAAGCAAAGCTTAAAAACTGAGATATAATTGTTAAAACCATAGCAACGATTGTTTTTAAGCATTGCTTAAGTTTAAGTCGTGTTGGTGGAACCGGCCGTAAGTACCCGATAGATTGAATCTAAAGAGACGTATCAATCGCTAATCCACAATAATCATTATTATTATTATATTATTATAATTATATTTTAATTCGATTTTGAGAATATGCTATTATTTTTTGTAGTGATATAGAGAAAACGTACAGACAAATATGGGTTTAATCCAGAGCACAAAAAATATCAATGGATTTGGTGGAGATCAAACGTTGACGAATAAATGAAAACCTTAAACGGCAACTTATGGTACAGCGTCGGCTCTATATCTTGCTATGCGATGTATTCAGAACGTAGCAAGCAATTTCAAAAGTAAATATCCAATAGCAACCATTAACATAAATCAAGATATGTACGTAGATGATCTAAGGTCTGCAGGAAATACGATAGAAGAAACCGCAACGTTATGTCGAGAAATCAGCGAGGTGCTGAACAGCGGCTATTTTAAACTACAGAAATGGGGTTCAAATAAAGCAGAATTACTAGATTGTTTTGACAAGAACAATTTATTAATACGTTTGCAAGGTTTAAGTGAGACAACAAACAATTAGGAATTCATAAAAAGATCAACTTCAACATAAATTGTTTTGTAATTAACAATGTTACAAAAAGAGTTATACTCTAAAGTATCACGATTGTACGATCTACTTGGGTTGGTTACACCGTATACTATTTTAATCAAGATTTTTTTGCAGCAATTATGGTGTCATCAACTTTCATGGGATGAAAAAGCTTTATTATTTCTTCGATTACAGCTATGTAGCTCAGTATTATTGACAAAGCTGATAATAAAGGTTCAAAAAGCAATTTCAACTAATTGTCAATCATATTTGTGAACAGATACAAAGATTGCGTTATGTTGGATTGCATCAGATCCTAACCAGTTGCAAACTTTTGCAGCCAGTAGAGTAGCGGAAATACAATACAATACTAAATTCTATCATTGCAACTACGTGGAGTGAAGAAACAATCCAGCAGATGTGGGATCAAGGGGAGTTTTTCCAGAAGAACTTTCAGAAAATTTTCTATGGTGGAACGGTTCAAGGTTTTACATAAAATCCAAGATCAAATATGGAATGTCAAACCAGTATGTGATTCAGTATTTATTCTCAAACGCGTACATCTAATACAATGTTAGCTACAGAAGCAAATCCAACTTTAATTTTAACTATAATAAAAAAAAATTCCAGTTTAATTAAACAAAAAGTATAATCGTCTTTGTAATTAGATTTATAAGTAATTGTCAATTAAGTTCAAACCGTAGAATATTAGGTCCTATAACAGTACAAGAATCCCAATTAAGATTTATGAAATTACATTTAGAAATAGTGTTAGATTTAACTAAAGAATCATTCCTTAACTGTTTTAAACGATTTATTGCAAAATGTGGTAAACCAAGTGACATTTATTCCGACAACAAAACTATGTATGCAGGAGCTTGCGATGCATAGAAAGAATTACAAATCCTTTTGCAAAATACAAATGACGCCATAGCTACCGCACTTGCAAAAGAATGCATGACTTGGGATTTTGCTCCTATAGGTTTTTCGCATTTTAGGGGTTTGTGGGAAGCATTGCTCAAAAGTATAAAATATCATATAAAACGATTCCTATGTAATACAATATTAATTTATGATAACTTGTTGACAGTTCTTACTGGAATTGAAGAAGTTCTGAACTCCAGACCACTAACTTGTCATTTTTCTAATCCAAATGATCTACAGCCCATAACTCTCTCACACTTCTTGTTTGGAAGACCTGTAATTGCTATACCAGAGCTTGACGTGCAACATATTCAACGTAATCGCTTATCAAACTATCAACATGTTTATCAGATTAGTAAGTTTGGAGATGGCGGTCCCTAGAATATTTGTCAGAACTGCAAAACCGCTCTACATAAACGTCTTCTACTCCAATACCTATTAATGCTGTAGTTCTTCTAAAAGATGATGGCTTACCTCCATTTTAGTGGAAATTGGAAATGGTGGGGTTCTACACACCCTGTTATGTATAAAATTATGCGTGTAGTTTCTGTAAAGACCGCTAGTGGAGTATTTAAACGTGGAGTTACAAAGGTGTGCTCACTTCGTATTCAAGATTCTACAACTGAAATTTTATATTTATGTTAATTATTATTCAAGTTATGAGAGTTTGTGTTTATTTATGAGAAACTTTGTATTTATTTATGATATATTATTTACATATTGAAGAGTTAGGTAGCGGGCAATGTTAAAACCGTTACGACACTGTTTTTAAATGTATGTTCATTTTTGGTAAATGTGTAAGAGCGCATATATTTTTAAGAACATATAGATAAGAAAGAAATATGGCGTATGGCCATTTACACAATTTAAATTTTATTAAATGTAATATAGACAAGAGTTGTAATTTTAAAACAGTCCAATGCGATACGCAACCGATATATTTCCACAATTATGGTTAATAACTAATACACAATCATTACACTAGAGCTAACCAATACATTCATATTGACTTAACAAGAACAAGTAAAATTAAAACAGATATTACTAAAAATGGGACTTTAATTTACAATAAGTTACCAAAAAATACTTAAATTTAAGTTTGAATTAAAAAACTACATGAAAAAAGGAACTTTATAGTACCTTAGTTATTGTTATTATTATTATTGATTGAACAATTAAAATTCTTTTCCTTAGAATAGATTCCTTTTAAATTATAGCAACTGTGTAAAATTCTTCTTCGTTTGTTTAAAAACGCTGCTTGTGAGTTTAGTTACTTCTGGAAACGATTTTTCTGTCATTTTCGTTCGTAGTAAATTTTATTAAATCGTATACATGATTAAAACGTATTTTATTACAAGAAATCTTTTATCAATTTTTATTTTTTGTACGCTTTTCTATTCAAATGTTTACAAAAAGTGTGATTTTGATTTAAACAGACATACTTGTTATACTGTATTGATATAATTACTATTGATTGTCAGTAACAATTCATTTATAAACAATAACTTGTAAAGCGTTTATTTGATATAAAGTTTTATAAAAACCCTTTTTGTAGAAAATTATCAGCTATAATACTCCTAGAGCATTGATAATACCGAGATAATTTTGTCATAGAGATTGTTGAAAGCGTGTTTCTTGGTAATATCACGAGGCCGAAGGCCGAGTGATATTACCTCAAAGAAACACGCTTGAAACATTCTCTACGAAAAAATTTTGAGTATTTATCAATGCTCGAGGGGTATTCGGTAAGATAATTTTTTACTACTTTTCATGTTGTTTAATTAATTAATACAAATTAATTGTGTTTTTTGGTGTATTTTCTAATAGAATTTTGTTAATTTTCTTGTTAAAAATATCAGAAAATCTTTGTATGATTATTATGAATTGATTTACTATCTGACATTTAATTTGACATTTGAATATATCATGTCTGCTTTGCCCGATAATCGAATATCGCTGTAATCCGTTGATGATTGGTTGAATTTTAAAAAATGCAATAAAATCAAATTTTTTTATTGGTTAATTGATACAGTAAAAAATTATCTGTAGAATAGCATAATAGTAGTTTATTGTTCTTAACTGTCATAAATTTTAATTTTTCGCTATTGTAAACCGTCTTTGACAGTTTTGACACACTTGTCAACATAAACGTCAAATTATTTTTGAAAGATTTTGAGACTTTGTGGGCCTTCTAGTCTCTGTTCGAGCAATAAAATGTTGTATTCAACTCGTTCCTGTTTAAATTGGACGCTTTTTTTCCCTCGAGGACTTTTTAAACCCTCGTTTCACTCGGGTTTAAAAATGTCCTCTTGGGAAAAAAAGCGTCCAATTTACACAGGAACTCGTTAAATAAAATTATTATTATTGTTAATGCGTCGTAATTTGTTTTTATGGCGCTTTACCCGATACTATTGGTATTAGGTAAATAGTTCAATAAAAAGAAGTGCAAACTTAACTACACGTTTATTAGTACGTCTGTCAAGTAGTGGAGCTGATCTTACAATGACTAAAGTCTTCAAAATTCGTTAAAGGAACGTTTATCCTTACAAATTTCTACGAAAGTTTTAAATGATGATTTCACCATCCCTTAATCTACCTTTTCCAGTTACTTTCTTTATAACAGCACAAATATACGTTCTTAAAGTTTACAATTTTAAGAAATGCTAATGTTGATTGACAATTATTATTACTTTATTTAATATTTTAATATCTTGGCAAACCACTAAAATACAAATATTCATTTTTTTTTAAAAATGCAAAAATATACAGTGTTACATTTAAAATAAAAAAGTTTTAGACTACTTTCGGTATGACGGGATATTTCACAAAGTTGCAATTATTTTAGTTTAATAGATCATATGTATACTAACTTTGAAGCAAGTACATTTGGTGATCTTCTGTACAAAATAAAAATTATAATAAAATATAATCTACATCAAAACGTTTGAAGACTTTAAAACAACATCATGCTTCCTGTTACCAGCAAGCTACTTTTTTAAAATACCTAAGTAAAATCTAAATTAAAGGTGTTAGATTAAACGCCTAAACGTGTCCTGTTTTTAATACTATAGGTAGTTTTTAAATGATACATTTGATTTATTACTATAATTTTTCATTTATTAAACTTTATATTACAGTAACATTTAATTTTTATGTGCATTAACTATGCGATTGTTACATAAATTTAAATTTATCAATCTAAACATTTACGTTGTTACGGTATTTAATTTTAAAATTGTGGTTTTGCATATGGTGCATAAGCATGTAATGTACTCGTAATGTTAATAACAAACTATTATAATACAGATATTATAACAAATTAATGTAATTACTATAATATAAGTATTCTTTAAACAAAATTTTGAAACCATTATTTGTATTTTTAATTTAAATTTAATTAAACAGTAGTACAAAATGGTATATTATAAAACGAGTGTTACAATGACGACAAATGTAATGCCAGTGAGTTTACTTTAACGAACCGCAAAGTCGCAAGTTAAACAATATACGATCGTTACAAAAAGAAATCGTAAGACATGTTCTTTTATACTACTTTCTCTATTCTGCTTCAATTTATATTTAGTTATTGATAATTAAATACTGTATAGCAGCAAATTTTAATGTATTTCAGTTAATAACCGTAATCAGAACTTGCTTACTTTCTAATTTCAAATTTGAAAATACTTGACAGTTGTTAATTAGCACACATAAAAAAATTTCAAAAGTTTTTGTTTTTAGTATGTGCGTACAGAACGATCATCTAGTAACGGCAGTAGTGCATACAAAATTTTATTTTCAGTTTCTAAAATACAAAAATTAAAAATGAACAATTATTTTAGTTTTTTTTTTTACTAAATCTACCATGCAAATTTGTAACACCAACAACCACGCGATCTTGTAGCATAAGCAACACACCATGCAGTGTTAGTATTTTGCTTAATAACTTAGCGAAACTTATTATCATCAGTCATCGGCGATACGTAATGTTTTTATCAAGACAAAAATGAATAACAATGTAAATATGTTGTAATTAATATATCAGTAAAATAAATTTTATTTTTTAAACGATTAATTCAACGGTTATCAAATTGCTGTAAATAGGTAATTGTTGCATAAGCAGCTATTGTCCCATCTTGTTGAAACTATCCTTCTCTCTGCTGATCATCTATTAATTGTTTAATAAACGGTGTAAAATGTCATTGCTGTAGCGTTCTGCATTTAAAGTGCAATTAAACACTAAACTATAAATACGTCTGGGTGACATTGCTATGAATACACAAACGTTTTCAGAATGTAGACTGAAGTCAACAGATTATTGATTATTAACGTATCGTGTTAAGTAAAACCATGCTACATTTGACATAAATGTTGTTCGTTGTCGTCGTTGTTTAAAGTTTTTTTCAACCAATGGCAAAACCAAACACAAGTTTTAAAATCAAATTAAAACATTTTTTGAACAACCAAAAACAAAAACACAAAAAATGGAAGCAAATTAAAATTTTTCTTTAATGCCTTACGACAAGTTCTATAAGAAAGAACAATGAAACTGTTTTGTATCGTACCTATTTCTGATGATAATTTTCAAATCGAGGTCTTTAGTACTTGATCTATTATTGTTTGAATATCGTCAAGTCTTTGCTCGTCTATAATAGTTAGTACTCTAGGAAGTCTAGTTTTAAAAATACAATGCTTTGCGTTAAACCGTTCAATAATAACATGTCGACAGTTTGCAAACACATGGTAAGGTATATTTGCACTAGGGAAAGCTACTGTAAACTGAACAAAAACCATCAAAACTTTCTAAACCACTGCAGAAATGAGACATAAACATAAATACATTTTAATCTGGTGTAAACATAATTTAATGTTTGCAACCCAGGAATTAAATATATGTGAAATTTCCTTTAATAAATTATCATAATCCTACTTTTCTAGTTTAGTACAAACATTTTTTATTCTAAAACGATGGTAATTAATGGTATATTATATATCAAGGTTGAGAAGTGCATCATTATAACCTAAGCGATATATTATATCGCGAGACGCAAAGCGTCGAGGGATATAAATCGCGCAGGTTATAATGAACTTCTCAACCGTGATATATATACATTTTTTTCCACTACTAGAATTATTAAAACCTTTCTACCTGTTATTAAACCAAATTTAAAATTCAAGATATTAATTTTATATTAAAAATCAAGTCAGTAATTCTGGCAGTTTACGTTGAATTAGTTTAACACCTTTTACGTTGTGGTTTTATCCCGACGAATTATTTAAAGCTGATTTTAAGTTTCGCGGGTGTTAAACTAATTCAACGTATTTACCGTCGTTTATAGCTATTTACAGTTTATTATAAACTACATACGTCAAAATTAAAACTTTGAATTTATATATGACAGTGTTAAAATATTTATTCCTTCATTTGTTATAGAATAAAAATGTAGGTAAAGTACATAAGTCTTTATAAGTCATAAATATTTTAACAAAAATATAAAAATGTTTAGGTTCTGTTCTTAAAAATGATTTCAGAAAATCTACATTTGGTAATAGTCGTGAAAAATTGAAACAAATGTTTTGTTAATTTTTTTTATTAACTGTATCTTCTACATAATTACAACTGACTTTACACTTTTAATATTCTGTGTTGGGTTATAAAAAATTGAAAACGTACTAACTCTTACAAAAAAACAAAAAGTTTATTGTTAAAACATGTCAAGAAAGTACTCATTTAAGCGAAGATAAAATACTGAATGTTTTGATGCCATTTTAGATAAGAATCCTTGTTTTGCTGTAATAACAAAATTTTCAAAAATACTTACCGGAGAAGTAGAGCACTGCTTTGATTTTATTGTCATTGTCAGAGATACACACAAATAAACACCATTTTATCCAATGCTAACGTTAACGCTGTTTTTCTTACAAAAAAGAACAAGAAAATACTTAATTTTATTTAAAAAAAATACATAAATATGCAATTTAACTAAATAGATATCTTTATGTTCTTAGTACTCAAGTGTTTTATTGCTTTTTTTTGTAGTGTTTAGTGCTCTAATGTACCGTTTTTATTTGTTTTTTTTATACTAGAAACCTGGTTACAAATATTGCAATTAAAAAGTTGCTAATCTAATTATATTTAATTGTCATAAAAGTTGTCACATTATTTAAATATTTAAAATTTATATTTTTAAAATTTTAAAAATTTCTAGTAGCTAAAAATAATGAACAGAAAGTAAAATTTTTTGTGTTGATGGTCGTTTTATAACTAAATAATTCTTTGAAAAAAAATTTTTTATACTGAGAAGTAACTGATTTTAGATTTTTAACCTTTAAAAGACACATATAGTTTAAATTTGTTGTTTTTTGATTTTAAAGTTTTTTTTAAATATCTAGCAGATACATTCTGTTTTGTCTGATTATCAATTACTTTTTGTTGCCAACCTTTTTCGTAGTGGATCCCGTTGGTAACAACCACGTCACTACGGCTAGCTACGATGTCGGTGAGTAGGTGTGTTTGAAAAAATTCTAATAATAGAAAAGAAAAAATAGGCGCCACTCTTTGTACTGATAAGGTTATTGAATCGCAGACACCAAAGATACGTCTGAACCTATTAATGAAGAAAATAAGATAGAACAAAAAAGACAATCAAAAGCAACGTAACAAGCATATATCCAACAATAACATGTACTATCTCGACTAGTCGTTTTAACAGAATAATAATTTAAAGAATTTAATAGTAAGTAAAACAGTTAACATTGCTGGATTTTGTTTACATGCAGTTGCAAACAAATTAGTCAAGTAATCAACATGTACAATTAATAACAATGACTAAAATAAGAAAACCTTACCACATCTAAGTTTCTTGCAACAAGTAGTAAACGTTAACTACTTCCAAATTTTATTCACAAAACGTGCGTAGTATGTAACCTTACATGTACTTTAGTTGTATAAAATAAAATATTGAACTTCATTTTTAAAATGTTGACTTTAGACTTTTAAATCTAACACGTTTGTTTGTAGAACTACTGTTCTATGCATAAAACAAAATCTAAGTACGGTAAAAAGCTTTAAAAAAATTAAAATTAAAGAGAATAAAATTGTGTAAAAACGTGAAAATTTTAAATTACAATATTTTTTAAAGCCAAACAAATATTTGACATAGTTCCAAGTAAAACTGGTCAACCAAAAGAAACAAAACCATAAAATGGATAGGAGAAAAATTATACAATTGCTCAACGGATAATACTACAACAGTTGATAAGCAACATTTAACACATTTATTGTAACGTAGTACCTCTTGTAAAAAGTATCAAGATTAATAGCAGTCGAAAATAGATAACAAACAAAAAGTATAAGAAGTGAACAAGTAGCTTAGAATTCTACAAGTGATGGAAAAAATACAACAGAAATCAATTCAATTTTAAAAGCTTTCAAAACAAAAGTAATTGTTTTAAATGCAATCAACCAGAACACATTGCCAATTTTTGTAGGACACAACCAAAGTGCAGAAAATGTAAGAAGACAAATCATATCGAGAAAAATCATTATTTCAGAAATAAAACAAATGCAGCAAGTAGCAAAAGCGAAACATCAAATGGTACCTTGATTCGAGTGAGACTTCGCACATGGTAAATAACAATAGTAGTTTACGTAACAAGAGTCGAAAGTAAGAAATAGCATAACGAACGTTAATGCGACGCGAGGCCGCACGGCCGAGCGTTGCATGTGAGTGAGTTATGCTATGATTCTTTCGACGAGAGAAATGTACATTATTTTTTGTGTTGCCCTATATAAATTTACATTCTTTTTTGAAAAAATAAACAAAAAATCAACAGAAATATAATGTTGGTACTACATTTATTACTAAATCTGTCAAATTTGACATTAACTTTAACATCGTTTTTCTTCAATTTTAACTGAATTTCAAGATTTTTAAAATGATTTTTCCACCTGTCGCATACTCGTTCTAATATATTAATTGACTTTGAAAAATTAATTTTATCTGGATTCCTAGTTTTCATTTTGCCACCCTAGAGCTTTTTTGTTCATTACGTAACTACACTAACGAACGAATATTGACGTTTGCGATGTTGGCAACACAAAAAAACGTATTAAATCAATAGTAACGCGATAAGACTAACATTTCCTATCGCAGCAGAACGTAACGTTGTAATAGTAAAATTTGATATTAAAACTGCTTTACTGTTGTAAAGTAAAATTCGTTTAACTTATGAGGAAATCTCAGTGGATTGCACTGATGGGTTTTGAAATTAAAAATAAAGTTTGTAAATTGTTTGAATCATGAGTTTCTTAAAGGAAACGGGTTTACAACCAATTACATTTAAACATTGCATTTTAAATCAAGTGACGAACCATTAATATTAGCCATATGTGTAAACAATGGTTGCGTTATAGCTAGTGACAAGTTAAACATTAATATTTTTCTAAAAAACCTAAGCGAAAAATTCTAGATTAAAATGACAAAAAAAACATTTGTTTTTGGGACAATAAATCGATTTAAAACTGGAATTTATTTAGATCAAGAAAAAACAGCATCAGAACTTTTAAAAATTCTTCGAATGGACGATAGTTACAATACCAAAATTTTACTAAATAAAAGCGACTTAAACAGAAATGACAAAGTGTTAAACAGTACATATCCCCATCGCAAAGTAATAAGAAGTTTACTTTTTTTGAACAATAAAACTAAGTCAGATTTGAATTTTGCAGTCAAGTTTCAAAGTCGTTTCATGGAACAGCTAACCAGAAGCGACGTCAATAACGTAAAACATATTTAAAAAAATTTAAATAAAAAAAGCACAACCGGTTACTTAATATTATACAACGGAAGACCAATTAGCTGGTGTGCACGTAATCAACCTATAGTAGCCCTGTCCACAACAGAATCAGAATTGCACCAGTAGATTTTACTAAACCACTATATAGTACAAAATTTGTAAAATTCAATGATAAATTTATGACGAAACGTACAACCAACAACATTTCTTATTTAAAAAAATGTTAAAATTGACCTTCTATTTCAGAGAAAGCGTTAGATTATAGAAACCCTAATTAAATATCAGATCATTTTACTACTGATCGTTAGTTATTTTATAATTTATTAAGTAGATTAAGAGAAGGGTAATGCGCAGATGTGAAGTAAAAATGTGTTTAATTTAGTTGTATAAAATAAAATCAACAGTTTTATTTTTAAAATGTTGACTTTTAAATCTAACAGGTGCTAGTGATAAAACAAAATTCTCAGTTGTGAACAGTTCAACTAGAAAAGCACAGCTTCCAACGGTTATTGGATATGCGACATCTTTTTCCAGAGAAAATTATTTTTCCCACACTTTAATAACACTGGAAAAGTCGCCTTAAAACCCAAGCAAACCTGCTACAAGAATTTTAAACGGATTAAAAGCAACATGGGCGACGTCATCTTAAATTGTGAAGTGTGAATGCTAACTTAATCAAAAAACGGCTTTAATCTTGCTACTATACCAAACAATTCTTTATAAAAACGTAATAAATTAGCGTAATAGAAATAACTGACAATGATAATTAAATAGAAAGAGAAATTACTTACATTTTAGAGATCAGCGTCTTAACCAAGTCGACCGTTCACAGCGATCCAAATAAATTTAAGAATTTTATATCTAGTAGGGTTTTCTTTAGAAAATAAATGAGTAATGACATATAACAACTAATTGAAATAAACACAAATGTATTAAAAGTTCTCTGTCTTATTTTATCTAAACTAAACAGAAAAAGTTTCAATGCAACGCAGTGTTTTAGTTTAACATAAATATACAACCTTACAAAAGAATAAATAGGTAAAATCAGAGCACTAAAGTTAAAAACTTGATTTTTAAGTGTTTATAGGTTGCCTAAGTTTTTTAATTATTCTTTGAATGAGTTTTATCTCAAGTCACTGCTGACAATAACTAAAACTAATCACAAGTAACAATGACAACTTCCTTGAAATTTTATTTAGAAAACGGAAGAATTTAATAATTTTATAGTGTTATATAATTTTGTAGTCAATTATAAATTATTATTTTTTATCTACAAACATAAATTAAACATTTAAAGTTTAATTAATTTTATGTTACACACGAAATAAATGTTACAGTAATAGCCGTGCAATACAATTAACGTAAAGTTGTTTTCATCTCGTAAATAGCCGTTACGTTAACCGATTGTCAATAAATTTAATTACGATACACATCGGAACTGTACGGATATAAATTTTCTGTGGGAGTTTTTATTTAAATACGCCAAAACAACGGTAGCTTTTAAGGCACCATTAATAAGAAATTATAGCAACTTTTTTTTATATATTTTGTTTTTATAGATTTATAGATGACTTTGTTACAACAAAATTTACTTTAAATAATCAAAAGTAAAAATTAGATTACTTTCAATTATCACTAATTGACCTACTTTGTGTTCAAATAAAGATGTTAATTACTTAACCTTTTTACTCAATTAATTTACAGTTTTTTAAATGAAAACACCGTAAAATAAAGTGTTGTAACTTTTACGTAATTAATGCGATTGTTTGTTTTGCAATAATTTGTTGTTTGTGTGAATCACAAAAAAATGTTTTAGATTTAAGTAAATAATAATGCGTAATTTTTAAATTATTAGAAAGCATTTTCTGTTGAAAATTCACATAATTGTAGACATGAAACAAAACTTGTATAATGTTACGGTTATAAATTATCCTTGTGAATTACGATGCAACAGTATATCATTTTATTTTCAGATAATGTTATGGAAAAATGTTGTTTTGCTCTTAAATTATATTTGCTATTTCCATTAGCCAATTTTGATTATCACAAGAAAACACCTGTAGTCGCTATACAAGAAAAATTATTGAGGTGGAAAACTTTGTTTTATCCAATAACAGGTTACTACACTAGAAAGTTATTCTCTAACTAATGTTATTAATGAAACAGCTAAACAAGTAAGGTTATGTTTAAAAAGTTAAGTTATTGAATGAAAGTACAAATATAAATATAATTTAAAGACTGTTTTTGAAAAAACATTTTTTGAAAGTATTTGCTGCTGTGCTTACTTTATGTTTCAAAACTAATTATTACTATTTGTTTTTAAATTTTGTTTGTTGTACAATCGTTTTTTGGAATATATTTTTAGACTGCCAGGAAGCGAAATGTTGCTTGTTATCGCGCAAACTAATTTTAGCTAGTACTTTAATATAAATTCTTAACTATAAAATACGGCACAAAAATGTGTCCAGTTACTGTTTAGAACCACGACCTAAATAAAAAAGCAAGTTTTATTACATAATGTGTATTAATGCAAGTAACAAAAGTAGTTTCATTCTACAGTTTTAATTTTGTAGTTTCTTTTTGTTATTAAGCATTTGCAAACAACTAATGTTCTATAAATATTATTTAAAATTCTTTTGTATTTGTTTTTAGTTTGTTCTAGTTACTAAAAAACCAAAATCAAGAGTTTTTCAATTGGTACGAAACAAGCTTGCTAGATTCTAAAGTAAATAAAAATTGTATTTGTGCAAAATCAACGTTTGGCTCAGGTGACAAATAATCATATGACAAATTATTAGTTATTCTTATACTATTAATTGTCACTTAAGAGTTAGCGTTGATTGCGTTTAAAAATGTGCGAGTTTTTTTTTTTATTTTTAATAAAAATTACACCACTTTGATAAGAAATTTTGCAAATGGTGGATTTTGTGTTTTGCTCTGATGTATAAGTTTGAATCGGAACCATATCAAGAATACCAACTATACAAAATAGATATACTGGTTAAAAGAGTACTACAGGTGACAAATAAAAGCAGAACAAAACGCAATATCTAAAACCCCAAGCAACACATTGGTATAAAAAACGTCTAAATGTCCGGCTAATAGACGTTTATTAGACATTAAAACGTTTTTAAACGCGTTATTAACGTTTATTAGACGGACATTTAGACGTTTTTTGTACCAATGTGTTGTTTGGGACAGTGAGTATTAATCTCAAAAATTAATATATTTAAGGTTATGAAAGCGGCGGGAATTTGAATGCAATAACGAAAACAAAAATAAATAAACAAATAAATCTTAAGATTTAAGAGTTCCCCATTCAGTTGGTGTTAGAATAGGCAACTAAACTAAAATGTTGCATAAACACAAAATAAAACAAAATATACTTAAAGAATGAATTGATACAAGTACAGGGACTTAATTAAAACCTATTTCGCACGTGATCTAAGAGTTGAGCTCAGCATTGTTTTAGGTTGGTAGTGTTACCACAGCTGTTACCGTTGAGTAACATTTTTTTGACATTCTTGTTTGACGTTTTGTTGATATTGGATATTATTTTTCGTCGTTTTTTTTATTCTTTATTTTTATATTTTAAGTTATTATTATATTATAATCCTAACTATTCAACACTTTTTGTGTTTCTGTTGCTAAGTATTAAATAACAACTATAATTTTCAGATCAAATTTTTGTAATTTTATATTAAGTAACAGCATTTTATGTTTACTCTTGAACAAGCCACCGTTATTGTAATGACGCATTTTTAAAATAAGAAGTGGTAGTCCGAATTTTGATAGAACTTGGTCATATTTTCTTCAAATGCATCGTTCCATTCAAAGAATATTTCCCAAAAGGAAATTTTACTTACGATACTATTAATAGGTTATTAAATAAAAATTTTATTTGCAAAGAAAAACCTAGAGGAAGACCTACTGCATGGAACAAAATCCAAATAAATATGTGGTCAAGTTGTAAATTATAAGCATTGATTTTTTAAGATTATCAGTAAAAAGGTTCTAGAACATTAAAGGGGGTTAGAAATAGAGGTAACCTAGGATTACTGCGTTTTATTACATTTATAGGCAAAATCATCAGAAATGTTAACACAGAAAACAAGAAGATGGCAATAATGACATAAATTTAGCCTAGTTGAAGTGGGGAAATGCGTATTTGCAGATGATGGCAAATACAGAAAGAAGTTTATAGTTCAATGTGAACCCATAGGTGCAAAAAGGAAAAAAGAGGATTATATCAATAAGACAAAAGTAGTACTAGTATCAAATAACAAGAACAGAAAAATAAATATAAAAATTCACAATCAACTAATGGAGCAAGTAAATAATATAAACTATTTGAGAAAGGTGTTTAAATCCTTCAAATGTAGGAGATTTTGCCATCTCCTACATTTGAAGAATTCAAACACCTTTCTCAAATATACCAATTAGAAGGTTAAATAATTTCATCCAATAAAAACTATCTGAGATTAACCATACACAATGCGGAAAAATTAGAGGAGGATATAAACAAAATAATAACTGTAACAACTAACTTGTTCCATAGAATCAATAGAAGATTTATTAAAAAAAAAGAAAACAAAAGTGACGATGTATAGAACCATATACTTACCGACATTACTATATGGATGTGAAACATAGGTTCCAACCGAAAAACTGTCTAAGAAAATCTAGGTTCTAAAAATTAAATATTTGAGAAAAGCAGAAAACGTAACGATACTAGATAAAATAAAAAACAAAGATATAAGAGAATGTTTGAAAATATAAAGTGCAAGGAGATATATAGAAACGACTCAGCTACGGTGATGGAGACATATAAAAAGACTATCTGAACAAAGACAAGTTTATGGGAAACGAAAAATTCTAGAAAAGAAAACAGACCAAGTATGACGTGGGACAAAGAAGTAGAAGAAGTACTGAAAACTGGAGGATTGTCTTGGAACTAGGCAGATAACTTATGTTTTATTTGAGATTATTTAGTTATGTAATTGTAGCGAAGTACTTAGTTATGTGTTATCAGACCTATATACTTAACAGTAGATGAGGAATAGGTACATATGTATATACACCACTTACTCAACAACCATTTTTGTTTGTGTTATTTAAACTTGTTTGAGTACTTAGACAAAATAAGAAAAGTAAGTTTTGGTGACTTTTAATATAAATTTCTAATATTATAATATAATAATATCTTTCTAATATTATAATAACAACAATGTAAACATATATTTGAAACAGTTTCTTATGGACATACTCAAATCATGTGTACTTGAGCGCATGATTTCTGTTGTATAAATAATTCCATTTTAATAAAATTGTTTTGTAAATTCTGTAAATTAATAAAAATAAATAAAATTTACAAAAAAAATAATTCAGAAAAAAGACAAATACAACTTTTATCACACATGTTAAAGAATATTTAAAAAATATAGAACGTTCTAAAAATAACCTTTTTGTCAAATTAACAAAAGTTAACAAATAAACATTTTTAAACAACAAATTTATTAAAACTATTAATTCTTTATTATTAATTTTTTTTGTTATTTTTTCTGTACACAATTTAGCTTAAATTAATTTGGTGCATTAAGAAAGTTTACTTTATTTAAATTTAACTTTTAACGTTGTTGGATAACCACTTTGAATTTTAATAAATACTACAATTTTGTATTGTATTTTCTAAGCATTAGTATGCATATAAATTTTAATTGCAAGAGTTTTAGATTACTGTATAACGGTTTTTAATTAATTGTAATTGTTTTCGTGCAAGAACATAGCGTTAACGTATTATTTAATATTAATGTAAACTAGATTTATTGAAATTAGCTTATCCAGTTCTATTTAATATTATAAAGTATTTGTACGTTTAAAAAAATATTTTAGCTTTTAATATCATAATGTTCTGTTCGTGTAAATTAAAACAAAAATTTTAACTTTTTGTTGCACATTTCATTATTATTGTTTGTTGTCTTTACAATATTTATTTAGTAATTGTATATTTACATTTCACTTAAATTTGTATTATACATAAAATAATTTAGAAAAAGTATATTACTTTATTACTTTAAAGATAGTTCAAAATGTATACAAAATCATTTTTTTATTGTTGAATTGTGTACTTAAAAGGTCAAGTGTTAAAAATTAGTTTTCTTACAATATACCATATAATAATAGCGCCGTAAAATTGTAGAATAAAGTCTGAAAAGAGCTTTAAACCAGCTCTATCATCTTTTATATTGATCGACAATTTAATACACAAGAACACCACATATTTTTTAAAAAAGATCTAAAAATATGAAATGAAATAAAACGCTTGTTTTTTAGGATCTACAATTTTGTATATAAAATTGTAACATTACTTTTTATATTTATTCTTATTCAAACAAAAAATAATATCATTGCTAAAAACAAACAAGAAAATACATACAATATTATTTTACACGTAATACTTCTAACAAACTATAAATAATTTTAAAAATTGTAAATACAATAATAAACACACTGTATTATTATTAACTTAGACTGTAATTTCAAAAAACTGTTTTTATTAATTTATTTTAAACTAAAGACGGTGAAAACAGTACAACTGTAAATGTATTAGTTAAGTTTGTTAGTAAATATTAAAAAAGTTGTGTTTTAGTATCTATAAAATCAATATTTTAAACTAAAAACCTACTTTTTTTATCAAAGTATCGTGTGGCGTTCAAACGCTGTACTACCCTGCTAAACGCAAACGGGATATCTGCATTTTTTGGGCATATTGAGATATTATTGCCAAGTTATTTATTACCATTTTTATGTATATTAGTACGGTTTTAGTGTTGAAAACACTTATAGGTTGCTTGACTCAAAGGTTCATGTAACGAAACGATGAAACGCTCAGATGAAACAAAACTGGAACCTGCGGTGGTGCCCAATTTCACTTCATTTTCTGTATTTTTCGGATATAGTGTTTATTATTATTAAACAAGATATTCCTTATGATTCGTTTTATGTTTTAAAAATATAATTAATTATAGTAACTGTAGAATTAGATCCGCGCGAGTTTCCGCTTTGTACGCTGCAAAAATTGTATAGATGAAAATTGCAGATTGAGCACAAAATTTACTACAAAAAAATCTGCAAATGTGTATAATTATATCGAATAGTTTAAGAGTTACAGAATTTTAATGTAATGTAAGACATTTTCGTGCAACTTTGCACACTTGTATCTTCTAAACTATTAAAGGTAATTGTACCCTTCCACAGACTTTTTTATAGTAAATTTTGTCCTCGATAAAAATGTTTATGTGCGACTTTCCTCTATCTTGCACCGTTTTAGGGTGATAGTTTATTGGTTATTTTAAGTTATTAAGCAAATCATTTCAATACATAATCTGTATCGATTTTGATGCAGGCATAATTTACAAGAAAAACAGCTCCAGACACCTGGTGTGATATTACACCAACAAAGCTACCCTTAGCCGCAAAAAAAAGCCACGGTGGTCATCAAAAGCAACTCGACCGAAACACACATGTTCTACTAAAGCGATAATTTATGTTCAAATTTTAAAATGCATAAACGAAGTAATAATTTAATAAATCTAATTTAAAATTTTATAATAAAAACTAATTACTAGTTTAAGTCATAAACAATTTCACTGTAAAATTATCAACATAGGACTAAAGTATGTAAAATAAAATTTGAGTAAATTTTCAATGCTGAAATTGTACCAACAATCAAGCAATTGTAAAAATTATTAGCGTTATAAATCTGTTAAGACTAGATAAAGGATTCACGTTGAAGTAAAGTTTATTTTTTTATAGTCAGTAGCGCATTTGTTTAATATTAATACGGAAAAAAATTGTAGAATCGGTAAATTTTTATCCCATTTGAAACACGCAGTGCTGCACAGTAACTAAACGTCGTAACATCTTAAGGATAGAAAGAAGCATAACTCCGCTTTCAATAAATTGAATGAAAAAGGAAAAGCCAATTGGGAGATTTGATACTGAAAGGGTTCGTGAACTTAACCAATCAGAAAAAAGCGTTTTAGAAAATAAAGTCAAAATTGCATACAAAGAAGGAGGAGAGTTTTAAAAAAAGGTTTTAAAAATTCTGCCGCCGTCCAAAAACAATGAAAGTTGCATACGAGAGTTGTTCTTTTGACTTACTCGCGAAAAAGATGTTACTGTCGAGATGTTTTTTTAACATACTCGCACAAGGGAGTTAGTTTACGTGCTGGTTTTTTTTTTCATTTATCCGAAGAAAAGTTACTGACTGAAGTTTCTTTCACGTATATTGATGATTATTTTTCTTCAAGTTTACGTTTTGTATAAAACTATTAGTTAGTGACAAATTGTTACGTGGTTTCCAATCTGCGTCTAGTCAAGACTTGTTGGGCAATACGTGATCTTCAATTTAAAGATTAGGTGCCATATAAAAAAGTAAGAAATTAGTAAAATATATTTGGATGTGCATTTGAAAGTTTTTTATTTCATTATTCTACGAGAGATGCGATGAACTGTCTAACGCGAGAAAGTTGAGAATGATTATTTAAATTTAATTCTATCGCTTTAACGATTTTTTTTGTTTTTTGTCGCTTATAAGATTAGTTTTACTTTTTTTGTGCCAAAAGATCACGCTAAAAACACCTAGAAAATTTAATAAATAGGCATGTCTATTATTTCGCGTCGCGAAATGTTTTTATTGCAAGTCCAATCTGCTGTAAGTCTTCTTTAGATATGACAAAAAATCGCAAACGCAAGAAACTGTTGAAAAAAATCTAGTTTTCAAACTGTGGATGCACATTTCCAAAGGTGCCAGTTTGCAACTTTTACATCTGAAAGATTAGTCAACATATTGCTATAAATGTTCAACTGATGAACATCTGCAACATAAATTTTATTCGGTCGAACCTGAGTCATGGAGTTTGTGGCGGAAAGTCAAAGTCGAAAATAATTAGAAAACTTACATACATAATCCTGCACTTTATAACAATTTACAACGTGGATTTTTTTTTCATTTGTAGCGTTCTTTTCGATTATACATTACTACAAAAATGCCTTGTTGAAAATTCTCAAAATACAAATCAAATCAAAGTTAAGTGGAACAGAAACTATTGAAATTGTCGCATTTTTAGCAACAGCAGTATTTAGTCATAATCAGTTATGGAAAGCGAACTGTAGACGTTTGCCAATATAACCGTCGCTTTCGTGACTGTAAACTGTAAACAACATTTAAAGTTAAAAACGAAGTTTTATCAAACTTTTATTTTGCAATTGTTGCAGTAATTTCTTTAAAACTAAGGCTCATATCAATTTAAAATTTTAAAACAATAAAATTTGTTTACCTGGTTTTCAGATGAACCATGAACAACTTAGTCAAAATATTTTATTTCAAGATATTAATTTTTTTATTCTATCTAAGATTTTGTTCATTTTATTTGGTTTCTTTTTATAATGGTTCACCATATGAGAAGTTTTCTAAAGATTTCTAGCTAAAATTTGCAGTGAGCTGACCACCGAAATGCAAGATATTACTGTAAAAAAGATAACTTGAAAAAAGAGGATACCGTAAACTAGGGTTACTTTTCGTCATTAGGTGTTACTTTGCCCTATTGATCAAATGATCGTTGTCTTGTATCAGCAATCGGATGTGAAACACGTGTTTTGTCATTTATTCTTTTTAGCTGCGGGTAGATTTAAACGGTTTTCCCACTCTAGTCTTTTATTGTTTTGGCGCCTTTTTAAATTCATTTTATAATTTATCACCACAATGTTTACAACTCAATCGTCAAAACAACTGAGTTAGTCACCGCTCTTTTACTTACGAGAAATACGACGTAACAGCTTGTCATATGAACTGGTTACTTTGATAAATAATTTTTTGTATTTCTTTGGTTTTTATTAAAATTAGTATTACTATCACTGCTTATAAACTAACGCACTTTACCACTAAATGAAAACTTAAAAAACTATTATTTAGTTGCTCAGATGTTTCGCCCGGTAGATTTTGCAGTTGAAGAAGTTTAACTTGTATGCCTATATTCTTATCAAAATATCTTATGAGTAATAGAACTATTTTTAAATTATTATAGTTAGAAGAATCAACAGTAATGCTAATAAAAAAAATCAACAAATAAAGGTTGGGATGAGGAAAAAGCTACTTTTGATAGAATTCATTTAGACTTTGTAGGACCTGTAAGGGGAAAAATGTTTCTCATATTGATAGATGCTTTTTCCAAGTGGGTCGAAGTGTTTAAAATGGGTGTTACAGATAGTAATAATACCATAAATAAATTACGAGCAACGTTTGCGAGATTTAGTATACCTAAGAAAATTGTAACTGACAATGGACCTCAATTTACTAGTTCTCAGTTTTCGGAATTTTGTGAAAAAAAATCACATAAAGCACATCACTTCAGCTCCATATCACCCAGCTACAAATGGTATGTGTGAAGTGGGGGTAAAAAGTTTTAAATCAGGAATTTATAAAGCATTAAAAGATAAACAAAATGAAGGTGTATCGATGTGTACTCTCATTAATAGATATTTGTTTATGTATCGCAATACACCTCATTGTTCCACAGGTGAAACTCCGTTAAAGCGAATGTTTAATCGAAACATAAATACAATGTTTACGTTTTTAAAACCAATTAATAAACAAGAACAAATTACTAATAAGGGGGGCCGCGAAGTATCTTTTAATAAAAACGAAAAAGTTTATGTCAGAGACTATCGTTTACCTAATAAGAAATCTTGGATTAAGGCCACTATTGACGAGGTTTTGGGAGCAAGGACGTATTGGGTAAAATTAGAAAATGCACTATATAGAAGCGCCATACGGATCAAATAATTAAAATAGGCGATTATTGTAAAAATAATGATGTTCAGGATAAAAATCCGACTCTGAGTGTAGAACAGGAAATGGAAAAATTAAGACTATTTCTATTATCTCAAACAAAAGACATTGCTTGTCCTACACAAGAGATTGAAACTGATGATAGCTGTAAGAAAAACGTCACTGACCACAGCTGTAACTTACCTGTTCGTCGGTCACATAGAATTCGTAAAGCACCCGACCGTTTAGATTTGTAACTACCTATAAGTAGAAGTTTAAGAAGGGGAAAAATGTTATATATTTTTGTAAGTTTGGCAACATTGTAATATATCATTGTAAAGCAATGGCTGCTTAATGTAGTTGTATTATATGTTAATAAATATCATAAATAATTAGCATATTATATTGTCATCCACGGCGGATATACAACATTTGTGAAGCATTGTCAATTTTTGAATTTTTTTTTTAAATCAAAATATTTTTTTATGCTTACGTTCGTTTTGATATATTTCACAGACATCATAATCAGTCGGAAATTTTACTTTTCCCGCCTAGAACAGTAAAATGTAGTAAAAATTTATAACTAGAAGTTGGCACTAGTAATCATTAATTATTTTAAATATTGATTAGAATAACACTAACAATTTTTCTTTTAACAAATATAATAAATTTGCTTATATCTTACAACTGCTAAAAAAATTATGTTTTTATATTTATATAAGTTACATTGTAATAAAATTATGTAATGTTAAATTAATTTTAAAACAATGAAATTTTGTTATTACAGGTTCTAGTTATCGACAAATGTTACAGTATTTTATTAAAAACTAATACTTAATTAACTGTTTTTAACAAGTGCATACTATAAAGGTTGCCACAAAAAAAGTTGTTATCACATTTCCTGAAAGTATTTAAGTATTCGGCTTCAATTCAGCTTACAAATATGCTCATACTTTCTGGCTAGTGACGCAAATAACTGTTGCAACTTCTTAATTTTTTATTTTGGCCGACATTTCTGTATTAATAGTTTTTAGATTGTTTATGAAAGTATA
This sequence comes from Aquatica leii, assembly GCA_035610365.1. Lineage (NCBI taxonomy): Eukaryota > Metazoa > Arthropoda > Insecta > Coleoptera > Lampyridae > Aquatica > Aquatica leii. The sequence goes on along the minus strand of CM069432.1, from coordinate 207,489,548 downwards.
CTAAATATTTTTTTATTTAAACATGGTGTTATACAAAGGCAATATACTGTTTGGTTCGTTAGTTAGACTACAGTTATACTTTTTGTAATCATCATATTTATATAGTTTCTTGTCCAAGTTGTCTATTATAAATAAAATCTTTAAAACAAACCAAAATAAATCATAAATGTATTAAAAAGGTTAACAAATTATCTGAAACTACTATTTTATATTTTTTAATTTAATTTATTTTTTTAACATTTAAAATGTTACACCATTAAAGATTAAGATTATAACAATTTATATAAAACAAAACTACATGCATCATTAGATTATATTATATATAACCAAATATTTTTATGTTTTTGTTTGCCAAAGAGTACTAAATCACGAAACAGTACAAAATAAATACAGCCTATTTATATAACGAAATCCGACTATTTATTTTGTCAAGATACATAAAAAACATTTTCAATATAAACTAATAACAGTTATTTACCATTATTGATGATTGACAGAAGAAGGATTTAGATATTGTAATCAATTTGTTTGAAAATGATTAAACGCGCAATAGATATGTTATCGGTTTAATTACAAATAATAATACTTTATGACGATGTTAAACTTTGTTTGAGTTTTAAAGCAAACAAAAATATTTTTGAAGAATACGTACATTAAATATGTGTAACTTTATGTAAACTTTCACGTATTTAGTTTTGGTGGCTACAAATGGAGAAAGTTTATTTAACTAAGTCAACAGTTGTAAAACTTAAATAGGTTTTTACTCAAATTTATTGTGATATTATCATTATATAAACGCAGCATTTACTAACGTTACTTAAATATTACACTAATAATTCTCTTCCAATAGTTGTAATTTGAAAATTTACTGTCGCGTCGGTTAGTTTATTAATCAAATAAAAGCAGTATAATAAGCATACATAAATTGTACATAGACTATTGTCTCCATCACGTAATTTTCTATACAATTCGCAACTTTTATGTATATGTAGTCTCTCAACTTCAAAATGCGTCTAAATTTTTTATATTATTTATGGCAAATTTTATTTTTCATTAAATAAAAACGTAACAAATAAATGAAGAAACATGAACACGATAAAATTTATTATAAAAACTACATTAACTTTGCATAAGGTAAGGCTAAAACTTTTTAGTTTAAAAATAAGATTATGTAAATATAAACTATTAACTTGTTGCTTAAACACCTAAACATATTAATGTTTTAGTAAAAATACATTTAAGCAGTATTGTTCTAAATTAGATTTATGAATTGTTTTAAAATATTATTATCTATAATTTATAAATCACACCATTTACCTAAAGCCTTTATTATTTTTCTGTTTTATGGTAAAGGTTTTATGTCTATTATCAAACAATTTTACATACATAAGTAGTATATTTCATAAATTCTCAGTTATTTAGATTGAGTGTAAGTTATCAGGTAAATTATTACATATATACAATATAAGCGTTAGTGTAATTGTACTGCAATTGCAGTGCAGTTGTGTAGTGTATTTAGTATCATGTCGCTCAAGATGACAGCACAGCTGTCGAAACACGTGTACGACAAGTATTTAAATTATTGTAGTTGCTGTGTTTTTTGAATTAAATACGTGTCATAAGTCAAATTTACGTATTTCATTATTTGCTCATTCTGAGATTTATGCAGCTGATGTCAGCACTGTTTGTTTTTGTTATTTTTTAATTGTTTGCGGTTATAAATTTATTGAACAGACACAATAATATTAGTTTAATGACTATTAAAAAAATCAATTATAAACACGTTTAAATAGGTTAGGAATTTGATGTCAATTATTTCAGTTGCGTCGTACCATCGTTTTGTAATATGTGAGAATATTTTGCTGCTTCACAATTATCTAAAGAACAAACCAAAACTTATGTCTCTTGTACTAAAACGACATGAAAATAATCTATAATATAATATTAATAATGTAGAATACTCCGGCGTTGTCTGTAAATTTTCTAAAAATTGGATTCGATTTTTTATTAATCCTGACATATTTTGAATTATGTTATTTATTTGTTATTTATTTACGGCACTCCATTTACTTTATCCTACATTTTAGACATAGCTAGTTTATTATTCTTTGTAGCTTTCGACTTTAAAAAATTGTTTTCAGATGATTCCCTATCAATATCTGTTCCATATTTCATGGTGTAAGAACCTCTCTGAACGGTTACCTGCAGCGTGCTCTGTATATAAAGACTTAGATCTATCTTGTTCAGTTTGTACTGAGGAGAATAATCTTCTCAATGAAAAAAGTTTTCCAATTTTATTGGTAGAACATCCGTGCGAAAAGCAGCATTTCGTATAGCTTGCACAAAATCTTAAGTCATAAAGCTTGCCCATTCGTTTCATTGCTACTTCGGCGTTATGATGAAACGATTACGCTGCCATAAACATATGACCCAGGCCGAGGTAGTTAACATTAATATCTTCTGCAGTGATTTTATCTGCATTAAAAATGAAAAAAAAGCCCAGTTTTTATTTTAGGCAATGCAACTATCTAGCCACATTGTAATTTTGAATGTATTCTTTTTAATTTTAAAAAAGTTGTAAAACGTATTCTTTATTTCTTCTAAGTTTGTGCAACAGAGTGGCAAAAAGTTTACATTTATTTTGATTCTTCTCTACTGTCACAAAACTTTCATTAAGTACTGTTAAACGGTTGGTAAATATAACCGTGTTAAATATCTTCAACTTTGGGAGCATGATTACACAATACGTTATATTATTACTTTTGGTGTAGTCTGTATCAGCATCTTCAATATGTATGTGTAGTTTCCATGTTTTACAGTTGTCACAGTTATTGTCAATATTTACTTTTGTATGATTTGAGTTGTGCAAATTGAAAATTTCACAACTTTTGCATTCTTCATGGCGGAGTTTTTCAATAGAAATATTAAGTTATTTTGCCACCACTCTGTATTTTTCATAAGAGCATGATAGAAACTTGGGATTTTTCAAAATAAAATCCTTATGTATCAGAGAAAAACTAAGATTGCTGAGCAAATACAATCGACTAAGCGCATGTTCCATTCTGTAATATAAAACGGTTGGTTAATAGCACATTATATGTTGGCGTACTATTTCATCATCCAGTTTGTTGTGTGGTATGTGAGACCCTCGCTTATCTGATGCAGGCACAACAAAATTTGTCAGTTTCTTAGTGCATGTCTGATACCATTATCACATGCTTTATTATATCTGAATGTAGCCGAAAAAAATACTTTACAAACTTTCTGCAAAGTACCACTACTAGCCTTAAGCGTATACTCATGCAATTTATTCTTTTTAAATAACTCGGTACAAATAGGTTTGACACAATGGTTATCGACCAAAAAAATTTCTGTTTCTTTTTTTTACTGACAGATAATTCAATTTTTTTCCTTTTTCTAACTGTATCTTTTTTTGATTAGATCAGCGTTATTATTGACGGTTGTATTAAAATTAGAAGCATTAGCACTACTGGTGCATTCATTTGTTAATTCCATGTTGAGTTTTCTTAGAACCGTTTTATGTTCTGAAATTATGTTGTTTTCCTTTTCACTAGTATTATTACAACTGGCATTAGTTAGAATCTTCTTTTGAACAACTCAAGTGCTTTTATTTAAGGCAAATATCATGATTATTGAAACTATAAAATTTTCTGTGATGGATACATCATTTCTATTATTGCACGTTGCCATTACTTCCATATGCAAAAAAACAATCTTAACTAGTTTGCTATTGTAAAAAATCGTTTTAACAATAGTATATTATCAACTTTTATTAGCATCTGAAATCTAACTGATCAAAAAATGCTGTCACAATAAAGATAGTCTTGCTTTGATGATATTCGCATTTATTTTTTTTTCAATAATAACCTAGGTTACAGTTTTAATCAAAGTTACTATCCCTACAATGATTTCAACCAATGGTGTTTTATTAAATTGAATATTAAGTTTTAAACCTTTGCTTAACAAGCTCATCTTGTCTTTCTTAAATGTTTCAGAAAAATTATTATTCTTACGTTATTTTCTAAACAAACATTTTTCTGCACTTGAGTTTTATTTTTATATAATTTTGACAATTTTTTACTATGAATTAGCTTCTTCTGTATGAATTTGTGCTGAAAAACATTTTTAGAGTGGCGTTAGAAAAATAACGGCCTTTAATACCTAAATTCAACCATTTAGCCTTGACAAAATTTCTTTCACTATAAAAATAGAAAATAGTTTATTAAGCAAAAATTTTTAAAATTCAATGTTTTATAATGCTACATATTTAAAGAAAAACAAATTACACAAAAACAAAAAAGTACCGCAAAAAAATTTACAATAGTATATATATTATAGCTATTTACAGTGGTCGTTTATACATAGTACCTTATACTATGAGATAGCTCTGCTATCAATCTTTTGCTAAACCAAATGAAGTTAAACATATAAATAGTTGTGCACAAGAATAAATTATCTCGACGTTTACATTTGGAACGTAAAGTAAGTGTTATCATACACTTCTAAGCACTAGATGAGATTCGTGACCTTGTCAATAAGTGTAGGTATGTTTGGTAAAATTTTTCGTATTGTCATATTGCAATATTGAAAACAAGTAATTAGATCGTTCTAACTTAAATAAAAATTTTACCAAGAATGAAAAAGAATTTTTCAAAATTATTTTTGCTAACAGTTATTATTTAAAATTTAGTTTGCAAGGTATCAACTTCGATGCCAAATAAACATTTTCAGGTACTTTAAAGCAAGAAAACGTGTCTAAACTAGTGATGATTAGCTTAATATACATGTCAATTTTTTAGGTTATATTAAGGTGTCGCTCAGAAAACTGCTAATGTTACCAGAAACGTTGTCATAGTAAAAAAATTACATTGAATCTAATAAATAAAATATTTAAATAAATTTACTCATCTTGGCTCTTGTACTAAATTAACATCCCGTGCCATAGTACTCGTAAATTCATTGGTCAGTTGACAATCAATGCAATTAGCAGACGCAAGAGTTTCATCACAAAATAATTAATATTTTTTATCTTTTTTTTATGTATATAATTATTAATTCTTAAGTAAGAGTTCTACTAAAATTTAAAATATACACAAATTCACATACATGAGATAGATAGATATTAGATATAATATTATAAGTAAATTTGTACCATAATATAAAAGAAGTTGTAAAACTAAGTCCTTTTAAATGAAGTAATTATTAAAAATTAAAAAAAATCAACTTACTAAAAAAATTTAATAATGTTTTTACATAGTTCTATAAAACAATTAAAATTAATTTGGTGTAAAACTTATGAAAACTGTAATATTCATTTTTAACAACTAAAAAATAACACCCAACTCTCATAAAAATTGAAACATACAAGTTAACATTAAAATAAATACTGTTGTCTAGGGAAAATTTGCATATTTAATTTAATAAAATTTATGTTTTACACATTTCATTATTTACGTGTATAAATTGAATTATACATATAACAATATTAAAATTAATATAACTGTAATTTGTATAATCGTTTAAAATCATAACATTCAAATTTAATAAAAATTGTCTATTTAATCAAATAAGTTCATTTCAAAATTTATAGAAAAAATAAAAAGTAATAAATAAATAACAATTTTGTAACCAATTTTTTTTCTAAATTTATTAGATTGGCACGTTTTAATTATTTAATTATATAATGTCATCATGAAAATAAAGATATTTATTAAGTTGATTATTATTAAACAATGTAAAAGTATCGACACAAGACTTGTGGATTGTATTTATAACAATAAGAAAAGTTGTAGTTTTATAATTAAAATTGATTAATTTTTTACTTTCTACATAACAAACGAAGCGTTATGAAAAGGCGTTATGGATTCATAACGCGTTCTCATTTTTCGCTCTGCTCAGTCGCCAAACATTGTCTTCGACCGGTAGATTCTCTGTTTTTAATAGTTAACAGTCAATACCCAATATTGTCTGAGACCGGTTGAGCTTATACTATTTTTTTGCCACAAAAGTTTTTTTTTCAAACAATTTTGATGAAGATGCTACGGTAATTTTAGAATCAATTAAATTTTTGCAAAAGGAGTAGTTTAGACAGAGTAAGTTTAAAATTACATGGTTGAAAATATATACTTATTCTTCTAATAATTGGTTAAAAAAAATTCTAAATTCTTCTGCAATGTACTATTAAATCTAAAACGTGGATTAGACCACTCAATATGTACTTTTTGTTGCAATTCTCTCAATATTTTGCTAAGCTTTATTGAAGTTTCAATAAAGTTTTATACCATGCAGACCACACAAATCGCATATTAGAAATAAGAAAAGCAACGGCAGCTTTTATATCAGAGAGTAGCGTGGATAAAGCAGGTAATAAAATTTATTCTGACTTATGTGTGTTCGCTTTCTCCTCACAACACTAATGCAAAACAAATAAAACACAAACAAACAAAAGGCAATTAACTATTCGTTCATGCAATAACACAGTAAATAACAAAAAAAGTAATAAGTATATTGCCGTGGTATCACAAATAGGACTGAGTAACCGATTGAATTTAGTAAATAGTAATAAATAAATTCTCGAGTTTTAGCGGTAAATAAATGCTAGAAATAGCAAAAGAAAATTAAACTTAAAGGTAAATGTACATTATACTTTAGCGATTTTTCCCACAATTATCGAGTAAATTTGTATTTCTTTTATGCCATAATATAAGCGGATGGCTCACTATTCTTTTTAAAAGCTTTGCTAACCATTTGAGCTAACGTGTGCTGACTTTTCATGTAAAATGCCAACGTGTGATGTAACCGGAAGAAAGGGAATGAGAAATCTAACTGAGTTTAAAATGATCAAAATATTTTTAATGCGATGAACCATAAAAGGTTTTCTTTGACAATTCTGTATCAACCATAATAACTGATTAAAATTCAATTGTAAACACCTAGCTCTGATCACATATTACTTAACTAAAGTCACAACTTGTATAAACTATACTCATATAGGTTATAACACCTGATGATGAGACTCCAGTGATAAGTTTTATAGTGTATTCACCATATCAGTAACATAAAATTTTGTGTAATTCCAAACAAAGGTGATAGTATAGCAATGCTTAGGTCGAGCTTTAATTGTACAAATGTTAAAATTATTCTGTTTTTTAAGGCCAATTTATATTGACAAAGATCATTGTATCATAACATCAATTATTGCATTTAATATTTTAAAATTTTATACAGCAGTAAAACTACATAAAACAGAATTTGAATTTATCAAGTCACTTAGTGTTAAAAGTGTAGATCTTTAAAAGATCTTTAAAAGTTTAACTTTTTAGTATATCTGGTTGACTGTTTAAAACGTATCAACTCCTCCTTTTGTTTGATTATAGAACATAATCATTTCTGGTTTTTTACTTTTCTTATTTACATCTCCTTGAGAATGAATAATCCACAAAACAATGACATATTTATCTAATTTTTTTTTTTTTGAATTTGGGACAATAGAATGGTATTTTTGTCATAAACTAATATTGAAGAATCAATTTCTTTTTTTTGTTTTTGTTAGTTGCTTCGGTATAATCGTTTTGTTTTTTCTGATTGTACCAACCATCGTTAGTTTTTTTCTGTAGTAACTTTTCCGCAACTTCATAAAAGTTAAACCAATTATCCAGAGTTCAATTTCGGTTAGTGCCTTGTATTTGTTTTGCTAGATGTAAGACATATTGCGTAAGAATAGAAGAAGTTTTTTTTTCTTTCCTCTTTTCCAATATAAACCTTTACTGAACACATATAAAATGTTTTTGCATCTCACATTGTAACTAATTTTAAACCATATTTGTCTGGTTTATTTGGTATGTACATTTGAGAGGGACATTTATCTCTTAAACCGAACAAGGTTTCATCCATGGTTATGTATTCTGATGTAGTAAAGTTGTCTGCAATATCCTTTAAGCATCTGGCAAATTTGTCTGATAGCCGTAAATTTTTCCGTTTGTTTCCTCTCCTCATCGTTTCATCATTAAACCGTAAGCAGTTGATCAAAAATTCAAAACGGTTTTTAGACATAGTTTCTTTGAATAGGGGTGGTCTATATTTTAGAGACAACATTCGGTTTCATTTGCGTCGCTCTCAACAAAGATCTATTTTAATTGCAATTTTTTCTAACTCACTTTGAGTTAATGGACGTTATCTATTATTCATTACGTCAGTATGTTATTTCAATAAGTACAATATATTATTTTTGTGAAAAAGTTTTAATACGTACCAATGATAATTTCATAGCGTAGGAAAGAACGTGGCGTCGTGTACGGCTAGGTTGCAAATTTTTTATGTTAAGAATATTTTACACCATCAACGATTTGGTCAAACACTTCTAACTATAAATGAAAAGGATATTGAAAATTACGTCCACGTGCAAAAATTAATACATGCGTAAATAGCAATTTTAGGTTTCTATGACGCCACGTCAGGTTGTTGTTCTAAGGTTAAACCAAATGAATATAGTTCTATAGATATATATATAAATGCATATTATGGTAATTTTTTTGAAATTTGTAATTTTACATTACTTTGTAAAATTGCATAAATCAATAAATCCGTAAGGTGTGACCTCATATGCTTTGGTATACATTTGTGAATATAGAGACTTTATTCTCACAATTTTATTTATAACAAAACTTGACACAAAAACAATGAAAAATATTATTTAAATATGTTTTTACCAAATACTGTACAAATTATAAGTTACTGTTAATGTTTGATATAGTTAACTTATTTACCACTATATTCAGTAGCAGATCGTAAAATTAAGTAGTTCATATCTGTGATTTTTTTGTACAATTACATAAGTACATACATAAATTACAATTAATTTACAAATACTATTAAAGTATCTTCATTATTTTTTAAAACATTTGTAATCTAAAATCTTTTATTGCAATTTCTTTTTTAATAAAAATATCTATATATAAACAATAAATTGAAATATGTTAAGATTCAATAAATATAAGGGATTCAAATACATTTTTTTTAAATTTAGACGTATATTTCTTGTAAACTCATATAGCTGAAGTTTATTGTTTGTCATCTCAGAGTGTGTAAAGCAATTGCGTCAACGAAAACATCAATAAAAAACGGTGTGTGTTGGCTCAAGAACCACGTGAGATTATTTGCGACGTCTGGAAATTATTTCAGTCACGAAATTCTAAGATACCTAGCATTGAATTCATATTATAGAAAATTGGTATAATCTACTACAACAAAATGTTTTATTAAAAAATAATTGTTTTAGAATACATTTTCTTTTTTATACTAATACGGTTGTATAGTGTTTTTTTTAACTGTTATAAGATTTTACACGTTAATTTTTCTACCTCTTGTAAGACACTATTTTAATTAAAACTTTAAACGAATTTCCATACTAACATAAAGGGACATTATTTAATGTGATTTAAAATCAATTAGTCTTTAATTATCCTTAGAGAGTTTAAAAATTAACATGTAAATCTCTATGGCTTTAAAAAACACAACAAAACTGTTTTTCAGTCTACTATTTCTAACATCATCATAAAACATCATTAGAATTTAGTCATAGATATTTCTATGTTTAATTAACAAGTAATTCATTTTAAATCATACTAATTGCTATGTCGCTTGATATTAGTGTAGAAATTTGTTTAAAATTTTCATTAAAATGTATCTTACAAGAGGTTCAAAAATTAACATGTAAAATCCTATGGCCAATTTGAAAAAACAAACTATTTTCATTATTTAACGAATAAATTTTAAAATATATTAAATAACTATTTTTTAAAAATTAAAGTTTAAATCTTTTGTATTTTAAATGTTATCTATAATAACAAAAATAAGATTTTATTTAGAATAACAAAAGAAAGTAAACCAAAAGAGTAAAAAACAACTATGAGTAGGAAAAAGTAGAAAGGGTGGGAATTTTGTAACCAAATTTGACAAGGTTTAGCTACGCAGAGGTAGTAAATGATTAAAATTTCAAAGATAAGGAACAAAAATAAACACAATTTTTATTTAATAATGTTTTTAATAATGTTTGTCCTCCCATATTCGTTTTGAACTTCCTTATCGTTGTGGCATGGATTCTATCATATGGTCGATTTTTTCTTGAGTTATTGTATTCCAAGCAACCTGCAATTCATACCATAGAGCTTCTTGTGTCTGTAAAAAATGTGCTAAGTTCCTTAGTCTTTTACCTACAATGTTCCACAGGTGTTCAATGAGCGAAAGATCGAGAGATTTGGGTAGCCATGGTAAGAAATTAACATTAACTTCTTTCAATCGGTCTATAGCGTGTCTTGGTATGTAGCGACGGGCATTATTCTGCTGAAAAAGTATGCTTTCTAACTGCTGAAGAAATAGAATAATATGGGGTTTTACAAACTCGTTAACATATCGTCGGGCGTTCATATTACCTTCACGTCTTTGTATGACTCTCATATAGCCATACATTATGAATTCCTAAAGAAAATCGGAATTCATCACTGAAAACTAGTCTATGCTATTCCAGATTCTAGTTGAGTCGCAACCAACACCACAAACATTGATGTCGGTGTTGAACAGTCAGTAGTAACACAAAATGTGACCGGTAGGATTGCAATCCGAAACTTTTGATTTGACGGTAAACTGCTCGAAGAATCACCATTAATCGAAAATTGATCTGGTATTAGGAAATCGGTATCTTATGGCCATAAATTCGAGATGGCTGTCTTAAACCCTATTTGTTTACCTCCGTTCCTTAGTTCCTTGTCTACGACAATTTTTACCTTCTCTAGTCAATGCTTTATAACAACGCATGATAGTGGAATAATTCCGCTTAGGACAATTTGCAATTTTTTTGTACAAAAAACTGCTTTTATGTAAGATAACAATTTGACATCTGTAGAATTCTATTATTCTATTGCTTCAAAAATCCGAAAATATTATTATAGCTACTGCGGTCTTTTATAATATGGCAATTGATTCAAATAATGAATTGTCTCAAAAGAAATTTATCATTCAGGATAATGAAAACAAGAGATCACTAGTACAAGTACAGGAACCACAAAGACAATAGAATCAACCAAACAATAAAAGGCGGTTAACTTTGACTAATATATAATATACACTAACTAACTAATTTATTTATGTTTGACAATTTGGTATTTAATAGTACCATTTATAATTCACGCTTTTTCTTTTACTCTACATTTTTGCGTCACGTTCTTCTTGCATTAACTTTATTTGAAATTCAATAAAACTAATTTTCTTTTTAGCTAATTGCAGGTATGTTTCCTTTTCATTAGATCTTTTTATCTTTTTTGTCGATGGCGTGATACAGTTTTTGAAGTGTCGTTTAGTTTTAACGTAGCACCATCTAATATTTTTTCGAATGGTGATGATGACATTAAAGCATGATGTTTTTTGCACCAATTAAATTATTGTAATAACTGTTTTTTAAGCTCAACATTTAAGCCAGTTTTGCTAACTCCTATAATTCTAATAACTCTTTATGCCCTTTGTTTCTAAGTAAGTTTTTTTTGTATTTTTCTTGAAGGGTTCTCACTTGCTTTTTATATTTTTTTTTGAGCGCTTTAACAATACTTTCACATTAAGTACTTGTGTTACTTTTTCCCAACAATCGTTTTTTTGTGTATAGCTTACAGAATCTGTTCTCTTACATTGTGAAATTCAAATATATGTTATCATAAAGTTCCTTATATTGGTAGCAAATGTTTTTGTTTTAAAAACAAACCATATATAAAGTTAATTATTATTACGTTTATTTTTATAATGTAACCTATTTTCTGCTGATACCGCTCAACTAGGGGCACTAATCTGTCCACTTCTGTAGACTAAAATTAACAAATTTTGCTTCTTTGATTCAACAAATTAGACATATTTTAAATTGTAAATTAGTAGTATTAACTAACAGTTTTAACAATAATACACACGAAAAGTAATTGCGACAAAAAAGATGACGTGACGTTTTTGGGAAACTAAATAGAAACATCTATATTTTATACCGGCAGTTATCTAACCTTTTCGTAGTAGTATAAAATTTTTGAAATTTACCTAACAGTTATAATACCTAGTATCTATCCGAGTTTTGTAAAAGCGTTTTTTTTACTTCTACCTGAAATACCGTTATACTTGCTTTAACTGTGTTTTGTAAAAGCGAACCTTAATCTATTTATGTTCTAATGCTGTTTGGTTGGAGAGATCTTACTAATAATGACTTGCTATGTTCGTAATAAAACTATTTTTTTTAAGGACAAGCAAGTTGGCACATTTTTATTTTATTTTACAACTAAACTGGCAAGGTTCCATTCTTATATTGACCTAACATATTCTTATACTTCCGTATTGTAAGTACTGTGTAGTATTTATGAGAAAAAAAGAAAACTTAGACGCGTTTACGTATCTTAGTTTTGTTACTATTACTGTTTTTGACGTTTTGTTTACATCGAATATCATTATTTATCGTTTTTCTTATAGTTTGTTTTTATATTTATGCATATTGTCAGCGGATACCTGCACCAGTTAGTATATCATATAAACTATAAAAAAGTCGTGCATCTAATCGACAATTTAGTTCTGTATTATGCGTGATATGAAATGTATGCAACCAATTTTCCTAGTCGTGGACAAAAAGAAGTATGATTTTTTGTATTGTTACGCAGATATCGTACTTTTGTTACCTAAGTATATTTAAATAAAGTTTATATCCCTTTTTAGTTTACATTTATTTAGACAAAGTTATACTTTTGTTTAAGTTGATTAAAAAAAAAATATTTTCCGCGAGTGTTGTATATGTAGCTGCTGGGCTTCCGGTCTTGACTCCGCGTTGTCGTTGTAGTGTGATTTGTAAACAAATCGTTTGTATTTTGACGGCGTTTCGGCAAAATCTCATTTGTTATCTTCAAGTCTTCCTCGTTTGAGCTGCTGCTTTACTGCGTGTCAGACGTGGACTGGTTTTCGTTTTGATCGTTACTTGTTTATATCTGCTTCTTGTGGTACACTTTGATGCGCATTAGTGATTATCTGTATAATTCGCTGCTTCAAGTAAAAGTGGTGTGACAACACCGCCGACTTTATTCCGTCACCGAAAAATAGTACTTTACCTATGTGTCTTCTATGTAATAAAACCATGTCAAACGATTCAATATAACTTTCTAAGCTTAAGGAACTTGTTGGGAGAACATCTAAGAGAGATTATGATGGACTGCGTGCTTCTTATAATGTTATTTGATTGCAAAGTCCAATTGTAACTGAGATAACTAATATGCATCGTGTTGTACAAACCAGATTTCGATATTATAAAAAAAATCCACTAAGTAATAATACTGTACAAAAAAAGATCGACGAAATAGCTTAGTGTGTAGAAAACTATTTATGTGACTACTTAAAAACATCTGAATTTTTTATACAGCTTGACGAGTCAACATTACCAGGAAACGAGGATTTACTTTTAGCTTGTATAAGATTTGTAAAAGAAAAAAAAAATTCCTAAGAATTGTTATTTGCTAAATGTTTAGAAACTGATACGAAAGGTGAAACGTTATTTTCTGAGCTAAAAAATTTTTTCGATGTCTTGACTTATATTATCTTTGTTACTACTGACGATGCTCCGGCAATGGTAGGACGACACCGAGATTTTCTGGTATATTTAAAACAAACTATACCTAATGTATTATCCGTACATTGTGTCATTTATCGACATTATTTGGTCGCAAAAACCTTAGTAAACGTTTGCATGAATCACTACATTATGTCATTAGAGCAATTAATAAAATCAAAAGGAATGCCTTAAATAATAAATTATTTGCTCAACTTTGTTTGGAAAATTATGACGACTATAATCGTTTACTATTTAACACAGTAGTACGTTGGTTATCTAAATGTTCATGTTTAGATCGTTTCTATTTGCTTTTTGGTTCAGTGTCAAAATTCCGAGAGAGTAAAAACAAAGACAATTTAATTATCTTAGAAAATGACATTGCTTATATGACTGATTTATTTTCTAGATTTAACGATACTAATTTGAAATTACAAGGTGGCATATTAAATTTAATGAAAGCTAAACGTGTAGTATCTGCGGTTTTTGCAAAACTTATGCTGTACAAACAAAAGGAGAATATTTTCAATTTTCCAATCTTTCAAAATTGCAAAATAGAGAGAAAGATTAGTTTGTTTATTGCCATCTAACGTCGCTTTATTCAAACCATAACCAAAGATTTGAAGACATTCTTCATTTGGATATTCCCAGCTGGGCGTTGAACTCTTTTGAAAGAAAGAGCACAAATACAGATGGACACATACTAACACAGAAACAACTTATTGAATTATCCAAAAATAAGAAGCTAAAACCAATGTTTGAACAAACATAAGACAACTTTTGGTTACAAATACAAATTCCAATTTCATATCAAGCGTTATGGGTTATTGTACAGAACCAGTTGATTGTTTTTCCGTTTTTTTATTTGGTAGAACGTAGATTCAGTGTCGTTATGAACCTTATCACAAAAAAACCGATTGTAGTGCATATCGCCAAAAATTATTTTATGTTTTTATTGGTTGTATTTCTCCCCCTGCGCAAATTTAATTTTTGTGACAGTTCATTTCTATGTTGCATTACTTCCTGAGTCCACATAAAGTTTATTATCAGATTCTTTTTGCAAAATAATTTCATCATCAGACCTAATACTTTTCGCCGTATTTTTCTACCATATTTTTAACTGCTAAACGCATTTTCAAAACATTTATTTTTTAAAACTACCTTAAATCAGCAAGGACGTTACCCTCGTGTTTGCAGACTAATAGTCTCCCGAAATACACCAAGACTAAATGTGAAGCAGACATCCGTAGAGACTATTTTGTAAAATCAGCCTCCTCTACCGACAGACCATATAAAATAAATTGGTATTTAATCATACTATTGCTAAGAATTGCTGTCCGAACTGCAGACACGCGCATTGGAAATTAAAATAAATAATTAGTTTCTAAAATAATCGTGAAAATAGCAAAAGTTTTAAAACTTTTTTACAATGTTTTTGTTTATATAGAATGCTTTGTTAAAGTTTAATTACAAAGCAAATAATATTCTTGTACAACTGGGACAATATTTTAAAACAAAAACCAAAAATTATAACCCACGTGTAAAAAAAATGTTAGTTTTTGTATGTTCTATCAAAATTGCTACAGCGGTACCAACAATTTACTAAAAAAATGAATAGTGCTGAAATTAACCTAATTTGCAAACAACACAAAATTTGATAAAAATAGACATTTTCTAAAAAAACAAAAAACGAGATTGTTATATAACTTCGTAAATACATGTTACATAACATATGTCTATGAATACATTTTTATTAGTAATACACATATTTCAATTAATTCAATTGCATTGTCCTTTATTTAAAAAAAATACTTAATTTATTTGCGCAATCTTGGTTTTTTACATAAAAAGTAACAGCTATATTATTAGTTGTTGTTGGCATAGCATTTAAGTCCACTATATATACATCAAGTTACTCTTAGATAGTTAATCAAACAAACTTTATTAGAAAATATAGTAGTACATGTACAAACCGACTGATGCATGATGACACATTTTGTATACATAAATCTTAAACATATTTATAATATATATATACAAATTCAAATAGATATTTGTTGATTATTACATTTAATAAAAATATGTATCACGTATGCAGTAAAAATGTCAATCCACAACCATTACGGCTACTGAAGCGTAAAGCGAATAAATTTTTGGAAACTACATACCACAATTATATTCACAAATTATTTTTGATGCGTGAATTGAATAAACAACTTTGCCGTAGGTTAGATAAAATAGTAGTTAAAACTCTGTTTCAGTGCAATACAAGTAAACATAAAAAAGTTTTAACGCAAATATTAAAAACAGTGATTTAAGTTTATTTTCTCTTAGCACATTTGAACTTGCAGATTAGAATAATAAATATTTAAACATTCAATTGTTTGATTATCTGATTGATTTATAAAAAAAACTAACTACAAATAGTTTAATCATGTTTAATATTGCATTTTTCAGTAGTTACTATTTATCTATCTGTTTTCAAATTTTATTGCATTTTATTAAACAATTATTATTTTTAACATAATTAACTTTTTTAATAATCGTCATATAATATTTAATAAATCAATGTTGCTGTGTCATTTAATTAATGTGTAAACCCTCTTTAATTATTTTTGGTTAGAATATACTACAATTACCAGTAAATAATATAAATTTAAAAACGTTATTAGATTCTAACAACAACAAAAAATAGAAACAAATTGTATTTTTGAATATAGTGTTTTTGGTATTAAAAATTTCAAAAACGTTTAATAAAATATGTTTATTTTTAGAAATACACAAACAAAATTTTCGTATGTGCTGAGTTTCTGTTTATCTTAGCAATTTTAGCTTCAGTTCACTTAAATTTATTCGTATATTCCTAAGTACTAACTAGAGAATTTATCCAAGTAAATAGTGTAAATTCTAGTTACTGTTAGAACAAGCTCGCAGATTTTAACATTTGTAAAATTTAACGTTTTAGTTTTTATTTTTTTCATAACAAAAACTTAAATAACAATGTAAAAACTAGGTAATTGGCTTAAGGTTAAAATTCAATTTGCACAATATGATATAGGAGATGTAAATGCTTAGACGTATAATCCGGAAATAAAAGAGCGGAAACAAACACATGCCTAATATATAGTCAGTTTTCCATTAGTTACCTACGTTTTTAAGTAAAAATAACTTTTCAGTAAATTTCAACTGTGATAAAACAAAAATAAATTTAAAAAGTCATAAATCATACAACAGCAACGGTGCATAACGCAATTTATTATTTTAAAACCTGTATATTTAAAAAAAAATCTTATTGTTATACGAATATTTTAACTCCATAATTTCGGAGTATGTATTATTTAACTAATATAACGGCATCTAATAATCACTTTTTGCTATGGTATGTACACAATAAGTTTTTTAAAATACTACATTTTATGTCATATTTAAATTTTATTATTCATTTTATTTCAACTTTTAATAGCACTGTTTGTCTTGAAACCTTTTTTGAGATATGGTACATCAACAATCTCATTAATTACAATTAATACCATAAACAAAATTTGATGATGGTACCATCTCGTAGTGTAAGTTACTTCGTAAATCAGGTAACTGTAAATACTTATAAGCCCGCGTAGTTCAAAATACTTCAATTAATAGTTAAAAATCGTTGTCATACCTTAAAAAATTCAATAACAAAATAAAAATTTAAAATTACCAAATCCATGTTCTCAAAATATAAATAATCTGTTCTGGCTGTCAAAAAACAAACCACGTAGGTATGATAAGTAGCATTGTAGTTTCCTAATAATACAAACTTTACAAAACTAGTTGTTATGAAATTCTACACTGTAATTGTATATAACATATTACGTAAGGCAATTAAAACATAAAACTTAGGTCTGTAACCCGCGCTATCGTTAAAATTTTATGTTTTTGAAGTGAAACTTATTTAGCGAGAGTAAATCTGAAATTTTAGTAAGTTGCACCATATCGAAAAAAATGTGTAAATTTTAATGTCCGCGTTTGTTCTATAGTATAGAAGTGTTTGCTATATAGTTTTGCATATAGTAACTTTGGGCTGTAACTTACTTCAAAATAATTATTCAAATAATGCACCACATAGTTTCATTTATATAAAAAACAATATTATAAAAAATAAAACAAGAACAATGGGACATATTTACGGATTTATAATTCGGCTTGTAGGATTTCTGTCAATTTATTAAATTTTATTTTACTTTAGAAACTATTAAATTTACAATATTAAGAAGATAAATATTAAAACCCAACAAAATAATTTTAAACTAATACCAGTTATTTACATACGTGTCTTTGAAGATTGGTTACCACTTGCCTTGAACATAAAGTCATAACGAACGTATGATAAATTTTCCAAAATCATAACATACAAGAAAGCATATAGTAATATTCGTAATTATTAATGCCAAAGTAAACCATCGTATTTGTAGGTATTGAAGACAATAAAATTGTACGTATCATTCAAAATTTGTTTGTACGTAGAAATAAACTAAAACGCAAATTCTAAAGTTTACATCACCGTGCGTAAAAAACAAAAAAGACCGTTAACTAATTACTACTAATTAAACGGTACAGTACAAGTTCAAATTTAACATGTAGACATTTTCTACAATTGTATGCAAGAGCGTCCGCTTCTTCTTACGCAATTGCAATGGAAGATCACTTAAACCTTGTTTTAAGCTACAAATCACGCATGCGTATTGCACATCATCAGTTGCGCACGCAGTAAATCCAAAAATGTTAAATTCAATTAGAAGTATTCAATCAAAAAAATATTCACGTTACAGAGGAATAAGAAATTGTTCGTTAAAAAAAGTGTCGGTTGTTTCAAAGTGTCGGTTAATCAAGGTTTTACTGTATGAATATTTAGACAAATGTAAAGGAGTTAGAGAGTTAGTCTTGGAAACATTTTGATTAACCAATTTTTACTAAACAATAAAGAGAGATTGTTAACTCTTGTACTGAAAAATAGTTTAATTGCGAGATTATGTTTTTGTGATTGGATAATTCAAAATACGCAACAAAATTGCATTAAAAGTCTGATGCACTTCTCGACATTATTGTGTATTGATAATTTTTGTATTTCAGCGTTTTGTTAACTTTTATCAGTATTTTTTTATGTGTACACAGACAAAACAACAAGTTTTCTAATACATTATTATGAATCTTTCGTCATTAAATTGGAACATTTATCAGTATCTGATAAAGAAACTATTCTAAATATGTATAAAACAAAGTTAACCAAGTTGTTCAAAAACAGATCACAGTAAACTAACAGCTCCAACAGCAAGTATTGTAACTATTTATTTTATTTGCCTTTTTTATATACTTAAATGTGAAGATTTATATTACCTTTACTTATTTACATATGTGTTTCTGTATCTACTGTATACAATGTGCTAAATATAGGTAACACAGATAACGTACTGCATTTTCTTAAAGTATGCCGTAGGTCACTGCCAATATTAGATAATGTTGAGGATGGAATGAAAAGCGCCTTAAGACGTCTTGTGCATTTGTTTTTTTTTTATGCAGTAAACCACTAACACTACAGAAAGTTGTGGCTTGCATTAACGAAAAGGAGAACTTGCAAAACTTTAAAGTATGTTACAACAATTATTAGAAGGAATTTGGTTTATGTTAGTTAAACAAACAAAAGTGTATTGTGTTTGTAGTATACGTTATTTTATTGTTATATATATTTCAGTAACAAAGTATGTTGTGAATAAAATGTCAAAAATCAATGAACGAGTTGTGTTATGATTATTGCCACCGTATCACTGTGAGTTGAATCCGACTGAATTAATATGGGTACAAACAAAAAGAAAAGTTGCTAGAAAAATACATTCAAAATACAAGACGTTAAATATGCTTCCGCATAAGTTTTTATGTTGTTCGATTGTTTTAGTTGTGTAATGTAAATACTTAATAATCCTATATAAACTAAAAAATATATTTATCACTTGTTGTTGGTTATCCGTTATATTTCCAATTAATAAAAAACAATCTGATTATCTTATAGGCAACCAAAAATACACGTATGCATATTGAGTAAACGTTGTACATTCTTATTATTTGTGTATGTAAAGACGGGACTTATTTCTATCTGTTGAGCGATACAGGTATGATAAATTTTAAAATATAAGCAACTATTTTTTGTAACTTTGGAAATGAATTAGTGATATTGATTATGACATTTGTTGTAATACCCTGAACACATGTCATCACAATTTTAGTTTTCAATTTTAAATGTTTAATATTTTGAAAGTTGTGTAAGTGTTTAACCATCGATTTTTAGGCATTGATATCCAATGTGGTCGGTTCTACCACATAAATTAAGTTACTGAGGTGACTCACCACTTCAAATAAGATGTGCTAGAGTTTTATTTGTATTGATTGTTTTATTAGAATTGTTTTTAATTTCTGCGGCACGATGACCAACTATCGCATTATTATTTGATATTATGATACTACAAACCCAAATAGTAGTTTTGTAAACAAATTGAATTTGACTGTTGATTGTAACTATGCGGTAAATAATGGGCGAAAATGTAAAATCCGTGAAACGTATTGATGTATTGGATTAATTATTATTTTCTTTGGTTTATTAATGTTTATTACTTAGCATTATTACTAAGTTAGCTTAACAAAATGTCGTTTGTGTACACGATCACGTTTATTTTTGGTTGTAACCAAAACAATACTTTAGATAATTAAATGCAAAGTTCAGCTTTCTCAGAGTTGAGTTCAACAATCTGATTTATTTCGGCTTTTTTAACGAATTTCTTTAGTTGATGCCAAGTGATTCGTGTACACGTACTCGTACTTCATAATATTTAATTGTTTTTATTATGCACAACAGTGATACTGTTTTAACGTACGGTGAGTATATTTATAACTTCCACACCACACGTAAATTGTGAGTTGAGCAATATCTTGATGGACAATTGCTTTTAATAAATTTTGACGTGTATGCAAAGATTTAGACAAACTGGAAGTGTTTTTTCTACCCAGGAAGGCCATAGTCGATAAAGACCATTTTTCTTTAATTGAATCCAATGTATGTGCAAATATTGTAAATTGTAAAAGATCAAACACAAAGTAGCATTGGAAAAATAGGCCACGCAGCTTACGTGTCCCATAGTACGCTACATAGTGTTTTAAGGAATTATGGGTTGTACCCTTACCACGCTCAACGAGTTCAACAGTTAACCGACTTTGATTTTGAGCCGCAGCTTGAAATTAGTGCCAAAATATTAGTTTCAGATTAAAGTTGTTTTATACAAATGGATTGCTGAATGTTGAATACACGCATGTTTGGAAAGAAGAAAAAGTAATTTTCAGTGGAGGTTTTTTATTAATGTTTAACGGGTATTTTAAGAAATAGTTTAATTGGACTGTTTATTTTACTAGAAAAACTAACAGGCGACTTAAACTTTCACAAGTAACTTTTACGCAAGAATTTGATGACTTGCCCCTTGAAGTTTAAAGAACAATTTGGTTTATGCACAATAGAGCTTCTCAACATGTAATTTGCCCCCGATTTTTTAAATATAACTTTGACGGATCGTTAAAATGGAACGGCACAAGACGCTAGTCAGACCGAAGGCCAGATATTAACCCTTTAGAACTTTTTCTGAAGCGACGTGAATGGTGAAGTATGCAAAACAAAGATAAATAATAGGCAAGAGCTGCAAAATCGATTTTTTGCAGCAACAAATGCAATTAGACAGAATGTGCAGAATAGCACATTCATTTAACCACAGTAATTTTACTACGCACAACATTATTTTGTATTTATTTTTGTTTTTAGTGTTAGCAAATCGCTGAAAATAAATGTTCACTTCTTAGAACAGTTTATTTTTATTCGTAATATCAACAACCTTAGGAGACTACAGGTCCGTAATTTACGATTCATTTTGCTAAAAATTTTAATTTTTTTAAATGTTTTAATGGAAATTTTATTTTGACATTTTTTGTTTGTATTTATAGTCTAATTTTGCTTGCTTAAATAACAGCTCGTTGATCAGATACACTCTGTATAAAAAAAAGATTTGTACGCAGATTTGGAAGCGTTTGAGAATGCTTGGAGTTATATTTTTTATCGTATCGAGCACTTAAAACAGCTCTATATACTTTTAGGTATTTTATATTTGTTAAATCGAAAACAAACTTGTTCCTCTTTGTAATAATTAACTCAGGTTCCAATTTAATTTATGCTACTATAATTGTTATACCAGAATTTTGATTACAATTATACACGGACTTAAAAAACCTAAAGGATCATAAACCTTTGATATGTTAGATAGCATCGTGCGTTTACATACATTTAAGTTTGTTTTTAAACAATGAGTTTTATATTTCAAAAAATTTTACTTTAGCAACTACATTAACTTAAACATTTAAAGCATTTAGAAAGTCGTCATAGTTGGTAATCCATTTCCGTAATTTAAAATGTACCTTTTCTAATATGTTACAGATATCATTCTTCAATTAATTTGTAAAAAAAATTAACTACCTGTTAAACGATGATCGACGTAAAAACCATTTACTATAACATTTGCGGTTTTTAGAAATGTATGGATTAGTTCATACGCTGTTTGTTGTAGGCAACGTATGGATAAATATATGTAGATTAATATGGATTTTATTTAAGGAATGATTTTTTTACCAGACTATGTGTTGATAATCACGATCTGTCGGATTAAACAATGTCTATACATTTTCCTATCGGCAAAAATAAAGTGTATATAAATGTTGCTGCAATACAGAGCCTACTAATTGTTCGATTTTGCTTTAATGTAAAGTTAAATTTCAATTTAGTTTTTAAATTGCAGAATCTGTTAGAAGAGTTTTCTAAAAACATCCAAATAAAATTTTATATATATATATAATCATTTCCTTATTTACCAGTTAAGGTGTTAAGGTATAACATATTTACATCTAATTTAAACTTTAACTTAAAACTATTTTCTTAGAAAAATGTCTAAACTAATCTTTACATTCTGAACTTATTACTATGCTACTATTATAATTATGATTATACAATTAACACAAACTATGATTATCCTTTATCTATATACAATTTTACTCCATTCTTTTTTATTGTGAGACAATCGTTTTGCTTCTTCCCATCTGATTTTTCTATTGTTTAGTAATTGTGCGATTTCGTCGTTCCAAGTCTTTCTTGGTCGTCCTCTTGTTCTCTTCCCTATAGTTTTTGCTTCCCATATGTTCTTTACCGGTCTTTCTTCGTTTACTCTACACAAATGTCCAAACCATTTTAACTGTTGTTCTTCAATTTTGTCTAACACTGACACTACTTTTAGTTCTTCTCTCACTATCTCGTTCTTTATTCTGTCTAATCGCGTCACTCCCTTAACCCGTCTTAAATATTTCATGTCCATCGCTTGTAGTTTACTTTTTAGTCTTTTATTTAGTACCTAACTTTCACTACCAAAGATCAAAATAGGTCTGAATATTGTCTTGTAAATAGTAATTTTCGTTTTTGTTGATATTTCCTTTTTTCCTATGAATGTTTGTTTTAGAGTGTGGTACATATTAGCTGCCGATTGTACCCTTTCGTTTATTTTTGCTTCAATGTTTCCTTTTTCATCTATTATAACTCCTAAGTACTTAAACGACTGTACTTGTTCTAACGATTTTCCTTCTATTGTTATACTGACATTTTTCTTTTGTTTTCCAATCATGATTACCTTGGTTTTGTTTTCGTTTATTTTCATATTTCGCTTTGTCAATGCTCTTGTCCATGTTTTTAAATTTTCTTCCAATTGTTTTTCTCCCACCGCGCATAGCATCAGGTCATCCGCAAAAGCACATTCTGATATTTTCATTGCTTTTAATCTCCGGTATCCTATATTCATCTTGTTAACTTGGTTTTTTATTTCTTTTATAATGTCATCCATGACGATAATAAATAGTGTTGGACCCAGTATACCTCCTTGTTTTAATCCATCTCCTGCTGTGAATTCTGTTGATTGCATGTTACCAGTTCGTACATAGTTTTTATTGTTTTCGTAGGTGCTTTGAATTGCTTTTCTCAAACCATAATCTACTCCTCGCCGTTTCAAACTTTCCCACACTATTTTTCTGGGTACTTTATCGAACACTTTCTCTAAGTCTATAAAGGCCATATATACATCTACGTTCATCGTTCTACTTTTTTCTATAATTTGTTTTATGGTAAAAATGTGGTCCTGTATACTTCTTCCTTTTCTAAATCCACTTTAGGCTTCTTCTAGTTGAGGTTCTATTATCCGTCGTAATCTACTGTCCAACATTCTTTCGTACATTTTTCTGACTGTGCTTAATAGTGTAATGCCTCTATAATTTTCGCAATTCCTGTTGTCTCCTTTCTTGTACAAGGGTATCATAATTCCCACTTTCCAATCATCTGGTACTTTTCCTTCTTCCCAAGCTTTTTGAAATATTTTTTTTATCATCATTTTGCTGTGCTCTCCTAAGTGTACGATCATTTCTGGTTTTATTTTATCAAATCCCGCAGCTTTTCCTTTTTTCATTGCCTTGATTTTTTGTGTCACTTCTCTCATACTTATGCCTTCACTCTTTTTGTCTTCCTGTACCTCTTCTTGCCATGTTGTATTTGTTCCTGTTGTATTCTCTACGTTTAACAATTTCTCAAAGTATTGTCTCCATCTTTCCATTATGTCGTTGTCGTTTTTCAGCACTTCTCCGTTGTCATTTTTAATGTATTTTATTGTATTGTTCTTTCTTTTTCTCAAGTTCTTCAGTACATTGTAGAATAGTTTTTGATTTGTTTTACTGTCTTCTTCCATTTTATTTCCAAACTCGCACCACGTTTTTCTTTTTGCGTCCATGACCATATTCTTGGCTTTTTTCCTTTCATTTTGGTATTCTGCGTAATTTTCTTGTGTCTTTTTTTGCAAATATTTTTTCCATCTCTGTTTCTTTATTTTGAGTTGCGTTTTAATCTCTTCGTTCCACCATCTTGTTTGATTCTTTTTGTGAGTTGTAAAAGCTACTCCGCATGTTTGTCTTGCAACACATAAAACAGTTTCTTTAAAGCTTTGCCATAGCTGTTCTACCGTTTTTGTTTTCCACTCGTTTTTTGTCTGCGTTAATATCTTTTCCGTCTTTTCTTTGTATTCTTTTGCCGTTTGATTGTTTGCTAATTTGTATGTTTTTATTACTTCGTTTCTTTCTGTTTTGCTTAAGTTCAATTTTTGTTTTTCTTGTTTTCCTATTTTGATTCTTATTTTAGCTACTAATAAGTAGTGGTCGCTGTTAATTTCTGGGCCCCTTCTAACTTTTACGTCCGTCACTTCTTTCTTAAAACATGTATTTGTTAGTACATAATCTATAACTGATTTTTCTTTTCTACTTTCTACCACTCTTGTAAACGTGTGAATATCTTTATGCTTAAAGAACGAGTTCATTATCAACAAATAAAATTTTATTTGTTTTAAAAAGAATTTACAAAGCATATTTTCCTAAATTGTCACAATAAGTATTCATAACAGAATATTGTTCACACATATCACATGGCGTTTCTAAACATTCCAAAGCTTCTTGAATTGATGTTGTTTATTAAAGCTTGATGCATAATTGTGTCTTATATTTACTACTATGGTACAATAACTCCGAGTTTGAATAGTTCCGCAGCCACGCATTCTAGCATTTTTTGAAGTACATGTTTTGATTTTCCAAATTCAATCTGTTCAAGGCAGAATAAATCTCAAATTTATTGGCATCAAATAAAAAATTAATTTTATTTTTTTTTCTAAAATTTGAAGCTGCTAAATTTATATTAGGCGGTATGTCGAGACTTGATAATTCGATATCCTGTAAAGAAAGTTTGCTTGTTATTTTGTCTATTACAAAACAATTGTTGTTGTGAACTTATAACAAATTGATTGTACTTCTAAAAATACCTTATATGAATGTATTTTTAATAAATTTTTATTGATTTCTAGCACCTCTAAATCAATTGTTTGTCTAAATTTAACACAATTCTGAAGTTATAGAGTTACTTACTGATCGGCCGTTTAAAAGTGTTCTATAAACATTATAATTCCCATATAAAAGTGTTGTGGTCGACGCCATCGCGTGGTTAACAAGCCCATGATAAAATTTAACCAATTGGTGCTATAAAGATTGTCGTAAGTTGGTAGTTGGATTTAATAACCGCGCAACTCAAAAATTTGTATCGAAAAGACACGATTATAATCTACCAACAAAAATACAGGATGTAACAAGTATAATTAATAATCTCTTAATGGGAGATAGCTGTAATAATTTAGATCATATTTCTATTATAGGTCCATTCCTTACAGTTTTCGAGAAAAAATAATATTAAAATTTAAGACGGCCCTCTCATAGAATGTAAATTCGTAGGAAGAAACGTCAATGATCTAATTCATGATCGTTTAGTAGTAAACAACACGTACAAAGTGCAAGAATGCAATAAGATTGTTTTGCTCAGTTTTGGTGTAGATTGATGAACACATACAGAAACCATAACCTTGGTTAACATAAAATAAGACTAGTATGTAGCAAAAATTTCTTTTTCTGCCCATTCAGGGGTCAACGTATTCTATGTAAGTAGTGTTACATAAAAGATACTTAAAAATGCGTATACAGCTAAATCAAATCAATGGGATTTGCTAAAAGCATTGCAATAAGATTATTGCTTTAAAATTGTTTTTTAAAACATGTTTTGTTAGAAATTTTAATCAAAACAAGCACGTTAAATTA
Source organism: Aquatica leii (assembly GCA_035610365.1). Lineage (NCBI taxonomy): Eukaryota > Metazoa > Arthropoda > Insecta > Coleoptera > Lampyridae > Aquatica > Aquatica leii. Next base: position 207,463,138 of record CM069432.1, on the reverse strand, counting down.
TTACATGTCTATCAAAGAATTTCTGAATTTATTTTGTAATCGCATGATACACTAACTTTTAAAAGAAGCATTTACGCGTCATATACCAATTGCAGATAATTGAGTCTTATTTCATACTATGTATAACCCAAATGTATCTTGAGCATTATGTTAATTTTGTATTTTTAGTTAATTTAGGTATTGATTTAACAGGTGAATTTTTTTAATGAATGTTAATTTTTTTCAATATAGACACGCTTAAAGAAACATGCTGACATTTCTTTGCAGTTCAATATTCATGTAATTTACATATATCTAAATTAAATAGAATTTATTAACTTATTATAAAGCGTGAAATACTAAAAAAGTTAATTATAACAAAAAAACTGTTTTAAAAGCAGAAAAAAATAGTTTTAAATGCTCTGATATACCTATTTTATATATTTTTTTAAACAGTAACTTAATTTAATAAGTTTGTTTTATTTTCATAATTACGTTTACTTAAATTTGCTTAAAAGAGCCAACAAGGATGAACAATGTATGAGATATAATGCAGAATAGTTGTCAAAGATATTAAAATTATCATTTTAAAATTATTTAATTGCATTAGCATTTAAAACGATATACAAACAATATATATTTTAGATTAAATATAATTAGCGTTTACATTTATGTTACATACACTTTTAGAATAAAATTCAATTTATGCATAAAATTTGAAAGTCAATCAATTAACTTTGATTTTTTATAAAAACCACTACTGTATAAAAATTTTGATTTTGTTGTTAAAATTTTGAAATAATTTTAAAACGTTATTAAAAGTGATTTTTTTTACATTTATAATTCTACTATTAATATAATAAAGTTATAGAACAACTAAGATAACAGCTGCCAAAAATACAAAAAAAAGACTAAAATAAGAATGATTTATGTTTATCCGCAACAATTTATTTAAGTTTAAAGAATTGCCGAAATCTTTGTTTTGCAAAGTCGTTGACGGATGTACTTTATATATTCCAAAAAGCACGTTTTACGCAGCATTAGAGTTTTTAATACGAATTTATTTAGAACAAACTTTGTAAAAAAAATTAATAATGATTGGGTTGTTTTTAATGACTTTTTATTGTTTTTATAATGGCTATTTAAAGTTTAGTAAAATGTATCTACTTGTTTATATAATATAAAATTAATTGATTAAAATAAAATTTACAACATTTCAATATATAAAAGATACTTTTTCCGTTTATTGGTATTGTTAACGTTTTAAGAGTCGTTTTTATTTGTTTGTTTTAATGTATCTATAAATTTACATATGTATTTTTTATTTTTTTAGATGAATTAGCATTTTCTTTATATTTTATGGGTGTTGTTTACAATATATGTTTATGTTTGTTTGTTCTGTTAAAGTTTAAACGCAGTATAAAAATATAATGTTTAACACTACTTAAACTAGAGTTTTTACATCTATTTTGTGTCTTTATTTTGAAGCAAATAAAATGAATTACATAAATAAAGTGCACATTAAACGACACTTACTTTTCCTACTTTTAATTTATTTGTAATACTTATTTGTTTTTTATTTCAAAGTATTTATTGGCACTTAAAAAAAGTTAGAACTCAGTATTGCCGTTTTACATAAAACACATCATTTTATAGCTAAACTTTACCAACGATAATAATCTTTAAAAAAACAACTTCATGTAGACAATATTTAATCTGTTTGTGAGTTTTCAAGCTCATATTTTTGCAAGCAAAGTTAGTAACTTACAAAAAAAATTTAACTACTGGCAATTAAATTTGGCAATTCTTTTTTATACAAAAACAATATGTTAAGTAGAACTTATTGATAGATCTTTATTTATAACTTCATTACTAATAGTAGTATGATAATAATATAAATATAATGTATAAATAAACACATTAGATCTAGACATGCTAAACTTTTACAAACGCATAATCAGTAGAAGCAATTGCAGTAACGATTATTTTGAAGCAGCTTAGCTCTGTAACCGTAACTCGCAATTGACTATTCAACAATATAAAACTTTTTTGAAAGCTTCTGGAAAACTATTCAAGCGTAAGTTCAGTCTCAAGATTCAGATGAATGTATAAATCACTGGAATATTTATTAACATTTTAATTTTTTTATAACTATAATCAAATTGCATATTGTCATATTATAAATATTACATCGTAGGTATTATTTTACATATTGAAACGTTTCCGATACGTTTACAATATTTAAAGCGATTACAAAAAGCAATAGAATATTCTAGTCCCAGATAAAGAGTAGATATAAAAGGTAACCAAAAAGAAATTTGAATCAGTTCAAAAAAAAAGCAGTCACAATAAAAAAATAATTGTAGATTAATTATCTTATTCACTGACAGTGTTTATAAATCTACAGTAACAATAATATGTAAATTGTTTGTGTTTATTGTTATTATTAAATTTTAATTAACTATAATTCTATTAGTGTTCGTTGTATTATGTTTTGCTTTACTAAAATTAGTTACGTGTAGAATAATTGATAATAGTTTAAATAAATTAATAACTGTAAACTAGTACGGAAGGTAAAAAAGTTGTCATTGGATTTAATGACAGCCAAAAACAATGATCTATTGACAAGTAACGCCGTCAAAATCTTAAGTGTAAAATAGTTTAGAAACATTGTCGGTATAATTATGAAAAACAACATCAGAACTAGCCGACAGCTGTTTCGTTCTTTAATAACTCATCAGCGCTAGGATACACCAATGTGTTTCCACAACTATACCGACAAACAGCCGTAGTCTTTTATGTCGTCTAGACATTACCAACATGTTTGAAATGTTTTTGAAACGCCATTCTATGGTAAAAATATGTATTTTATATAGAAAACTATAAATTAGTACGGAAGCTAGAAAAGTTGTCATTGGATTTAATGACAGTGAAAGTCAATGATCCATTGACAAGTAACGTTGTCAAGATCTCAACTATATAATAAGTAAGGAACCTAGTCAAATATGTTGGTAATGTCTACACGACATAAAAGAGTACGGTTGTCTGCCAGTATGGTTGTGGAAACACATTGGGGTATCCTACCGCTAACGAGTTCCGAAAGAACAATACAGCTGTCCGCTAGTTCTGATTTTGTTTTCTAGAATTGTACTGACAATGTTCTTAACCTATTTTTTGAGATTTGGACGGCGTTACTTGTTAATAGATCATTGACTTTCGCTGTCATTAAATCCAATGACAACTTTTCTACCTTCCGTATTAATTTATAGTTTTCTATATATCATACGTAGTATTTTTACCGCAGGATGGCGTTTCAAAAACATTTCAAATATGACGAGTTCTTAAAGAACGAAACAGCTGTCCGCTAGCTCTGATGTTGTTTTCCACAATTGAACCGACAATGCTCCTAACCTATTTTATAGTTGGAATTTTGACGGCGTTACTTGTCATTAAATCCAATAACAACTTTTCTACTTACCGTACTAATTTATAGTTATACGCGATATTTTTACCACATAATAGCATTCCAAAAGCATTTTAAATAAATAAATTAAGTTTTAAATTTAGGTGATGGTTAAGATATCTTTAATTTAAAATTTAATTTAATTTAATTAATGTAATTTAAAACCATTTTGTTTGTGTTTGTTTGTAAACTGTGTAGTGACAACAATTAGTGATTTCAGTTCATTAAACTTTTTATCAATGTTTATAGTTTGTACACGTAACTCGGTCGGAAACAGTAAACTATTTGAGTTTTTTGAAATAATAAAAAAATAGTCAAGAATCAATAAATAAAAATATGGAAAACATGTTTGAAAAATAAAAGAAAAACTTTTAGAAAATTTTTAGAAAATTGTTCAAGAATTTTACAAATAAAAAAAATACAAACAGAAATAATCAAAAACTGTCAAAGAACAAATACAAGCTAACATCTAAAATTGTTTAGAAAAAACTCAAGCAGATATGTTAAATTTAAGAGAATAAATGTGCGAAATTTAGAAAACGGAAAAATAGAAGCAGTAAGAAATAAAATAAAAGCATTTAAATAAAAAAATAATCAAATTAATTGCCATAGTAAAACAAGCACGCTAGGTACGAAAACACCGCCTAAGCCTAAAAGAAAACAAAAACAGCGTCTAGAAGTTTAGTACAATTTGACCAAAATAGACTAAAATTGATGTCAACAAGTCAGAAATTATTATTCGCATCGCATTGTCTACGCAACCCTTACACAGCACTTACATTCATGAGAAGGTCAATTAACGAAGTGCTAAGTTACACGGGATCAATAAAAACTATTATTTGTCTTGACATCTTACTAAAATATATAAACCGATAGCAAGTCGACTTTGAACGGTGTCTGGTAAAGAAATGTCTAGACACAGAAAAGTTAAAGTAACCGTCTTTCAAAAACAAACGTGCGGGTCTTAATAAATGAAGACGTTACTTTGACTGGAAAGACTGAAATTATGATAATGGCACCCTTGGATAAAGATCTCCGGAAAAACTACATTGTTGCTGCTGAACCAATAAAACGGGAATTGGTGGAAAATGAACTACTGGTTCTAAATGTCAACTCTGATCCGTTAACATTAAAAATGAAAACCGGAGTAGGACAATGTACATCGCCAAAAAAATGTTCACAACAACAATTAGGCTTTCTCAATTCCTAGTGCCAAAACCTCAGCCATGACCAGCTGATTAAAGTTAAAACGTTAATCTAGCAGTATCAAAATGTGTTTGCGTTAGAGACTAGTTCCAAAGAAACTAACATGATGAAGTACAAAATTAATACTTGAAACGCTTGGTTAATACGACGACATTCACACCGACTAATTACGAATATTATTATGAGAAGTATAACTTTCTATCAAGAATTGACGATACACAAAATCATAGTTTTGCCCATTGAATTTGAAGAGTTACTGGCAAGTAGAGTTGGAACACAAGAACCTCTGTGATTGTGTTTAAAAAGTCGTTTAAATAACCGATGAACAACCTGAAAGAGGTGTTTCAACTTCTACGTGGGGCAAATCTAAAACTAAACTCAAATAATGTTACGTATTTAAGAAGAAAGTGCAAAATCATACTTGTTTGAGTAGTGCAAAGTTTGAGCAGTGCATTGAGTTATAATATAGGGAGGCCGTGTTTTGTATTCTAAAATGACACCACTACCGCCATATTGATGATAGACTTATGTCATTCTAACGTCAAATGTTAGTAGGTGCCTTTTTTCAACGTTTATAGAATTTTTTTGTGTTTGTTTATATGTTTTTTTAGTTTTTAATTATAAACATTTAAAATATGATGGTTTTGTGTGTTTTATGTAGCTGTAATAGTGGAAAAGGTATAAATAAGAAGGTATTATTGTGATTTACATTTCACAGGTATGTACGCAATATAAGCAGACCAGTATTAAAGAAATTTATACATTAATACCCCAATTTACTTTTTTTTTACTTTGGCTATTAAGAATCAATTGTAATAAAACTTAAATGTTAGATTACTGTTTTAAAATAATCCATTTGATTTGTTGCATATTATTAATAAGTTTTAAATTTTTTTTACTAAATTAGCTGTAATCAAAAAAAGTTTTTCTTTGCTTTAAACTAATAAAGTTGAAAAATCAAAGCACATATTGCTTAATTGCATAGATCCACAAATCTCCAGTTAAATAATTTTCTTAGTAAACTACACTATTTGAACTTTATAATCATGATTATACATCTGCAACATTGTAATTATGTCAGCTACAGTTTTTTTCTAAGCATAAATTCAAGTAATTTGATAAACTATTTTAATTTTGTATACTAACATTAACATATAAACTGATGAAAAATTTACAATGTGCGATTAATGTTAAAACTTTAATTTTTATGTAATCCGGGCCTGGCAAAGTATCCATCTTGATAGTAGACTAAGCCACGCCTAGTGGTTCCATTTTGTACATAGAAACTAGATGCTTTATGCTATCTCCTTTTATAATAACTCAATGGAGCAGTGCAAGGATTGCCAATACTAATCGACAAACTTTTGAATGTACAGATTAGGCAATTTAAATACAGATCAATGCTTGGATATTACAAATAAGCAACTTAGTGTAGCATTAGTTAATTAAAAAATATATTTTTATATCCCAATAGAAGAACATTGTTATATTGCTTGTGGTTGGTGACAATAATTAATTTTTTTAGGATTGTTTTGATTCGCAACGTTTCGTAGGCTGGCGTGTCTGATTCATCGGGCATTCTGTTTATTAAACAATAATATAGCAACAGTAAGTAGTACATAATAATCAAAATATTTACAATTATTCAGAAAGTAAACAACAAGTTTTAACACTTAAGTAAATATATGACCTTATTTTAAACTATTTTTAAAAACTTTTAAATTGATATGTATAAAGACTATTCGTATTATTACATTTATTAAATAAAAGTTTAACAATTTTTTTTTAAATACATAACGACATTAAACTATAGTTTTTATATTATCGTGTAAAGATTTATATTAACTTCACTTATTTACATAAGTGTTCTATATCTACTGTATACAATGTGGTAGTTGAACATAACACGCATCACGTACTGCATTTACCAAAAGTGTAGCGTAAGTTAAAGCCAATATTAGACAATGTTGTGAATGAAACAAAGAGCGCCCTAAGATGTATTGTGCATTATTTTACGTAACAAACCACTAACAGTACAGGAAGATATAATTTGTATTAACGAAAATACAAATTCGCTAAATTGTAAAGTAACTACGCTGCTAACATTATTGAAAGAAATTGGGTTTAAATTAGTTAAACTAAGAAAATTGCATTGTGTTTGTAATATACGTCATTTTAAAAGCACAGAAAAGAATCGCAACAGTATGCTATTTGAAAAAAAATAATATCAAAGCGTAAAGAAGACAATTTCTTCGATATACAAGAAAGTATAAACAAGAGGGCAAACAAATATATGATTTGAACATTAGTACAAAAGTTTTGACAGATACAACACTTCAAACAACACGCTAAGGTTTTATTTCTGGGTTATCTACTATTAGTTGTTTTACATATAGGATCAGATATAAGATTTTTAGAAAATGGTTTGCTTATTTTTAAATCGCAAGAAACTGTCGATTATCATGAAAATGAAAACTGTTTTAAGTCGATGCTAAGTAACTTAGCAAAAATTCTGTAATAATGTTGCTTTATATCAATAGAAAAGTAGAAAAAAAATTAACTACTGCAGCTAAAAAAGCTGATGTACCAGAATGGTGGACAAGTAAGTTAATTTTATTTGAGAAAGGCATGGTTAAAGCAGAACTTTTTGCAAAAAAAATTTCATTAATAAAGTATGCGATGGGTTAAATGGCAAAAACCAGTAAACAAGTTGTACTACAATTGCCACTATGTCACTTTAAGTGATAAGCTCAAATGAAAAAGGAAGCTGAAAATACAAGATGTTAAAAATTCATTTCTTGAAGCCAATGTTTCTGCAGATAATTGGAAAAAATATATACAGCATGTGATTAAAGTAGAACAAAAAATGTATCAAACACACTTAACATTAGAAGTTATAGTTACACTTTTTATTAGTAAATTGGCCAATGAATCTTATACTTTACTTTCACATAAATGTTTATTTTGTTGTTTGATTTTTTTAAATTAAATATTAAAATATTAAATGCAATGCAATGTATTTATCACTTGATGTTGGTTATTAAAATTATAATATTGAAGTTTTTTTTTAATATTTAATACATAATCCTTTATATACCTAGCTAATAAAGAACAATTTGACTACCGTATAGGCAACCAACAATATCCGTGTGTTAATTGAGTAAACATTGTAAATTCTTATTATTTGTGTATGTAAATTTGACTAAACATAAATCAGTCTCTTTTCCAGTAAGAAGAACTTATCTAATTCATTTAATTTCTCTGTGTTTGCCATTTTATTGTAATTCAACTCAAATTTGAGTTATTAATAATCTTGCAAGATAACCAGATGCGTAAGTAAAAGTATAATTAAATTAAGAATAACTTGCCATAAGCTAATTTATAATTTTTATTTGTTGAATTGAATTTTTCAATATACAGTAATTTAAATAACAAAGCATTAAAAATAAAATAAAACAAAAATATCGAAGGCAAAATGTTTAAAATAATTAGTTTTAAAAATACTCCAGAGTTTAATTTAAACCTAGTTTGAAGTAATTGGATTAAAATAACACAAAATAAATAATTAAATGTAAGTTGTTTATTATAACTAATGGTTACCATCAACGTCTTAGTTAGAAGTGTGCACAAAAGATTTATAACGATTTTACTTTAAAATGATTAAAAGTTTTTGATAATAAATTGTATCAATTTGTATTAAAGACAGCGAGGAAACTGTAATTAATGACTAGTAAAAAAGGTTTACATAGACGGTACCGTACATTGTATTAAACGGTGAAAAAGAAGAATAGTAGATTAACTAAGGACACTTTACATATTGTTTTTTTTATTTAGTGAATTTTAGCAAAATAACGTATGAGGAACAATTTTATTAAAGCTTTAAATTTATATATATTATTGCATATTAAAATACAAACTTAATGTAAAACTAAAGAATGCAATGTTAACATCAATGCACGTTAAATAATTTGACATTTTGTTTAAATATTGTATACGTTACATCACACTTTAGAGATTGGCACCACAATATTATGTTAACACATGTCTGTTTACATGTTATTATAAAATAAAACTTAATTTCTTTTGTATTGTTGCATGAAATAAAACTTCTATTTTAGAACATACCTTGAAGAAATTAACTTCACTGATAAATAAATACGTAAACTGGCAGTATGTCTTCATAATCCAGATAACATTTTTGTGACAAGTATTTGTATATTTTTAAGAGACTAATTAACTTATCAACGGAAAACTAAAAAAAAGTTTATTAAATTATGCAAAATTAATTATTTAAAGATAACAGTAGTTTTTAATTTTGTAATTTATTTATATTTATTTTCTGTTATTGAGAGCTTAAACTTTGGTTTTTGATTTAGTTAAAGTTTGTTTAATTTCAAAATAGGTACTGTGATTGTATTGGTTATTACCTGTGTTTAACTAATCATATGACAGAGTTGTAAAATTTAAAAAAGCTTAACCACTAATTAAAACGTCGGCCCTAAATAACATTTTTGCGGAATATTTAGCATATGTAAAGAAATTCATTACAAATGCAAAATTAGATAAAAAGAATTGACATATTTTAAAACTAAAAAGTGAATTGCACCAATAAAACTTAAATTTATGGCAATTAAAAGACATCAGTTAATTGCAAAAACAACAGTTGAAGTTATTTAAAACTATACTTCAACAAATTAGATAATTGTGGCCATCTAAATATTTAATTCTTATTTAAATGAGAAAATTCGCATTTAAAAAGCAAAATGTGTAATTGTGGCTATGAATATTTAAAAGTGCACTGCAATAGATGATTTATTATATTATCTGACAATAAATGTTTCTTCAATTTCTTTAAATGTTTTTCGTAGACATTTTTCAAATATAATTGTGTTCGTGTAACGTTTGCTTTTTCGTAAATTTCAGAAGCAATTACCGTTTAAATATCCTTATCTTGTATACTAGTGTCTTTATATGTACTTTTGAACAAAATTTAACAACAGTGTCTTGTCAACAGTGTTTAACCAATATGTTTTATATTTTTTTCAGCAATATTTTGTTATTATTTAGTCTTGTAGATGATAATTTTTATGATAGTTTATAATTAGGTTCCAACTATATGGGTGCTCACATTGGCATTAAATTGTATTGCAATTTCTTTCCACGTTTTTGTTTTTTTGTTTAAACTTACATCGATTCTTTTTTGTTTACGCAACACTTTTATACTGCCGCACAATTTATAACAATGTAACAATTCTTGAATATCTCTGCCTCTACACTGTTTGTACCAATTTTTGAACTACACTTTTGCAAAAGAAGCGTGAAACTGTAAAAAATTCCATCAAAAAGTAGTGTAAACGCAAAAATATAAAATATTAATAAAATCACTGTAAAAGTATAAATAATTTAGAAAAACGAAACTAATAAAAACTAAATATACAGTTTAAATATTTTACTAAAAACATACGTTTATTATTATAGAAATTTTTATTACCAAATATACGTTGCCAAACATTATTTATTAGCAAACCTATATTTAAAAGCTAATACTGTTATTGTTAGTAATATGCTATTTAAAATAAATATGTTATCAAGACGTAAAAAGATAGACAACCATCGCCAATAAAAGCTTTGAATGGCGTTTGACAAACTGTAGAATAATTTCATATTTGTGCGTGAGCTTCTAAATACATTGGTGTAGTAATATTCCAGTTATTGTATTAGCACAAAAAACAGTGGCGTACCAATTTAGTTCAAAATCAGTCTTATAATTGTAATTGTCTTGTAAACAACTGCCAGTTAGTTCTCAATACAATAATAATAATCTGCATGTAGGGCTTCTACAAAAAATTATTACATCTGCTAGTGAAGCAGATGTTCACAAGATTACGAAAAAAAAAGTTATCAGTTTGGAAATACTTTAATGCCGCAGAAATTTACTCAACCTGTCCTCAATGGTTTAGTACGAAACTTAGACGAATTTGTAAAAACACTAAATAAGGATGGAATCTGCTTTCATTATCTTTGCAGTAAATTTCATACTAAATCTAACTTAAAGAAGATATTTTCATTGGGCCTCAAATTAGAAAATTAGTTTTGGAAAATCACGTTAAAAATACAAGGATTGTCTTTTCAAAGAAAAATATAAACGTCTGATTAATTAAACGTTAACACTTCAATTAATACTAATAATCAGTTACGTATTTTTGTAATAACATTGTAATCTTATCAAATATTTTTATTAAATAGAATAAAGTTAGTTGTATACGTAAAAATGAATTTTTTTTTCTTAAATTGTGCTATATATTGACCTTATAAGAAAAAATCTAAATCATATTTGAAATCACAACAACATATTTAGCTAAAATTACCTATAAAAATTCAAACACTATCAAAACAACTTAAGCTAGTGTAATTCTGCAAGCAATACATTTTTAGGTTAATGGAGTAACGTCTAAATCGTCATCTGATGTTTTTGATTACACGTTGTCTTCTAAGAAGAACCAGTATTGACAGTAAATATTAAACTGTCCAATCTGTAATTTATAATGTGTTTTTTGTTTTTATAATCTGGCTCTATTTACGCACGCAAGCACAAACTGCATCTCAATTTTTTCATCAAGCTTTTGACTGCGTATATTATGAACAGCTACACAATGTTTAACCTGAAGCCATATTTTTTCTATTGAGGATAATTCTGGATGATATGGTGATAGACGTATCACCAAACGGCCATACTCGTGCAGCAACGTATCTAACTTGTATACCCTGGTTTGATTTATGCTTCTTAATAATTATTGTATACAGTTCGGGCTTTCAACTGTTAAAATCGATGTTACTACTGCAAAGAAGATAGATGTTTAAATTTTATTTTACGTATTGATATAAATACACTTCCTATTACGTTATGATTTAATAAACATTGGAAAATCATGATAACTATAAAGTAAGAATAAAATGTTGTCTCCAAAGATACACTTTAGCATTAGTCAAAATTTAAAAACTTAAGTAAACAACACTCACAAATTCTGCAACGAAAGCCATGACGAAATCCGTAATTAAATTAAATACCTCTACAAATGCTTTAATATAATCTGGTTTTAATAACCAACCTGTAATTTGACTGGTATGGCTACAACTGATATTGTGACTACAGCAGCTAACAATATCTGTAGAACTGCATACAGTGTTCTGTTCTAGTTTAAGGCATAATTTGATTTTATTTTGATTGTTATATATTCATTAATTTTTAAATTAATGAATTTCTATAATTTACCTATAAAGTAATTAAATTGACGTTAATTGGAAGTTTTTTTTTTAAACTAACAATTTTGAATATAAGCAAATGTTTAGAAATCTTTATAGTAATATAGTAAGTATTAATTTGTCTATAATCTTGTGTCATGGAGTTATATGTATTTTATTTTTTATAAAACTTTATCAAAAAAATTAAGTTAATTAAGTTGTATAAGCTTTTACTATTACGTATAATGGTAGGTTGTGAAGTTGTACTTTTTTAAGCGCAGGTAAATAATATTTCATTATCAACCAGTGGTCAATAATGAACATATTTACATTTTCTGATAATACTGTACCTACATACAGTTTTAACGAAAAAAAGTTTACAAAACTATCTACCAAGAGCAAGAGATTTTATTTAATGCTAATTTAAGGTTTCAAATCGTTCAATTAATAAATTAACTTGACTTTAAAAATGTAAGTTATTTAAAGTTTTCGCTTAATGAAATGTTAATATTATTGAATCAAAAATATTTTAGATGTAATCAATGCTTAAAGTAATAATGTTTTTAAACAATTTTAGTAATTTTAGCAAAAGAAACTTTATGTTTATTTTTGTATTATAAATCACAATTAAGAATTACGTCAAAACTAATTCTATTAAAGTAATGACAACTGTCACAATCACTGACTTGATTATTAATTTAAAATACATATCTTAAATTTTAAATTTGATTTAGTAACAGGTAGGAAGGTTTTAATAATTTTAGTAGTAGAAAAATATGCATATAATTTACGGTTACACGGATGCGTCACAGGCCGTGTAATTTCAAATTTTTCATGTAATTCGTGTAAATTGTAAAAAAGGTGTACTTAACTCATATTCTGTATAAAAAATGTAAACGCTAAACATTTATTATAAGCTAATTTATAAAGTTATAATATAAATATTTTGTAAAAGCGGATTTTATCATCTTTATGTGCATAATACATAGGCACATTGCATCCTACATTATATTGATTATCAAACTAACAGTTTATTTTAATACGTTGCACCTACAAATTTGTTGTCTAACAGCGAGGGATGCTAAAAAGTAAAGGCATTGGCTTTTTCAAATGTAACCAAAGATTTGAAATTAAACTGATGCAGAGAAACCCGTAACATCAGCTTCACAACTATACCTTTCGTACTTGCGATTTTTGCACACATAAATTCTTTTTAAATATTATTGCAAAGCATAAATCTAAACATAGAGTAGATTGCAATTCAAATAAACTGTTTTATATATGTGTTAAAGCTAATTCATTAAAAGATCGATCTCAACAACATTGTAATAAAACCGATGAATAACAGAAATCGAAAAAAAACACCTTTTGACAAAGCTCCGACGATTATACAATAATATTGCAGTAATTGTACATCGTATTAAAAAGACAATACAAATACAATGTGTCGGATATAAAATTTTTATATTACAAGCATCTTTCTCCACGTCCATTTTTACTCACTGCGCAGCAAGAAACAGTAGGTATAAAGAATATTTGAAAGAGATAATTGAAGTCAACCATGTAACTTTACCGCCAGTGTCTATAATTACTCGATGGAATAGTTGGTTTTCTACAATACATCATGCAAACTATGTGCAATATTTTACTGGCTTTATTGCGAATGGGATGGAAAACTCGCTTTCAACAAATGCGCTTTAAGAGTTAGAAGTTTTATTGAAAGATGTTGATGTGGCCACCGACATAACATTCATTGCATCTAACACCTTCAGTATTATAGAGCTCCTAAAATAGTTTGAAGAGAGGAATATAAACATTTATAAAACATGCAATCGCGTTATGGATCAGATAAATCTAGTGACTTGGCGTTTTCAGACGAACACTGCAATGCAGATACAGCGTTGAAACTTCACCAATATTACTCCTCAGATGTCAAGCCAGTGAAACGCAGCCCAAAATTCTGTCAGCCTGGCCTCCAGTTTATGAAAGCTGTAAGACTTTTTGATTCGCAACAAGCAAAAATTTATAAATTTCAATATTTTGCTGAATTTATTTCTGGTCTAATTAATAATCGAATTGCAAAAAAAGAAATTCCTGAAGTAACTGATGAAGTTTCCGAACACACTGTAAGCCAGTATACACGTGTCAATGCGCCCCAACGTCAAGGTTTCTCTGAAAAAAACCTGGCATTGCAGATTATGTTTGCATTTAATGTCCAACAATTATTTTTCTTAATTATATCAATGATTCTTTGTTCTATGTGTTTTAAAATTTTTATAACAAATACTCATGTATTAATGTATGCATAATAAGAATGATTATTACAATGTATGCAAATTTTTGTTAATCCGTGTTTTTACTCAACTTTGGCACACCAACTGTGTTTTTTACATTTTTCTAAAAGTCAATCGTGTTTGCGCAATTAAAATAAAGTTCATATTTTTACTAAGGTCTTTTTTTATACAATATACAGCGCACAGAAGTAAACATTGCCCACGGAAAATATGTCAACTAAAATTAAAAATTTGTGGTGGTAAAATATTCAGCCAATCATAATTAGGGAGTACAGTCAATTACAGAACCAATGCTATGACAATCGGACATTGACATGTGATTGACATTTTTGCTTTGTCGGTCGTTTTATAACGTTATTTGTGTTTTACTTCGTTAATTTTGCCTACTTCATTTATTTTAAAACAGTTTTTCTTAAAACTAGTTAATTGTCGTTTAGTTGCGTAACAGTAAGTATCTAAATATTCTTAAATACTTCAAAGTAATTAATCATGGAGAAACAGTACACATAACCTTTTAAAAACAAAAATACGTTTAATGCATAGTTTAATGTTTTTTATTATTTAGTTCAATTATTTATTACTTAATTTGCAAAACATAATTATACATTGTTTTTTAAATTATATCTAATTACTTCGTTATCTTCAGGTTTTCGTTGTTCGTAATATGGCTGGCACATCAAAAAAGAGTGTTCACTGAAGCAAGAAACATTATTCTAAATGTCATTTCGTTTTTTGATCAACAGAAAGTGGCTGAGGCCCTTTAGAAAAGGCCACCGAATTAGCTGCTGTCGCAACTGGGAAATCACCAAGATTTATAAAAACATTAAGGTAATTATTTTTAAATCATTGAATTAAATTAAAATTAATCTCTAACATTATTAGGGCTGAAGCTAAAGCAGCCGAGAACGCTTTGTTAAAATCTCCTTCCAAGGAACAAAAAAGTGGTGGTGCATTAAAGATTCATTTCGACAATTTCGATTTAGGAGTTTTAAAAAGAACAGTGCACGAAGTCTATACCATTGATAAAGAAGTTCCAACAATGAAAAAATTAGTACACAAAATGCAAGAAAAAGTTGGTTATACTGGTGGACCCGACACACTCTCAGAAAGCATTTAAAACAAATTGGTTTTACATACAAGAAATCCATAATAAAAGGAAGCTTTTGATGTAACGTAGCGATATTGTTGCTTGGCGTTCAAGATATTTACGTAAGCCAAGAGAAAATAATGCTGTTGGTGAAAATAAGAAGACAGTTACATATTTAGATAAAACATATATTCATCCTTCTTATGGAATTTCTAAATGTTGGCAATCTGAAGAGGAACATGGTGTTTACCAAGTAGATCGAGCTGGTCAACGATATATCATTGTACATGCAAGAGGTTTATATGGATTTGTAAACAATGCATTGTTAATCTTTAAATCTAAATCGGGAGATTACCACAATGATATGAATCATACAAATTTCATGCAATGGTTGGAAAAACAACTAATTTCAAACTTACCTCCGAATGGAATAGTTATGGATAATGCATCTTACCATAGTGTGCAAATAAATAAACCACCAACGCAAGCAGCAAAAAAGCAAGTGATACGAGAATGGCTTAAGAGGGGGCTCCACAGCACGAATTCCTCGAGATGGCGCCACTGGTGAAATCAAATGTGATTTTAAATCATCTTTTTTAGCCTTATAACGCAAAATTTTCATAAAAACTAAAGTTTACTTTAAAGACTGTTTCTAGCTTTTGGGGGTAACACTGTTTTTATAGAAATAGTAGTTAGAATAAGACCACAATAAATTATTAAATATTAAAAATTTTGAATTTTTTTTTTACTTTACGTAATTCAAAATTGTACCATCCCCTGCCAAATTTAGCGGTTTGTAACATATTTCAAGCTACAATACTAATTTTGCTTATTAACGCTTAAAATCAAAATAAACTAGTTAAATTCATTGCAGAGCGAACCTAGCGGTATATTTGTAGAAGTAAAGCTGTATAAAAGTTCAACTACTTCTCGAAGGGAGCGCTGTAAATTAGATGTACGTATCTATATTTTGTTTGATGATTTTTACTGCATCAACTTCCGCTCTTAAGTGATAAACAATGTATTATTGAGATAGTATTACAACGGTATTACTATGTATTATGTTTCATTTGTTTGTAGAAGTGTAGATATATGAGAAATAATTCGAATTTAAATTTACGGCCTACAAACTAGTAATGACATTAAACCAAAATGCTTTTAAGAAAATATAAACAAGTTTTGTAAAACATTGCAGCCTTTTCAAAAAACCGATCGCAATCACAATCGTGGATCATAAAAAATTGTCAAAATCATAGATTGCCTATTATATGGTTTTACCTAAAATATTTACTTTTACTTTAATGAAATGTATAATAAGGTAATTCCTTTTTAGTACGTTTAGTACTGCCAGTATCGTAGAACTTTCTTTTTAAAAGCCAGTGAGCATTAAAAATTCTTGTGAGCGTGTACTGTATTCTTGCATAATTTATAATCAAAGTCATGTGTCATATCGTATTTTACTACTATGCATAAGATAAACAGGTGGTAGTAGTAACATTCCGGTGTAATCAAAAACAATTTTTATTTGTTAGGTAAGTTGATCCTCAAAACATTTGTGAGCGTGTACTGTATTCTTGCATAATTTATAAACGATTTGCTAACGATAGAAGTAAGATTTAGACAATAGAAACAAATTTTTATTTGTTGTGTTTTTAAACGTAGTGCGGTAATTATGTAATGAAAGTTTATGATACCAATAGTATGTATAGGCGTTATACATTTCCAAATTTAAACATTTTGGCAGGGTGGCAAAATTCTTGAAAAAATTAGATACAAAGAAATGTTGTAGAACATTTTACAAGAAAATTTTAAATTTGTAAGACTCAACGGCCAATTATGGTGTCGAGCGATCAAATCAAAATAATTTGCAAATTAACGTAGTTTTTATTTATTTGTTAATTTTAATCCCTTAGTATAGGTAAATATATAACGGTCGTTGCCGATGGAGCGTGATCGAAACGGTCCTATAAGACAAAGTATGATACTTCTTCTAGTGTGGCATGTATTGGTGGTGCCAACACTGGTAAATTATTATTTGTCACCGTTAGGAACAAATATTGCCCTGTGTGTGAAAGGGCAAAACTAAGAAATACATATTAAAATGAACGAATATAAATATTATAAAAACTGATCAAGAACATCTAGGACAATGGAATCTGACATTATATTAGAGGGTTTTAAGCGTAGTGTGGAAATGCACTGCTTAAAGCACACTCACCCTGTTGAAGACGGGGATAGTAGTGTCTACAAAAACTTGTGTGCGAATAAACCACGCGGGAATGACATTTTAATTAAAAAAGTTGAGTGCAAGAATCATCTTTCCAATTCTACAATTGTAAAAACGATTTCTGCTCCTGGCACACAGCCTTAAGAATGTTTGCTGTAATAAAAATCCCTTGATAAAAAGGATTTAGCTTACTAACTGATAAAACTATCGCAAAAATGACAAGTCGTGCGATAACGAACATTCTCAAGAGAATAATCGCAATTATTCCTACCACTAAACTTTTATAATTTTTGCGCCACCTGGCTTTCAATAGTGTAACTTTGTTATTTGTAAAAAATTGCAGCTTTTACACATTTTATAATACTTTTTGTTGCGCTACCTGTCTCACAGTAGTATAACTTTTTAATTTTAATAACTTCACCGTTAAAGCAGCACCTACTAGAGATTACACTCTAAGTGTAAATATGGCCGACGAAACCCCGCTCTTGATGTAACTGACGACATACGTAAAGCTAAATTCGATCTCAATCCAATCGAGTCTATATGGAGTATGGTAAAACATAAAGTTGCAATGAAAAATGTATCGCAAAGCAGTAGCAACATCGAAAATTTACTAAGAAATGCTTTCTTAGAAGTAAATGCATTAGACTGGAAAAAGCACTGTGATCATGTCGATCATTTAGGCCAAGAAATTTAGTTACGAGATGGACTAGTAGATGCAGCTGTCGAGACTTTATCCTTCACAGTAAACACTGGATCATCTGATGAAGATGAAAGCGAAGAGGAAGAAGATTCTAATTAGTTGTATCAGATTAATTAATTTAATGATTAAGTTGGTGTTATAATTCAATAGTTTTTGCCTCTTTTGCTATATGTATTTATAAAGTTACGTGAATTATCTTATAATGTATCGAAATGAAAATAGTTTATATACTTAGCTATTAAAATACTGCATTAAAATTTATTCTCACAACCCGACTTGTTTTGCTTGCTTATCTATCATCTGTGTTGTATCGTAATTAGGTAAAATATTTTTGCAGTGGATTTACACAGAACTGTTGTATTTATGCTGTTATATATTATCAGTTACACGGTTAACAAAATCATTCCTTTCCCCGTTTCAATGAATCGACATTCTAATATTAACAATGTTTCTAAATTATGTTTTAAAAACTACATATTAATCAATTTAACAATCATGCGAACAATTTGTATTACATTATAAACTTCATGTACAACATGAATAGTATCGCAAAAATAAATAATTATACGTGTTTAAGAATGTAAAACAAAAATGTTCAAACAATCGTTATCTTCATCAACATAATTTTTAACATTCACTTATAATCGTATTTCCAAATTTGTTAAGTAGCAACATCACAACAATTTCCTTTTATCAAAACTTTTTATATTCGAACCCAATTTGATAAAGGAATTTTCTAAACTGAAAAGTTTATTATTAAAACCTCTGGTCCAAGTTCGATATACTTAATGTAATGAAACGAATGATCATTTTTATGATACGTAAATCAAAGTTATGGAACTGCTTCATTTTATCTTCGAACACTTGAATACATCCTGTTTACTTTATAAAGTTTCTTTCCTAATAACGTAATTATGTACAAATAATCTTTACATATTTATAAATTTACCTCATTTACTTTAACTTCCAGAAATATGTACACACATAGCAGATTTTGTTTATTGAAAAAGTACGACGTGTTAATTTATATTTTCGGCTGTAGCATTAAAAATTTCTGTTAATTCACTGTTTAAACCTTAGTTTAAACATCCCAACTGATTCTAACCTACAAATCTGTCGTAAGAAAAATAACTTGTTGCCGCATTGCCATTATATATAAAATGTCAGTCGTGAATTTTTTTATCAACTTAACATTTAGAATGGCCAAGTTGACACTAAATAACGTTGTGGTTTAATTAAACGATCCTAAATTAGATTAGGGCTGAATAGCAATAAAAAGTTGTAACCGATAGAACATTTAAATTTACCGCCGAAATACTTTTGAATGAGAGTGTACCTTCGAGTTTGAAGCGACACCAGGTCACGCCCCTTCAGGGGCAATGTTTACTTCTGCCAACAGTAGTTCAGTTATATTTTTTATTAAACATATAAATAATGAGCTTGTGTTTGGAATATTCTTAAAATTTTATTTTCTGCTTAGTCAATACCAGCGGCGTACCCACGGGGGGGGGGTGAAGAAGATAGATCCCCTCCTCCCAAGACAGAATGTTTTAAATATGCATTTAAATTTTAATGATACATATGACATAACAAATGTAATAAATTAGAGTATTACTATTAATAAAATACACAGTAAGTACATAAACCAAAGAAAGATATAAATATGGTGTACGTGTCAAAAATAAATAGTTTCTTAGCTTGTAAGAGTCACCTGGGCTAAGAAGGAATCAAAGTTTTTATTTAGATTAAAAACTGCAAATCGGCATTACACCGACACCGAGTATTATTACCGAAACTATGCATTTTTGACTAAAAAACGCCGACTAAGAGTTTTGCAATATTTCTCTTTTATATTTATTTAGGCACTGTTTAATTATATAAACACGTACTCCACGTTTTGTTAGTTTTTCTACGGTATTTGAGTACTTTATTGTACTGAAGTATAGCCAGCTAGTAGTTGTGCGTTTTTTTCGCGTGTATACAAAAAGAGTGTTGTGCATTGTGATTGTGTTTCTATTGTTATATTTAATTTGCGTTTACAAAATATGAGTAAGCAGTGCAAAATGACTAACTTTTTTAAATGAAAAGATTAGGAAGTAGATACATACGGATTTGAATTACCAATGACTTCAACTTCTCAAAATATTTCTCAGAGTGAAAATGTACATGATCAAGAGAATAAGAATAAGGACATTGAAAAAAGCAGTAATTAAAACAATTCAGAAACATTTTTTTTTAAGTTAAACAATATTGGAAATTTTATAAAAAATGTTCAAAATATAATTGAGATCATCGAATCATTATGGGTGCCTCCGCCGTCTTATACGTTTTCAGTACTTAAAAAATTTAATAAACGAGGATTGAAATTTCAGTACAAATGGTTTTCGTAGTATAATTAGTTATGTTACTCTGAAAAGGATACAGGTACATTTTACAAATTTTGTTCCAGGTGTCAGGACACATCAAAATGACTTCTAAAGTATTTAAGTTTAAACAATTTTTTAATAGAAATAACATAGTGCCTCTCATGTGAATGGCTAACCCCCCCTTCTATTTTAGTTATACTTTGATTACTGTTAATCTCCCCCCAACACATCAGTCTGGTTACGCCACTGGTCAATACTACGTTTTATTCTAAATCTAAAAACACATTAAGTTTTAATTTAACAATTGTATTTATTTATTCGTTATTCGTTGACTTTATCTTGTATTTAAAAGTTAATTAGTTTCAAAAGTTGTTTGATTCTATATTATTTGTTAATATTTGAATACGTTTTACATAGTACATACATAAATGTATAATACATATGATACAGAAATCTAATAAAAAAACTTTATCAACGTATGAACAACTTAAAAAAACCGGTTAAAGTTTAACAATTAATAATTAAGTTTATTTGTTACAAATATTTTATAAAATAAAAGTAACTTATGTTTCTAATTGTTAGTCTCCAAACATAAATAAATAACAGTAAACACTTGTTTCCATAAATTTATTTAACACTTCTGAATTTTTTATTGCATTTTAATTTATGTTAAAATTTTTATATTAATTTAAAGAATCAAACTAGATATTGTCTTCCACTCCTCATACATACTTAAAGAATAGATTACTATTAAATTGTTAACTGTTACTAATTGATGTTATACTGTAAAACTTAAACCTATTTTTGTTTAATTTTTAGTACAAGCTTTTAGTTTTACAACAACAAACAATGTTAAACATCATGGTAAAGTTTTATAGAGATCCGCACGTTATAAAAGCAAACTGTAAAAACAACAACGATTTATTTTATTTATCTAAACCGTAGAAGTAAAACATGTAATAAGAAACTTACATATAGATTAAAACTTATTCTCTTGATTTAATTAAGTTATTTCATAGTTTCAAACGATCGCAATGCAGCGAAAAGAAAACGGAAAATAAATGTATAATGTAGTAAAACTTTAACAATAAAAATTATAAAAACATAATGATCAACATTATTTTCTGAACCAACTCGATATTTTTGCTCTTTGGCTGCATTATTTTATATATTTACTAATTATAAATAATTGTTTATTAGTATTTTACTAAAAATCAAGTAAATAGTATATTATCTACTAAGCTTGAGGTATAACGGTGTCTATATGTAAAAATTTTTCTACTTTTCAAATTATTAAGAATTTTTTTTTAATCTGAAGTGTTACTAAATCAAATTTAAAATTAACGATATTTATTTTAAACTAAATAGCAAGTGTTTGTTTTATAGTTGTCACAATGTCCCTAGTTTAATTTAATTCATTTTTACGTAATTGTAATATTTTTGTAATTATTTAAAAATATTATTACTTTAAGCATATTTAAAATATATTTAATTCAATAATATTTAGGTTTAGTTAAGCGCAAACTTAAAATAATTCACATTTTTAAAATCAAACATAATTTGTTTAATTAACGATTTGATTTCTTAAAATGGCTCTTACTCTTAATAGACTGACGCCGTCGCAATTTTCTGTGAAGTCGTTTTTTGATCAAATTACACTGCGTCAAGAAAGTTTATTATAAACACTTCGTCTAGAAAAAAATAAACAACTTGCGTTTAATATTTATATGTAATTAGTCAATCAATAAAATCGTGTGTATATATAAATAACAGTAAAATACAAAATTTTATTCTAAAAAGTAAGAAAAAACCTCAAAAAGAAGTTACGAAAGTTTTAAATTTAAATTTTTGTCAGGAATCATTTAGATGCGTTGAAGTTTGTAAAAAAATTAATAATTACATTATCTTTCTTTTGTCGAAGTAAAAAATATTTAAAATTATTTAATCTTTAATTTAAATTTAAAATTCAGCAACCCTGTTAAGATTATTAACTTTTATTTTTTTGACGTCAACACTGATGCTGATTAATTAGTCTACGTTAAGATTTCGTTCCGTCTTTTAGAAATGTTTTAATTTTTTTATTATAAGTATTATCCGAAACTGAATATAACTTTTCAGTGTAATGTTTTTTGTTTCTACTAGTAACTTTGCTTGTTTTAGTAGTTATGCGGTGACGTCCAGTTGTTAAGAATATACGAATTTTTTTATTTTTAACTTACAAGATTTATGAAATTGTCTATATCGACGTTTTAAATGTTATCGTATATTTTTCTTTTAAAATATCTTTTAAAACACTTAAAAACATAACTAAGTAGTTTTAATGTTTGAATTAATTGTGCATTAATAAATTAAAGTTTTAGGTAAACGTTAAAAACATGATTTATTGCAGTAACAGTCAAAAGTAAATAACGTTTTATTACTGTAATACCTAGAAGTTAGTAGATCTGATGAACAATTGTTGAAACCCTAATGGCTTATGAGATTATTTATGTATGAATTAAATTTAAGTAGTTTAACTTTCTTTTTTATACAATTCAATTCAAATTTTTCAAAGGGTTACTAATCAACTAAAATTTATTGATAATTTCTGTAGGTAAATATTTTCTTATGTACAGTTTTATAAATGCAACTTTATTAAGCTTTAGTTCTTACTCATAATTTCTAATTTTTGTTTGTTTTTGGTAGTTATTGTGTCATTAAAAACTTAATTTTGTCTATTATAAATGAAAATTGTTTCAATCAAATTTTAGTATGTATCTTAAAATTAATATAGTTTTCATCATTTTTCCAAACAAATTAAAACGCAATGTGTTGACAAAATTTAAAAAATGTGACTTCTTTCTACAATAGTAAATGTGTCAATCTATTACCGTATATTTGAATTTTAAGGTTTAGTAATCAGAAAATTGTCAAAGTGACAAACTACTTAAGATGCCGATTACAGATACGAAAATCAATGAAAACAAAAGATCTTTTTTTTAGGTCAAATTTTATAAAGTAAGTTTGTTTTGAAACAACATTATTCACAAAAATCTTAGATTTTTTAAATACTTTTACCAATCAACTTCAATGTAAAAATTTAAAATTTACAAAAACTAGATATTTCGCTCGTACGTCAATATATTCAATTTTTTATTTACTAAAAGCGGAAGTGAATATTTTGTTTACAGTATATAGAAAATACTTCAGTCGTTTACGCAGTAAATTCAAAACATTTACGATTTAAAACTATTAAAACTGCGTTTAAAACTTCACAAACTATACGACTTGCAAATTTAATTTTTATACGAAATCATTTTTCAATAAATACATAAATAAAGTTTACAACCGTCGGCGTCGTAGTGTAGGTTATGTTAACTTTTTTTGCTTGTAAACTTGACTTGCCAATAGCTAATCGTATTTTCGTATTTTTATGTGCGAAATTTAACTTACTTTTCGTAATTACAAAACAATACAATTATAATTTATCAAAACTTTATAACTAAATTAATCATTCAAAATGTAATGTCAAACGTTGAGCGCTAATTATGTATTTTTAATTTCTTTATATACAAAAAAACATAAAATATAGAGCACTGAGACAAATTTTCAAATCATAATTAAGGTCATAGATATTCTATGGTACATTTAAATTTACTATTTTAATTTTAAAAACGCAGAATTTGTAATTTTGACGCTACAATAATTTTTATACTGTGAAGGGTTAAATATTGAAATCCAAAGAAAAAATAAATCTGAAAACTACTAATTACAAGTTATTTATATATATAACCATAATCGACTTTAATGTATTTTATCTATAGTATTACACACAAAACATTTTTTAACTATTTTTTTGTTTGCAAATATTCATTAACTATACTAATAGTCAAAAAGTGAACCATTGCTGCTTGACATAGAAAATTATCAAAAATCTTTCGGAAACAGGAATAATTATTTACGCTTAAACTACAAACATTTTTTTTCTTTTGTAATTTGTCGCACATCGATATTAACAATTAATTATTACATTTATTCATTATGTTTGTTATTTTTTTTTAAATTATATAATTTTTCTGGTTTTTAACTTTTTTTTGAGAAAAGATTTTTTGCAGGTTACCAATGAAACGTGCAAAAAGTAAACTGCCTGCCTGTTGATTGGAAACTTTCAGATCAGCTCAGCTCAACTTTTAATGACAATAAATTTTGCATGCTTTGCAACAACAAAAATTTGATACACATGTTTTTAAGAATAAATCATGAAACACCAAACTGCACTAAAAGTTTGACATGAAAGCTAAGGTTTAACTAAAAAGTACTAATAAGTAATTAATTAAATAAAAAGAATTAATTTTAAAATTGCAAGCTGCAATTATTTGTATTTGTGTTTTATTAAAAATTAATTAAAAAAGAACAATAATTATATTTGAGAAAAGTTAAGTTACGTTTTTGTTACGTACGTGTTTGACATAACTCTGCAACCAATCTCCGGATTTTCTTAACGTTTAATTTAACCGCGTCATTAATTGTTTTATTTTTACGGTTGCGCGGTAAATAATTAATACCACTGGTTTCTTCAAAACAAAAAAGAAGTTGTTAAAAAGATCTCAAATTCAAAGTCGCGATGCTAGTAACGGATTTCGCTCCGCTTCTCCTAATACAAATATGTTAATACGTTGTTTTTTAAAAAATCCCATTGAAAATTAATTGTTAGACGTCTTTTAGGATCTCGTGAACTATGGCGCTGTAGTCTGTATATGTCAAAAGATTGTTATTATCCGTCTTACAAACATACGCCGGTACATTTTTTTAACCTATCTTTGTTTTTATCGTTGTATTTGCTGTTAATAAGTCTTTAAGTATTATTATAAGTAAATTAATTTTTATTTAATAAATAAATATCTGATTATTTTTGATTTTTATTGACGTGAGTGTCTTTTAAACAGACTAACGTTTTTGGAATTTAGATAGACTTGTCAAATTTTTGACTTTTAGCATATTAATTCCAATTTTCGACTCAAGGTCACAGTTCACGACATAATAAAACGCCTCTAACACATTTATAGTAAAGTACAATGTCATGTTGTCAACTAACTGACATAAAAATGTGACATAAAGACAAAATTTAGTTTACTTGATGTTATCGATTTATGTTAATTTTGTTTAAAAGTTAGGGTAACTAAAATAAAAGCTTTATACCACACCAACTTTTCATTAATTCTCGCTCAATTAATATAAAATATAATATAAAATAAAATATAAAAATTGGTAGAGTAAGTTATTGGAACAAAACCTGTAATATTACACTTTTTATAAAACTTATTTAATTACGTATCCGATAGTAAATTTATATATAGCGTGTGTCATTTAAAAAAATATTAAATTTACATTTGGTATACATCAACCACTCGGTATATTTTAATTTGAAACTGGAAATGTTAAAGTTTTAAATTTAAATTGTAAGTGTTTTGCTTAATCTATGTATAAAATTTTAGATGATTATTGCAATTATTCTTTTTGTAAAACTATTTTAAAGTTAGGAACGTAGAACTATAAATTATTTATAATAAGTACTTAATACTCTATATAAAAAGTTACCTACGTCTTAAGTGTTGTTTAAAATTTTAATAACATATAGGATGTTCTATTTAAAAAACATAGGTTGGGGTTACTACTCTTTATTTGCTTACTTTGTATATACAAAAACATTTTTAAATTGTAAACGCTATTAATTACTATCAGTTAAAAAAAAATGCGCATTGATATCTTTTTTAGTCTTAGCGTAATCGTCCGAGGAACAAAAGCTAGTACACCCTGTATATAAAGCTGTTACAAGACTGTCATTTTAATTAGCTTTTATAAAAAATGGAAAGTTGTAGAGTGTAGAGACGATTAACTGTATAATTTTAGGAAAATCAGGTAAATACAAGTGTTATTTGTTATACGTGTTATTTTACTGAATATTTAATCATAAATCATTAAAAATAGAAACTTCTTTTTGTACTCGAATTACAAAATGTATATAAATTCCTTAAATTTAATCACAAAAGAAGTCTTAAAAGTTTTTTTTAATAACTGAACCATCTTAATTACTAAACAATTTATATTTACCTTATTTAATTATGATCAAACTGTCGGAATTCTTAATTTGTAAACGTTTTTATGTAATAACCGACTATTTACTAAACGATTTCCACTGACACAATGACAATAATAATGACAATTGTATACCTATACGAACGCTACAAAAAAACTAACACGTTTTTCATACTAATTGTTTCTTTCTAAATTATGTTTATTTGTATAAATTTTTATTTGTAATCAATTGTTTGTTTTAAACTTTTAAAATTAAACCAAATTAATATTTAAATTTTAAAAAATAATTTTTAAAAAATTTCTAATTTGTCAAAATTTTTTGAGTTTTTTTAGAGAGCTTGATAAAATACATATCAGTTTAAAAGACACAACATCATGAATATTTGAAACATCATCATAAAAAACCTTTATTTTATGGTGTGTTTTCTTATTTATGAAGTTGTAAAGTTTACTGTATTAACATGTTTGTTATGTTATTGTAGCATATGTTACGGTAACTTTTGGTGGTAACAAAATTTAAAATGCTAAGGCACGGTAGCTCAGTACCAGTAGGCAAATATTGAGGGTGGGCTAGTAAGTCTAGATTTTTAAGTATGAGGTAGTAAGCAATAATTGCGTAAAGAATAGTTAAGAGAATGGGCGCCACGTACTTGGTTGATTAAAGCGTTCAGTCGCAAGTACGAAACAACTGGTAGCGTAGAAATGAGCGACGAAATAAATACGCAAAAACAGGGTTAATTAAATTATAATAAAAAAACAAACAAACTGAATGATAACATAAATATAAGCGGGACAAATAAAATATGTACCCAGAGGGTGTATAGTAATATAACAACTATTAAAATAGGAACGACGTATAATGAGGATGATTGAATCTAATTTACCTTATTGAAAATATTAAACAAAATGTTCAGAGTCAGTTATATTATAGTTGCAAATTATTCAGGATTCGATTTACTCGAGGTGCGCAAGCAATTAAGTAAAAAAACAATCTTACCTTAATAGTTATCCTTCGGTGTAGGTTCCTTGCGCAAGTAACGTTGACCGAAGCGATGTGAGCTAGATGGAAAAGTAATAACAAGTGAGACCATAGACAATATGTTGGTCTGTATAATGAATACGTTAATTACTTACTGAGTACCGATAAGTTCGAATGCTGAAGTTAAGTGAGTAAGTTATTTTTGAATAAACAAACAAAGAATTAAGGTAAATGTGATTTACAAATTTAGCAACAATTTTAACTATAATAAGAAAAATGAGTATTTACTAAAATGAATAATTTCAGCGGGCAAGTTAATTAAAAGTTAAAAGATAAATAATTGATGGTATTGAGTGAAAGGAATGTAGGTTAAGCTAATATAATACGTTGATATTGAATTCCTTTGGTTCTTTTTATGTAAATAAAGATGACAGCTCGACGTTGATCGATATGGATACCCGGATCGATAGATGCGGCTCCACAGCGATTAAACAATGGCGTAGAAAATTGACAGAAAGCAGATCAACCCAAGTAGAAAACGCTAAGGACAAATATCCAAAATTAGTGACGAGAAAAAAAAGGAAAAGATAATATTGAATTATAGCATATGAGTAAGTACGTACCCGTCAAATCCGGCGTCAGTTAAGCAACGATGCGGCACACGTGGTACTTTCGAAGTCCAAATATCCGTAAAGAAATACGTCCGATGAATGTCAGCAGATAGCAGAGGTCTTCGACAAACAGCAGTTATTTGAAACATCCACTTTATATCCGAATAAATCGAATTTTATAGAAATTATGAAGGTTTCAAGGCACAACGAAAATGGCGCACGTTTGGCACGTTTAGCAAGTTGACGACAAAAATGAAGTTCATGAAAATCCACCAATCAAGTAAATAATATATGATAAATGTATTTGTATGGTTAAAAATTGACCAATCAGGTAGATAATATAAATCTAATTGTATGGATTAGTTTGGACCAATCAGGTAAACAATATAAATATACTTGTATGCCATCTGACGGTAAAACTAAAGATTGATAAAAATGTGAACACATAACACATATAATGTAATTTTTCTGTCAGAAATTGAAGTTTTATGTATGAAACAATTTTATAGGTTTTTTATTAGATTAGGTAACTGTAATGGTAAACGAAATCAACTTTTTTAGAACATAGATAAAACAAGGCAATTTTTACTATCACCCATAGAATGTTTTCTACAAAGTATGTTCCATTTGGTTTATGTTTTTGCCGCAATGCATAAAACAACTTCTCAACATTTGTGTAGTATACGTAAGTTTCTTCTAGAGCGTTTTATTTGACGTTAAGAAGTCAGTTCTATGTACGTTACCTTCATCAGTTGAATTGCCCATTCAGGTTTTTCTTTGTGTAAACCCTACGATTCTGGTAACAGCTGTTCACTGTGTTTAACAGGACACTTACACTTCGATCTGTTACCTTGTATGGTAGTGAGACAAAAGCAACAATGTGGCATGATCTTTCGGTTCTCTTAACACCATTGATTCTGCAAAAAGTATTTTACGTTTTGTACTTAAATAACTCTTATTTTGACTCTGGAATAAAAAATTTGTAAGGTCATCGTACAAGTTGGGGGAAAGTAGGTACGTTTTTTGAATTTAAAAGTAATTTTTTCACACACATAGCAATATTGTTGACACTATTTACACATGCTCTAAGCATTGTATTTACTTGCTAATTAAATAAAATACAGTATAATAATGAACATAAATTAAGTATTTAGAAAACACGTTAGTAACTGGGTTTTGCGACACAACATATAAAATACACTATTTCCTTAAACCGTTAAATGCTTACTAATGCACAATATGAAATTTAGGTGCGTATTTCTTGTAAGCAATAGACAGGAATAAACTTGTCTTAACACGGTATATTTATCACTGCTGATACATTACACAAAGTTTTGCTATATTTATTTATTTACTTAGATATACCTATATACATAAAATGCTTGTAACTAAAAATTCATGGGTGCCAATTTTTGTTTTGAATTTCGTTTTTAAGATGCCGAAATATATTAAAAACACTCATTTGTTATCTTTTTAAATGTTAAATTACATTTCTTAAGAAATTATGTTTTTATATTTCTGTACATTTTTGATTAACATTGTTTTTTATAATTATAACGCATGCCTAACATTCTTAAATTTTATGTAATCTTTGGTTTAAGCACAGAGTAAAAATGTGATAAAAGTAAATGTTAGAATTAAGGGTTACAAAGTATAATGCTTGTTAAGATCTAATTTTACGTCTCAACGAAGGTGTAAGTAATGACAAAATCCTCACTTTAAGATGATTTATATTACAAAACGGTACGAATACTAAAAGTCTTATTAAAGTTTTTATCTTTTTCATAGTATTTAAACTATTTTTTTATTAACTAATTACTTGTATGTATTACTTGCTGTTGCAGAATATTTTACTTACTGTTGATTAAATAATAACTCGAAATGTTGTTATAATTTTTCAATTTTGTTAAATATATTTTATGTTATTGACAAAATATTAAACCATAATTAAAATTTCACATTAATAAAAAAAGTAAATGTTTTTACACAAAGTGTTTGATTACAAAAGATAGTTTAGTTACATCGTTTTCTCTTAAATAAGTATAAACCGTAAAATGCTAATGTTTCTGGTTTTATTTTCAATTTATCCAATTTTTAGTACAAAATTAATGTTCACAATTAACATGTACTGCATTGAAATGGAAAATTATATTCAGTAAATAATTACCATAAAATAAAAAATTAAATTGCAGCAACAGATTTACACAATGAAGCGTAAAAAAAATAACCAAAAGTTTATAAAAACATGCATGCCATAATACAATTAAATACAAATTTATGGTAAATGAGTTCAAAATTTGTTTAGCAATTTTAATTCTAGTTTTTAATTCAATTATTTAATATTGTATTAATTGCTTTTGTTTGTAGTTTTATATTGTTTTTTTTTTGTTTTTAATTGGAATTTTCGTAAAATAATAATATATTCTTGTTTTACAACAAAAATTAAATATTAGTATTATTTATTACTTAAAATTTCTGTTTCTTATTTTTTGTTAATTATTAATAACTGCTTTAAAAATAAAATTTAAATTTGTTAATAACTTGTTAGCACTGACGAACCGTGCAATAACTGCGATTTATGTTTAAATAAAAACAAATATTAAGAATACAGTGGTGATGTTTGCCACAGAATGCTTTCAACACTATAGTGATACGTTTCGTACTGTAAAAACGCCAATTTTGTTGAATAATTAAAAGAATTTAGAGTGCTAGCAACTACAACACAAAAAAATATTTAAATGACTACACCACAAACAAAAACAGATTTTTGTTGACAGCGATATTTTACCATGTGTTAGAAACAATGGACTGTACTCATATATGAACACCGGCTACTGTAGAATTTTTGGCAATTGGATAGTTCTCAACCAATGTACGCATTGTGTGTGTGATGCAAACATAAAATTAGTCACATAATGGCGATAATAGCTAAATAACCCGGGTCTGTGCACGACAGGACATTCAATGATTTTCCATTATGCGCAAAATTTGAAAGAGGCACCTTTCTCTGGTCGATTCAGGGTATACCTATATATGTATTAGGTATTTAACGTCGTTCTTAAATTTTAAGACAACAGTTAAAAAGGCATATAATTGTGCTCGCAAGGAATATATGCAAACGACTGAACGCTGTTTTAATGTTTTAAAAGATTCGATGTTCTCTTGTCTTGCTGTGGGCCTCTAATTAAATACAGAAAATTTAATGATAGTTATAACATATAGATCTATTCGACAATAAATTAAAATTTGTTATTTTTGAACTAGTAATACCAAAAATCATTAATGTTAACAAATTATTGATTGATTTTTTTTTTACAAAAACAAAAAAAATTATAAATTTAAATCTTAGTTAAGTTTAACTATGCTCAAATATAAATTAAATTTGTTTTTAAAAAGTTTTATAATAAATGCTATTATTGTTTTATTTGGTGATCACGATATCAATTTAATCAGAGAAACAATTATATAATTTAATACTATTATACGTGTTGTAAATTTTGTTTAACTAACAAATTTTTATTTAACTGTTATGTTTGTTAAGTTTTACAGATTAGAACGACATACAATATAAATTATGATTTTGAGTTTATTACAACAAAACAATAACACAAAGCAACGAAATCAAAACGTGAAAATATTTGCAAATATCTGTGTTAAACTGTGTAGTATAACTTTTCTTAAAAAAATATAGGTATGTGCATTCTACTACAGCTTAAACTCAAAACTAATTAAGTTGAACCTGTTAACTTACTTAAGTTTTGAGATATCTTAGAATTGAATCTATTGTAATGCAAATTGTACTTTGTTTTAGCGAACAGAGTACGTTTAATATAAAACTTTAAGTTTGAATTTGATATAAGCATCAAACGACTTTTTTATCAAACGTATTTGTAATGAATGATCAAGTCGACAAAACTAATAAAATTTGCATTAAAGTGCACTTTAAATCAGAGTTTTATTTATTAGCATTATTAGTATTAATAATTTATCTTAAACTTGAAAGTGAACAATGCAAGGAAATCTTTTTAAGAAATTATATTTTTTGATATAAAATTTTTAATGTAAATTAAATTATTAATTAAGTTGAATATGTATTTTTTAATTTTCAATTTATTTATTATTTAAAAATAAAATTATTTGATTAAAAGTGAAACAATGGTTTACCAACAACAAATAAAAACAAACTTGCTTAATTCTAGATAATACTTTAATAAATAATTACTTATTAATCTGTTGTTTGCAATACAGTCTAATATAATAGCGATGTTACTTATTAATGATTGCAACTATAAATTCTAATAACTGTGATTTGATTCTATATAATATAAACAAACTATTTTACGGTTACGTATTTTTGTGATGCCGCTTTTTTTATCATAATTTGTGGGTGTACTTTACGCGATAGATAGACCAGTTCTTGTAATATTCGTACTTCTTTGTTTTGTAATCAATTATATTAACTATGTGTTTATTATAATCATAGTATTTGGAATACTAATATTACCAATAAATCTTAGTAATTTCAGTAATTACTTGTAATCCATAGTAATATGCGTAATTTAAGATGTAATCTAACGTAACCTAAAGTAAAACTGGAATTTTCTTAAAGATTCCGCAAAATCAAATCCATTTTGTTACATGCAAAAACGTTAAAAAACTGCCTGGATAACGTAACACAAATGAAAAAAATTTCGATGCTTAGTAGAGACGGTGGTAGGCCACTTTAAAACAAATCCGTGATTGATTATTAAACTCAAAACGCAAAATCAAGATAAAACAAAATGGAGCTAGAAAAGTTCATAGCTCAAAAAGATGCTTTTGGAAACTTGCCAACCGAAAAGCCTGCTCCTGATGAACACACTCTGAACAGAACTCTCACTAATATTAAAATTATTTATTCTGCTGTCAACATCGCAATTATCAATATTCGTTTGTTAGTGTAAATACGGAATAGGCAAAAAAAGCTCTAGGGTGACAAAACGAAAACTAGGGAACCACATAAAACTAAGTGGTTCAAGACAATTATTATATTAGAACGAGTATGTGGCAGGTGCAAAAGTTTTAAAAAACCTTGAAATTTAGTTGAAATTAAAAAAAACGATGATAAACTTAATGTCAAATTTGACAAATTTAGTAATAAATGTAGTACCAACATTATATTTCTGATGATTTTTTAAAATTTCTTTTTTAAAAAAGAATGTAATTTTACAAAAGGCAACACAAAAAATAACGTACGTTACTCTCGTCGAAAGTATCACAGCATAACTCACTCACATGCAACGCTTGGCCGTGCGGCCTCTCGTCACATTAACATTCGTTATGCTATTCTTTACTTTCGACCCTTGTTACGTAAATTACTGTTATAAGGGCAAAGACCGATGGAATAGAAGTTTTTTAGAAAATTACCTATTTAAAGTTTATTATATTTAAATTAAACACTAATAAAATTTAAAATAAAAAGTATATACAAGGAAAACATAAATACATAAATTAAAATTGAATTAACAAAATGTAACAAATGGGTTGTTATGTCCCTTTAACTTAAATCGCAAGACTTTGTACGCAGCAAAACAATTAAATAAGAAATAAAATATACTACAAAATAAACTTTTTCTAAGAATAAAATCAAAAGTCTTAATACTACTACTCTGATTTAATTAGACAGATTTGACGTCGATATGATTTGTTTTTAAAATAATTTCAACGACCAATAAATCGTAAGTGTGTTTAATTGAAAGTTCTAATAATGGTGCGAAAAACACAAGTCACAAAGTTTTATTGTTTAAATTCAAAGCTTATGCGATATGCGATGGTCCGCCGAAAGATTTTTTACCGTTCTAATGCGAAGTTTGTTAACCACCAATTTTTAAGAGGAACAAATGAGACAACAAGGCGTTGAGAAAAATGCAAAATTAAAACACGTATAACACGTGTGTCTATACGACCTTGAACCAGCTGCAGAATTGCAATAATAGCAAAATGTAAATATAACTCTAATTCGTGTTAGCATAAACAAACGAAAATAATATCAATTTTGTGGTATCTCAAACACTAAATAAGAGATGTCCGAAGCATAAATCATATATAATCTGAACAAATACTAACCCAACTAATAATTTATGAAATGTACTCAAAACGAATGACAATAAAATTAATCTAAATGCATGCACACTAAACATGTATTTAATAAATTACGATTAAAATTATTTGAAAGCGTAAAATCGATTCATTAAACTAATGCAAAATTACTTAAATAGTCTTAAAGTACAGAAAATGAATAAAACACACAAATTACCTTTACTTTAACTTGTACGTTCAAGTGTGAGTTGGGTGATAAATAAGAAGGCATTGACGAAAATGGAACATCATTACTAAGATAAGAATGTCTTCCGGGTTTGGACCGCGTCATTGACAATGACACGGTCCAAACCAGGAAGACATTTTTATCTTAGTATAGATTCTGGCCGTGGAAGCCTTAGCTATTACATGAAACATTATTATTTGTTGTTGTGGAAACCGAGACATAAGGCACGATAGACCTTACTGTTACGTGCATAAATTTCAAAATGTACTACCCTGTATATTCATTACACTGAGGTTAGATTTTTACTTTCGATGCCTTCTAACGAGTTTCGTTTTTACTTCACTTTCTGACAAGACGTTAAACCGTTCATTACTTAAAATCGTGTTTGCGATGTTTATATTAATTTTCTAACATCATCGGCGTGTGTTGAAGCTATGATATAAAACGACAACGCCTTTCTATTAGTTTATTCATCACAGGGTAAATTTTTACTAGTAGTTTTTAGAATTCATTTGTAATTTCTATGATAATTTGTTAGCACGACCCGACTCGTGTTAGTTCACATGTATTTGGTGTATTCTCCACAAATGAAGGGTTAATATCGACTAAATGCTTTAATGGAGATATTATAATTTGGAAGGCCTAATTTAAATCAAAAAAGGACGCCTCAAGAAGGAAATTTTCTTTGCTGTACTGTTCTTTACGCATCAATAGACTGCGACATCATTAATGTTTGCAATAGCATTCGATAACCGGTTTTTATTTCTAATTTTTTTTTAGTTTTAATTAATAGCATTGTAGATTTTTGTTTTCGTGAGTCATTGTGCTGACACGATTTATATTTTCATTAATATTCCAGATAGACTCAACGAGGAAAACGTTCTCTTCTGGCAAGTACTGAATCGTAGGTAAGTCTTATTTAATTGCATTTGCGTTCTCATTAAAATCTCTCACATTTTTTTTTTAATTTTAAATTACGTAATTGCATCAATTGTTTCAATACCATGTAGGTATTTTCATTAATTATTTTTGTGTGTCGCAGGCTGTGAATTATAGAATACTTGTAATTATAAATTTCTTTTACTCTTTGCCGTTACTTCCGGCGTTTATATAACCATC
The DNA here is from genome assembly GCA_035610365.1 of Aquatica leii. NCBI lineage: Eukaryota > Metazoa > Arthropoda > Insecta > Coleoptera > Lampyridae > Aquatica > Aquatica leii. Next base: position 207,427,483 of record CM069432.1, on the reverse strand, counting down.
GTTGTGAATAATCTACGATATTAAATTAAAGTTGTTACATATCTTTCTTTTGTTTTTTTGTCGGTTGAGGGTTACGAACCTGATTTTGTTGTAAGCTTGGACTTTCTGTCTAGATCAAAACAAAAGTTTTAATTTAGTAAGATCTGACGCCAATTGAATTCTATTTACTTAAACCCATTCCTTAGCTCCGACTAGTGCAAGTTGGCCGAGCAGGGTTCGTAACACCTACATGCTTGTAGCACTACAACTACGATAGATTCCAATGTAGGTTTGGAATTTCTATTATTGTTTTAAATTAAAACTAAAGATCCGGATTAGAACCGACACTAAACTTTTGTCAAGTTTTAATTTGTATCTGACCTAATCAGTGTTAGCTCCAAACTAATAACTAAAAAATTGAATTTCTATGTAATGAACAAATGCATTCACAGCAGTTATTAAAATACGATAAAATATAGGCTCAAATGTAAACAATCAAAACTAAGTAAGTAAAAGATGAAGAAAAACTTGATAATTGAATGTTGGCAATTTTTTGCTCAGTTTTTCGAAAAAGAAATCCGAAAGAAAAATGATAAATCTCTTCTGTGCTGCTCATTTCATTAACGTTTTTTAATTGAAAACAGTTACTTTTAATTTAATTTTCTTTCTTTTAGTCAAATATTGCGGTTTTATAATGTTTTCAAAATGATAACGTTGACACAAATTGACAGTTTTCAGGATAAATGTCTGGGAAAAAACACGGTTTAGGACGTTTGAACGCGACCGTTTGGACCAATCGTTTGAACTCAAAACTTTTGAACGCCAGGACATTTGAACGCTGGGACATTTGACCGTAAGGCGTTTGAACGCCAGACGTTTGAACGCATAGAAGTTTAAACGCAGGGACGTTTGAACGCAAGATGCATTTTTATTTCTCTATACGAAGTAACTCAACAAGGTATTTGGTTTGCAAGAAACAACTTTGTCTTGTATTTTTGTCGGTTTTAAAGGTATTGAGTACAAATTTCTGTTAATACTATTTTTAGATTTAGATGTGTAGGGTAGTCGATCTTAGTGAAATTTTGTACGTACTGTTAGCGTTTAAAAATTACCAAAAATTACTAACTTTAATTATACCAAACGACGCACGAAGTAAACTTACAAAAAAATAGAAATACAATGACAAAAGACAAACTCAATGCATTAGTATTAATATATGGTTAATATAAATTATTAGTTCAAAAAGGAGTAAGAAAGCTAAATGTAAAGTAAAGTACCTAAACGTATCAGTGGAAATTGCTATTTAAAAGTATTTAGAAAATCATATAACTAATTTTTTAATGGTATTTAAGTCGCAGAGAATTATTTTTTAATTTTAAAGGTTTTTTTTAATTCATGACAACAATCATTTGATGGCAATTTGGATTATTAAATACCAAATTGTTTTGTAATATTGTTTGTTAAATTACTCTTAATAAAGCAGAATTTAATAGATTGACAGTTTACGTCCGTTTTATATATTTATTTGTTAAAATTATTATTTGTTTACTAAAATAAAAATTCAAAAATAAGTATTCACATTTTGACGATTGTAAAAAAAAACTAGTAGTGTTGGATCGATTTGGTTAAATAGTTAACCAAATATTTTTTTGTGTTGGTTAAATATTAAGCGAAAAATGATTATTTAGTGTATTTAGAATATAACGATAGTAATCAAAAACGCACAACAGTGTGAGCTTCAAAGTACTTTTTACTCATTTATAAAATAGCACTTTAACGACACGGACAGAGTAACGCTAAACATTCTTGTCTTTTACGTAAAAATGTAAAAACAAGCTCATATTTTTAAATATCAATTTTAAAAAACGTTATTAATGTAATTATTTTATTTACCTTCACTTAAAATTTTAATTTTAATAACGTTTTTTTGCAACTACAGCAAGATCGGCTATCTTACACTTTAAAATCCAAGAATCGTATAAACAGAAATTCGTACTAAATGCAATACCCACAAAGATACAAAACAAAGTTGTTTTTTGCAAACTGAATACCTCGCTTTCTTATTTCGTATAAACAAATAAAAGTGCGTCTTGCGTTCAAACTTCTTCGCGTTCAAACGTTTCTACGTCCAAACATCTCGTATTCAAAAGTTCCTGCGTTCAATTGTCTTTGCGTTTAAACATATTGTGTTCACGTTCAAACGAATCATTCCGAAAAAAAACGACATTTTAAAATTTTACTCAAAAAATAGATAAAAAATGATTCTGTATTTAAAAAAAAAATGATTTTGATTCATGTAAACTTTACAAAAATATTGAACTACAGTTGCAACTGCAGAACAAGCTTTAAATTAAATATTAAAGCTTTTACGTAGTTTACTCTTGAATTTGTCTTATCCTTGATGGAAATGACCAATAAAATTGCATTATATGAATCTGATGAAGAGCTCAAATTAAAAAAATATGTTGTTAGTGGTATCAAAACTACAAGAAGTTTTAGAAAATAGGAAAGATGCAACTAAAGAACACCATCAAAATGAATCAAATAAAGACTAAAATGTTTGGTTAAGGAAAAAATCTCTGAAATTTCTAAAAGGATCGTCAGCGAGATTGTTTTTGAGTTTCACAAAAAAAATACCTCAAAAAAATACTTAAACTTTTAATAAAAAAACTTGTAAAAAATTAATAAATCGAATAGTAAGGCAACAACAATTATCTATAACTGCTATTAAAACGCTATAATAACAATTTTAGTTGTAATCCCTAATAAACTTTATCTACTCATTAAAAAATGCATCTTTTTGAAAACACGCTCTTTACTATTAAACGTTTCTAACTCAATTTCTAAATACTCTTTTTAAAGCTGCAAAACAAAAAGTGGCAAAAATATAACACAAAGCTATGTTATTTGCAACATATTTCTTTTAATTAAGAGGGCGACAAATGTATGAAATCTTACAGTTTAATCTAAAAACTGTTCACTACTTCATCAGATAAACGTACAATGACTAATACAATAGAAAGTGTAAATGAAGGAGAATTTAGATTTGATAAGTTTAAACATTTTTTATTCAAAAGTGTTTGATGGCAGAGCCATCTCATAGTATAATTTTACTATGTGTCTAAAGTTAACTGTAAATAGCTATAAACGACGGTAAATACGTTGAATACCGTCGTTTATAGCTATTTACAGTTAACATTTTTTTATGTTTAAAGGGGTATTCAACTGTGAATGTCTGAGGAACCACAAAAATAACGGCAAAAATTCAATATCGTTCACCATCAAATCTTGCTGTCAGATGTATGTTGCCCTTCAACTCGGACAGTCTTTCCCTGACTTGATATTTTTCAGCACAGCACAAATAATGTGTATTGTATTATAACGCAGCCATTAGTTGATAACCCATCTTGTAGTATACCCGCTTTTTGTGTTTGAATTTTTGAAACAGATAACAAGTTTACTTACAAAGAAGTTGAAAAGAGATGAAGAAGGATGACGCAAGATGCAGTAATAAAATGTGTTACAAGCTTTTGGTATTTTACGAACCTGCACGGCCAACTCGCAATAGTCGGTGAGAGGGGTAGGTTCATAAAAGAAAAAAAAGGTGTTTTAGGGCGCCAGAGCTTATCCCACAGTAACTTCTGTCCCGCTCCAGACAGACGGGTCTCACTTGTAACAAGATGTTAGGTTCGTAATGCTGAAAGAAGCGAAAGAAAGAAAAAAACTAAATCGATAATAACAATTGTACTTTAATTACTCTATCAAGATAAATATATTAAAAGTTAAATAGCCAAATCTGAGCAGGTACTAGCGAGAATATACAAAAGAGAATATCAGCAGGATCGGCAACTTACACTACACGTCAAACAAAAGTGTAGCCACCATAACATATATAAAACTTTATCAGTAAGTAACATTAATAATAATAATTGACTGTGGATATAATCAGCAAGCGATAAGTCATTTACTTAAATTAATTGAGTAATAATCCCAAGCAACAAGTCAATTCGCACGTACAATTACTAAATATAGTAAGTCGTGAATATTCACCGTAGCGACAACAAATAAATAAGAAAAAAAATTGACTTACCAAAATTCCAGGGTTACCTTCAGAAAAACGTTTTTCCTAATGGCTTCCTGCAATCAAATTTCCTGAAAATAATCGTGTCTACCTGGCGTCTCACAAACTATAAGTAAAAGACACATTTAAAGGAAAGTAACCGAACCGACACTTATCGTATGCTGTTACATTAAATTTCGTCGACGGTGGTATTCAGTTATTGCTTCCGAAGAGGCTTCAATCTTATCATATTAGGATCTTCCGAACAGGTGACATTCACTAAGGTAATAATTGCCTCCGAATCGAAATTCTGCACTGGTATCGCAGCGTTCTTAGCTCTACAGCTTCCGATTATAATTTCCCCTTGAAGATTTTAGCTGACGATAAGAACACCCATAGTTAGGAGGTAGCACATGGCGCTAACAAAAGACATAAAAATTACCTTTACTTAAAGAAAGAACAGAACCACTCACTCTGCGTGGATGAAATCAATTTAATTCAGAAGACTTCTATTTTTCCATCGGGTCTCAACACGTGGATGATTTTAGAAAAACGATATTCAATTCACGCAGACATAGGTACTAACATGCACGATGTTAAAGTCAAAATGCCGGTATCTCCCAGGATATCGCCTACTAAATACAAAGTGACCAACGAACTCGATAGATGGCGTCGAGAAATATAAAAGTAATTTTTAATTAAACTAATATACAGGGTAATGCATTATTTAAATTTATGCACGTAACAAATGTGTGTGGCTTTAGTAGCATAACAAATAAATGCAACTATATAAAACTCACAGCTCTATAGTTTGTGACGGATTATTGTCGTAAATACAAATTCAAATTAGTATGGCACAAGCTATCTCGTCGTTTAAGAGTTAACAAATAAATTAATCAGGAATAGATATAAAGGAAATTCAGGTAGATAACAAAAGTTTTTATAATAAAATATAATCGAAGAACGCGCCTCTCTTAAGAAAAGTTACCCCTAATTTGAGATAAAATCAATTTTTTATGAATATTGCAGAATCTGTAATTTGTTGTATAGTTTTATAATTGATCAAAAACACTATTTAAAGATGTAATTAAATGTTTTTGACAATGGGTTGATAGTGTTTTAAGTGGCGTTTGCGTTAAATCTTAGTCAAATTTTTGTTACTGCGTTACTGCTATTTTTTTTAATTTATTTTTGTTTTTATGGTTTTTTAATACCCCATCTTGTTTTAAAAAAAATCTATTCCTTGAATGCCAAACTGTCATGGAACAAAAGCTTGACGTAAAATAACAACGTGAATGCTAATTAGTGTCCTTTAAGATAATGGGTTTAAGATACTTAATTTGAATTCATGCAACCAGTACCATAATACTATATTACGAGAAAATCAGGTTTCTCGAGTTGGACAGCCAATAATAAATTGTTACGCTGGTCTTCTTGTAACAAAACAAAGCAACGGCTAGCACAGCTTCTCCGGAGGGGGATCGCAAGCTTTGTGAGGCTAAACTGTAACTTAAATCTAAAAAAAAGCGCCAAGACAACAAAAGATTAAATTAGGGAGATACCGTATAACTCAACCCGTAGCTGGAAAAGAACAAATAACACCACATAAGCAATAACACAGAATATATAATTATTTTATCACAGAGGATGAAGAAGGTACTTAAATCTAAATTTTCCCAAACATTGATACGTGGGTCAAATCGATTATAAGTTGCGCCGAATACGGGGCAACACAGCGTACAATAAGCTGACCCTGTCGGTGTAAACTTTAACATAAGCAGAAAATATGAATTTGTATTCGCAAATTTTTAAATTTCAAACAAACAACGCAATTTAAACCTTAGAGACTCAACACGCAGTGCATATGAGTTTGTGAAGCACAAAATAATCCTATTATTAATTGTGTTAACCTAACATGCACGTATGGTCAAAATCGACATCCCCACCGAAGTACAAATCGTAAAAATTGAAATAGTAATACTCACAGTTAGGTTTTATCGAGTAAGGGATTAGCTAATTCCGTACTTGAGTTACCTAAAAAGTAATATTAAATCCAATACAAACGAGCATATAGCGTTAACACAAGTAAAGTTCCTCTTTAACATCCAATCATTTTAGAACGCAAATGCGCAGCATTTCTGTTCAACTTAACAGAATAAGTTTTCCAAGATTCCGTAGTAGTTCATCTCCAAAAGTGGTATAATTCTGAAAGTTTCCAACCTTTTACGGTGTATAATAAAGACCGTTTTCAATAACGTGACGTCATGGAACTTTTCCAACTATGCCACTTGCTCGTTATCTTCAGTGATAACGGTAAACATGTGGTGGGTACCAAAATCGGCTCAATTTAGCCCTCAATAATGTAATTGCATATTTGCGTAAAGCGATCTATAGGTAAAGGTTGCACTGAGTGTAAAAATACAGATTTCGTCGAAGGTCTTACAAGAAGTGCAATTAAATATGCTGTCTAAAATTTGACATTTCGACGAAAGAGTAGGGAGTTCTAAGGACAAATTTCATACTTTTTTATACTCGCGAATTGAACAACTAACTTTTAAAATAACAACTACAGATAGTGTAGGTAAATAAATTAACTATTTTGACAATTGACGTGTTCTAAAAAAAATGTCAAAGAAAGTAAAACCTTTATAAACAGATATACATTTTTAAAGCAATCAAAAATTATAGTCTTAATATGCTTATTGCACAGACGGCAACATCCATCAAGTTTTCGGGTTGCTCGGCGTGTATTTATTGTTCTATTAATGTCAAAGATATAAAAAACTTTGTTTTAATTTTTTTAATGCACGACACAATTTTGTTTATTAAAAGCACGCAATCAATATTCACAAAAGCGACAATAAAATTCTACAAAAGTGTGGGAGTTAGGTATTTTTCTGTTCAGAAATTGTGTTCGGTACTCTTCAACATTAAAAAAAAATTAAGCATTTTTATTCACAACAAAAACAAACCATCTCTTAAACGACGTAAGAAACAGTGAAACTGATCTTGGCTAAAGTCAGTTTACCTTATGATGTGTTTTGTTTTTCAAAGCATGCTGTAACATTTGTCCATCGCTATAACGCAATATCTGGTAACAAACATTTATGTTGGTTTTAGAGTAAACACCTCCTACAACATTATCAACCCGTTGTCAAAAACATTATTTAGATCTCTGAATATTGTTTTTGATCAACCATAAAATCATACAAAAAATTAGCAACTTTTATTTTTTAACTACTTCTTCATCAAAACGTCATTAGTTTATCAATTGCGTGTTAATGGTTTTTCAGAACCAAGTTTTAATTTATAAACAGTATACAATTATATAAGCAACGATTGATATGGTAAATTCTTAAACGTTGTTGTGTTCCTTCTTCTATATTGAGTTAACTTAATCGTTTACGTTTTTTTGGCCAGATAATTGAACTTATTTGTGATTTTGTTTATATTAATATAGAATACTTACAAATTCGAAAAATCCAATTATTTTTTTATTTACCTACATTTAGTGTTCATTTTTAAAAAGAATACTTTTTCCATAAAACTGTTACATCCAAAAATTGTTATTACAAAAATTACCTGTATGAAAGTAACACAAATGAGGTATTTACCGGTGCTCGGTGAAGATATGGTGGATTATATTTTAAAAAAATCTGTGATTGGAAAACTTAAAAAGAAACAAAATATTATGTAGGGTTAAATGCTCAAAAATCGGTAAAGCACCAAAGGATCCCCGTTAACCAGATGGCACGTTATCGGTTGAATACACTTTAAGCAAATTACCTTAAAAGTGTATTCGTTTAAATCTATAATTTGAGTCCAAACAAAAGAAATACGCGATAAACTTCGTTACAATTAAAATTTAAAAATCTAACGTTTATTAAATGAAACGAATTAACAGGATAACGTGCCGTCGTAACGATGTCGTAAAGTAGCTTTCGGCTGGAGGCGTTGTTAAATTGCGTATCCAGAAAGTGAAACTAAAAACACAATTTTTGTAAAAACGTATCTGATTTTTGGTGAACTTTACAAACCCTTACATTAACAAAAATTAAAGCAAAGTGTTCAACTTAAACTGTCACCAAAACTATTACGTACTGACAGAAAACACCCCCAAAACAGCTCAAAACTATAACTTTTAAAACATGATGTTGCGACGAACCCTAAAAGACGATTCTTCCACAATAAAAAAAAGTATTTTCTTTTATAATCATTAGACGGACTGCCGGTAGATGTTTCAAAAAGATCTCCTTTATGATGAAAGTGTAACCAATAATTTAAACGACACGTAATTTGACGTAATTTTTGTACAACGTTTGCACATTGTCCTTAAAACCGTAAGAAATGATAATATTAAATAAACAAAACCCTTAATAGTGTTAACACAAATAATTGCTTAAAAATATCAAATTAGTCGCATCTCAAAGAAACCAAATAAAAAGTGTCGGAACTACAAATCATAATGTAATCTGAGATTATTCATACAAAGAAAATGCGAAATTGGCGAAAACACAGCACACGGATATTTAAGCAACGTAAAAGCATACATTAAAGACGTACTAACTTAAAGAATCAAAATAACAAATATGAATTTAAAAACGTGACATAACTTTAATAACTTACTGCGAAACGAGTAATACAAATTCAAATACCTGGTTCTTCGCAATAGATTACGCACGAATTCAAATAACGGTTACAAAACTTATATTAAATTTAAACATAAATTTACCTGTTTGGTATTTTTATGTTTACACACTATATATAGGAATTAATTCTGTGAAGATAGGTTTGAACTATTCTACATATGTATATTATTAACTAAATATTCCAATATTTAAAATTAAAATTTTTTTTAATTTTATTGCTTAGAATAATTGTATAAAAATATCTTTAACTTGTTACAAACATCAATGTCTATAGCTAGAAATATGTTTTTAGTAATATATAATGCAAGGATTACATCTGGTTTTACCTATAACCGTTAAAAAATTGTTGTGTTGATAATTTTTTGTTTACAAACTTTTTATAAAAATAGAAAATTATACTTATATCATAGATAATATTTCTATTTATTGCGTTTTTTTTATAAAATTTTAGAACGTGCGTAAACTTTTGAAAAATATGAACATGTTCTAAAATATAAAATCAAACTAACTTAAGGACTGAATTGTAATTCACTTCAGGTTACTTACTAGTACTTATCATTACGTACAAGTTTTATTTAGTGTAACTGGTGTCTTTGTGTAATTAAATTGTAGCCAATGATTAAATTTTGTTCATTTTAGCCTACACTTGAAAGACCTAATTGTCACAGTAAAATTAAACGAGGGTTACAACTTGTAAATGACAAGACAACAAATGTAACAAAGTTAGGAGTTGCGCATCTTTTACGATAAACATATTTTGCAAACGATTTCAAATACTTTTCGCATAATTTGTGATCTTGATGTTTTCAAATTTATTAATTAGTTTTGGTGTTTAGTAGATATCATTTTAGTATACGTTTATGTAGTATACTTACATTTAAAAAAATATGTTTATTGGTTTTTAACTCGCGTCTAGTTTTTGTTAACAAACCTGTAACGTATTTTTTCTATTTTTACGACGTATTTAAAAAAAAATGTGTATCTGTAACTGTACACGATATGAGAATAATAAAGTAAACTTAATGATCTTTTAAATGTTTTGTGATTAAAATGATTAAAAATATTCATAATTGCAAGGTAAGCGCAAACATATTCATTTAGTTATTTATAACGCGTATAAATAGAAAACAGCAGTAATAAACTAGTTTACATTAAAATGCTGAATATATGTGAGCTTTTATTATTACCAGAAAGTATGAAAAATGCCCATTAGAAGATTAAACATTAATTGGAGTCTTTTACAAATGCGCTTTAAAACCTTTATTAATTCACTCTTTGTAAATAACCACAATTAAATTAAAATAATCTTTTCTTTTTTGTGTTTGCTTTGCTGTTTTTATAAAAACAAAACAGATAATTATTTTAAATTCCGTTTTAATAAAGTTATATAAATTACTTGCAAATAATTTGTAACTTTTTAATTGTGTAAAATTTGTCGTAATATTTTTTTTAGTTGAATCAATGATAAAATCAAACGTAAAAAAATAAGGTATAATGAGTTGTATTCTTTTTAAACTTTGATACGTTTTTGTTCATTAGTGTGACGTTTAACCTATAATTGGAAATTTAAAACTTTTTTCTAACTTACTAAGAATGCTTACAGAATTACACTAATACTATTATAAATTTGTGTTGTTTATGTCACTGTTTTTAAGTATATTAATAACTTTAAGAATTTTTTTTAACTGATATCTAGTAATAATGTGCTTTTGTAAAAATGTGAAATACAGAATACGTATGTATATACCTACTACATATCATACATAGTACATATCTATAAACTACACTACAGTTGAAACTAAGCTACAAACATTTTTGTAAATAATATAACTTCCAAGAAATGCAAAACAAAATTTAAAAGAACGATAACACGATTAATATTATTTCTGTATTACTATTGTTTTGTAACAACAAAATTTTACATTTTTATCTACAATTTTAAGTGAAACAAAATGAAAGTTTTTTTATTCAATTGTTTCTGAAAACAAGTCTGACCAAGTCATAATTTAGAAAAAGGAACATGTCTTAAAATCAGAGAGACGAAAATTTTAAAAAAGTTTTTTATTTTGAAGCTAACACGTACAACGGATAAGAGAAAAACAAAACAAAGTAAGCGAGTTTAAATCTTAAGTTCTAAAGAAATGTCAAATTTGTGTTTAATTTCTTTAAAAAAGCGCCAATTGCAGAAACATTTTGGAGTGTAAATTAGATACATTTAGACGCTGTGTCAATTACCTAAACAACTAAAGTAAAAAAGGCTCAAGTTTTAACAGATAAAGACCAAAACGTGAAGAAAAAAACTGAAACTGAAAAATAAATAGTAAAATCAATAATAAAAAAATAACTTTGCTGGCAGCAAAATAAAATACTTTATTTAAAATTATATTGATTAAGAATAATAATAACTTTAATATAAAGTAAAAATTAATTTAACTTTTTATTTCTAAACGTGTTAAATTTAATTTTTTTTAATATTTTAATACTTATTTGTTAAAAATGAAAATTTACTAACTTATTTAATAATTATTTTTATTAAATAACGTTATATGTTACCTGCATTATTCAAATTTTAAAGTAAATTAACAAATTTCGTCATCTGTCAACGGCAGATGGTTAAAATTTTAACCGTCGTGCTTTTATTAAGAAATCCTAGTAGCTGTTCAGCAATATAAACTGAGATAAAGTAATAAATCATCTTTCGTTTGTATTCTACATGTTTAACACATTTACAAAAAATATTATTCTTTTACATGTTTGTATTAACAAATACATGCGTTGGTTTTCTAATATTACTATTTATTGCTGTATTCATTTATAAGGGTTTTTTTATAATTTACATTTTTGTTCATTTTTAATATTTTTATTTAACATTTTGTGTAATCAATTATTTACTGATATTTGAGTTAATGTAATCCTTCTAGTTTTAAAGCATTTTAAAAAATAGCTATTTATTTCTAATTTTACTAATTATTTTATATATTTATAAATATAGATATTTTAAATTTGTAAAAAAAATTTAAAAATGTAAACTAGATAGAAAAATTAAAACTACAGAACACTTCTTAGTTTTTTTTCTTCACATTGACGTTTTTAACGTCAAAAGTTACACCAGTTTTGTTGCAACAAAAGTTATTCTTAAATATGGTTTTAACCATTACTGCAAAAATATTAAGTAACATATAAAATAAGTGTAAGTAGTTATAAAAGTGGTAGATGCTATAAATTAATTTCGCATCTAAATAATTCAAATTAATTTTTAATAAAATAAAACCTTGGGACAGAACCACAAAGTAATAGACATTGAAGGTAAAACAACGCCCGTGCAAATGTGCAAATACGATTAAAGGTAATCGCTAGACAGTCGTTTTGCTCGTTAGAAGCTTATCATCGGTAAGAGCTGCAATATAATAGTTTTAAAGTTATTTACAGTTATTTTAATACATAGTAACTTTACACTTGTTACGTGCAAAATTTTTATAACGTAATACCCTGTATATCGAATTAAAATTAGATTCCGGTTTTGACGCCTTCTGCCGATCTTGTTACTGACATGTTGCGAAATTCATTTTCAGTCTGTCAACTACCTAAGACGGTCTGTGTCTTTGTGAATTGACCTAATCCAAAGATTTAATAGTACAGCCACTATGATGGACAGGAAATTATAAGTTAATTACGAATTTAACGTAATTTATTCGGCACAGGGTAAGATATTTGCATCCGGTTTGTTAGAATTCTTTTGTAATTTCTTTCTTAATTTGATAGCCGTTTTACCACGCTTTGGCTACATGTTCCGATCTAACTAATTAAGTACAAAGAGTAATGAACATCGATAAATAATTGAGGGCCTATTAATTATCTAAGCCAAAAAGGAATGTTACTTTTTCGACATCAGTCGATTGCGATACCCACCTTTTAATAATTAGAAGAAACAGCATTCGATATATCGGGTTCTTATATTAATAACTTTGTAGACTTCGATTTTTGTGAGTTATTGCGTTGACACGACTTACATTCATACTATTTCAGGCTACTTAACGGGGAAAACGTTTTCTTCGGAGAAGCGCTGGATCGTGGGTAAGTTCTCTTGTGTAATTATTATGTCGCTGTCAAAGAAGGTCACTCATAAAGTTTAATTTATTTGATATGCGCAATTGCAATAGTTTTAATACCATTTAGGTATTGTCAATATCTAATTCTGTGATATTGCATGCTGTAAACCTTCGTTAGTTAATAGGAAATTTTCTTCGCTTATCGACACTTGAGGTGTATTTGTGTATTGTGGGTTGCTGACCTTTCCTTCATTTATGTACTTATAATGTAACATAAAAGTTTCTGAATTATGATTATTAATCCTCTACGTTAATGAATTATAGTTATTAAAGCTCCACGTTAATGAATTATACTTGTTAATACTCTATATTATTGAATGATATTTATAAATATTCTACGTTAACAATTTATACTTGTTAATACTCTACATTGTTGAATCATCCCTATTATTATTTTACGTTGCTGAATTATAGTTGTAAATACTCCATCTCATTAAATTAAAAAATTATACCTGCTTTATCTTTTCTTTATGGTAACCCATCTTTCTTTGTGGTTAGTTACACGAACACCAGTGCAACAAGGATTACAAACCTGGAATTCGTTCTGTCTTGATCGAGATAGAAGCTTTACTTATAAAAGATCTGGCGCCCTTTAACTCTTATTTAGCTGAACCTCCCCTATCTCCGACTGCGTGAGTTGGCCGTGCAAGGTTCGTAAAACCTATAAGCTTGTAACACTACCAGATGGCATCACATTTTGTTTATACAAAATGAGCTCTCAAATTTCACTGAAATTATAAACAAATTAATTAATTACCATTTAATCAAAAAAAACTATAAGACACATAACGCAAAGTTACATGACCATTAATAAATCTGAAACTAAAAGCCATCTAGTAGAAACGGAGCTACCTACGAGTTAATCCACATGTAGGAAACTATGAAGTTATTAGTTAAATGGTAAATATTACAACCGCGAATTTCAAAAAAATGTATGTAAAGCTATCACTGAATTACAAGAGAAAGATTTAAAATAATGTATATAAAATAGTAAAGAGTAAAGAGACGTCCAAACTGCTGTCAAACTACCCTTACGATGCCATTTTATTTTTTTTATACTTACAAGAATTTTTTTATAATTTAATTGCTGGCGACTAACTCAGTTGAATCGGCAAGCAGATCCCAGGTCTCGGTGTGATAATTATAACGTAAAATTAAAAAAGCGCCACTGTTAGAAACTGAAATGGAAAACATCGTTTAAATATATCTAACCACGAGGGGTTAATCACCTAGTAAATATGGTGTACCGCAATTGGTAATTGTAGTAAATATTTGGTAAATATTGGTAAATGAATATTTGGTAAATATTGGTAAATATTTGGTAAATATTGGTAAATATTTTAAATATGGTGTACCAAATTTGAGTCAGTGATCAACCCTTCAACCAGCCCTGAAATAAAACGCATAACAAAACATTGGTTATACCAAAAACAGATATTCATTTTTACAACGAGAGAAAAAGAGGTTAGAAATTTAAGAAAGGTAAAATTACATATATAGTAACAATGAATAGTTCTATAAATATCACAGTTATAGCGTTGATACAAGTCTTGAAGGATAGGCAACACTGTTCACATACAGATATCGTAGTACAATATAACAAAAACATGTAATAGATAATCTCAGGGTGAAACGTAGCTTTAATGGAAAACTACTAAATTCGCAACTCGAAACAAATTGTTATTCAATTTACCTATATCAAATTTTTATTGTTAAAGTTCAATCTGAAAATCACAAATGTTTCTACTTTATTGATTTACTTTATAGTAAGTAGTGTTGCCTAACGCAAAGGTTTAGTAAATCTCTAAATGATATTTTTGATTTATCATTACTGGGATAATGCAAAAATGTATAAATATTTGTTGACTTTATATTTTTACAGATATTGGTTTCAGAACAAATTTACTTTTTGTTAGTTTTTATATATTCTACTTGTATTCCTTCAGAGGTGTAGAGAGGTGAACGGCTACATTAAGTTATTCTTGTTTTGGGACCTTTATAATCAATTATCATCGGGTCATTGCAAGTAATTGAAGCACTTCAGTCAACTGTGCATTATATAATATGCTCTAGACACTAGTCTGCTCTCATTATTTCTTGTAGATAAGCGTATCTTTGTGTGATTTAGTTTGAAAAACTTAGGTATATCAAATCCAAATATTTTTTTCGGTTTGTTTTTTAAACAGTTAAAAAACGAAAAGCACTTTTAATTGTCTTGCACAAATTTTGATGCAATTGGGCATTGATATATATATTACATATAAAGCACACACAAATTCAAAACTACAAATTTATAATTTTTTTAATCCTAATTTGTATTTAAAAATTTTTAGACGAATTTTTTAAGTTTGTCTTATGTGCTACGTAAAATAAATGTTAACACATTGTCAATTAACGATTTTTGAATAGTATTATTTCTAAAACACAGATATATACATTCAAATTACGATTGTAATAAAGCTGTGTATAACGTACTTACTAGTAAGTAACGAATAATATAAATTTTAACACTTATGTACAAGGTACCTTGAGAGCATTTTCACCATGTCACAATAAATTACGAACCCGTCATGTTACCGAAAACATGCAATATTTTAAAATATAATGTAATGTAAATACTTAGAATAACACAATTTTTTTATACAAAATGTGAGTTTTATTAAAAAAGTGTTTTTTAGAGATAGTAAAAATACATAAATGTTAAACACAAAAATCTTAAGTAAATGCTTTTTCTTAAAATTGGTATTCACTATATTTTACATTAAAACAGAAATTATTGTTCGACTTGTAAAACTCATTGTCATAAAGTAAATAATAATTATTTTTTTATGATTAGTTAATTTTCAAACGGTACACTTTTTGGAATTATTAAAATTAAAATTTTTAACTTATTTAATATATTAATTTTACTTTTGTTTTTTTAAAAGAATGTACTAGAACCAGTATGTACTTACTGCGTTATCAGCAGAGCATAAATTAGCTTGTTTTATATGTTAATGTGTTAGATAAGTAAAGTAGCAGCTAAAATGTTTACATTGATCACAAAAAATAAATTACTACTGTGTACTAATAGCACTTTAGATAAATTGAATTAAAGATAGTCGTTTTTAACAGGATGTTTTATTAAAATTGGTATATAATAATTACTAGGTATTTATACTGTAGATACTAACTAAAATATTAAACATATTACATTTTATTTAACTTTTCTATCTACTTGTACGCGTTTTACAAGAAATAAACATTTAACAAACTATTGATTTTTTAATATTTGTAAGATGTCTTACAGTTGATTTTTTTTTAATTCTCTGTAACAAAGATCTTATATTAACCGAATCATTTTGTTGAATATCTTACATGTATTAATGTTATCATAAAGCAATTGTTTTATATATTAAGACAATACTAGTTTTCTTAGTTTAAAATTAACAGCATCAGTCCAGTTACAAGATTATAAAATTATCAAGCTCGCACGCTATAAACAGCATTTGTTGTTTTATATTTTATAATATATTATAAAAAAACATAGGATTTTGTTAATATTTTATTTATATTTTAGAAATACATTACATTGTCTCATTCTAAATTATTTAGTTGTCACATTTTTTTGTTTAGAGATGATTCAAGGGATCTAAAATTAATTACGGTACTGAGAAAGTCAAACTGTAATCGAATAGCTTAAGCCTAGCAATGAATATAGTTAATCGGATAACAGAATTAGAAATTGACCAACCAAATGTTATCTACAAGCTAAAGAACTTAAATTGTTCAAATCTCGGCAAATAGAACGCTTAAAACAAAAATATTATAAAGTATAATTCCTTTTAAATTAATATGTTAGGATTTGCTAATAATGATCAGATACTAAATTAATTGAACATACATTTTTTTTTAATCTATACGTTTAATGTCTTGCAGTTTTTAAAGCGCAATTAGACAATTAGAAATACACTGACAACACATGCTTACTTACAATCTAGAATCCATATTATCTTTAAGATAAATTAAAATGTAATTATAAAAAATGCATTATCATAATACAATAATTGCTGCATTTAAATAAATTGATTTTTAAAAGTTGTTCATATCACTTTGAAGCAAAAGCACGTCATTGTTTAACAATGTTATGCAGATATTGAACATCTAATTTTTAAACTTTCTAAGAATTTTTTTAAATGATTTAAATAAAAATTATTGATAACAATATAAAAGTAACTGTACAAACTCTTATATACATGTTTAATTAAAATTTATTAATAACTTTACCAAGCCCTAGCATAAAATGTATGTACATGAAAGTAAAGTCCTAAAAAAGATTGTCCGTCGTTAATTATCGTAGACGTGCGTAAAATTTAAAAAACACCAATAGTAGCAGTTTTTTTATACAAAAGCAACAACAGTACTTTTGTAATAAATATAAATTTATTTTTAAGTTTAAAAAAACCGGTTTTAAAAAGTTTGATAAGCTATTTAATAACTTTAAATACCAATTTTAAAGCAACACAATTAAAAGTGTTTTTTATGTTTTTTTAAAAGTTAAATTCCGTTGTCAATAATATTAAGATACCAGATAACATCTGAGAAAATGTCATGTTCGTTTAAAGTCAGTTGCATATTAGAATCTATTACGGTAATTTGTGAACATTTTATCAACGATACAATTCATATTATTAATTTTTTTTATTAAGTTAATTATCAAAAAGCAACATTTGTAGAAAAAAAACGCAGCTAAAACTGTTTATAGAGTGGAGAGTATAAATATATAATTTTGGTGAATTAAATCGATGTTTTGCAAGAATGCATTGGTGATTTCTAAAACATAATAATTATGTAGATTCTCAATGTTTGGTCCTCAGCAAACACAAAAAAATTGTTAAATAAGATGACAGATTAAGAATTTGTGGTTTTGATTTTCTACAGAGAACGTTTGTTCTATTTAAAAAAATGTTTTGGGAGAAATAGCACATCCAATATAAAAGTATAATAAACATAAGAGTAATTATTAACGATTCTAATTTGGTAAAATAATTCAAACTACGCTATTGGATCCGCTAATGTTTCGCACAACTGAACATCTAACAGTTGTTCTGAAACAGTCATATGCAAGTTTTTATATATGACAGTATTCTCAAATAGTTCTAGGTAACGTTAATATGAAAAAATTATTGCAAGCATCCCTGTCCTTCTACGTTACTTTTAGTCTTTACGGTTTGGTAAAGAATTCGAGGTGAACATACTTGGCTTGGTAAAAAGCGAGCTCATACTTAAATAATAATATCAAAAGTACTTAGGGTCTAAGCTAACATATGTTCAATTCAAAACCTGCTACAATTTCAAGTAAGTTAGTTTATAGACCAGAGAAAAATTCATATCCCAACAAATATCCTTACTTTTAGGCATAATCTACTAATATAATTTTGAGTAAAATAATTATGCAATGACCATACATTATATGGATACGGTTAGGCACTTTTAATGCAATGAACACTTTTGCGTCACAATCAGAAATGGTAGAACATAACTAATTTTTTCAATCGATATTGTCAAACTGCAACATTAAAGTGGATGTTAAATTAATGAAATTATGGACGTTAGAATACCCACGTTTCTAAAGGAAGACTTGCTAAAGACCAGTTTTAAGATGGCAAAACAAAAAAGAGCCAAAAGAGCAGCCAAAACGCCCGAATAACGTGAAGTGCGTTTGGAGTCAAACTGGCTGAGAGATCAACAGAGCAGCTGAAACACACCAAGTCAAATCGGTTAAGAGAGCGGCAATCAAGAGCAGTAGAAACACCCGAACGTGCAGCACGTCTAGAACTACAGCAAAAGCTGCTGAAACTCTTCAGTAGCATCATTGCGAGCGGCGCAACCAAAACAAAGAAATGATTTTCAGTTGGCGGCATTCAATTATGACAATGACTGCGACTACAGTAATCATCAGAGTGTTGTGATTGGGCCGATGAGCACTTCTTGTTTGTACTGCGATGCACTGAAATTTCAAAAAGAATTAACCGGCATGTGCTGTTCGTATGGTAAAGTCAAGTTGTCACCGCTAGTTGAACCACCTAAACAAGTTACGTTTCTAGCAACACAACGTTGTCCACGTATATTTTGGAAAACATTCGGAAATACAATTTGATTTTTCAAATGACTTCGGTCGCAGCTACAAACAAACAATACAAGTTTACTTTTTTTTTCGTTCTTTTTAATGTTTTTTTTGTGTTTACATAAAAAAATACATCAAAAATAAAATATTTTTCTAGGTTTTACGTTAACATTCAATGTGCAAAGACAAGTTTACCACCAAATCGGTTCGTTTCTTCAAACTCCAGATCAAAATTTTAAGTTTTTGCAAATTTATTTTACAGGAGATAAAGAGGAAGTTAATCAACGTTGCGCGTTTACCAACGGATGAAAAGCTGAAATTATGTAAAATTTGCAACGTTTATTTCACCAGCAACATCATTTGGTTAAACTATTCAAAGTCGCTTTGGATAAAATGCTATTAGATGATTACAAAATCGTTATAAGAGCCGATAAAACACAATCCAGTGAGTATGACCGATGCTTTAACGCTCCAACAATCAACAACTGAAACACACCAATTTTATGGTGCTTTTCAATATCCAGCACTGTTTTGGCAAGGTGAAGATAGATACCATTTCAACGTCATAAAGATAAACTCTGTGATTGGTGCAGCAAAGCAGAGTTCGTTGACTGCTTTTCTCGCGGTAAGAAATGCAACGTTAACAAAACAAAAATATCTAAAAGCAGAATATTCAATTGCATTCATTAAGATTAACTTTGAAACCCAATATTAAAAATGACTATCGGAAGTAACAAATTATAAGGTGAACTCAAAATGTAATATAAAATCAACCTAAATGATTCAAGTGCAATCGCATTAAATATGTACTTATTAAATTATAATTTACATTTGAATTTAATTACGTGAAATAACTTCAATAACTTAATACAAAATTACTTAAATGGTCTTAAAGAGTACAAAGTGAATAAAACAAACTCAAATACATGGTCTTTCAAAAAACAATCGCACACAATCAAACGACGGTTACAATACTAAAAATCTAAAAATTCTAAATCTATTTAATGTTTAGAAAAATATGATTTTTACCTATTTTGTTAATTAAAGAGGGGCGTTCCTCAAGCAAAATACAGTAAAAAATAATTAAAAACCACATTTTGATTTAGGTTAATACATTTTACAATAGTATACATTCTTTAATTCTGTATTACAAAAAAACCTTACTCGTTACAAAAAAATGCTATGGAAATTTCCCAAGCAACACATTGGTATAAAAAACGTCTAAATGTCCGGCTAATAGACGTTTATTAGACATTAAAACGTTTTTAAACGCGTTATTAACGTTTATTAGACGGACATTTAGACGTTTTTTGTACCAATGTGTTGTTTAGGTTCAAATTCAAGCAAAATATTTATTAATTAATTTAACATACAAAAATCTAAATTTCGTTAATTAGGGTTATTGTAAGACATATAAAATACAATAACTATAGGTTTTACCACAAAATGTGTCATTCCTTTCAGAGCAAGTGTTACCCTCATTCAAAACTCTTGTTTTACTACGTTTCTGTATAGTTGTTTACAATTTTCTAGAGTTTTTACTATTTTTATCACCTGCAGTACCTGAAGTAATAGTAGTTTATTAAACGAGTTCCTGTGTAAATTGGACGCTTTTTTCTCAAGAGGGCATTTTTAAATTTGAGTAAAACGAGGGTTTAAATAGTCCTCGAGGAAAATAAGCGTCCAATTCAGACAGGAACGAGTTGAATACAACATTTTATTGCTCGAACAGAGACTAGAAGGCCCCCAAAGTCTCAAAATCTCTCAAAAATAATTTGACGTTTATGTTGACAAGTCCGTAAAAACTGTCAAAGACGGTTTGCAATAGCGAAAAATTAAAATTTATGACAGTTAAGATCAATAAACTTTATTACAACTTCTCAGAATACGAATATGTTATTTAAAACTTATAGCATCTAAACTTTGTTTTGTGTCTTAAATCTTTTTTATTTTATTATTTATTGGCATAATTTAATTAAAATAATTTGAGATAGACCACTCGGTTTTTAAATATTCTAGTATTTATTGCAAAAAACATATTTTGATCAATGTAACGTTATAAACGGTCTATTTTTAACCAACATGCATTTTGTCAAAATGTATTTTCACATCACTCAATTTACGTTTGGGTGTAGCTTTGAATTTTTGGGTCACTTAAAAATAATTTTTTCTTGAAAACTAAAATTGGTTGCCATTTGTTTTGTGTTCTCATGTTTTTTACACTACAAAATAACCAAAACCTCACAACGCAACATAGAACATTAACCAAAAATAAATAAAAAAAAATGAGAAACGAAAGAAAACTTGGGTACGTCACTTACGTCAAAGAAATATTACATTTAATTAGTTTAGTAATATCGTAAGCTTATTGTTGAACAATAGACAAAATTTAACTTTGGTTTATTTAGATTTAAATGCGTTTAAACAGTCGGGTCAATAATAAATAATATCTTTTTAAATATAAAGTAACTAGTACAGTAAATACTTCTTAAAAAAACATATATAATATCGTATTTTTTAATTATAAAAATAATTAGTGTTAGTATTTGCTTAAAATTTATCTTATGTTTGTCTTTTCTTTACTTTAAAATATTCTACAGTTCAATTCTAAATAAGATTTAAACAAATAAATCAGTACAATTCATTATTTTGCTCTCATTGTTCTATAAATTTATAATAAACACAAAATTATGCGTTATCAGATTTTATTAATACACATTACATAATGTTGTTTAGTAGAAATTTTAAATAACTTACGTTGATACATAATTCTGATAAATATAAACAAAGTTTAACTGATAAAATTATAAATCATTTAGTTATAACTCTAAAGTTACTACGATCTTCTATAAAACAAGCTTTTAAAATAGAAAGTCTAAACAAGATATAAGATTTGTATAAACGGGTTTATATTGTGCTTTAACGGTTAATAAATTCCGCAAGACAATAAAGCATTAATTACATGGGTAACATGTATATTCTGACAAAATTCTGTAAATACAAATGCATTTATTAAAAGTGCATATTTTTAGCAATTTTAAGAATTATGCAAAAAGGTTTTAATTGTACAAATTTCTGTGTAAGCAGGTAATGTATGTATCACTTACTAAACGATAAGCTGTGCTCTTGTAGAAATGATAGTTTACTTTGTTGCCGGAGGCTTATTAAACAAAGTTTTGGAATTAGTGTATTACCAAAATTTCTAAAGTGAAATCGTCTTTAACTTTAATGAATAAAAGTAAACTCATTAATTTGAATCAAAAAAATCATTTCTTGCTTCCTCCATTTTAATTTAAGTTTTAAAGGAGAAACTAGCATTCAGTTTTGTTTTACTCCAATTTTTTTCACTGAAATGTTCATCTGAAGTGTTTGAAAATTTCAAAACAAATAGTGAATAAATGATGAAATCGATTGATGAAAACCATATTTTTTGCACAGTTAGCAACAAAAATGTAAGGTTTTTTATGTTTAATTATTCTTTTCTGTTTCTATTCTAAATATAAACTGTTTAAAAAAGTTTTTGTAATACAGTAAAACTTCTTAGCCGTCAAAAAAAATTGTTTTAAAAATGACCGTTATCAGAAGGTAGCCGTTATAAGGAAATGCAAATTAATATTTAAAAAATGCTTATTTTCATGTTTTCTCTATTAGAATAAATCAAAATATAAAAAAAACAAAACATTTTTAACATTTTGTAAAATGTAAGATACATAAGTAGGCAATCAAGTTTTTTTTTCAAATAATTTTTGATTTCGTTTTTCATCCTTGCTTGCAAAACTTGAGATTTATATTTGGTTAAAACTTAAACAAATGTAATTGAATTAATAATTAAATTACAATTTAGTGCATAGATACATTTCCGACATTCTCTCTAAACAAAAAGATAATAAGTTTAACTAGCTGAACCCGGTAGACGTCGTCCTGTCACAAAACGAATCCTTAAAAAAAATCATGTACATGCCAATTTGTTACGGTAATTTTCATTACGTACGCCTTTGCTGTTACGGTTGAAATCGTCATTAGGTACGCCTATGTGTTTTCGACGTAAAATTAGATTCAGGTGTTGACGCCATCTATCGGGTTCGTTGGTCACTTTGATTTGACAGACGGCATCCGGTGACAGACCGGCATTTTTCACTTTAACATCGTACCTGTTAGTTTCTATGTCTGCGTGAATCGAATATCGTTTTCAAGAATCATCCACGTGTTGGGACACGATGGAAATTAGTAGTTTCTCTTAAATAATTGATTGTACACACGCAGAGTAAGTGATTGTATTCTTTCTTTACTTAAACGTAATTTTTATGTCTTTTTGGTTAGCACCATGTGCCACCTTCATGAATAGGGATATTCGTATCGTTACATAAAATCCTCAAGGGGGAAATTATAAGCGAAAGCGGAAGATCTTAATTACTGTAGACGATTTAATTCTATGCGGAGGCAATATCTTCACCATGATGACTATCACCTTGTTCGGAAGATCTTAATTACTGGATCCGATTAAATTCTATTCGAAGGCAATTACTTAATACCACCAGAGGCGTAACATTAATGTAACAGCAGACGATAAGTGCAGGTTCGTAACCAGCAAAAACTTGTAACAAATTGGCAGCCCAACCTAGGGGCCTCGAATTTCTCATTTCACTACATTTCTTTTAGCTATTTTCTTTAATTGTGATTAGCGTAGGATTACTGGTACTCATAGGTAACTTATACTGTTGAATTTCTCTAGACTTTTCGATTCTTTTTCTTTTGAGTTTCTCATTCGTTATAATTCTTTCTGCTGTTTAGATTTTTTTCTCTAATTAGTATAGGATTACTAGCAGGAATAGGTAGTTTATATTGTTGACTTGCTATCGATTTAGTGTGTGCGATCATAAGTTCTTCTAGTTTTATTGATTTCTTTATCTTCTCTGAGTCTTACGTGGGTTCGATTTTACTTTGCTTTCTTTACTTAGTTATTGCTACTAGACTGGACGTCTGAGTTACTTCATTAACTTTTACTTTTTCTGTATTTTTCTTTAGTGCTGCAGTTTGATTGTAGATTAGCACTTTGCTTACGTTTCTTTTAATCGGACCTTCGCTTTGATTTTTGGATTGACTCGACTACGTCGATTAAGTTAATTTTTTTCTTATTGAATTACTTACTTGGTAGTGATACGACTTACTGTTATTTTGAGTTCTTGTCAGGCACGTGGTGGCAGTTTTTCGTCGTAATTGACTGCTTTGGTTAGTTTCTTGTTTACTTGTTTGTTTTAGCTATGTATTCTTCAGATGAAGAACCGCCATTTCTTACTTCTTCGGACTCTGATTCCGAAACGAATTTAGGTAATTGGAATGTTACTTTTTCGGGTGAAGATCCTTCTTTACTTATAGAATTTCTTATTCGTATCGACGAGTTGTGTTTGTCTCGTGGTGTTTCACAACATCAACTTTTTCTTTCAGCTTTTGAAGTTTTATCTGGCAAAGCCCTTCTTGTTTTTAGGACGAATCGAAGTTCGTTACGTTCGTGGAATGATGTTGTTGCTTTGTTGAAGTCTGAGTTTTTACCGTTGGATTATGATGAGCGCTTGATGGAGACTATTCGCAGTCGTACAATGGGAGCTAACGAAACCATTGGTACTTACGTTACCAATATGCGATACCTTTTTCTTCAGCTAGCAGAACCGGTCTCGGAGCAAATGCAGCTCAAGGTTATTCGCCGAAATCTAACGCCGTTCTATCAACTTCCTTTAGCGTTGATGGAAATCAAATCTATTGCTGAATTAATCTCTTTAGGCAAGCGTTTGGAGTCTAACATCAATTCTCGCGATTCCTTCCACTTCTCTACAACAGAGGTTGGTGACAAAGTTCAAGAGCCATCTGTAGTCTTTGCTGATAAGATTTCTACTTCCGTCTCTTCTGCTACTTGCTCTCTTACTACTTCTCCTCCCAATACTTGTGTTCGTTGTCGTTCTCAAGGTGATAAGCCTTTACGTACTGTTCGTTCTCTTCTTTCTCTTCCTCCTAATTTCTTTTCAGTTTCTAGGATTATTAGGCCTACTACTGATTCTTGGTATTTAGGTATGATATCTAAAGTTACTGCTTCTCCTCGTCGCTTCTCTCGTTGGTGTGTTCTGAAAAATCTTTTATGTAAACGTGTACGCATTTCATCTTCTGATCCTTGCGTTTGGAAGTTAGTTGTACCATCGGACCAACGCAAGCAACTTATTCAGGATCACCACTTTACATCTGATTGCGATCACCTCAGTGTTAGGAGCACTTTGGAAGCTCTTCGACGTCACTTTTACTGGCCTCATATGAGACCTAA
Organism: Aquatica leii; assembly: GCA_035610365.1. Taxonomy (NCBI): domain Eukaryota; kingdom Metazoa; phylum Arthropoda; class Insecta; order Coleoptera; family Lampyridae; genus Aquatica; species Aquatica leii. The sequence goes on along the minus strand of CM069432.1, from coordinate 207,402,270 downwards.
GGTTGCCGAATTCATACGTCATTGTTCTTGTTCGAATTCACGACGAAGCCAGCCTTTTAGGTCACGTCACGTTTTGCCAGCAACGACGAAGCTTTCCAACTCTAGTGTTGCTATAAGGTCTACGCGTATACATAAAGATCGTGCTATTTCTCCGGATGTAAAGGCTGCTGTTATTGCTTTTGCATCTCCTTCTTCAGTCGCTTCTAATTATTCATTGTTGTCTCCTTCTAATCGTTCTCTTCGCTTTCATCGGCGTCGCAAGCGTCGTAAGTGCTAGTTCGCTTTTTAGGCTTTTGACTTTCGACCTTTGCTATTCTTTTGGTTCTTTTCCGTCGGTTTTGGTGGTTCGAGTCTTTGGATACGTCGTCGGTATCTTGTTGGTTGTAGCTTGAATGCTACCCAATTGTTCTTCTCATATTGCTGTCACCGATTTTCTTTTCTTTGCTTAAGTTTCTAGTACTTTTGTTTTGGTTTCTTTCTTCTCCATCTTACTTCAGGACGGACTACCTTTCCGTCTGTATATATTTATATCCGCTTAGTCGGCATTTTTGGATTGGTACGTCATCTATAGAATTCTCTCTTTTACTGTTGGATTTGGTTTTTCTTTTCTTGAGTTTTCTATTCCGCTCGTCGACATTAAAGTCTTGAAGTATACTTTTCAATTTGGGACAGCAATTGGTGCGCTCTTGGCCTATGACTAACTGTGATATCTTTTCTCTTCTCTTTCTTTTTTTTTTCTTTTTTATTTGGGCGGTTGGTTGGGCACCGTAGGGTGGTCTCTCTTTTCATTCTTATACGGGGTGAAGAATGAATCAGGCAGTTACATCAAGCCTTATCTATCTCCGTCTTTCTTTATCTCTTTTCTACTTTTCATTTTTTCTTCTTAGGCCTATCTATCTTTTCTTTGTGCCAACCATTATTCTTTGTTTTGATTTTCTTTATGGTTCGCCACTAGGGCGGTTGGTTGGGCATAGAAGGGTTGGTCACTCCCTTTCGTTTCTTCTACGGAGAGAAGAACGAATCAGACATTTACATCTTGTCTTATCTTTCTCCGTCTGTTTCTTTTCTGCCTTTCTTGTTTTTCTTACTTCTTATTTTTTTCTTTTGCTTTCGAAGGTTTGTCTTTAGGGCAATTATCTTTTTTTCTTTTATCTTGGCTTGTTGCTTGAACACTTTCCTTTTTTTTTCTTTTTAGTAACTTTCTTCCTTAGTGTTCACTGCAACTGTGTTTCTTTTTTTCTTTCCTTTCTTAGGTACTTTACTTGCTGTATTGGGTTTAGTGGGTTTTTGTTTTGTTGTTTTTGGGTTGAAGCTTGGGATAGACTACAACGTCGCTTCTTGTACTTTGTACTCCCGCTTAGTCGGCATTTTTGATGTTGCTAGTCACCGTTAGGATATTTCTCTTCTTTGGGTTTCTTTTGCTCTCGGGATATTCTAATCCGTTCTTCGGCATTTAAGTTCCAGGTGACATTCCAACACAACAGACACTGACTCACGACGTTCAATTGGCAAGTGAAGTTCTCTATTCTTTATTGGTTCTTACTTCTTTTTCTTTCTTTCTTTTGGTTTTGTTTTGAGTTTCGCGGTTTGAATTTCTTTTGGATTGGCACTCATTTAGTGTTTAGCTTTTTGGTGACTTTGTTATTGTGACTCTGGGATTACTGATTCTTTTCTTTGCCTTTTTGGTAGTACGACTTATGTCGACTTTTAATCAGAATCTTTCCTTTGCTTGAGATTTCTTCGTTGGTTTTCTTTGCTTAGATCTTTAGGGTGTGTTGGGTTTTTTTGGTGGAAGAATCTCATATCGTCTCTTGACGACTTGTTGAGCACAACTGCATTAGTTTTCTTTTTGGACTTTCTTCTAAATCGCGTATCACCATGCAACATCTACATACTTTTCCTTTTTACTTCTTTAGCTTAGTTAGCTTTGGGGACTTATATTTGGGGTTAGATTCGTATTCTTTCTTTCCTATCATTCTTCTTTTTCTCTGGGGTTGCTTTAGTGTTGTCAATCAGTAAGGTCTATGGGACTGCGTTGCTTTCTGGCTTTTTAGCGTAACGACTGTTGTCGACTCTCAACGAGTACCTGTGCTGACACTTCTATTCTGTTAGTTGAGTTTCTGGTTCTTTGAAGTATCATTCCGCTTCATGCGACTTTTGGACACATCTGGTTAGTGATGCTTAGTAAACTGAGAAAATTTCTTTCATCTACGTTTCTTCTGGGGTTGGGCGTTATTGTGTTTCGGGGTTGGTTTTGGATTTTAGGGTTCTATCCTTGGCGTATGCCTAAATTTCTGTCTTCATTTTAGCTTTGTTTTCGTTATTCTCGCTCCACGCTTTTATCTTGCTGGGGGGGAATCTGTTACGGTAATTTTCATTACGTACGCCTTTGCTGTTACGGTTGAAATCGTCATTAGGTACGCCTATGTGTTTTCGACGTAAAATTAGATTCAGGTGTTGACGCCATCTATCGGGTTCGTTGGTCACTTTGATTTGACAGACGGCATCCGGTGACAGACCGGCATTTTTCACTTTAACATCGTACCTGTTAGTTTCTATGTCTGCGTGAATCGAATATCGTTTTCAAGAATCATCCACGTGTTGGGACACGATGGAAATTAGTAGTTTCTCTTAAATAATTGATTGTACACACGCAGAGTAAGTGATTGTATTCTTTCTTTACTTAAACGTAATTTTTATGTCTTTTTGGTTAGCACCATGTGCCACCTTCATGAATAGGGATATTCGTATCGTTACATAAAATCCTCAAGGGGGAAATTATAAGCGAAAGCGGAAGATCTTAATTACTGTAGACGATTTAATTCTATGCGGAGGCAATATCTTTACCATGATGACTATCACATTGTTCGGAAGATCTTAATTACTGAATCCGATTAAATTCTATTCGAAGGCAATTACTTAATACCACCAGAGGCGTAACATTAATGTAACAGCAGACGATAAGTGCAGGTTCGTAACCAGCAAAAACTTGTAACAAATTATCAGGATGATCGGTTGAATTATGTAGTAGTTGATTTGCTGCAGCGCCAGCTGGTAGGAAGTTACAACGAAAAGTATAGCGCAAAAATCTTCTTCAGGATAAAATACATATAGATACTAATTTTCCTGGTGATCGGTTAAACGGTGTTTGAGTTGGAGTGTTTCGTGCACTAAATGTGCATTAAATACTCAACAACTATTAAAATAATTATGTACATTATATCAAAGTACAGATGTAAAAATCAACAAATAAGATACTTACATGAAAAATTATAGCAATTAATCAGAAGATTCAACAAAATGAGCCAACAATTTTAGAGTAATAAGCATAAAAATATGAAAAATAATTAACAGTCAACAGAAATAAATAATTATAAATAAATAACAATTACAATTTAACAAAAAAAAACAAACACTGAAACTTGTATAATCAATAATTTATAATTCAAGGTAACCTATTATCAAAAATGATTTTAAAACGAAAAATGAAAAATAATCGCAAAAAACACCTGTATAAAATCTACCTAATTGTAGAAACATTATTATTATGTATACTACTTAAATTATTTGCGTCGCTATTGAAATTAATATTATTTTTGTACACGTTGATAAATATCATTTCAGAAACTAATCTTTTCTTATAATTATTCTCCACGTCTAAAGTTGTGGGATTATTAAAATTAAAATTAAGTGACGTACAAATAACGCTGTTTTACTTTTTTTAGTTTTACAGACGTATTTATAGCTATTAATACGATTTTTGACTTTTTGTTTGGTTTGTCCAATGTAACTCACTTGACAACCAATACAGTCTAATTTATACACTACATTGTGTTCTTCCGTTATGTTAAACTTATATATTTTGTCCTGTTGTAAAACATATTGTCAAGTCTTAATGTTGAACGTTGTTATTCTGATGTTATATGTTTTTAAAATCGGAATTACTCTTTTTGTTAAGTTTGAGACATTTATGATTTTAGTGTAAATAATACCATTAGTATTAAGGTGAGTATTAACGTTAGTAGTAGTTAATTTTATAGGTAATTAAGTAATAGTAGTTGTGTTAGTTTGTGTCAATAATTTATTTTATTTATCCGACATAATAAACAAAATAATAAATACGATAAAAAAAGTTTACCATAATAAATTTATTTTAAGAATGAATTTTAAGACATTTACAATGACTAATTTATAAATTAGAATTTCTGCTAGTTTTGTTGCGTTGTTTACGAGTTTAGCATTTAATTTACATTTGAACTATTAGGACGATTACTTTGCTTATAGATTGTATAATTAACTTTGTACATTTGAAGATTAGCTGTGAAGGGTGACCGTTGTTAAGAAGTAGTTGAAAATAGAAGTTTTATTATATTATTTTCCATCCCAAAATTTTATAAGTTTTAAACTTCAAAATGTTTTTTTTTAATAACAAGAACTTAATAACTAAATACTTAACTCTTGGATTTGAAGAATTTTAATAATTAACTAAATTTTTTAACTTTTTTGTTTTCAGAAAGAAATTTTATGTTGATTAACTCTTGGAATCTGCTCGACATAAAACACGTGAAAAAAAACTTCAAAACTTTGTTTAGCAGCTCATCATTATAGACCAAACCATGATTTCAGGTCAATAAAGTTTCAGCCAAGATTTATACAGGCTGCTGGTGGATTCCAATATTTTAATTTCCAGCTCCAACTATCAATTCACTGTTGAAACGATTGAAACTGTTGTTGGAAGCAATTTAATATAGATATCTGTTGACGGAACGACCATGCTAAAGAAAAGTACCAGGTGCCCCAATATTGCAGAAAAATAAAGGTACAACGTATTGTAGAGGTCAAAATAAGTTGATTGGATCCTATTTATAATTATACCAAATTGTAGCATTCTGTGAAAAAAGTTCGAAATCTACTTAAAAATCACATTTTTCTGCGCTATTCAGAAATGCGTAAAAAGAGTTTAATAAACATTGACATTTACCACTCTGAAGATGCAAGCTGCAAAGTCTTGCGAAACGTCAGTTTGGCTGAGTTCACGAACGACAATACGGCAAAGGCCAAGTTCTACTTCTTGTTTTGGCTTTTAAGGAAAGACTAGGACCAAGCCTAAGTCTGGGTGTTTAACTACGACGCGGTCTAAGCCGAAAGTCGCATATAATCATAAACATAACAACTGTAAAAACTTAAGATTTTATAATTTATAAGTTTGAAGCTAGTCAGAAATAATGATGGAAAACTTTGAGAAGCCGTGTTTTACACGTCGTGGCATGACAAACCTACACAATGAGCATATTTTTGCATATGAAAATCCACATGCTATTAAAAGTAGACAATCATTTTTTATTTTTACAAAACGTAATTTTATGTTTATGAAAATACCAAAAACATTTTGTTTATTATTAGAGTCAATTCTAATTTATATAAACCAAACATAAATTATAATTTGTAATAGATTGCGTTATACAAATGCAAATTTTAATTGATTAGATCATTAGATGTTCTTCTCCCAGAATTTAAATGTCATAGTTAACTAAAAGTAGACCTTAATAATAAGAATTTAAAGTTAATGTCTCGGACGGAATTATTGGCAATTTTATGATTGGGCGTGATCTGATTCTAATCGTCTAGATGGCGCTAATTACTTTTGTTTTTTTTTACAGAAAGTTTGCCAGAACTAGTAGAAAATTGGCCCCTTAATTTCCGTCAAAACATGTTTTTTTTTCAAGGGTTGTAAAAGAATATCTTAATAAATAAATTTGTAAGAGACAAGAAACACCCCATTCAGTCGTCTCCACGGTCTCCAAATTTAAATTTTTGCTATTTCTTTATTTGATGAGTGTTATAAACACAAGTGTAGAAGGTTTAAATTAAGAATTTCAAACAAAGTTTCTTTTAGAGCACAATTGTGTAAAAATCGTTTACCCGATGTGCTTTTACCACTCGAACAGATAATTTTAAAGTAATTACAGAAGTAGCTTACAGTTTGACAGATGGTTCTATTGTTATAAAAATGCTTTTAAATATCTGTTATTAAACGTCTCTCAGGATCTCGTAAACTGTAGAGTTGTAGTTCGTATATGTCAAAGTGTTGCTATCATCCGTCTTACAAACATTCGCCGGTATATTTTTCGTAACCTATCTTTGCTTCTTCGTATTTGTTTTTAATATGTCTTTACGTATTATTGTTAGTAAATTTCTTTTTATTTAATATATTTTTTATTGACGTGAGTGCCTTTTAAATAGACTAACGTTTTTGAAATTTACATAGACTTTTTAATTTTTAGTTTATTAATTCCAATTTTGGATTCAAAATCACAGTTCACGGCATAATGAAACTCCTCTAAAACGTCACTTAGCACATATTCAAACAAATTTTGTTTGTGAGCAAGGAAGAAAAGAAATATTTGACTGGACTTAAGTATTGAAATTATTAACTGTGTACATACATGTATATTAAAATGTATAAAAACAAGTGCAAGTCTTACACGAAGCAAGATACTTGAGGTGCGGAAGCGAGAATAAAGAAAAGATTAATGTGCAAGAAAGACGCAGTAAGCCATAGCAATCGTATATAATAAAGTGCTCAAAGTACATTCAAAGAAATCGCTTCAAATGCTGCATTCAGAATGAGTCCCTATCTCTGTTAGTGAAAAAATCTAATGCGCATCCAACTTTTCAGTTTCTTTGCTTTGTTGTGAGACTTGTATGTAGTACACATTTTCCGATCTTTATACATGAGATGAAATAGTATTACTATAAGACAAACATAACGCCATTTGAAATCTGCGCAGTAAATTTGAAAGGGATACAATTATTGGTTTGACTTCACAAATTTAACAAATAAGTAAATAATCTTTTCAAAGACTAGCTTAAATCTCAATTAATAAAATCAAAAACAGCAAACTGAACAAAACGAAAAACAAAAATAACTAGAAAGTACGTAATGTATGCACACTCTTTGTTTCTAAAAATGAAATTGTCTATACAAAATCTAGTCTTTGCGCATATGTGCCTTTCTTGCAGTAATACTATTCTACAACGCGTCGCCGAATAACTAAATTGCTTTAATTGTTTTTTTTTTTGGTAAAAAATAGTCGATTTTTAAATAAAGTATAACAATAAAACTGTTAAGTTCAGTTAGTGTAAAGTAAATATTAAACAGTTTATATTTGTTTAAACATTTAGATCAAAGATGATAATCAATTAATTTTTAAACAACAGAACAATGTGTTTTCTAGTTTTTGAACGGAATGAATAGATGTTTCAATTTATCACATGATTTTAAGATTAATTTTCTCAAACTACTTTGTTTACAATTTAGATTACTAGATGATATATTTAGTATATACAAAGAAAGCTGACAAGTAACATACAAAACAATGTGAAAATTAATAGTTGATGCAATTCATTATAAATATAAAACATATAAAAAACGTTTTGTAATTACAAAAATTTTAAAAATATTATTTTTATAATGATATCTTAAGCTTAAACAAAAATTTTAATACGGCGTAAAAACAACTGTTTAAAGCAATAAAAGTTTAATTATTACGCTGCAAACAACACAAAAATATTAAGAGAAAGTATAGATGAATATATGGAAACTAAATAGCATTTATTTTTACATTTAGTAAACAAAACAGTTTAGTATAATATTGCCATATTTTCTATTCTACACAGACTTAATTAAGGTTTTTAAAAAGTGATTAAAGTTTAGACTAATCTTAAATAAATGACAATTTTTTAATTTCTTTAACAATTTTTTTTTGTACGTTACTAAAATGTAGTAAGTAAAATTGCACAGAAATGGTTATTTCTGTCACTAGTGCAGAAAGTGCTAACCGAGTCCTACAAATTGCAAATACTCGCAAAATTCTTTTACGACGTGTAATTTTGAATAAAATTAAATGGTCATTGTTGATCAAATTGAAACCTGTAATAACGAAATTTAATTGTTTTTGAAAACTTATTTAGTATTTTTATATATAATAATTGGAAATAGCTGTTTTTTTAATTTATGTTTATTAGTATTATGTATGAAAAGTTTTTATTTTCAAAATATTGGTTAACGTTTCGCCTAACATGTATTACCATTATTAGTAAATATGTTTGTTTAAAGCTGAGTGTCAAATTGGATTAGATAATTAATAAATAGAGTGAAGTACTAACCAAATTTTTAATAACGTTATATATTTAATTCAATTTTAAATTTTATACCAGTTTTTTTTTGTTTTTTATTGGAGTGTTACTTGCATCTCTGTATTTTTTTTATTATAAAATATCATTGAAATTTATTTTATAATTTTTAATTATTTCTTTATAATATAAATAATATATTCTTTATACAATAAAGAAATAATTAAAAATTATAAAATAAATTTCAATTTTGTTTTATAATAAAAAAATACAGAGATGCAAGTTACACTCTAATAAAAAACAAAAAAAAGGTATAAAATTTAAAATTCAATTAACTGATTAACGTTATTATAAAATTTGGTAAGTACTTCACTTTATTTATTAATTATCTAATTCAATTTGACACTCAGCTTTAAACAAACATATTTATAATCTTTTCAACTTTTATCATGTCATGTCATGTCATTTTAATGAATTTTTATAATTATAACAAATTTTAATATATATTTTTTTATAGAATAAAATGTACTAATAATGGTTTTGAAAAAGCCCACATATTAGGCAAAACATTAACCAATATTTTGAAAATAAAAAATACCAAGAAAAAAAGTTGCTGTTTTATTGAAAATAAAAACTCTTCATACATAATACTAATAAACTTATTTAGTATGTTTTTTTTTTATATTGTTAGTGTAAAAACAACAACACAGATAATGGTTTATGTTAACAAATCTGACAGAACGACAGATGACGTTTAATTTATGATTATTAGTACCAACTGTGAAATTAGCAAAACGGAAGCACACAAAAGTTTGTTTAATACAGTTTTTTACCTATAAATTAAAAATAAAAAGTAATTATGAAATACTGCAATAGTTGTTTGTATTACTAGTTCAGAAAGTGCTATTTTACAAGTATGGGCGTAATATGCGAATACTCACACAACAGTGTCAAGACGTGTAATAAACAAGATTTTTTTGTCTTAATCTTTATATGAATTTGATCAAAACGGTTATTAAATAATTATTGTTACTAAAATTCAATAACATATTGATACAACTGAAATCTATAAAAACGAAATTTAATTGTTTTTGAAACATGACAATTGCATAATTTATATTAAATTGATAATGTTATTTAAGCAATAATACAGATACTGATTTATCTTAATAATTTTAAGATGACAGCCTAGGCCCAAAATATTAAATTTCTGACCGATTACAATACCTGCAAATTTATATTTTTTAGAAACACTGTAGTAATTTTATAGTTAGTTATAGTTAGTTAATACTAATATAAATATTTTTGAAACATTGTGTATTTATTTAAGAGCACTATATTTTAACTTATAACCTAATTTGCAAATTCAAAAAAAATGTTATTATATAGTCTTATTTAGACTTGTTATTATGAATTAAAAATACAAGTAAATACATTTTTTTATTTATAGTTTTTATCTGTTTAGTTTTACAATAACATAATATATTGTTTATGAAAATACCAAAATAATTTTGATTTATGATTATAGTCAATTCTAATTCATATAGACCAAACATCATTTATAATTTGTAATAGATTGCGTTATACAAATGCAAATTCTAATTGATTAGATCATTAGATGTTCTTCTCTCAGAATTCAAATGTCGTAAATTAGCATAAAAATTTGCATAACCGTATTTAATAATATCAGGTCTGCTCTAAGTTTTAGATAACGTAATTTTCTGCAAAGGTGTTTCTACTGCTATAAATTATATTTAACTGATGTTATAAATTGGTAGAATCAGACCAATACTAAGCAGCTAACAAATATGATAAACGTTAAACGTTTTGCATTTTCTATTAAATAAGTAAACACATTTGTTGTTGTAACCTTTTGATAGCAAAAACAATAATTTAAGTAAATACATATGTATATAAGATATATATTTAAATATTTTGTAAAAACATATCGAATAAATAAAAAAAATATTTAAATAATAAATTATTTTCTCAATACAGTTTACATATAAACATTTGACAATACATTTTACTTAAATTCCTAAAAACAAAAATAGTAAAAATATGTTACTAAAACAACAACAGTTTTTAACTATTACCAAACTACGACAGTGTTTTCTATTTAGCTGAGCAGAATTAATTTCCATACCAACATAATGATAATAAAAATTGTATATAACAGGTAATATTATATACAATATTATTTGATTTTTGAAATACTTGACACATATCAAAGTAAAATGTTTAATGTCCAAATTACTACATTTTAAAAATAATGTGTGAATAAAAACAGATATTTTTTTAGAATTAATTTCATCTTACACTAATACTTTTTACAACATTTTTGAATTACAACAATAAATATTTACAACCTGCACCAATGCAATTAAATTAACTACAAAAATTACAAAAATTATAATTTTGGAGTAAGCCATGTAAGCCCTTTTTGTTAGACCGAGGTTGGTAAATGGTGATGATGCTGGATAACGGTAACGGTTCGTTATTTTCTACGGTTGGCCGAAATTGACCAATTATGTTTAATTTATTTACATTCCACAGTAAATTATACATTAAGTCCAACGTTTGTTCACCATTGTAGAAGCAATTTTCTTAAAATATTGCAACTAATTTAATTTAACTAAAGATTTATTAACGAAAATGTATGCATTTATCAACAAAACATGATATACAGTACATAAAGATTTAGAAAATACGGTTTCTAGTAAATCCCAAAGTTTTGATCCATTTAAAAATTGTTGTGTCATTCATTGACATAATTTGGTCGCAAAAAAACTTAAGCGAACGTTTAAATAAATCACTACATTATGTCATTATAGCAGTTAATAAAATCAAAAGGACTGCTTTAAATAAAAGATTATTTGCTCAACTTTGTTTGGAAAATGATGCTGACTATAGTCGTTTACTACTTAACACAGAAGTACGTTGGTTACCTAAAAGCGCATATTCTATTCGTTATTTCATCTTTTAAAATTGCAAAAAAGAGATAAAAATTTGTTTGCTTATTGTCAACATTTAATGGCACTTTATTTAGACCTTAACCAAAAATTTGAAAACATTCTTCACTTGGATATTCCCGACTGGCTGCTGAACCCTTTTGCAAGTAGTCAAACTCAGAGCACAAATACAGATAAATACATACTAATACAGGAGCAATTTATTGAATTATCCACAAATAAAAAACTAAAACCAATGTTTAAACAAGGATACGACAACTTCTGTTACAAAAACAGATTCCAGTTTTATATCTAGCATTATGAATTATTGTACAGAAACTGTTGTTTGTTTTTCCGTTTTCCTATTTGGTAGAACATGGATTCGGTGCCGTCACGAGTTTCATCACAAAAAGGAAACCGACTAGAAATTAGTGCTTGTGGGGATTTGCGTTTGCTACTCACAAATATTGAGCAGGACATAAATAACCTCATAACATCCCAACAGGTTCATCCAAGTTAATACAATTTTTTTTGTATTTTAGAACAAAAGTTATAATTTCGATAAATAGTTTTTTAACAAAATGTTTTATTTATATTTTATTTTTATCTTACCATTTACGATTCAAGATTCTATTATGCATTTAGGTGGTTTTTTTAATCAGGGATCAGTAGGCAAGTTTTGACTATAAAAAAAGGTTCATCAGCCAAAAAAGTTTGAGAACCACTAATCTAGACAACATTTCAATCAAACTCAAATTAATGAAACAGCAGTGTAAAGAGGTAACGCCAAGAAAATACACAAAAACCACAATCAAAATAGGTATATGAAAATGCATTCTTTTAATCATAACGTGATAAGTGCAGCTATATTAAACACAAAAACTACGCCCTTTACAAAAACAAATAAAAATAAAACGACAAAATTACACACATAACACAAAGATAAAGTGCTTGAAAACAGATATACATACATATATGCGAATGTAGTTAAATAAGAAAAAAATGTACAATTATAAAACTAATTTAACAATAAATGTTTCTTATTCTTTTATATTATTTTTTGTTTAATGTTGCATCATAAACTTAGTTTTATTAAAATTTAAAAATATATTAAAATTTTGTTTAACGTAAACACGTTTTGACCAATACTAAAACGCATTAAATTCTGATAAGGTTCAGATTCAAAACAAAAAATGTTAAATTTAATCAAATACATATAAATACTGTATATATGATAACATTCACACTCGCAATTGGTTGCAACAAATCGACAACGCTTAATTCTAAAAGCATTTTAGATTTGCTAGATGTAGATTGCTTCGTAATCATACATTCAAAAAATGTGAAACAGAATGTAACTGACAGATATTATAAATAATCAAAGAAAAAAAAGTCGAACAAATTTAAACAAATTGTTCTACGTAGTGTTGCATCTATAGATTGTTTAGGTAAGAGTGAAACTATTTAGCGAGTTCTTATTGATTTCTTGATACAAATGTTTTTAATAATAATTAAATTAAATTTAATAGTTTAATAATAAGAAAGTGAGATTTCACACTTAGTATTAATATGCACACGAGGTTAATAAACATGTTTCATAACGTGTTACAATCATGCAAAAAATTACTTTGATAACCACAACTAAAATCTAATTTTCTTGCAAGTGTTTCCCAAAAGTATTTTTATTTCCACAACACTTAACACGTCGTTTAATGAGTGATGATTTGAAATAATTATGTAGGAAACCTTTTAGGCACATAGCACGAGGTTACTAGTATGAAAATTTTACGTTTAAAATAAGTAAAATTAGTAAAATACAATGCTGCTAATTAATTAACCGAAAAACTAAATGCAGAATACAAAGTATGTCAAAATAAACGTTACAAAAAATTATCATCTTTACATTTGCTTCCTTTAAGTAAAAATTTATTTGGATTTTCTTGTCATGAGGTCTAAAACTTTAACTAACCTTAGGCAAATATGAAAAAAATTTATTCGATAGTTTTTATATTTTGTCTTAAATTTGTTACAATTAGTTTAAAAATGTGTTACTTTTGTACACACAAACAAAAACTTATATATACAATTACTTATGTTGATTTTAGAAGTTTAAACAGCAAATAAAAAAAACAATACAATAGTTTCATTTAGTAAATTAAGTAGATATCTACTTTGTAATTATGTGCAAAAATTAAACTAAAACAAATGACAAAAAATCATTTCTAAATAATTTAAAATGTAAATGGTAAAATTGATGAAAAAATGAAAAAAACTAAGTGGAATATAATTTCTACAGATGCTGACTAATAATGCAAACTAAACTTGACATTTCAAATTTAACAAAAAGTAATTGTTTAAGATAAAATATTTTAATAAAATGTATGCTACAATTAACTTTAAATATATTTAACTAACATAAATACATTCTATGATTCTCAATCAACTACAACAATATTAGTTTACTAAGCGTTAATACGTTAGGTTTTATCACAATTTTGACTGAAACTTAGTTAATTTATCTTTTTAAATATGAAATTTCATATTTTTATTTTCATAATTTTTTTTTAATTATTTTACAATAAATAACAAAGTAATTATTTCTTTTTTTTAAGTTTTTATTTATAACGTAATTTAAATTTTTTCTCTTTTGTGGTTTAAATTTAACTTTTTGTAGATTTTAATTAATAAATTGTCTATATTTTTTATAAAACATTTTTTAAATTATTTTAACAGTTTTTAATAATATGAACATTTAAAAATAAGTTATAAATATCAATTATGTTCATCCAAAGATTCTTAACGCTTTCTATTTATTACTTTTGTAACCTAAAGTCAAAAACTGAATGCTTTCTTTATGTTTCTTGTTTATGCTTAGTGTCAAAGATAAGCGTAATATTAAAATTAAATGTTTACCGAAAAAAAGTTGTTACTGCCAGTGCTGATTCTATCTTCAATTTCATTAAATCATTTTTAAAACGCTTTTGTGCACTGAAGATTATGGTTACAAAAATGAAATAAAATACTAGTAAGTGTATATTTTTTAGAAAGAAATATTTACATAACTACGCTTGTTTTCTAATATAAAATTTTAAGTTTAAAATAAATTTACATTTGTTTTATTACTAATTTTTAACAATTTTAAAACAATATATTTTTTTTAAGTACAAATTTTTAAAATAACTATGCTGTTTATTATTAAAATTTTAACATAATTTGGCCTAATAAAGGTTCTATACATTTCAATTTGCACAACAAAAACAACAAACTGTGTTATTTAAAAAAAAGTATCTTAAAATTGTGTGAGTTTAAAACTAAAGCCAAAATTGTTACCAATGTTTAAAAACTATTTTACGTTAAAATATAATCTAAAATTTAATTGTAAAGTTTGTAAATAAAATAAATCGTAATATGTAACGTGTTTAATTAATATGCCATTAATAAACAGATTAACCAACTGTATATACTAGAAAATTTGGACAAGTTGTATTATTTAATTTGATAAATAGTATTAGTAAGCAGTTACACTATTATATTGAGTTGTAATTCATAATTGAAATAAATTTCTGTAAGAACGAAGAATAACTTTGCAATTACAATTAATCTTGCGTGTATAAATGTTTTTATTTCTTCTTAATAATATAATAGTTTTATTAGCGCTAAAAATGTACAAATTGCGACAAGCGGTTAAGTGATTGATGTAGTAATAATAAATGTATAAAAACACTAAAGAATTCATAGCACAAAAATAGACTTACCTTTACTTTTCGGCCGCGTTTTGCGGCGATAGCCCGCGATTTTCTCCGTATTCTATCCAGTGATGTAGCTTTTAAGAAACTTTTACACAGTAAAAAGTTACTTAGTTGTTTTTTCCACTTTTTCTAGTTAAAAGCGCTCACTTAATTTAGAATTATTAATGTTTAATAAAATTTTTGCAAATCAGTTATTTTTTAGCTTTATTAAAAATTCATTAGTTATTATTTTTGGGGCCGCTTAACTTTGGAAAATATTTTTAGAACGTTATAATAAATAATACGATTTTTACGAGACGCGTAACTCGGAAGCGCACGTTCAATCACGAACAAGAGACGCCGTTGACTGGCGCTCGACGTCGCTGATAAAACTGGGAACGGCGCTGAATCGGTATAGAACGATCCAGACGCCTGGTCCTGATACATACCATACAAACAATCTATATTCATTTTGTGTTCGGTTTGCAGTGATAAGAGGTTGTGTATGTAACAATAATAGCTCCAAACAGTATTACTTTATGAGTTGCTATAATTAACCCCAACTTACTGCAAACCTTAAATAAACAATGTAATTAGTTTGCACGTAATATATGAGAAATAGATAAACAACGCGCAGAAGCCAGAACAAAATAATTTAGAAATTACTATTTGAACAAAGCACATGAAACTGGACTAAATAAAAATGTCACTCCAAATATAACTAGATGCATTAAAAACTGCTAAAAATTAATTAAAAACTTATCTCTGCGACAAAAAGTCAATTTAGTGTAGCAAACTCGAGACAAAGAAAACTAACTTTCTAGACTTGTGAAATTGTATTCATGATTACCTTAAATCAGTGTTTCTAAACATTTTACTTAGAATCTTAAAAAAAACTTTTCTAATTAAAAATTCTTGAGTGCTTTTTAGTAGTATATACGTATATATACCTATATTAAGAAGTCTGATTAACGTGTTAAGTGCAGATATCTTTACTAATAAAAATTGTGATGTATTATTTATTATCAAATAATTTTACTAACAAAATGTTCAACTCAAAAACATCAATACGGAGTAATATACATGTTTTACTAAAAAAAAATTAAAATTGATAATTATGTATTGTCAAACATAACCAAAACTGTTGACGACGTTTTTTAATTTTTTAATACAATAATGAATTAATTCTAATCTAAGTTTTGTAGTTATAATTATCTAAAAAAAATTGTGAAACGTATTTAGTAGCAAGATTTAGTTTGCAGCAGCAAATAATAATTTAAAAAAAATATATTTTATTAAAAAACAAATATCTACATATAATTTTTTTGATTCGTTGGTTTAAATATGGCATAAGTAATTTCAAATCATTTTATAACAAAAAAAGCTGTTTTAGAATTTCACAAATTGTTATAACTACTTATCAAAAGTAAAACAGTTAAAAGAATGTATATTGTGTTCAAAATTGATTTCAGGTTTGTGTTTCGAGAAGCACACAAATTAATAATTTTTGCAATAACTAGAAACATAGCAGTAGAAGATTCATAGGCCACTTTAATGATAATAACTTCTAATGTGAGGTCTGTCTGCAATATTACTTGCTTTACTTAAATCACATACTGCTTACTACTTAAAGAAATTATTTGTACCTATATTAATTCAATAGGACTCAACTTACCGTGATAAGGTGGCAATCGTAGCACAACTTGTTTTACTGATGTAAATTTACACGTATAAAATAATTTTCTACACGTATACGTATATGATGTATAAATTGTAGACAATGTAGATATTGACATAAATAACGTAAAAACACAACCTACCAACAGCTGTTGAAGTTAAAGTTTGACATTTGCTCATTCAAATTAGCCTAATTCCGATTGTTATTTCTTTTTTTAATTTGGTTCTAGCGTTAATTACAAATTTTATGTATTACTGTGGACCGAGTAACAATATTTAAATCTCTACCAAACTCAAAGCAAAACACGCGCAAAGACAGTACTAAAGTTTCGAATTTGAATAAAATTCAATAACCATTTAAAAAAAATGTAAAAAATTATTCAACAAGCACCCTATTTTATTTAACATCTGGACAAATATAGGATAATATTTGAGAAGGAGCACTGGATGCGCACACCCTAGATTGACCTTAAGCGATATTTGCGTTTATTAAATTTTGTATTAATTGAATTACTTTCTTTTACATGTTTTTTTTTTAAATCTTTGTGTTTGACTTTTGTCTTAAAATCCATCTCTCACCACTTTACTAGCTTCTACAGTTAATTATGAATTTGTACTAAAACTGATGTTATTCAGGCAGATGCGAAATAAAAATAAGGATAATGTGCAGTGGAGGTACATAACGTATTGCGCATTGGTAGGCGGTTCTTTCGTCGCTCATCTGAAATGTTTTTTTTATATTTGTCGAGCTGTAAAAGTAAGTAGGTTCAACAATTTCCATCAAGATATCGATGAAAGTAATGATTGATGCAAAAATGCACGTTTATATTCATCTTATAATTCAATGTTACTATATTCTAACTGTAAACATTGTTATTTTATACGTTTTGTATATGTACATTTGTATAAACTAAAACCATTAAAGCAAAAACTCAAGTTTTAAAAAGTTTCAGTAATGATAAATATGTCGATGAGAAAGTTTAAAAAAATACAATTTGATATCTTACTTTTATTTATTTATTATATTTTCGATTTTTTATTGTCGAATGGAACTAATTATGAGTACAATAAATGGAATATTAAAATTTAATTAAAACAAAGGAATTTTATTACACTACATCAAATATTTTTTTTTATTTTTTAAATCAGTTATTTTTCTTATTTTCATTTAATAGTTAATAACCTCAAGAGTAAACAAAAAACATTTTAAGACAGATCAACTGTTAAGATTTGTACTTGGATAATATACAATAGTTGCGATTATAAGCGACTTTCGGCTTAGACCGCATCGTAGTTGAACACCCAGAAGTTTTAAACTTGGTCCTAGTCTCTCCTTAAAAGCCAAAACAGGAAGTAGAACTTGGTTTTTGCCGTATTGTTGTTTATGAACCTAAACAAACTGATATTTCACAAAACATTGCAGCTTGCATCTTCAGAGTGGTAAATGTCACTGAAGGAAAAAGTGTAAGCGACGGTATTTATACCAGTAGCGATCAGGTAGTTAACTTTTCGTTACCGTTTTGCTAACAGAACAAGACTTCTAATCAATTATTTACCTAAGTATACAGTTTTTCTCATTAATCTCGTCATTATGAAATAAACTTCGTGAATATTCTATAATGTTGCAATTGCTGTAGTCTGCAACAATTCGTTGAATGTGATTGCCTGCTTGAATATATATTTTTTCTTTTTTGCGATTCATGGCTAGCAACTAATTGTTCCATGTACAAATTTTCATAGTGTATCAATAAAAAGAACGAAACGGGGATTGTTAATTCATTTGTAATCGTCTGTTTGCAGCTTCCGCATGATTGCCGACCAGAATTCTGAAGTGAAAATGGGTAATATCATTTCTTGTCCTGTTAGGTTTTTCTACGTAATTGTCTTAAAATCACTGCATAATAGGTCAAATTTTTATTGCTGACTCTTGTTCGAGGGCAGGTCCAGGTCATTTGTTAAAACAAAAACCAATAAAAAATTATTTTTGCTTGTAACACAAAGTTTGGATCTTTATTGTAACGGTCTTGTAAATCAAGTTCTCCCAAACGTTTTTTTTTTTATTTTTTGTTAAATGAAAGAAGCATCCTAGGATCTCTACATTTGAAAACACTAAACGAAATGTTGTGATCGCAGTTTATTCAAAATCTATAGAGATCTTTCGAGAGTTCGGGGTCTTTTGACATCTGAATCATCAGATCATATGTTACACGTTGTTTATTTCTTAAAAGAACGTAAATGAGTGGATGAACGCCATTATATTTTGTCTGTAAGATTAGATAGATCTGGTAAAATAAATGCGGAGCAATGCAAAAGGTTCTATCAGCAAACCAATGTTCTCTCAAAACCTTTAAAAATACTAAAAAATCTAACGTTAGAAATAACTTAAATGAAAATTTTACAAATGGCACGTAAAGCTTGAACAAAAGGAGCGTAGTGAACTTACTTGTAAATTATTTGTACGATCAAAAATGAGAACTATATTTGATTCTAGATTGTTGTCTGCCAATAATAGAATATTTCGCTCTTGTAAAGTCTTTGGCGCAGAAGGTACAGTATTTATTAGTTGTTTTTTTACGGATAATTTTTTTCAGCGCGTTAATTATTTGAAATGAATACTCCATTGCTTTAAACGCCTTTTTTTTATCATTACCTGTATCGAATCAGTTTCGATCTTTGCAGCATGGCTGTCGTGCGAATGACGATGTAATTGTTTGATACTTCAAAATTTGAGCCTGGAGGCAAAAATTTTTATACGGCTCTTTTTTTGTCAGTAGATAATAGAATAAGGATAGAATAAAAATAAAATATTTAATAAAAAGTATGTTTTGAAACTTTATTCCACAAGACAATAAAAGAGTAAGTACATTTATGGCTGCTCGTCTACAAATAACTGATGTTACATGTTATATCTTTCTTCGTGCTTTTTGATTAGCCGATGACTGGATGATACTATCAACGTTAATATTCTTTGCCCCTGAATCTTTCAATAGATATAATACTTAGATTGGTTAAACGATTTTCAGACATGATACTTCTCAGATAATTATTGATTATTTTTAATTTTGAAAATGACCGCTTTGCATAAGCAACTGTAACAGGAAGTGTAAGAAATAATATGCATTCTGTACACATATTCGAAAAATGTGCTGCAAGAAGATGATTTTCAATGATTAAAAATTTTGTCAAATCGTACACAGATTTAAGATTGCTTAATTGATTTTTGAATGTTAGCTTAAACTGATTAATTTGATTTGCAAGATCTGGTGATAAGTCAGCTACATACTTTTCAACCAATCTTAAAGCAGATTTATTTAGTTCTTTATGTGAAAAAGTGCTAATATTTTGAGAAACTATACAAGAAAATAAACTTACAATTTCATGTAAACTCACAAAACGGGTGTGTAATTGCGTTATGACTATGTCTAAAGTTCCATAACAAATCTGTGTTTGAAAATATTGTCTCGCATCTGATAGTTTTTCATCCCGACTTAATTTGTCTGCAAATTGTGGAACCTTTTTCTACGCCTTTGATTAAACACAGGTTAAATTCTCCATGATTTGGCTGTTTCTTCCTCGTTTTGTAATATCTCGTCAAAATTTGATCTAATTTTTTCTGCTATTCTTATAGCTGATTGAAGTAAATCTACAGTCTTGTTAAACTCACATTCGGGTAATTGTAACACATGAGATACTATGTTGAGCGATTTTAACAGTTTAGCTTTGAATTTTAGAATTACCACAACATCAAATTTTTAAAAGTATTTTTGAAGGACTTTTGCAATCATCCTTTCCAGTAGTAGTGCGTCCCATAAGAGTTATGTATGCCAATGTTTTTATTACACCTGAGTATAGCAACTGTAATGCTAAAAGCGCATCATTTCTAGAAGACCAACGCGTACCGCACAGCCTCTTTAAAGAAATATTGATAGAGCTTTCAACTTTTAAACTTGCCCACCTTTTGATACTGATGCAAAAAAATCTGTAAAGGCTCTCAAGTTTATCGTAAACATTTTTGATTTTAGTAATATTTTGCACAGTCATTAATTTCTGAGTTAAGATTGTGAGCTGCACAGTGCACGTATGACGCAAGCAGCTGCACGCTTCTGATTTGTGACTGCAGACCACCATATACTCCACTTATGTTTGCAGTTCCATCGAATCCCAGCCCACGCAGCTTTTTTAGATCTACTTTATTATCTTGAAAATGTTTATACAGTCGTCTTCCATTTCTACACTTGTTTGAATCAGTCAAGTAAGAAAAAATGGAGGATTTCGGATATCTTGCAAAATGTCTTGTTTTATTTTTTCTCCCAAAGCTAAAATAATTTTATTTTGTATTTGAGGACTTAAATATTTTATAGTTCCTTTTCGTTTGCGTAGAAGTTCTGCAAGTACAGGATCGTACTTACTCATAAGTGTAACGATCGCAATAAAGTTGCCTTTACTCTTTACTTTTTCATTTTCTTGTGTTATGCTCCATGAAAAGCTAAAGAGATATACAAGAATCTTTATGTGGCTGGGAATTTTTGTGTCTGCCAATACCACGTCCAGAATTTTTCTAATTGCAATATTCTTCAGTCGACCACTTTTGTTGTTTTAGATTTCTATGTCCAAAAAGCCAACACGGTTGACAGTAACATTTATGTATTGTCGGCAAATAACACAACCAAGGTTATTTGTAAAACAGATTTTGTTACTTTTGTAAAAAAAATGCATTAAAAGATCGGCAGTCAGTTTTCTTGAACGGCCCAACAGGTCTAAATGGACCCGATTGAATAATTTTTGTCCTTTGTACTAAGTGAGGTTTCATTCGGTAATGTGGGATATTTTTCTTTCAGAAACAACTTAATATATTTAATTTAACTTCTTTATCTTTTTACCAAAATTGCGTCAAATCCGGAACTTTAGTATATTCACAAATATTAATTAAATTATTTGATCCTTATCGTTCAATTTTTTATTACTACATATATGATAATAAATACTTAACTATTCATCATTCCATTTATTATGCTATTTGAAAATTTTAAGTTCTTAGAAATATACTATTTCACGCATTCTATTTGTAGTTTCTACATGTAGAAAATTTATTTTCCTACATGACGTAAAATACGCGCTCAACACTGACAGCAATGGTTTATGACCCGTACGTGGAAATTTTGATCGAGACGAGATTGTACCATGCAAGTACTCAAACTCCCTTAAAATCTGAGTAGTAGTGGTTACATGATAAGTTCATCGACCATCGGGTCCGGGGACGAATCGGGCTCGTGGGCAATTGCCTTCTCCGTCCTCTCGGTAGCTACGCCACTGATATGTATATGTATGTATTTTATTTTTGGTACGCACGCGCATCTTGTATCAAAGTATTATTAGTCGCACACCCAAAATAGTTTTCTTTTGCACACACTTTCTTCAAATATATAAGAGTACCCATCTTTACTTAATTTGTTTTCTTCCTTTAATTAATGTTGTTCAATATAAAATGTTAGAGAATAAATTTTGAATGCCCTAAAAAGAAAAAAAATTTAAAGAATTCTACTATACATTTACGTTTTTACAAAAATACAATGTTGTTGTGGTAAACAATGTTAATCTTTAGTTACTGGAAGTTCTTAAATTTATCAATGTCTTTTTAATATATTTAAAAAGATGTTTCATAAACAAAAACTTGTCTCCGCGGTAAGCACTTTTTTCTCAGTTACTAAAGACCAATTTAAACCAGTTTTAGAATACCCCATAATTTATTTCTTTATGTTAGTTGACGGTTTTTATTTCAATTCGTAAATAATCAAATTATTTTGAACAAATCATGTATTTAATCCAATACGTAGCATTTTTAATCATTTGCTTTTATCAAAAAGATTTTAAAGTTTAGTAAATAATTCAAAAATTAAGCCTTGCCTTGTTATTTGAATTGTATCTGTTCAAACTTTTGTAGCACTTTCTTATTTTATAAAAAAATTGTTTTCTGCACACTATGATATAATTTTTTTCAAGTAGCATACTTTGCAATTTTTTCTGTAACTATAAAATAATGGATGTTATAAACAGAACAACTTCTGTTTGTTTAACTAACTTAAGCCCAAATCTTTTTAATAATGTTTTTAACGTAGTTACTTTAAAGTTTGGCAAATTTTCATCTTTATTAATACAAGCCATAACTTTCAGTACTGTTGGTGGTTTGTTACATAAAAGAAACGAATGCAAACGTTTATTATTCCATCTGTAACGTTATCCAATACTGGCTTTGACTCGTAGAATATAGTACGTGATCTGTATTATATTCAATTAACACACTGTATACAGTAAATACAGAAACACTTATGCAAATAAGTAAAATTACTATAAATAAACGTAAAACTCAAATAAAATAAATAGTCAGGTTACCTGCTGCTGTAGCTGTAAGTTTAGTATGATCTATTTTCGAACTACTAGGTTAACTTATGACCACATTTCTTCAGGCCGTGTAAGACAACACAAAAAGAATTTCTCGGGGCGAGGTCGTAAAAAAACCACAAATTTCCAACAAATTTAGTGTGTGTTGAGTACTAATATTAAAAGCCGACTCACTGTGTATAATGTATATGTTTACAGACCCAAAAAGCAGACCGAATGTGCGCGTGGAGCCACAGCCAACGCGTCATAAAACACACGCGGTTGTAAATACCGACTTCGCGACTTAACCTAAAAGACAAACAACAAACTTACGTATATATGTGCTTAATTCTTATAAAAATAAACTTACTATCTTCACTAATTACCGTCACGCACATTGAGGTAAGCTATTAATACGCTTCATTATAGCCGCGTCCCAAAACAGTAAGTTCAACCTTTATAGTTAATCAAATGTATAAAAAATATATATATACTTAAAGCACGGTGACAACTCAGGAACCCTAACAACTAACTTAGATGGTACCTGAGTATAGTTGTCTTGGCTCACCCACAACACAGGATGCTACTGATGCAGGGACTGCTTTGTGAACCGACCAGGGCTTCCAATCTAGAGTCTCAGCCTAGTCAACTGTCAAGCAATTTCGATGGTGGTCACAGAAACGAGCCTAAAAACAATTGCGAAGTGCCAACTGTGGTTACGATAACACTTAAGACGCCACAGGTGAGGTAAGACTAAGTAACAACCGCAAACAAAGGTGCAAACCACTACTATAACTTATTAACCATAGACACAAGATCCAGGACAAACATTCAGGTGACGATTACCTTTAGATGGTGTGCAGGCTTAGAGATAACGGTGGATAAAATTGACCAACGATTCACCATGCGAAATGCAATGAGGAAAACTATATAAAGTTACTAATACGTGGAGATTTAATACATTGGTGCTTCATTAATAAATTCACCTATATAATCGCAGGTATGTAATTATTAATACCTCGTGGATGTAATTTATGCACCTCCTGTTTTCGGTGGTCACGCAGCAGGTGCCCTCCTTCTTTTAAAAACCCAAAATGGCCTTCTTTTTGAAAAACCTGGCAGGAAAGGTGGGGACGACAAATCTCATTTAGAAAATTTCCCAAAACTTAAAAATCTATCTTCAAAATTTTTCCGGGATATAAATTAAAATTGTTACAAACTTTGTTTGCACGAATAATGACATTATCAGATACCGATAAATGTTTCAATTTACGTTTATTTATTGCCGAAAGATCCATAATAACGTATTAAATAATTTATAACAATATTGGATTGTCCGTTGGTAGGTATTTTAAAAAAAAATTCTTACCTTATTATCAACTATAGCAGATGGTCTTGAAAATACAAAGATTATTAGGGCACAATAATTTTGGGAATTGCATCAGACGTGTAATGTAATTTTTCCGCGTCCGTCAATTTCCCAATTAGAAAAACATTTTTGAATAGGACGTATTTTCATACGTTGTTCGTTACAGCCTATTCTATTATACTAATAGTTAAAAATATCTTTGGATGTTAAGAAAACCTAAAATTTAAAGTTTACATTAAACTTAAACAATGCACAAAGAATACAAAGTGTTTAATAAATTGGTGCCAATTACGGCAACTTTAAATTGCATCAAATAATTTTTTTAATAAGAATATGCTTTAATATGTACGTAAACAACTACATTTAATAACAAAAACAATTCATTAAATTATAAATGATTTATTGCTATCCATAAACACGTAAACGTATTATTAATAAAATTAATCAAATAGAAGCTAGCATAAATAACAAATTGTTTAATTTATCTCCGCGTAATAGTAAAAATCAATGAATTTATCTTAAGTTATAAGTTATTTTTGCAAAAAAAAATAAGTTGCATAGAAAAGTAGCAAAATACTTACGTAAAAATATGATTAATTCAAATACTTTTCTCAATGGACAAGTAGATATTGACATGACATTGAAACACATTTTTAATGCAGTTGAATTAAATAATATCTGTCGAGTCTTGCTGTATATGTTGTAATCATGTGTAAATCTTCAACATACAAGATGTAATACATAAAAACAGTAGTACTAGTAAATTAAAAAACATAGTAAACAAATATTAACATATAGCTATAAATTTACCAATAACCTTATGGCGTTTTTGAAAAATACTAAATGAAAAAAGTATTATTAATTATTAAAAAATAAAAAATATTGCATTGATGTTTAAAAAACGATGTAAATATTCTAGTATAGTAGTATTATAAAACGAAAATATAAAAAAACACAAAAGAATTTTGGAGTCAGTCTGAAAACAAAAAACACGTGCCGGTATAAATAAATAAGCGCAAATTTGGTGTTTAGACCAATGTGCTGTGTTCTAGTTTTAGTAAAATTAGTTATTTATATATAAACCGTGTAAATACTCAAAATTAAGTTATAAAATTGTTGCAATCAGGTGTAGAATAATCTATTTTAATATCCCTTCCATGATAAGTTTCCATGTGTTTGTAAACTTTCTAGTTATAACACTCATAAGAACTTGTTTGTTTCAGTTTATTAAATAGTTTTATTAGTGCGAAATAATAAAAACTTGTTCATAAATAAGATTTAGTGCTATAAAAAAATTAATAAAATAAACAAACGAGCAATAGTGACAAAAAAATTTTGTGGTTTCATAGTAGATTTAAAAAGATAACTAGAAGATTTAAAAACTAGTGGTTGAAAAATAATGTTACATCTTTGCGAACATCAAGAACAAAACAGTATAGATGACGGATTCGTATTTGTTTGAAGTATCCGAAATAATGAATTTTGATACGCTTAAAAAAAATGTTTGGTAATAAAAAAATTACTAAAAATTTACTAACTTTAGGGATGACATATGAAATCTTGATATACGTAAAAACATGAGATTGGCTGACACATTTTAATCCAAGTCATCCAGTTAACATGTCTTTAATGGAACAGTTTTTTGAGATATTATAAATACGTACAACTTAACACTAAAGTCTAGTAATATTAATTTATAAGAAAAAAAAAATAGAAAACAAAGGAACTTGAAGATAATATATCGTTATATAACAATTATTCTATTAAAAATAAGGATGTTAGTAAATTAAGCGTCGATGATAGGTTAAATAATATAATTGCTAAATTGCTAAAGAACAATATGTCTAAAATCATTATTTAGAACAATAATTTAACATTGTTAAACGATTTAAAGGTAAGTGCATTAGATTGATTCTACGTGATAATTATAATATTTAATTATTGAATCAATAACTTAGGAAAAAACCACAGCCTACTACCAATTTGAATTTGCAAGAAGTCGAACAAAAAGCAACAACAAAATTGAGATGTTTCAAAAGAATGAAAAGAAATAAAATCATTGTTCATTAAACAAAAACTAACAATTATCTATAGACCAATCTTGTTGCGTCAAAAAGAATAAAAGTTTTCCACTAATCTTTTAAAATAACCTTTACTAGTGCGAACAACATTATTTCTGCTAAGAAAGGTACGTTTGCCTTGCGCCACCGGCCATTGTAGCGGCAATGTGGTATTTTATATAATTAATCCTAAGATGCCTACTTGTACCGATTGTGAAGATTTTATCTATTTAGCTCTAATTCTTGTGCAAATACTTCTGACTTCATCTCGCCCAAAACGCCTGTGCTAACTGGTCTAACAGTTAAAAACAGGTAGCACAAGAAGGATTTACACTTATGACACTTGCCTCCGGAAGCAATTTTAGTGACGTTAATGGATCAGCACTCAACGGTGTAAACGGTCGAGAATTCAGTAGAACTTTGATTTGCACTAAAAGGTATTGAATGCTTCATAAGTTAGCAATTGACGACCGACAACCAGAAATAAATGGATTTTCACATTTTAAATATTTGATTCTCAGATTCTAAAGCGCGATAAAGACTCGGTAGAATAAATTAATCGATTTAACTCTTCCAGCTCCGGCTGAGCACTAACAAAGTTAGTGCCACAATCCGAAAAGATTTCAGGACACACACTTTGTCTGGCCAAAAATTTTTTAAAGTCAAACAAAAAAAAGATCCGACACTAGCTCCAAATTTGGATTATTGGTTTTCTACGATTAATTTGCCAAGAGCCCGCATAATCTACCCCAGTTTTCAAAAAAGTTTTTATTCAGCCACTCACTCATTCACTTACAAAATGACAGTTTTTAGGAGGTACAATCAGATGCGCAGATTTGTAACCAATGTTTGCATGTTTTAGTCTTCTTTTTACCCTTAGGAAACCATTATTTAAGTAAAATGCTAATTTTTGAAGCGCATATGAACAATTTTTTTTATTTTTCAAAGCGTTTATGTCTATTATAAAATGTTGCGCTTGTACGATCATACATAAAATTTGTTCAGCAGTACTTAAATCTACGTTCTCAATGGTTTCCTTACATGGTAACATACGTATAAATTGAAAAACGTATACTATGGTTCTTTGCTTCTTTGTAATTTAGAAAACAACAAAAATCGACCAATAAAATCATTGAAAAAATTTCCATAATCGGGACAAACCACTAGCAACTATTTGTTTTTTGCTTTAAAGGTTTTTTAATTTTATACTTAAGCAAGGAGTTGGCCATTTGGTTTTTTTTTAATTAACCAGTTTGTACCAGAAGTCTACCAGAAAAGGTGAGAACACAACTCGGAAGGTGTCAAATCACAACTTTTAATAAAAAGGACAAAAAAGTGCGGCACAAAATTCCAATCGAGAAATAGACGCTACTTTTAAAAGAGTCACTTTGGATTTTCCACAAAAAAAATGGAGTTTTATTCAACTTGGCTAACCTTTAGATAAACCGCTGCGCGATAGCCAACATTTGATGCATTTGCAAATTTTAAGAACAGTTTAGAATTCTCATAAATGCCGAAAAACCCAGAATTTTAAATAAAGATAACAAAAAATACTCGTTTTGAAACGCTGCCAACAAGAAAACACATGTTTAAACGGTGTTTGATTTTAATCAACTTTGTCTTGCCACAATTTCTGGATTAAAAACGTTACATAAAGAATGACTGGTGCTAAGAGCCTAAGGAAATCAGAGAACGGAATGGAATAATTATATATATCCGGTTTCGTTTCTGAACAATTTCCGAAAATCAAACGTGTCTAAAATAAGATGCCATATTTATCCTAAAATTGCACAAGTGTAATTTTTTGTCTGCTTCTTATTAAATCACCACAAAATCATTTGGTATTTTTGGTGTACAGGGTCGACAAAAAGTTGTTGATACACTTGTTTTATGTCGGCAGTTAGAGCACAAAAAACAATCTAAAATTTAACAACAGGGTAAAAATACTAGTTTGTAACTTTGGAATGAAAATTAACAAATCGTTCAACTACTTTTGGCGCTGGGGTCAAATACCACGCGCACTGGCGTATTCAGACTCTGCGGTTTAAATACAGCATATGTAAAATAGTATAATAAAATATCCCGTTAAAGGTTTAAAATCAAAAATAATCGACATGTGTCCTTGCTGAATGTAACTCTTGATCACGACATGATATGTGTCTCGCAAAAAAAGATTACGAGATAATAGTTTTTCTAAATATTTAAAGCGTTGGCGAGCTAAGTTGAAAAAATTTCTTAAACCAATTAGGATCTTCTAGGAACGGAAGGGCAACAACATATATCTCATCTTCTCGCCGCTTTACAAAAAAACTGTAAAGTTTTTCACATTTGCAGTCATTCTTAGTCAAAAGAGAATTTGACAATACAGGGACATTTTCTTATTCCCAAAATTTTTGAATAAAGAGTTCCATATACATTATTACTGTGTTTACTAAAGCGCAACTATTGTTTAAAATACTACTTGATGTAAGCGTCTTGCCCATTACGACAAACCTAAGCTGAGCTACGGGTTTATGAGAAACCTGTATCAATTTTCTCCTCCTAGTATAAAAAAAATTCAGCACCAATAACTCCATTAATTTCGTCAGGAACATAAATATTTTTATCGGTTAATTGTAAATTTTGTAAATAATTTAACGACGACAAATTTAAAGAAGGGAGGAAGAGAGTCAAATATATTGTGATACACAAAAAATTCTAAAATGCACAATAGTGATAACAGCACCAAATTTAAAATTTCAATGCAATGGTTTTTATGTCAAAAGTGTCTTGGTGTGATTATCGTACCGTATAAGTAGTTGCTTCTTGACAAATAGCATTTTTTAAGGGAAAAAACTATTTTTCCGGTAATTGTAGTCTTTTTTGCATATATGATCTAACGTAAGCGCCCAGCGAAGTTTTTATTTCTAAATTTTTACACTCATCCGTGTTAAAAATGGGCGTAGTATTTTTGCTGCTTTTGTGAAAGTCTTATTGGGTGACCATAGATACCGCCACTTGTTCGCTAATTTAGAGTGATTCATGTCAATCCATTATCTTCTGATTGTAACTATGACCGGATGCACGTACTTAAAGAAACTATTGATTAATTAAATCACTTCCGAAACATAATCTGGGAAAAAGTCGTTGTTACCTTGAAGGCACACCTGCAATAGGAATAGTGAAAACCACTCGAATGCTTGACGCATTTGATTACAACAATTTAATGTTTGTCAACAAGCAACTTACTTGTGATACGATCCTATATCTAATTATTACTTTATTTTTCTTGGTGATTTTAGGTGATGATTAAAGTATTCAGATAGCTATTCGCATGTATTGGCTGTTTTTGATTACTTTTTTTCTTGTTATTAATTTGGCACGTAAAATACGTGCGACTTAGATATAGATATTATCACAATTAACGAACGCAGATTTTTGTTTGTACGGTTTCAATTTACGCTAAATGCGATATGCTACGGGTTGCGAATTGACTAGTTTCACATTAAATCAACGTCTAACTAAGATTATATATTACCTGTTTTTCTTATGCTGTACTACGTTAACTGTATGTGTAGAGCGTTGCATACTTTCCAGGATCTGTATCAACGTTATAACTGTGATATTTGTAGAACTATTCTTTCTTACTATATATGTAATTCTGTCGTGCTTACATTTTTCAACTTCTTTCTTTCTTGTTGTTAGAAATAAATATATTTGTTGTTATAACCACTGTTTTGTCATTTGTTCTATTTTAATGTTGGATAGATTTAAACGGTGTTTTTCATGCTAGTTTTAACCGTTTTGGCACCTTTACGTTATAATTAGCATATTGAGACCTGCAATCTGCTTACCAATTCAACTGAATTAGTCGCCAGCAAATTAAGAGTAAATCTTGGTAACAAGGTAATAAAGTAAAAGTGACATTAATATAATATATAAAAAAATATTTGTCAAGTGTTTGTGAACGTTTCATGTACCTGGTTATATTTTAAATTTTATTGATTGACAATTTCATGTTTCATTTATTGATTCTTGTTCGTGTATAAGCTACGCGTAGTGCCTATATCCAGAAATTGTTGGATAGTGCCACTGTAATCTATTTGTTGGCCTCATGAAGTGCTTACGTGCAGCACGAAACGTAGCCTTAAAAATAGCATAAAGTGGTTTTCTTGCCTCTCCTAAGTGAAGAACAAATATATATTGTGCAATAAAAAAATAATATAATTACAGTTAATATTCGATCGTGTATTAATAAAACGGATACAGTTATAAGAAAACTAAAGTATACGAACTAATCTTTCTATATAACTAACCTCTTGTTAAATCAATGGTTGCTAATGATTTCATTGATCGCTATACAAATTAATGGGTTCAAAATCATTAAAAAAGATCATTAACGACTTATTTCTGATACATTATTATAAGTCAATAATGCTATTAAAAGACGATCGAAGGAAAATCATATGAAATGGTATATTATTAACTTCCGGCTAATACTTTGTCCCTTGTAATACAGTATCCTGTAATTAATATAAAATTCAAACGTCTTACAAAGTATAAGTTAAAAATGTAAACAATACGTGAATTTTAGGTATATGACTTTTCATTTTAATTTTATTGTATATTTTATGAAACTGTTGTCAATTTTCAACAAATTTTCAAAAATCATAAATTTTGCGTATAAGTCACTTTTAATGACAACATGCAACTCTTTTTATTAAATGTAAACAATATACAAGTGTTAAGTATGTACCAGGATATTCGATTACTAAAACAGTAAACTAAATAGACTCATTGGATTTGTTTATTTTAATAGAAACCCCCCTATCCAGATTTTAATAAACATTAGTCTACGTCAATTTTGTAAACGAATGTATTAAACAAGATCAACAAGATATGTAAAAGATCCTTCACAGCTTTTCTTTTTTGTATACATAATCAATTTATATACAAATATTTTATTTATAAAAATTTCGAAAAACAAACTAAAACCTTTTACTATAACAAATACGATCTTTAACTTAAACACTTGAATTACTTTTAAAGCTCTTCGATGAAAAGGGGTATCAAAAATACTTAAGTGTCTAAGAACCGGCTACGTTATGTGCGCCTGTGTGCGCGCACTTCTTCAGACCTCTATTTATTAAACAATACAGTTATTTACTAGGTTCAGACAATAAAGTAATTATTTGTTAATTCTTAATTGACTAACTAACTTGTATATGATTATACGCATATTAAGTTTTTAAAATTGGAATAAGTTTTTTTGTGAACCCGGGTACGTTAATGATTGAAGCAAAAGCTACGTTTGAATTAGTGTAACGGTTAGTATTAGATAATATTACGTTAATCAGGTTACTAGGATAATTGTTCTTACAAAGTATTTTTTTTAGAATGTGTAGATTTTTAATATTTAATTGTGAACTACTAAGTTTAATTATTTTCTTTTTCAGTTTTACGATTTACTTACAGATTGGTACACTAAACCGATGGCATCTAATAGTACTATTAACTACTTATCTAAACACCTCCACCACCAAAAAATTAACATAATTAAATCAATGCAAAAAAATTAAACTTAGTAGTCCACAATTCCACACTAAAAATCTAAACATTCTAAAAAAAAAGATACTTCGTAAGAACAACTATCCTAATAACACTAATAACATCATTAACGTAATATTATCTAACACTAACATAATTCATTACTACACCACAACCATCAAACACCTCTAAATCAAACGTAACTATTGCTTCAATCATTAACGTACCCGGGTTAACAAAAAAATCTATTCCAATTTTAAAAACACCTAACATGCGTACAACCACATACAACAAAAATAACATCTACAACATGCTGTACACCAAGATTAAAGATAAAACAAACATAATTGTTCAACATAATGTTATTTACAAAATGAACTGTATGAATTGCAATAAATGTTATGTGGGCCAAACTAAACAAAAAACAAGTAACCTATAGCTTTACATTATGTTCAAACAGGGCATAAGTTTTATTTTAACGACCTTCTATTTCTGGATATTAAACTTAACTGCAAAAAATATTAGCTGAAATGATATACATCACAAAGCATAATAACAACATTAATTTCAATAATGTGTTACACTGGTTTTCGTGTAACCAAAAAAATAAGCAACGGCTAACACTGTAGTCCCGGAGAGGAAGTCGCAGGCTTTGTGATCTTAAATTATAAATTAACTTTAAAAATGGGCCAAAACGATGAAAGATTAAATTAGGGAGAAATCGTTTAATTCTGCCCGTAGCTGGAAAAGAAAAAATAACACGGCAGAAGTAATAACACAGAATATATGCTTATTTTATCACAATAATCCAAAAGAGAGCGAAGAAGGTACATAAATATAATTACGTAAATTTTCCAAACAGTAATACATGGGTCAGAGAAAATATAAGTTACGCCCTATACTGGGCAACACGTCGTACAGTAAACTGACCTTGTCGGTCTAACCTTTTACATTCGAAGAAAGAATGACTTTATATTCGCAAATTTAAAATTGCAAAAGTATAGAACAAAAACAATTGAAGCCTTAGAAATTCAACGCGCCCTGCATACGACTTTGTGATGCACAAATTGATCTTATTATTAATTGTGTTAACCTAACAGGCGTGTACGGTCAACAATCGACATGATCAACGAAGAACTAATCGTCAAATTAGAAATTGTAATACTCACTAAGACTTACCCGGACTAAGCTTCCACTAAATAGTCACAAAATTAATTCGCATATTTACATGAAATGACCTAATGGTGCAAGCCTCGATTGGCGGTGCGTATTTTAATGATTGTCCGGTGTTTGAATTTGCCGCGTCGTCATTGTAGTAACTATAATCAAACAATGTTGGTTCGTTGACGAATAAACAAGCGGCAAATTCAAACATCGGACAATCATTAAAATACACACTGTACAAAACGTTAACGGGAAATAAATTCGTTTGACGGCCGGCTACGAAAGATGGGGCGTGTCGAGAGACAAATTTTATACTCGAAAAATAATCTACCAACTTTTTAACATAACAAATAGCACCAAAAATGTAAGCACAAATTTAATCACAAAGATAAAGTAATGCAAGGATTCTCCAGTTACGTCTACAACAGTCTTATCAATTTTTATCACCTTGACCTAGAAAAATTTATAGATTTGTCACGTTTACGTTCGTTAGTGTTACAAGTTTCGTCTTATTCTTATTTTCATGTCATTTATTTTCAATTTAATCGAAATGTTAATTATTGTTGTGACCGTTTTAAAGTGTAGTCCTGAACACACCACTTTACAAGTCTTAATTGTAAGTGTCAATTTATTGTAGTTTAATATAGCTTAAGAATTAAAAAATTAATTACTTGATTGTTTGAGGCATGTAAATAACTGTACTGTTTAATAAATAGATACCTGAAGAAGTACGCACACAGTCGCACGTAACGTAGCCGAAAGTGTTTTTGATGCCTCTCCTCATCGAAGAGCTCTAAAAGTAATTCAAGTTTCAAGTTTAAATTAATCTAAAGAGGAAGAAAAAGGAACAACTTACCGTAATGATGTTTAACATACGCAGTACTTAAATAAAAAAGAAACAGTAAAAGTTCACTATGTTAAAGTAACTGACATACTACCTACAAAACAAAAAATTTTATCATATAATGGTAACTTATACATTTATTCCAAAAATAATTTTTTTGTACGTAAAACAATCAATTGTTTCTACAATTTAATATGTTTGTAAATTACATAAGTTACTTTATAATTTTGCTAAGTTTATTGAAAACTTATTTTGTAAAGATTAAGTATTTAAAAGTTATTTTAAGTAAATATTTATTTTATTTACACAAATGTAAATTTAAAGTAAACAAGAATAAAACATTAGGTTACAAAATAATATTAATTTGTTTTTTATTTACTATTATAAAAATCAATAGTTATAAAAAATACATTTTTATTTGCTTATGATATTAGAATAGAAATTTATGAATGACTAATCCCGTAATGCAATATTTCGATTACTCATAACACATTGTTTTGTGGATCCAAGTATCCCAATCCCAACACAGTCTAGACGCAGCCCAGCAAACAGAAAAACGTCAAAAACACGTGAATGATTGGTAATATTTCAACCAAAAGACGTGTTTTTGAGACGTGTATATTACGAGTTTTACACGTTGAAATGTCACACTTCTACGACGTCTTTTGCCGACGTAATTCAAACGAATATTAACGACGTGAATAAAACGTAACGAATGACTTAATTAATTCGAATATTAGCTCTATATTTTTGCTGAATAAATAATACAAGTTATATAATATGTAGTACATATTAGAAATGTATTTATTAAAAAAACATGCACAAATATAAAATAAAACACATTACACGATTGTTCCTAATGTTCCTTAATGAAAGTAAAAAACATAAAAAAAAAACAAATAAAAATAATTAACAAAGGGTATGTATAATTGGCAAACTAACAAATTTTTTGCCGAAGGGAAGAACTAAGCATTTTGCTGTAACTTCAGATAAATTCCATGTTTGTAGTGTTTCATCCGTATCATCATTAATAGATATATTTAACTCCATTGAGTTTATAGGATATAGGTACAAAGGGCTAGGGTTGGTTAATCTTTGCCCTACTAGTATTACTCCGTCATTAGATGTTAAAATGTTTTGTATTTTGAAAATATCGTTTTGAACAAGGCAGTAAGAGTCGGCTTTGGAGTGAGACTGCACTGCCAGCGTTAATTTATTACAGATTAATTTCTTGTATTGTTTACAACTATTACGGATATTTAACAGAGGTCTAGATTTATGTTCAAACTTTAGCTCGAATTCCGTGTTTACAATATCTGGTTTCAAATTATTACGTTCTATTAATCTATTATAAATTTCCGCCAGCGGATTCGTTGTTGACTTAACCATGCGCTTAAGCTTGCTCAAATAATTCTCAAACGGAAAACTGGAGAAACTATCGAGGACTCCAAACAGACGAACATCGTCACTTAGATGACTCAAATAATGCACGTTATAAATTAAAAATCTGTTTCCATATATCTTCGGAGAGTGGGTTACAAAAGTTTTCAATAGAGTGTCAGTGAAATCGGAGCCAAAATTCTTTAAATGCTTATTGGAAACCATTATGGAAATTGCACAATGCAATAACAGGAAATGTTCGTATATTGCTATGTCGATATTACTTTTCAGCACTAAAGGACCTAAATACAGTAAAAACGTGCGAAGTTCCGTTGCTTTCCACCTTGCAACTTCTGCTAAGCTCCTCGATTTCCTGTTAAACTCAACAGGTATAAATTTTCTGAATTTCACTAGTAAATCACTCAACTTTGTTACTTGTGCACTACGCAACCTAATACCTAAAGGACCTCCAATCCACAAATTCAACAATTTCCTAACGACACCTAGACAGACATTATGCATATAGTCAATCGGAAATTGACTAACCATCCCTATATTCAGTTGTTCAAGAGGTGAAACTTCGCCTAATAAATGATGGTCTTCATCTAACTTACTTCTAAAACTTTCGTCAGTCCGTTTAAGTGCCGAAATCGATTTGAAAATTAGCCTTTTGTCATAGTAATCGCCGCTCTCTATACATTTTTCAC
Source organism: Aquatica leii (assembly GCA_035610365.1). NCBI lineage: Eukaryota > Metazoa > Arthropoda > Insecta > Coleoptera > Lampyridae > Aquatica > Aquatica leii. The sequence goes on along the minus strand of CM069432.1, from coordinate 207,366,350 downwards.
ATGAACTGTACCCATTATGAGACTTGATACGTTTTACATACGCGCGAGCAGGAGCATCACAGATGAAAGCTTTAATAATAATTTTATAAGTTTTTTCATTAAAAACAATCCCTTTCGTCAATAGGACTTTAAGCTCCAGAACAAACTCACTTAAAAACTGATCAAGTGATTTAGGTTTAGACTTGCCGAAAAAGACTCCTACTGTAAAGGGAGTACTGTCAAAATTACTCACTACACACAGAATAGGCCAAAGTTGACTGTTACTGCTCTTGTACAATGGTAAACCGTCGATGTTAAATAATAATTCTAATTCCTTTTTTTTAAATTTTGGATTATTGGCAAGAAAAATTTCGAGAGAATTGGTAAGTCCAATATGACAATAAGTCCCTGTCTGCAAATGAGTAACTTTCATGCTGGTGGGTGTCCGTAATAAAGTTCGTGAATCTAGTGGCAGGTCTGAATGATAAAGAGCAAGAATATGCAGCAAACTTGTTAAACTATTACGCGCAATACCTGAAGTTACGGCCCAATGTTTTAGTTTTTCACTTAAATTAATATTATTATCTTCTTCATGCAGAAGACTAACAGGTTGAGAACAATGTTGTTGACAATTAATATTTAAATTCAAAACAGCATATTCGTTATCAGTACTGCTCTTAACAGGATCAGAACATAACATTAAAGTAGTGTCATTAAAGTTATTAACATTAGCATTTGGTAAACTAGAATCGGAACTACTTTTCTCAATGTTTTTCGATTCATTACAGTTAACATTAGAAATGACGGAATCGTCATTTACAGAATTTAAAATCTTACTTCTAATTTGCTGTCGTCTTCGGTAGAACTGCCGCTTTCCAACACAGACTTTATACTCCATCTTCACCGCGTTTATTAAGTTTTTGCTGTTGCAATGCGTACGTTTTAGGGGACCGCTTCAACCAAGCTTTAATTTGATCGTCGACTTCCCTATTTGTTGCACTTGGGATGGCAGATTTTATAGCAGCTGTAAATATTAAAATATGTAGGTATCTTTAATAACATTCTTGACCAACAGAAATGCTTACCAACAATGGTTTTCTTTAATCGATAAGTGTTAAAAGCTTTTTTCTGATTTCTAGTTCCTAAAAAACTGAATTCCTTGGCTACCTCATACGACAAACAAAATCTCAAGACAGCATTTGTGGATGAGGTCAAGCTTGTCTTATCTAAAGTTGCTAAATACACAGACTACAAAAATAGACAATATAATTAAGTGCTTAACATAATGCAGAGCTTACTTACCAATTTGTCGTTGTTACCTTGGCTTTCCAAATAATCTTCAACGCCTGCTAAGTCTTCCAAAGACTTTATTGGAAATTCCACCGGAAGTCCTAATGATGTCGGTGTAATTTGTGGAAAACTGTGAGATTGGTTTCTTAGAATAGCTAATATCTCCTTATTTTGCTCAAGAAGGGTAGATAACAAATTTAAATATTTTCCAGAATTCGTTTCACATGTTTTGCCTAAAAAAATTAACAAAGGTTACTCCTAGAAAATTTGTGATTCAGGGGTACCCACATTTTCCTATTTCTTCTAAAAACACAGCACTATTTTCCTCCAAAGTATCAGTTATTGTAGGTCGAGCCTCAAAACCTGGAGTACTTCCTCTAGAGCTACCTGGGCTAGGATTAAACCATGGTGCTGTTTTGCCTTTAAAAAATTAAGAATGTTAATTGGTAGAAACTTTGCAATTCAAGGGTACCCACATTTCCTTATTTCTTCTCTAAAAACAGCACTAGTTTCCCTCGATGCAACTGGGGTAGATCGCAACTCAGAAATTGGAGTACTTTCTCTAGAGCTACTTGGGATAGGATGCGATGCAGAGCTCAAATTAATTGGTGGCAAATAACAACCTAATAATTCATTATTTTGTATCAAAGCTGCTCGATGTTTGGCTGTGACTGTAAAGTAAAAACAATTATATAGGTATATAGGTACATACCTAATATACCAAAACATTCAACTGAATTAGTTATTTTAATGGTTTAATTAGTCATTAGGTAAGTATAAGTAATCAAACCTTGATTAACCAAAGGAGGTCTTCTTAAATTTGATGTCTCATACTGTTCATCCTCACTACTTCTATCGGCATCCTCATTTTTATCGCAATCATCATCAAGGTATCTCAACGGCCTGTTTATTCGTCGACGTTTTATTTTGAGACAATTAGTGTTCTCCTCTTCGGCCTCTGTTTGTAGATCTGAGGTATTCTCAGCAATTAAACACTTCCGTTGTGCCTCTTTGTAATTATCTGAAATTACATTACATTGCAGTAGAAGAAATAGACAAAACAAACATGAATGAACAGTTTAGCCAAATACCAATATAAACACTTACCATAGGTACCAAAAATGCGTTTCACTGTAAATAATTCCCACTTATTTCCTACAGGTTCTCCTTTTAATATAGCCTTATCAAAAGCTGATTGATTTTTATAAGCGGGCCAATATGCTTCTTTTTTCTTTGGTGTTAGCCAGCTACTGTGCACAACGCCGACTGTAGTATCCTGGTTATGTTCCCGAAATTCCAGAAGAACAAACATTTGTTCTGCACAACTGATACAACCCTACGTGTTACACACACATACTAATATTAACACTGTTTTAAAATACTCAAAATACCACAAAACAAAGATAATTAAATACCGCAACACAAATACTGTACGCTCAAAGTAAACCGGTAAATGAAAAATGGCGATTAGCTTAGCACGTACAGTGGCGGGAAACGTGATCGTAAACTGCTTCGGCTCAGCGCGATCTTTATCAAACTGCGCGTCGCGTTCACAGGCGCGCAATTCAATTTTAAATTCCGTACAGCATGCATTTGATATATAGGTCGTTGTTTATAAAGAAATTTAGAATATTTTTAGAAAAAATCATACTTCGTGATTCGTTCGCAAGGAATCCTATACATTTACTGTAAAAAATTAATAAGAGTTTGTGAACGCTCTTATTACGTATTTGGGTGCTTTTGGAATTCAATCTGACGTATATAATGCCTCTTTAGTGTATCAATTAATTTCATATTATGATATATATAATTTTCTCCCTATATGTATACCTTAAAACTTATTTTACCTTATCATTCACCTTAATTATTAAATGCCGTGGCCATTCTAAATACGTGTTGGTTATACTTATCTATGACTCAACTTAATTAAAAAGATCGAAGAAAACGTTTTAATAATATACATTTGCGTCATTATAATTATTTCTTTGCATAGAAATAATTAATCCATCCGTTATTGGAATGATTTTTTTCGACGGACGTGTAATTCACGTCACTAATTAGTTGCATAAAAACTCGTTGGAATAATGTTTTCTACAGACGTTTTATTCACGTGAAAAAATGGTTATAAACAAACTCGTTGTAGATAGACCAAAATACAACGTGAATATCACGAGTACGTTTCAGTTCTGTTTGCTGGGAGTTGTCTTACAAATGAACTCATCAATAATTTATGACTTTTATACGTCAATTTACTTAATAAAATTATATTTAAATTGGCAAAAAAACTCGTTTTTTAAGGTATCTTATTTTGTCAATGTGTATATGTTAAAATTTATGAGAAACTTTCGACATTTATAAAATGTAAAGCAAAAAATATAAAACAAATTATAATATACAAGAAACACGTATAAATGTTAGACTCAGTAAAGTACAAATAGATCAGAATCAAGATAAAGTTTATTTACCAAACGAAATTTTAGTTAATTCAAATTTGAAATAAAAGTATTTTAATTCGATAATTGAAAATAGAGTTCAAAACAATAAATCTTAATATTAATGATGCCAAAGGGGGTATTCATAAAAACTATTTTTTTGTTTTTGTCAGTTAAAAACAAATGCGAAAAAATGTACGTTATTGATAGCTTCGACAATTATTACTTAGCTTTAGTTCATAGAAAATTATTAAAAGCACTTGAGATTTGAACCAGAGAAACCACGGGTTTTTTCATTTGAATATAATTGCGCTAACTACACATAAACGCATAATTCTAATTTGAGTATAGCAGATTATTCTATGATATCTTTAGATTTAAAACTAAAAATTAAAAACCGCATTCTGTAGGAATTGACGAAAACAATTAAATACAAGAACCGTAGACTACTAACGGTTGGCACTTTAGTATGTGGTAAATCCAAAATTACAAAAAATAAAGAGTATCAAAATTTGAATTCTATTTTACACCAAATGCTTTTGTGATTTTGCTTTTAAAAAAAAAAGTGTAAAACGAGAGATAGAATTTTTATCTTTTTTTGGCATCACGATAGAATCTATTGATACATTTTTTTAATAGAATGTTTATGTTGCTTTGAATTTTTGCAGGGCTTTTGCTACTTGCTACTTGGTAAGTATACCCATCTTGTTGCTTATAAGAAACCTAAAATAAACCAAAATTATATTTTCTAGAAGTAAATCTACTTACATCTGAGCAATTAATGTTAGTCTTTTGACAATTTAAAAAATGTTTTTAAACATTATGATGCCACCCGAAAACATAACGGTGTCACATTTTTATTTAAGAACAGATTTTAGCAGCTATTTAACTTGTTTTCCAGAACCTCTTAACACTTGAACTCGCCGGTCAACAAACCGAAAGCCAATTCTGGTTTTACCCGAAAACAAAACATTTTGCCAATCTTCTAATGTCGACTTTTCAGAATCCAAACATTAATATAAACGTTCAATTTTTCGTCATTTTAACAGCTCGGGAACTCTTTATTTTACTAAATAAACATGACTGCAACACGAACAACTCTTACTTGTAAGTGCTGACTCTAAAACTTAATTTTTTCTAGCTATTTCAATAGTATTATTTGTTTTTAATATTTCTTTATATAAGCAAAATGTTGATTTTATTACCGCAATATTTCAATTTCTTTTAAATATTCAAAGACTAAAGCCACATAATAAGACATTGAAGAGAAGTAATATCAATGCAATTATGAAAATGATACTATAGTAAACCACTAGACGAACGTTTCGCGCTTTTAGAGCTTATTAGCAGAGAGAGTTACACTTTAATGTACTTCCACAATCGCATTCAGTAATTCCATTGCTTTCTATTCAGTAACAAAAATAATACCATAAATAAAATGTGATGGCGGTGCCATATCGTAGTCTAATGTTACTACAAATTAGATAAATAACTGGATATAATTCTAGCGTTGAGAAACGTTGTAAACTGATTTATTAAATTTACCACAGATAATAGAATCCACTAAATACTATGTGATTTGATGTAAATTTGATTGTGTGTATTGTAAATTAGAAAGCTATAAGGTTTGTCAATGCAATTGTGGGAGTGATATTAGAGCGTTCTTCTACTGCTGATAAGCTCCTAAAGTTCGAAACGGCCGTCCAATAGTTTATACTGGTGGCATTTACACAGCTGCATTGACATTGCTTTACCCCCAACGTTGTGGTCTTATCCCGCAGTTTTATTCAAAACTATTTTAAATTACGCGGGTGTAAAATCAACTTACAACGTTTACCTCCGTTATTGCTTATTTACAGTTATCTTTTATACATAGTAACTTATACTTGGAACTGGCTTTGCCATCAAACGTTGTTAAATTATTATTATTAAAATTATTATAAAAAAAAAGATTCCGGAGAAATAATGATAGAAAAAGATTTTTTAAAGTCGTTATTTTTTCTTAATTTTCTTAAATATAGTAATTTTAATAATAGAAATAGTTTAAAAGTGTTGTATTGTTTATGATTTCATATTAAAACCTTTAACTATAACCAAATGCACGCTTACATTCAGCATATCAAGCAAAATCGAAAGTTTTTTTTTTCTAATTTGCAATTAAATTAAAGTTACATACATTTGGTAAAATTTTATAAGTGTTGCAGTAATAAAAAGTAATATTAGCAATATATGCTCAAATTCAATTTAATAATTTTGTTAGTAAAAAAATAGTATCGCCTCAACGAGACAAATAAATAGTAGTTATTAAACGTATTCTCACCACAATGTTGTACTTTCATCAGCATTATTTTCACGTTATAACGCGTTAACGTTTTAAAAGACTCTTTTATTCCTTTAAGACGAGATAAACGATTAGAATGCAAATTACCCCCTTAACATTTTAAAGCGCTTTTAAAAATGTTTAAAACTGTTACCCTCTTTATTTTAATTGAATTGCGTTTACGTCTTAATTTTTAATTTTTATTCTGTTAAATGTATTTACTATATTTACTACTTGTATTACTGTATATACTAGTATTTATTTAAATGTATTTACTTATGATTTTACTTAAATTTATTTTTGCGCTGCCAACATCGCAAACGTCAATATTTGTTTTGTTAGTATAACTATGTAATAGGCGAAAAATGCTCTAGAGTGGCAAAATGAAAGCTAGAAATACACATAAAACTAAGTGTTCAAAGTCATTTATTATATTAGAACGAGTATGGGACAGATAAAAAAGTAGAAGTCATTTAAAAAATTTTGAAATTTAGCATGCGGCCCGCGGCTTTCATTAGCACCGCCCCACAGTGGGCCAAATGTCGAAAAAGCTGGCCAAAATTCAAAAAAAAAAATTTTTTGACTAATAGGTTTTGACCTCGAATGTTTGGGCTATTGAAATCCGGCGGCGTAAACGGTTTCACGTTTATACCGAGCGTGCTGCTTCGCTCCAAACATCTGGGTGTTTAACGTCCGCTCTCACGTGGTAAGACAGTCGGAATTCAGTGTCATGTTCAAAGTGTTGTAACTTTTCTTGTAACAAAGATTTATAATCAATTCAAAATGGACGCTGTTTCAGGAGGTATGTAGAGTGATTGGTTATAATAAATTGTTAACGATAATGAAAAATAATACATTGTTTATGTACATTTGTTTATGTAAAAAAATACTAAAGAAAGCACGTTTCGTGTTATTAAAAGTAGTGAAAAAGTTATATATACCGCAATATCCTGCCAAATAATTATAATTGCAATAAATCTAAATGTATTTAGAGTAAAATAATGGAAAAATTTGATGTGCTTTTTTGTGCCACGTGCAGTAAACACTATCTGAAATATTAATTGCATTATTCACGAATTTTCAACATTATTCAATCATATATTTTGTTAGTATTTTTCAGTACAATTCTTATGTAGTTCTAACAATTTTCAAACGTGAATCGTGTTTGTATCATTATAGCTTCCGCAAGGTTACCATAGAATAAATGATTCCTACATTACCAACAGTCTCAAATTTACGAAAACTGCCCCGCAAAAAAGTAAAATTGTTGTCACTGGAAGCACTGGATATGTTAATTATGTCTAGTGCATCGTCAGAAATCAGCGACAGTTCCGCAGAAAATTCGGATGCTTCATCTGCGTCTGAAACCGAAAAAGAAGATAACTCCGACGACGAATCGTAGAGCTTTTTTTGATTTTCTTAGTTACTACTTGTGTTTCAATTTGTTCCAATGATTAAAATATATTGTTCTATTAAGTAAAGTACACTATTGTGCAATTATTTTTTCCTTATAAACTAATTATATTCAAATTTTACATCATTTAATAATGATTCATTAAATTTATGAAAAAAAATGTATATATGGTTGACATATTGGATCCGCCATTTTGAATTTTGCGATTTTGACATCAAATTCGTCATCAGCAACCCTAAAAATGATAAGACTTCCACTAATTATACTCATATTTTACAACATTCAATAACGAGTTAGTAAACTTATGAAAAAATGTATCTATGGTCGCCATATTGGATCTGCCATTTTGAATTTTGCAATTTTGACATTAAATTCGTCATCAGCAACCTCAAAAACTATTAGACTGCCACTTTTGAGCGCTTATTACACTTTTTGTAATTTTGGCCAGCTTTTTCGACATTTTGCCTCCATATTGGATCCGCCATTTTGTTTTTGCATCTTTTTTAACATTTTTTATGTAAAATAATAAATTTTTTATTGAAAAAAAACCCTAAAAAGCAGTTTTTGCGCAATTTGAACCATTATTTAACAATTTAGTCTGCCATATTGGATCCGCCATTTTGTTTTTTGATTTGTTTTGTCATATTCTTCATCAGTATCCTGAAAGTATCCATCATACAAAATTTCAGCCAAATCGAACAACGCTATCCTATTTTGGCCAGCTTTTTCGACATTTGGCCCACTGTGCGCCCGCTCAAAAATAATAAGTAAAACCATATTATGAAAATTAACTACTACCGCTCTTCAATATTTAATAGTAGCTATATAAATGTATACCTGTGCGGATGCGGCCTCCTATTTACTCCATGAATCTAATGGCGGCCCTCGGTCACTCATAAGTTGGAAACCCGTGATCTAGATGATAAATTAGATAATATCAATCATATTATAAACTGCACTTGATATCATGCTTAGTTTTTTACAGTTTGTACACTTTCTGCTGTTTTTTTTAATATAAATCTATATAAGCTCTTGACCTATTAGCCTCTTGGCTAATCTTGGTTTTGGCCCGTTATCTCTCCATTTACTAATGTTTAAAACACGTTTCTTAGGATTCGGTATAGTTTATTAAATCTGTACTTAATCAGGTCATTGACTATATCTCAGAGTCCTGGTGTTTTCAGATTCTAGATAGCTTTTGTTCACTTTTTGATAACTTTTTATTATTCACTTTTTTCGATTCTGTTGTTTTTCAGTGTCCTGTTCTTGGATTTCGTATCTATCATATGTTAATAGTTTTCATTTACATCCTCTGATATACTGTATATGTGCTTCTACGATTCTTCTTTATTGCTTTAATTAATCTTCATGATTCTGTACTTCTTGCTTCTCCTAGGTATTGTGTATATTTACGTTTTTTTTCTATTTCCCGTTTTTTTGTTAACCCTCTTTTTCGTTTTCTCTTTTTATATATTGTGAATGTTAACTTGAACTAGATAAATTAATATCATCTACATGTTACTGCTAATTTTTGGTTTTCGAAAATTTATTTATTGCAAGTATGTGATTATTAATAAAGACTTTCTTAGGTTTTTGTTTCTTTGCAGGGCTAGCGTATTTCCTTCTAAAGTTTCTAGACCTGTTTGTCATAATGTATAATATACATATACGATATCTTAGTTATAATTTAAATTTAAGCATGCATATGCATATGCATCTTGTCGACAGAACGTGTTTTCGATACCGTTGTTTCCAATACCATCACGTCCGCATAGTAGAACAAAAATACCATCACTAAATGTCCCACAAAATGTTGTTTATCTGATGTGCAAGTTTTAACACGATCGGACCAGTAGCAAGAAAGTTACTGGAATAAACGCATTTGTTTCAACAATTCATGCATTGGCATTTGGCAGTGGCGTACGCTGTAATTATGACTCAAAATTTGTGTATTCAGGATCGAGTTTCTTCAAAGACAACAAATTTAGACAAACAGTCCGAAAAGTATACATGAAATATAAATTCAGTAGACTATTAAATTATATTACATTTTTTGATTTAAGACGTTGGCGTCCGTTGTTCGTTACGTCAAATATGTTAAAATTATTTTATTATTTTGTATATCATCTAATCTGTGGATTTTTATTTATGAGGATCCAGTTAAACATCAATATCATAAACGAGCAAGAAATTTCAAGAGACCTCATCGACTACACGAGCTTATAAATTTTTGTCTTTCTTTTCTTCTTTATCTGGCTTTCAAGTATTTTAAAAATAATGTGAAAATGTGCCACGCAGATTTCACCAAAAATTTAGCACATCAGTTGGTTACATATAAATAGGCAAGTGATAATAAAAATGGAGGTGAAACACATAATGACCCAATGGTTCTAATACTCATGCTCAAATACAAATTATTATTAAATAAAACTATTTCTTACGGCATTTATGGAATACCGTTCTGTACCTACTACTGGAAGCCGCACACGTCCTGCCGGCAGGACAACTCGTACTTAAAAATAATATAGTATCCATTTCCTACTGCAAATCTTTTATCAATCATTATTTGATCAATATGTTGCTGTAAAACGTTAATAATTCTTTTGTGCATATTTTTATAGTATGAATATGAATAATAATAAATTGTACAGAAATTTCAGTGCAAGAAGAAATAATCCAGAATTATTGAAGCATTTCTGCAAGTGTTTTATGTTTTCTTCAAATGTTGACAAATAAATTGCACACTTCAATGTGTCTATTAACATTCGTATTATGTAATCAAACCTTGTTTTAAAGTTTTTTTTTTGAAACAATCCTGGTAGCACTATGAATGTCAAATTTAATTTTAATTTTATTAATGTAAAGTGTACACTGTCAGAACACATCTATTTGCACTTCTTTACCTTAATAACTTGGAAGTTCTGTTTGCATACTACACACATCTACAAATACGTCTAAAGTTTAGTGTCCACAGCAACTTCAACTAGTAACTGAATTGTTTTAGATGGTGTACGATCGTCAAAGAAGGCATTTCATATGTTTTTCACGAGTTTTCAAGCTCTCCGAGCGTATACTAATAATTTTTCTTACTTTGTGACTTCTAGACGGAATGGTACTACCTGCGTTCTTTTTTAAAGTTTTTTTGTTTTTAAAAGGGTTACTAAAAATAATACTGTCATTTATGTAATTTGTTTATAGTAATTTTTAAACTTACTTGGATAAAACGCTTTTTCTTGAAAATCAAGTGAACATACTAGCATGTATTTTGATATAGGTTTACCGATTCGAAGTACGGGAATGGGCTTCCTTTGCAAATTTCAAGTGTTTATTTACTTACTTACTTAACAAGTATTGGTTTCCAATACTTGTTTATCAAAAACACTTTTCTTTTCGACCACTACTCAATCTTTATATACCAAAACTACTTCTTCTAAAGTCACTTCCATCGTGTTTAAACTCTGGTTTGGTTTACACATAGAGAAACAAAGGGGAAGAGTATGAACTACTATATACAAATGTGACCGTTAGTTCTAAAAACCGTCCTTCGGGGCGTTGGTGAGCAATTTTGTAGGTGCGCAACGTTAATAAGATTGGTTCAGTTTCTTGCTAAATTGTCATTGTAAGTTTCTAACCTTGTTCGGGTGAGTATTCTCTTTAAATGTAATTATTAAATAAATATATTATAATATTTACTAGTTTTGAGTATAATTTTAATCAAAATTAATATATAATTATGCAAATGAATATCAACATGCAATGATTCTAATATTTTTCAAGTTTGTTATTTACAATTATCTTAACCTTAATCGACATTACACATAATACCCATGTTAATTATTTATAATTATTGTAAAATATGATTATTAATTTAAATTATGTTTCCTATTCCAATAGATTATACATCGTCCTATTGTTCAACTCGATTTATTCAAAAAATATTTAATTTAACTCTGCCTGTGATGACGATTTGGTGAACAACTAGCATTGGAGTCATCACTGCCGGTCCCAAGCTCGGATGAAAGAGGAGGGAATATAAACATGAATTCACTAAGATTCAAAAAAGATCGTAGAACCAACAATGATGAACATTTAATATGACCCGAAGACAACACCCGCATAATATTGATCAGGAAATGTTTGTTGTAGATTATATATTCGTTGTTTTTAAATGTAACATTCTATTTTCTGTATCTAATAAACTGTTAATTACTAATTTTATTTTTGTTTATTTGTAGATAAATTAATATCTACTTTTGAATTTAAGTGGAAACGAGCGCTTTTGTTTGTTGGTAAAGTAGAATTATTTATTATCATTTGACACCGTTTTAGTTCTAAAAACCGCCCTTCGGGGCGTTGTAACGTCCGAAAAATTTGTACAGAGTTGATACTCTTCCCCTTTGTTTCTCTATGGGTTTACAGTTAAATACTAAACTCTGTAATAGTTCCTTGTTAAATTGTCGTTTACATCGTCAAACCAGTGTTGGGCACGTATAATACGTGTAATTTTTTACACAGATTTTTACATGTAAAAATCTACGTATTATACATCCACTTTAATTACGCTACGTAAAAAACATCAAGTGATTATGTTCCTAAGCTCATTTTGTTGTTTATTTTTTACTTTGAAGTACGAATTTCTACTTCATTGATATTTATTATGTATGGTACTCGTGTAATTAATGAATTACTGACTTTGACAGTACCTTGAATTGCTATAATATACTTTAGAAATGATGAAAAGTTACTTGGCTTAAATAATTTCAATACTTTTATTAGATAAATCAATAAAGAAACTGATTTAAAACTAAAAGTACTAAATTGAGGTTAAGAATTCAAAGCATGTTCAGATTTAAGATGCGTTTACACGTATCAAAACATGTATTATACATTTTATACTTAAAATACGTTATGTACAGAGTTTTTTACATGTATACGTATAAAATTATTTTTTACGCAAAATTGCCCATCACTGCGTCAAACTCGTCAATGTCTTTCTTACTTTTTGTAGTTTAGAATCTGATTTAGTTTACAAATAGATTCTTAGTTAAATATCGGTTGCTTAAATTGTTTTGGTTGTTTGATTTCTTTTACGGTATAATGAAACCCCTTACGTAAGTTAGGTAAACTTTGATAAGTTTGATTGTAAGATTAACATTGTTCAAAATTAGACATTCTTACTTTAGTATAAGGTTGACGCATTTAAAGATGGCAGGTGATTTAAATTGCGGTATCAAGTTTAGTATTGGTAGTGGAGACTTTAAGGAACTACTTGTAACTTGCAATTGCGTAAGTACAGTCCCACGCAAATCGGATATTGTCACAGTCGTTTTATATTATTAATAGAAAGCACGCAAACAAATTAAAACAAAAATAAAACATGAAAAATGGAAATGGTTGTCAATAAAGTTATACTAATTTAAATGACAATAACAAAAGCAGTTCTAAAACAGACTTTTTTTCTGCGACTAACAGACAATTCGATGCATTGTATGTTTATATGCGATTAAGCTACATTGCGCATTGTGTTTGACCGATTTGATTTCATACAGGTAAAATTTATTTCCGTACAGGTTAAGGCTATTACCGTTCAAAATAATGAATTGTAAAAGCATAATTGCATTAGTTTTAACGGTACGTATAGAGTAAAAAAGATATAGTTTGTAAATTAATTTTTTTAGGTTATGTTTGCAAACGTTGGTATTTAACGGTAATTTTCTTAAAATTAATTGGTAACATATTTTAGAAAAACTAAGTTTAAAATAATTAGAATAAATAAAAACACCTAATTTGCAACTTCGCTACATGCATGTTTTTTTTATAGAAAAGAAATGTCAACATTAATTTATTTGATTTTTGCAGCTTATAAAGAAATTATAAGAATCAGCTGTTTAGACATTTACAATAGTTACTGAAATTTCCTAAAATTAACTTAAAGTTAGAGTTTAATAACATCGATCAGTTTTTAAACTGCATGATAATTCAGAAGAGAATATTTCTATTTTGGCAGCTATCAATAATTGCAAGATAAGATGTTTTTTCCGATAATGCCTAATATATGTACGTTATTATTTATGATTATGTTAATGCAATTTTTATAACTATGTACTATGTACGTATACTTTTATTACATTATAATCTTATAAACTCTCTATTCGCACAGTGGCGCTACCTTGTTAAAAATTAAACTTTGTACTTACGTTATAACAAATAGCACAAGATCACTATTACAAATACAATCAATTCTTACAAGACTAGTGCATATCACTAGTTTATACACTGAAAAAATTACGTAGTTAAAAGTAATTGTAAGCAAAAACACTTAATCGCTGTTATCTTCAATTTTGTAATTAACTTGTTTTCTTATACAATATCATTTTCTTAAATAACAAGATTGCTTAGCTACAATACATTTGTTCTGTTGAAATTTTCTTTTATTGCAATATATCTTATGTTTAAAAAAATTTTATAGTAGATGGTTGTAGCACATTAGATCTATTAGAGTAGTTAACTTCATCTTAAATTTTCTAAACTTAAATGTTTGTTAGAAAAATGCAATTCTTTTATTACCTTCTTAGTTTGCAGAGCTCCATTCCTAATAATAACATCTATTAATTATAGCTTTAAACGTTTACAAATGTACCTTATTTGCTTTGTGAGTCATATTCATGTATTCTGTTGCAGCTTCTAAGAAAATAACTTCACATACCATCATGGTACTTGTCGCAAGAACTTAAAGACATTGTTATCGATTCATACTTTAGCATAAATAGATTCATTTTAAAATTATAAGCGACTTTCGGCTTAGACCGCGTCGTAGTAAAACACCCAGACTTAGGCTTGGTCGTGGTCTCTTCTTGAGAGCCAAAACAAGAAGTAGAACTTGGCCTTGCCGTGTTGTCGTTCGTGAACCCAAACAAACTGACGTTTTGCAAGACATTGCAGCTTGCATCTTTAGAGTGGTAAATGTCACTGAAGAAAAAAGTGAAAATGACGATATTTATACCAATAGCGATTAGCGTGATTAACGAACCTTATCGTTTCGTTACCGCTTGACTGACTTTGTTATTACTCGGAGTAAGTGTTTGTGTTCTTTCCAAGAAGGTCGATCTTTGTCTTAGAGGATATAATACTGGTAGCCAAGATTTGCTGAGTCTTAAACCGTCTTCTCGGTTCATATTACATGGATGTTTTTCTATTTCCACAGCTTCGCGGATTAGTCTGGGAAAGTAGAAAGGAGTTTTAGCCAACACTTTAGTTTGGTCAAAGTTCAGCGTGTGTCCTTTGTTCCACACGTGTTCTGCCACTGCTGATTGAGTAACCCTGCGCTGTTTGCAGTCAGCCATATGTTCTTTTACTCTAACTTCAATAGAGCGTCCCGTCTGTCCTATATAACTTGATCCACAGGAACAAGAAATTTTGTAAACTCCGGCATGTTTTAGCGCCCCTTGTTTGTCTTTAGCAGAAGTAAACCAGGTGTTCAGGGTATCCTTAGTCGTAAAGACAGTTTTAATATTATGTTTCTTTAGCACCCTGCTTATTTTGTCTGTCGAACCCATATAATATGGTAATTAAGCGGTGCTGGTAGGAGGTGATAAGTCTTCTTTGACTTTTGGATTTATTGCTCTTTTCCATGCGTTTTGGATTTCTTTGAACCCGTATCCATTTTGTTGTAATTTTAAACATAACAACCGCGAAAGCTTAAGATTTTATTGATTTATTTTATTTACTAGCTGTAAAAACAAAACGTTTTAAGAATTTCTTTTTGAACCTTATGATTTAAATTTTAAAAATAATATTTTGATAATATGTATTCTTTATATATTAATGAAAATTTAGAAGATTAATAAAAACAACAAAAGAAACAAATAAAAATATACTAAAAAACAACAAATTTTTATTGACAACTTTTACTTTAGATTGATGTCAAATTATTTCGAATAATTTATGGTTGTAATGATGTATTCGTTATAGAAACGAATCCTTCGATAGTAGCTGGTTCTGGTGACTTGGACGAGCTTAATCTTAAATTGTTGAAACTTAAATAAAACTCGCACTTTAACGTATATGTATTTAGACCATGCGGCGACAATTGCCATAAGCGAACTGCCCTTAACTCAAAATGCTTGCGGAATCCCTTCTTTCTACAAATTGTGCCTTTTTACCCCACTCTTCCTTAAACTAACCGGCACAAATAAATAACAATCAAATCATAAGTTACAATGGTATACTTAAACAATGTTAAAAAATACTATTGTAGCTATCAAATACGATATGTTTAAATGTCATCAAAATAATACAGTTACATAATATTTGTATTTTTCTTTGGACTGAACCACTAAACGTCTTTACTAATGTGATTAGTTTACTTTAGATTTACCAATATGCAACGTAATAGTAACACAAATTGTATACACTAATCGTTCAACACAAACAAATTATGTTATACCACTTGGGGTTTTGTCTAGTTTTTTCAATACTGGTTTTCACAAGCTTTGTTTTTAATATTGTATGATTTTTTTTTAATTAAAATAATTACAATTTTTAAGGCTTTGGATGTTAATATGTTTTTTGTTGTTAATATTACTCTCATAATCTGTAAAAGTTTAATCTTTTATTAAGTAGTTTGTAGTCTCCTAAATAAGCTTAAAATACATATTAATTTTTAACCACTATAATGAAAATTTAACTAAAAAGTTTTTGAAGTAAATAACTAAGTTGTGAGTATTATCGCACCTTCGTTTTCAACCAAGAATGAAAAAACCTTTTATATACTGGAGAACAATGTATTAATTTATATAAGTGAAGTTAAAAACTAATCTACAATAATCAAAACGTTAAATGAGAGAACAGTTTCAGTATTAACTAAATAAATTAATTAACGTTATTTGATTATTATAGAATAATCAGGAAACGTTTTGCACACATTTTCATCATAAAAATATTTGCATGTACCTCCACTTGAAAATCGATTATACTCATCTGGTTCATAAATATTTATTTTTGAACAAATATTAAGGTTGTATATTTTAAGAGGTCACGAAGTAATTTACTACACTACATCCTTGTAACTCATTGAAACGTTTGTGATATTGAAAATATCTTTGATAAACTTGATTATATTGTGCATCTAAATTACAGTTAATGTTAACAGAAATTAGGAAATATAAACAACTTAAAATTTAATTTTTAAAATAACTTATTTGTAGTAATAATAAATCTATCAAATTATACCAAAATTATAATTTAAATTAACTGTGCATAATATGTAACCTAAATTCTAAAAAAAACTTGATTTGTAAGTTTATACTTATTACTAACATTATTAACTAAAACTAGAAAACCTTAATAATATATGTATTACGTCAATAAACATGGAGTATGGTTAATTACACTTGTACTAGCTTTATACATAACAATGTTTAAATAATTTGCTTCCATTATAATTATTAACTTGAAACGTATATAATACATTTTTTTATAAATTTTATAAGTTGTGGTTTCAGTCTAAACCAAAATATTTATATTACCCCATAATATATAGAAATTTAGTTTTGCACATTACCGCTTCTATACTATCAGTCAAACCCACTATTATTAATATAATTACTAAAACTGAATGTTTTTTACATTTTAAATTATGCAGTAGAATAAATTAGAAACAAAGGTTAACAAACGCTGCCTTGTGTTTTTTCGGTGTCGTCGGCTAAAAGCAACATTGTAACTTGTTACTATTTGTATGCCATTAGGTATAAATATTTAGTTCGTAAACCAACTAGATCCAATTCCAAATCTTTCTATTATACTCTATTATACTCACTCACCATTTACAACGTGTTAGCATGCACGAAAATAGACATACGCGCTAGGAAGTGCCTCGGTCTCATTGACCACGTTTATCTCGGGGGCTTCCATCCGATCGAAAGTTCATCCGCTTGAGTCAAATCAATCCTCATTTTAAACTAAAGTGTTGTTGTCGACAAGCGTTTGTTCCGATTGGATAATCTTTGTTTCAGGCCCTTTCCATTGAAAAAAGATGGAAGTAACATAAAAAGGAGATAGCTATAATTTTTGATAACTAACTTCATTTGGGCGCGAAGTGAATGAAACACGTTTTTTCGTAGATCTCTGTGTTCACTAAAACTGTTTCACTTCTTAGTCTTACTGTAGTAGGGCATTAATCTTTGTCCTACGACGCTGACGCCATTTCATCAAAAGTATAATATTATTATTCATCATATTACACATTAAAAGGTATAGATTAAAAACTAAAACCACAGCAGTCATTTTCCGTTTTAATATCATGTTGTTCGAGATAAATATTAATTTAAAGAATAAGAATGAATGTAAGCAGAGGTAACAACAGCTGATTATACTTCAATCCAATAGCGTTGATGTCGTCAATTGCGACCTTTACATCCACTTCACTTAATTCAAGCCGGGAAAACTAGAGGATCGGATTGTCTCGGCGCATCCGATGGAGAAGTCAAGCACAATTGAAGTGGATGCATACGTTCGGATGGACTTTCGATCGGATGTCCCCGAGATAAACGTAGTCATTTAGGTCTCATTGTGCATACTATTATTTATCAGTTACATTTTTAGAGGGAAGGCTGGAGAGGTCTCGGGGGTGCCCCGCTTACCCAGGCCCCCTTGTAGTTACACGATGCTCGTTAGGCGTTTTTAATATGTGAGTGTTCCTAAGCTTTTCTATCTATGTACGTTTTTTTTGGCTTTGCTTATATTAGTTATATTATTACTTTTTTATTTTATTAATGTCTTGTTTTCAATATTTTGTTTATGATTTAAAATGGTTCCTTTTGTCTCTTGGTTTTATTTTTAAATGCAATTTTGATTTATTGATAATATTATCTTACAAAAATATTTTTTTATATTTTGGTACTCTAACAAGTACTTTAAAGAACTCATTTATAGCACCCGAACAGATTCGCCCAAACTGTGGTTTTGTTAGATTGGCAATACTGATATTTGAATATTAAATGCAGCAATCCAACTATCCAACATGTCAAATTTGAAATGTTGCCAACTTATTATTAAAAAAAATAATTTTCCCTAATCAATAAAATAAGAGTAAATATGTAATTTGAATTTATGTTTGCATATAATTTCTAAAATAGAAAAAATAGTATAAAGTATACATTTCATAAGATATTTTGGCGCACTCGACCATTAGAAAACTCCTCGCGTCGCGGGTCATTTTCTAAACTTGGTCTCGTGCGCTAAAATGGACCTTTATGAAACTAGTCCTTTAATACACTATTATTTATTCGATTTGAAGTGATATTGTTTTACTTGTATACTTATTCAAATTATCTGATCTTAATTGTAGTTTTTTTGTTTTATTTATGAGAGCATATAAGAGAGTATAAATTAAATAATCTAATTAATTTTTATTGGATTAATTTCCGTTTATTATATATTGTATATAAATTAAGAATATGAATATATTTTGACATTCACATTATATAGTTTTAATTTTAAAATTATACTGATGGTTAATAAAGTTTGTAAATTTTAGTAATCCTAATATTAAAATTAGTAATTTTATTATTAAACTTTTAGATATACGTAGGTATTTGATTTAAATATCTTAATTTTATGTATTTACGTTTTACAATTAAAATTAAAAAATCTAGAAAAGGACTTTAACTAATAAATATAAAATAAAGATCTATTGTGTGCTTATTTGCATTTAAACTTTTTAAAGATATGCTGTTACACAAAACTTATACATAATAAATCATATAATAACTTCATAATAAATACGTCATTCTTACAAAATAAAATTAAATTAATTCTATTTAGTAATAAAAAATAACACAACAGGTAGGTAACCAATATAAAATAAATATACAATTTATATTTTTATATACTAACAGTAAAGAAATATTATGTTAAGTTACAGTTACTCCATTTTCAGTGCGCTGTAATTAATCAAAGTATTAGTAGACGTATAAAAAAATATAAACTACTCACATTTTCTTTTATTTGTTGTTATTATAATAATTTCCACAATTTTTCCGTAGTCATTCATTTTCGTATCTATCTCGTGCGTCCGCGAAGCAATGATTAACACAAAAATGTTATACTAGCGACGTCCTTCAAACCTTGACAAGAAATTATTAAGTATCAATAATTATATATTATTTATTCGACGACATTAATGTGATGGTTGTTTGATCTTTTTCTAATCTAAAACAGGAATTTGCGCACAGTCAAATCACTAGGATATAAATGTTATTAAATGCGTCAAGAATTCGCATTAACCTTACTAAAAAAATCAATTAATTTTTTTGTCGCTACAGTATTAACTATAATGATAAACTACGCGTAATAAATGATGTGCTGTAAATTGGGAAAGCTTGGTTTAGAAAAGAAATTAAATAAAAATACAAAAAGTTAAACAATTTTAATACTTTCTATAACTTTAAACTCAAAAAATGTTTTTTTCAATTAAACTCATTTACAAGAAACTAAAAAATTAGAAATGTTGTTCTAAACATCTAATTTGGTTATATGTATAGGTAGATTACTTTTTAAATTGTTTGCGCATAACTTTTGATCATTATTTACTTTACAATTTCTTTTCAAAAACCATTTTTTGCATAATTTTAAGGTTTTCTGAATCAGAAAAATGTATTTTTGACAAAAAAATTTTGGGTGTCTGTGTGTAAGAATGTATCCACAATAACTCTCGAACCACTTAACCTACTAACTTAAAATTTGGTATGTAGCTGACTTTTCATATTCTCGCGATTTTATCAAAAGATGGTTTTAATAAATCAACCGGAAGTGGGTGTATCCGCCATTTTTAATAGTTTTTCTTATATAATTTTGTACGTATGTACATAAATTATTCGAATTATTTTTACAGTTTCTTATAGAGATAATTCTTCCCAACAATTTACCCAGTTAACACATACTTATAACTTATACATATCTGAAATATTCCTGAAAGAACGCTATCATCTCAGACATATGGCACAATTGTATCGTTTACATGGCAAATATGTATGAATGTCAGCAACATTGTACATGTTTCAAATATATATTAGGTACACACATTAACTACAGAACATATACATATCAGATATGGAAATAATCGTATCATGTATGTTACATAGTCAGCTCAAATATGTTTCTATGAGGAACTACTATGTATCAGAGACGTATCTAGTATAGAGAATGGTGTTATCCTTTATAGGTATATCATCCATGAAGAACTGCTATGTACCAAACTCGTATCTAGTATTACAGATAATGGTATGTAGAATCGTTTACATATCCTACATGTAATAGAAAGTATCAGGTGTAGATATAATTTTTTGATTAAACAAAAACAAAAAATTAAATTCCCAAATTAACTCGATTTATTACTACATAAATATAACAAAATAATATTTAGTAATACATATACTTATTAAATAATAATAATTTATTTATTTTATTTTAGTATATTTCTGCGTTTTCCTGCGGAAACCTGAAATAAGAAAACAATTAAAAATAATTACTTTATGTGACAAACGGGACATGCATGTTTATTGTAACAGTGCGAGTCTTGTTAATTAAAGTATATTAAAATTTTTCAAATATTTGCAAAAAAACTGTACCTTTCCACGTACAATATTTTATATACCACTTAATCATTTCAATTTAACTGATAAAAATAAATTAATTGAATATCTAATCACTAATATTTTTTCTAAATATTTTACTTTTTTAATATTGCTATTGACAGTGTGTAATAAAGTGTTCTAACATGCAATATTAATGATACAATTAAAAAAGTAAAAATATACAAAAATTACGATTACTTTCCACACCAAAATCAATGTGTAAAGCTTTTCTTATACTTTTATATGTTTTTTGTAAAAATACTAAAGCCAGCGACGGAGCCAGGTTTTCTTAGACAGGTGGGCACAAGTGGGCACAATAATTTTGGAGTGGGCACATTCATTTGCGTAAAAATATTTTTTTAAAACTTTTGATGGAAGATTTTAAAAATAAAAGTTATTTAAACTTTCTAATAAAATTAATTTAATTCAAAAATTGTTTTCTCCAATTTGGATTGACATGCGGGTGGGCACCTGGGTAAACAAAGTGGGTATGTACCCACCCAAGCCCCCCTGGCGCCGTCGCTGACTAAAGCACACATGAATAGATACATGCTTTTGCAATTATTTGTTGTACAATTCAAGTTAAGGCATTCTATAGCTATAAAAAAAATAAATATATTTAATTGCTTTTACTTTTCATTTTCTCGCCTCAACCGCAGTTTCGCTAAACGGAACCATTCGCTAACAGCAGACTCAATGTCCTTCTCTTTAAAATCAGCATATTCGCCAAGTATTATATCTGAAAAAATAGCAAGATGGATACGTTTATCAGATTATCATTTAATTCCTACCTTTAATTACAATTGTTGTTTGCAAATTTTTTATTGCAAAGTTTCTTCGATGGCCTAACCAGGAACATAAAACTGCAAACTTGTTAGAGAACACAGTTTTGTAAATTCTCTGCAATGTTTCTTTTCCATTGCGACCACCAATTCTGCTGACATATTGATGCTACAAATAGAAAGTTTAAAATTTCTCATATATTACAAAAAAAACAATAAGTTTATTAAATGCTACATCTAAGTAAAACGGTAATGATCGTACAGTTTATAGCAAAATGAAGTAAGAAACAGAATTAAAGAAGATGATTCATTATAAGTATAATAATTAGTGTTTAATGTGTAAACCCTAATTGATATCATTATTGTTAAAAACTTACAAAATGTTGAAGATTAATTTTATTTTCTATCAACTGTTCAAAATTCTTCATTTCTACTATTGATGTTAATGGCAAAAAAGGCTTTATCAATAAATCCTTCTCTTTATTGGGTACAATTACAGGATTTTTTTCAATTTTTCTTAATTTGTCGTCAATACTGCTTATATAAAGTAATATTTTTTAAAATAGTCTTCTCCACGGCCTAAGTCCTCATCTTCAGTTGTTTCATAATTTATGTTTTCGGCCCTCATTTTTTGCCTTTTGTAATGTGCCTTAAAAGTAAATTCCTAAATCAGCCAACTTGTTGGTATTTCTGACGTCATATTATTTTCGTCAGTAAATAATACAACCCCATATGGTTTACTAGTATTTTGAAATTTAAAACTACAGAGTATCATGCCTTCCTACTAAATTAAAACTATGATTTATGACTTATGATTAACTACTACAGGCATGTTGATATAGTTTGTTCAAAATTACTTAATGTTTTCTCGTCTGATCGTGAATGTTCTAAATTAAAAGGTAATGTTTGCGAATTTTAAAAAATGTTAGTAGTTCCAGTAGTTTCCAAATTATATTCAGTAACTGAATTATTAAATGAATCGGCTTGTTTCAAAATTATACGCCGCTTTTGTCGGCGCGACAAATCACAGAAATTCTTTCGCTTCAACATATTCCACAATTAATGTAATTCTACGCAATATTGAGGAAACCATAGAAAAATCTAATTGTTAATTTACATAAGATATAATACTTACATCGTGTAACAGGTAACAGCTGTACGTTAACACAAATTGCACCTATCAATTGCACTATAAATATACTGATAAAAAACGATCTACTTCTGAAAAAAAAATTATATTTCAACTGAAAATGAAGAAGGGATGCGTGTTCTTGGCAAAAGTACAAACTTGGGTAATTACATTTTCCTTCTCTAACAACATGCTTGCGTTAAAAAAGGAACAATATACTATGTAAGGGCTGCTTAAAATTTGGCATTTATATTTTAGCCGAAACGTAAATAAGTATAGAAGTTTAAATTCCGTTATTTATTATACACTAAAGTTTAGGTACCTAATAATATTTACATTAAAAAAAAATTGACCGATGGTTGTCAAAGAAAAGCCGTGGACAATAGAAACGGCAGAGATGGGTTGGGTGAGTCACAGAGTCGGTATACAACTTCAAACATTGTGCATACAATTACTTTACATCGGAACTTCTCATAAAAATAAAAACAGTTACCCAGGTATACTAAGTACAAAATATTACAACGCAAACTAAGAAAAAGTATTAAAATTTTATGTTAGCACCTGCAGTCGGCACATAACATAACAGGTGGTATGGCTTTTCTTGTCAAAATATGAAATTAAAAAACTCGTAGACTGAAAACAGATCTTAATTATTTAAATTATCTATCTAAACTATATCTAATACCTATAGTTTTGCATTTAAAAAATGTGGAAAAAACTGGCTATTTCAGTTACTCTTACTGCAAAATTGTTAGAATTAAAAACACATGTATAAATCAAAATCAGCGTGGAAAGGAATATAATCGTTTTATTTTTATAAATTATAACTAAAAGAAACAGAATCACGGTATATATTTTTTTAAAAAGTACATACATAAACATAATTTGTACTTTTTATCTTTGTACCACAAACATTTAGTCAGATGTTAACTTTTAAAGTTTGAATGTTTTGTGTTATTTTTTACAAAACACCGAAAGATAACTTTTAAGAACTCCGGCGTTCGAGTAGGTGCTATAAAACGTATTAAAAGTGTTCATCGTGGTTTCGTTTCGTAACAAAAAAACATTTTGAGAGGTTTAAGGGGCCAAACGATAAAACTTAGTCAATTTAAAACGGAACATTGTACATTGTCAAGGAAAATATTTTCTAAAAAATGTTATAAACTGTATATGGTACACTTACCGTTATTTGTAATAACGTTTTAATATTGAATTTCTTTTTTGAGCGGGGTTGGGGCCGACTTAGTGCGAGAAATTGATTCTACTAGCAACCAAAAATCTTTCATACCTAAAATTTCAAAAATACTTAATGTTTTTTTTATTATAATTTAGGGTAGATGTAGATACATATATGTATATACTTAAACTGATTATATATGTGGTACACGAATATCTCAAGTATCCGATACAAAAAATATTGTTTGTATCATAGAAAGGATTTTTATTTTGTAACTTATATATTACAATCGCACTGGTTTGAAATATATTCAAAGATATATAACAAATACGTGTATCTTTATATGTATTGAATACGTTATCCAAGTTACATAGCAAATACAAACATTTCATTATATTTCCTTGGTTCCGTAATGTAATGTGAATATGTAATATTTCTTGGATACTTCGTCTAGCTTTCTAGTATATGTACCAAATATGTAGATGTTGACTGGGTACTCAAATAAAAAAATTTTCTAACATTAACAATTTATTAGATATTTGATTTAGAATTTAAAGCGAATTCTAGGTTCGAATCCTGCCTGCGACGATTTGTTTTTAAATTCTTTATCATGAAGAGAAAGCAAGATATGTTAAAAACAACATTTTTTTATATTTTTGTGACTGGTTTATACACGGAGTGCGACATCTTTCTTACATTATCTTTGTATGTACCCACGATAACCCTCGAGCCAAAAGTCATAGTAAATTGAAATTTGATATGGAGCTGGCTTTTCATATTCTCTTAGTTCTATCAAAAGATAGGTCTGATAAATAAACCGGAAGCGGGTGTATCTGCTATTTTTCAGTTTTTCTTATATAATTTTGTACGTATGTTAATTAGTCAAATTATTTTTACAGTTTCTTATAGAGATAATTATTTCTAACAATTTATTCAAACAAAGAAATTAACATTAACAGTTTATTAGATTTTTTATTTATAATTTAAAATGAATTCACAAATATAATCTAGGTTCGGAACCTGCCTGCGACGATTTTTTTTTAGAAAAAATTTTATATTTTGAAGGAAAAGCAATATCGAGGACAAATATAGGGGTTAGTCAATATGACAACATAAGTTTAATTTGCCATATTTCGGTTATATATTTAGTAAAATCGAGGAGAAAAATTTCAAAAAAATTATAGCATGCTAGAAAGTCAATACAAACGTGTACATATCACTTCAAAGTAGTTTTATGACAACATAACCTTAAAAAATATGTAAACATTCCTTCATAATTCTTTATAGAAAAGTCGTGTAGTGACCACACCAGTTTTTTTAAATGCATGACGGCGTCATTTTACTAATTTCATTCCTGTTTTAAATAATATTTAATTTAAAATTTAAAAAAGTTTATTATCAAAATATGTTTACCACTTTAACAGTACATATACCGTAATACAATTTAGAAAAAAACCTCATTTAACAACAAATCTATATATAAAACCACAGACTGAACTAAAGTACGTCGTAAAATGACGTATTACTACCAACACTTAATCAGTAATATTAATATTCCAATATAAGAAAATTATTACTTTGACATAAATATTAATTAATCAATATTGTTCTTAACAGTATTATTAATATTCAATTTTTTACTGAGTTTATAAATGATAACTTAACTTGTTAGTATGCAAAAACTGTTTTAGGTTGACATTAAATCTAAAAATTGTGTACTGTTTAGATGATGGTAATTTTTGGCAACTTGTACCAATTGGTGTTTTGTTATGCTTAAAACGTGATGTTACGAAAAATGTAATATTACGACATCGACAAAGCTACCCTTAGCCGCAAAAAAGCCGCGGTGGTCACCAAAAGCAACTTGACCGAATCACACATGTTCTACTAAACCGATAATTTATTTTCAAATTTTAAAATGCGTAAACGAAATAATTTAATAAACTTGATTTATAAAATTTTATATTAAAAACTATCAGTAGGTAAAATAAAATTTGAGTAAATTTTGAATGTCGAAGTTGTATCAACAGTCAAACAATTGTAAAGTTTATTAGCGTTATAAATCTGTTAAGACTAGAGAAAGGATTCATCTTAAAGTAAAGTTCATCTCTTTAATGCTTTTTTATAGTCAGTAGCGCATTTGTTTAATATTAATAGGAGAAAAAATTGTAGAATCAGTAAAAAAAAGAAAATTTAATAAAAAGGCATGTCGATTTTCTATAAAAGATGTACCATCCAGTTTGCAATCATTTCGCACTAAACTATTACATACTACTAAAGCTATAATTGGGAAACAACAACTGACAATAAACAACTGTTTGGATTTAGAGTTTTTAATACTAATTCAATGCCGAGCACAATTTTCGTTTCTCTTGGAGAGATGAAGGGCAAACAAATTGAACTACAAAAATAGAAAAAATTAGTGACGCCGGCTTATTTACAGGCCACGATGTTTGTTCAAGTGCATGAATTTAAAATAACGCGATCGGGTTTCTCTTTAGATATGTCAGTGGAAGCTATGTTTTATCAGCGCGCAGCAATTCTTGATAATGAACGGTCTTGCTCATAATTTGTTATGACAAAAAATTCTCTATAAGTCATTGGTGTTGCTGATTCATCATCTTCCAGCGATGAAGAGGTTATGGGAAACAATTCTCAGTCATTTCATGAACAAATGTTAAATACAAACAATTGGTGAATTATCACACGACCATATTATCGTTTAATATGTACCTAGAATGCGAAGTAATAACATTCTGCTGAACTTTCATTGTTTATTATTTTGAAACGAAATTCATTTTCTTAGGTACATTGTTGAACAGCTTATTAAATAATTTCTAATAACTATTAAATGTTAAATTCTGGTAATAAATAATAACCTATATTATTATATCAATCATTATTTTTATCAGTTTATTAAAAACTTCATTTAAATACTTGAATTATTTATACGATCATAAATGTAACTAATTTTATTAAAACCACAAACTAATAAAGTACTAGATTGACTATGTCAAATACAAATTTATCCTTTTTATAAGGGTTTATTATGAATTTCATGTTTGAAAAATAATTAAAAATAAAAGCAGGGTTGAAAAATTTATAAAAATCATTTATTTTCATACATACTATTTTTATACCTTTAATTATAATTGATTTGTTTATTATCTTATTTAAATTACACTAGGTGCACAAATACTATCGTTTACCTCATGTTTTGTTTTATCTTAATTAAATTAAACTAGGTGCACAAGCACTATCATTTACCCTGCTTGAGCGCGCACGTTAGAACCAGAAGTGGTTGCTATTTCGCAACCCCTCCTTAACATTTTTTGTTAGGCGGGGTAAAGATAGGCGGCAAATTCAAAAATATTTGAAGGCCTTAACAATAATTACTACTGTTTTATTACTTTTCTAACAGTGTTTGGAAAAGTTTGATTTCCATATTGGAAACTGAAAAAATTGTCAGAATGTTACATTGTTCAAGGGCGAATTGATGCTTATATACCACGATTAATAGAATTTACAGCACGCTGCGCAGTATTTGAAGTTGCGTCACATAGGTTCCAAAAGCCACATTCAGTAAGCTTTGCTGCATAACCTGTATGATATATTTTCTTTAATTTGTTTACAATCTTATCGTCTGTATTCCAACGAAGGTTATTAGTAGTAACCTTGAAGTCAGATGTACAAAAAAATAAGTTATCTCTGCAGAGTATATACATAATTTATCTTTGGTAAATATACACAGGTTTTGTTTATTATAAGTTCTCATTATCGCAATATAGTAATGTTTTTAATCTTGTGTTTTATACGTCAACTTGTCAGTTCTTATATGTGGCATAGTTCTAGACCTAATATACTCTTCCTATAGGATTTTTCCCGTCTACTTGAACAAAGCTAAATTGCATTTGCAAAAATCCAAAATGTTTATAAACGTCTAATCTTTGCTAATTTTGAATACTGGACTTTATGTTTTCACCTAATCATTTAGGCGGAAACAGAAAAAAGGCAAAAACCTTATAAAATTGTAGGTATACCTTTATAATATACATTTATATAACCTGCTTTACAGTGTTGCCGATTGACTTTATCGCGTTTACCTACTCAAACTGTGAAACTTTCACAATTTTATTAATAATTCCACAAACAAAATTTTTTTAGGTATTATGATTTTAGTTTGTTGGTATAAATGCTGTTCCATTCCTCTACAAAAGTGATACAGATTATAAATTGTAAGTTCATACAGGATTCTCTCCAAAATTCCACAACAATTTGTGATATCTAAAAAATACCCGCAACTACATAAAATCAACAAATTTAGTGGAATTCTACTACAATTGGCAACGCTGGTATTTCACAATTATTTCACACCATATATTCAATTGAATTTCTTAAAAGGCGCCATCTGTTTCAAAACGTCTGAACTTTGTAAAACCTCGCGTTCTCTTTTTAACACATGTTGTTAAAAGAATATAACTGAAGTTATTTCTTAAAATGTATTAGAATTTGTTACTATTTGATATAATTAGAAACAAATGCAGTTTAATCAATCTAATTAATCATACCTTTGATGAGACATTAATATAAACATTATTTAGTGAGTCAATTTTGAATTAATTAAGGTTATTGTTAATTTTAATTGCGCGCGAAATATAGCTTTGAGGAAAACACTAAAAACGCTTCTCATCTTCATATGTTGATTTTGTTTAGTTTCAGAAACAACTATTCCATTTAAACAAGTTTCTTAAATTAATGGGTTGAAAAATTCAAACTAGTCTATCCTTACTTTTACAACTACCAACTCTCCTGTAAGTGAAGCAAAAAAAGCACATAAGTTTATTTTATACTGGGTGTTCCAAAATTGCCGGAAAATAAAGCTACCACGTATTGTAGATGTCAAAATAAGTCGATTGTACGCTATTTATATCTATACCAAAATGTACCGTTTGTCCGTGAGAAGTGTTCAAACTCTGTTAAAAGATGCTATTAAGACCAGACATTATTAACGAGAATTTAAAATTAATGTCTGGGTGGGTATAATTGGCAATTTTATGGTTAGGCGGTTCTGGTTGCGTGATCGTTTGGATGGCGCTAGTTTTGTTCAAGATTGTTTGCCAGAATTAGTAAAAGACTTAGCTCTATATTTGCGTCAAAACATGTTCTTAATGCATGACGGTGTACAACCTCATTTTGTAGGTGCTATAAGAGAATATGTTAATGAACAATTTGCTGGTAGATGAATTGGTAGAGAACAAGAAGCACCCATTCAATGATTTCCGCGGTCTTCAGATTTAAATCCTTGCGACTTCTTCTTCTTCTTCAAGGTTCAAATCGATAATTCCAAACATCGGTGGAACATAATTTAGAATGCTGTAAACGCTCTACGAGGAAACGACGATGTTTTAAGAAGAGTGCATTTCAATTTTTTACGTCGAATTGACCTCTGGGTTAATAAAGATGGAGGTCACATTAAACACTTGATGTAAAAAAACTTTTGTCTTTGTGTCTACCACTTACTAAATTTTGTATTACTATTTTATTAAAATTGTACTAAGTGTTATACTATGTTATAATTACATACTAGTACTCCTGGTACTTATGCAACTCTGAAAGCAACCGTGTATAGAACCGGGCTGAGAAAGTCAGTCTGCTGTATTCATCCTCGGTGGCAACACCTTGTTTGTTTGATGTTAAGTTTTAGTGACTATAATAAAAATATTGCACTTCTTTAACATCAGAGGTGGGATTCGTTCGCGTTTGCCTTCAAGTAGAATTTTAAACTAGTTTAATAAAACAAAAGTTAAATTGAAGAAGTGTTATGTAACAACATGGCGGAACCACCCTTTAATGTTAGTAGTGTAAATTGCGCTTAGTCTGGAGCTGTGCCATCACTACAGAAAGCTACTGAAAACTTGCAGCCACCGCCATAGCTTGCAACCCTTTTGACAGCCGTTTCTGTGGTGGCGTTTTCTGAAAATTTTCATACTCAATTTGCTTTGCCGTCACTGGATCCGTTGGTAGATGATGTAAATCAGTTGATCGAAGGGGTAGAAGATGTCGGTACTCAACTGGGTTGGGACGACCGAAAACTTCTTGTTCATGGTTTTGGTTATTTTACAGGTTCTGATAAACGCCGGTGTAACACTTGGAGACAACTAACTGCAAAACGTAAGTGGTCTGAGTTTACAATTGCCATTACAACAGATCCTTCGATGTGGATAGTAGGCACCAGTCAAAAACAAAACAAATCAATGGTTTTTGGCCACATTGACGCAATAGCTAACGAAACGTAGTCAAAAAACATCGACTTGTTTTATTTTTGACTAGTGCTTACCCTACACATTGAAGGATCTATTTTAAATAAAAATGCACCATCCCGTTGATAAGTTTTTGAAGCAGTTTATATCTTTACCTTCTTTAGTATAAGGCCTTTTCTATATATTAAAGAATTTACCTACATTATTAAAATTGAACATTAGGAGGACTAAAACTTTTTTATCAAAGATATTATCTTTATGTAAATACTAACTAACTTTATTATTTTAATGTGTAATATCAATTTTTAGAAAAATTTAATGCTTGAGCTGAAAATTATGTTTAGATCAACTATGCTTTTATTGGGTGTTAAATATATATTTTTTCATGCTTTCAGGAAAAAATTTCCGTGAAATTTCACGGAGCATGATCGACTTGCGGTAACCAGCGCAGTAACTTGTTTTTAGTATTTGTTATTGTTTACTTGTTTTTTCAGTAAAACCTTTAAAAATTTTTATGCAATGTAATATTTATCATTTGTTTGCTAAAATAACAGTAGTAATAATTCGAACCTTAGTTTTTTGTTGTATACCAGCTGTTGCAATAAGGTAAATTTTTGAAAAGTAAACTCATACGTTTATATACATCGGTTGAATCATCCAGATGTAAAAATTGACTTAGAAATAGTGGTCGTACAGATTAGGTGATAAAAGATGGTAACTATTGTTACAAGCAAGTCAGAATGTGCAGCAGTAATTTTGACGATGGGATGTTTTTGTCATTGCTGAAAAATCGATTACAACGAGATACTGTTCCATTATTTAAATCAATAACATTAGAAGTTAGGGCACTACAGGGAGACTGTCGTAAGTTTTAAATCGACACAATTAATATTTAAATATAGGTTCTTTTTAAAAACTAATCGTGTACATATAAAACGTTTTCTTTCAGTTTCAAAATTTAAGAACAAACGATTCAAATAATGAACACATCAAGTTCTACAATTGAGGGCGAGACTGATGGTACGTAATTTATTGCTTTTCGTTAAATGTTTCTTTTTTATTAATCAAATATGTGTCATGGTAGGTTTTATAATACAAGTAGCTTTTAGTTTTCATTGTTTAGATTGAGTAATTACTCTAGTTAAATCTTTGAAAGGTATAGATTAACACATAGTCTTTAATAAGGTTTTTTTTTTCTTTGTTTAGCAGACGCTTTTTGCTGCGGAGAAAATTGAATATCTCTCAAAAAATTGTGACTAAAGAAAAAATCGTAGTATCAAAAACAATTGATGATGCAATTATTGCGATAAACACTTCCTTAAAACAACTGCTACCCATGCTGCCATCTTTATAAAATCGCAATTACGGCCAACAAAAACTGCTCCGAAGAGTTCTAGATACTCTAATAAATTTTTACAATATGCATTAGGAGTTCTGTTTATTTTGATTTCAATATACAATTTTATTAATAGTGGATAATGTTACACGTCAATTATTTTTGTAAAGTAAGTTAAATAATATAATAAAAAACTTGTTTTTCTTTTAAAATCTTAATACATTAACACTAGGCCATCAAAAATTGCTATACAGTTTTATAAGAAGTAACTTCCTAAAATAGATTTTTTAAATTTGGGACACATGTATAGATTTTATATCAGTGTTGACCATGCACATCTAAAGTTTGCATGAACAGCGTAAATACCATCTTATAAAGAGGATACACGTTGACGGATCAATTAATTTGTTTTAAAAGTATTAAATAATTTGCGTTGTTATTACGTAAATAGCATAAAATTGATTTAAAAAAATAACATCCGGCATGAAAAAGTGAATGACACAGATGCTTTGAATTAGAAATATTTAAAATTTGAATCTTAGCGCAAAAAATGCTCCCACTCAAATAAACTTGTGGTAACTAGTGCAACCAATGGTGCAACAAAAATATTTGAAACAAACATCAAAGGAACCGACACGGAGTGAACCTACTGGATCTGAAAGCATTATACTGTGCTGATAATAAGACGCAGGCCCAATATACACAGCTACATAACATTTGCGTAACATTAGACACCGCCAAATGGCATTGTTTATAATTCAACATTTTCTAGAAAAGGTTAAATTTCTAGAACACAACACGTTATTTAATTTATTAAATAAACCATTTTTATATCGATGAAAATAGAAATGGAAGAAATAGATGATTACACAATCTGCGATTCTGTGGTATGTAAAACTAACTATTCTCTTAACATTGATAAGCTAACCTGAAAATTATTTTAGTCTTCTTTAGTAGAAGGATGCAGATTGCCTGTTCATATGTCAGGCACAGATGATTGGCGTAAGTTTTATCCGTTTAACGTTGTTGGCCAAGTTAAACCCAACTCTCTTTCAGCACTGGCCGAAATAGTCAGTATTAAAGATGTTGGTATTGGGGGTAGACGACTTTATTATGTTCATTATGTAGACTGTAAGTAGTTATTCATTTTGTACTAAAAAGCTATATTTTTAAATTTTTTTAGTTAATAAAAGATTAGATGAATGGGTTGGAGAAGAATCTTTGGACACACGTAAAGTACATTTTCCTCGACGAGATGGTGGTAGCAATACTGCAGCAGTTAGTGGAGTATCGACTCCAAAAAAAATTCACATTGGAGCAGGTGGATCAGTTTCTCGGTAATTTTTTTAAATATCATTTCATAACTAATAATGACAGCAATTTTTAGGCCATCAAGTCCTGTACAACCAACGACAGAATTAATAAATGGCAGTGCTGTCTTAGCAGCAGCGTTACAAAAACGTATGAATCGTAAAAGAAAAGGGCCATCTTTAGAAAGTGAAGATTCTCAAGATCAAGATGCTCCTATATCGCAACAACCATCACCTGGTCCTCGACAATCCGGAAGTATGGTAGCTCACCATGACGATGTAGTAACACGAATGAAAAATGTAGAAATGATAGAATTAGGTAGACATAGAATAAAGCCATGGTATTTTGCTCCATATCCACAAGTAAGTATCGAGCATTAGAGGTGTTTCATTATGTCGTAAACTGTGACCTTGAGTCGAAAATCAGAATTTATAATCTAAAGATTGGGAATTTGACAGGTCTAAGTGAATCTTGAAAACGCTAATGTATTAAAGGAAAATAATTTAACAAAAAATTTTTATTAATGTAAAAATAAGTTAACTTACAATAATACATAGACTTGTTAATAACAAATATAACTACAAAAGGAAAGATAGATTAGGAAAAATGTACAGCGAATGTTTGTAACACCGATGATAGCAACATTTTGACATAAACTGATTGCAGGGCCACAGTTCACGAGATCCTGAAAGACCTCTATGTAAACACATTACAAATTTATTCAATCAACTTATCACAATGGTACTTCTATTCTACAAAGCAAAAGGATCGTTTTCTTTTTTTGATCTCTGGCAATATAAGCTCCTCATAGATATTCCACGATTGCAGATAATCATTTTATGTCTATTTACCATTTACAGAAAACTATCTAAACAAATCTTCCAATCTCTGACATTGCTCACATTTAACTACAAAGTCAAATGAAATCAGTGAACGAAATGTAGTGAATATGTTTGTTTTTGTGATCAAGAGTAATCGTTATTCTACATCTTGGTTAATGCGACAACTAATCGACTATTGTCTCAGTTGTAATTCAAACCTTTAATTCCAAATCGGTATAATGTACAATGTTTATGCATCTATTGCAGATAGATTTATTCTAATCTTTGGTAAAACCAAAGAGAAATAAATCAGTCAAGTATAGCTCAAAAATTTTCACAGCAAAAAGTTGGTTGGTCACTAATGTTGAGTCAATTGACGCCCAATTCTACTTTTAATTGCAGATATTAGGTTAAACGTGATAACTGTAATTTGTAAATAAAATTGTTTTATAGCTTTCGATATTTACTGGTGTTTTTTTATTTATTGTCCTTTTCATTTTTTTTACATTTATTAATGCATTTTTATGGTTTCATTGTTGATGTTAATTTGTACTGTTAATCCATAAATTAAATGTGGCAGACGCCATCTCGTAGTCTAATTTTACTACACGTGTAAATATAAAGCTATACGTCTGTCAATGTGGAAGTATATTTTAGAGGATATCTGCCACTGCTGATGAGTCCCAAAAGGTCGAAAGTACTCTATGGGTTCATCCTAGTAGCAATTTTTCATCAATTTTTATAATTGCATTGATATTGCTTACCTTTACGATACATAACTATAGCAACATACAGTTCTATTATATTTGCTACATTATTTCGAAACTGATATTGAACACGTGAATTCGTCGTTTTGCTGAAGATTTTGTTTTAGAGCATTAGTTTAAGGCTTCTGCTACAGTATACAGTCTGTTAACACGTTTAACCATTTAAATCCAGATTATACGACATATGTAAGGTAACTATACTATAATGTAATGGTTTAAGTACTGTTATTAGTGAAGAAATAGTTTTCTCGGTTTTTCATAATTTTAGCTATGCTAACACGCTTCATTTACAACAAATTTGTGATGTTATTGTCGATTGGTCTTCTTGGTTGTTGACATTTTTCTTTAGATTCGCTATCAGTACTTATTATTTAATGTTTAGGAAATTGTAAGGATTTTCTATTGACGAATTTATATATTGTCAGTTGCCTAGTGAGTTACTTAATAATAATTTTAGTAGTAGTTAACAAAAATCATCTAACGATTAATGAGCTGCATAATTAGGCGATACATTGATCTAGTTATACAGTTTCGTATAATCTATAAATATTTAAATTATTTTATTTTTTACCGCTTGTTAAGTTTTGTGTTGTTAGCGCCTGCGGGTTGCTTACGTTGAGCGTGTGGCGTTGCTAAATAGGGCAGTGTATTGTTAAGGGTGCTAAGGTACATATTTGATAACTCCTTGTATGCCCAAGTATTGGCACATTTATAGTTTACTACAATCTGTTTATACTGCGTTTTTGTATTACCAGTGTACAGTTTAGTGCATTAAAATTTTTAAGTTTTCTTTTGATTCGAGGCGTTTACATTTATTTCGAAATCCAGCATTTACGGCAGCGTTTTCCTTCTTGAATACGTTGAATTTAGTTTTTCTTGAACCTTTGTATCGACAAATTCTACAACGATACACTAGTCTTAATTTTAAACATATTTGTGCCTTGTCCAATGATATCTAAACATAATATTAGCATATAGTACCCAGTTACTGAATAGTACATTACTTTTAATTTTGTTTTCAGGAAATGGTAGGATTAAAATGCATTTACATTTGCGAATTTTGTTTAAAATATAGAAAAAGCAGGAAATGTTTAGAGCGACACTTGGCCAAATGTAATTTAAGACATCCTCCTGGAAACGAAATTTATAGGAAAGGCAATATAACCTTCTTTGAAATTGATGGAAGAAAAAATAAAAGCTACGCACAAAATTTATGTCTATTAGCAAAATTATTTCTTGACCATAAAACATTATATTATGACACAGACCCATTTTTATTTTATGTAATGACTGTGTTTGATAATCGAGGGTTTCATATCGTCGGTTACTTTTCAAAAGAAAAAGAATCTACAGAAGATTATAACGTGGCCTGTATCTTAACTATGCCTCCATATCAACGGAAAGGATATGGAAAACTACTTATAGAATTTAGTAAGTACTAAATGTTTCTATGTGCTCTCAATAGTCAGCTAGATCCATCAATTTTACTTTTATATGATTTATATTGTAATTTTCAAAAATATCTCTGTAAGACTTTTAGAGGTCTTCGGTTTTCTTACGAACATGACGTCACACATTCGCATATATGTCATTCCATACGACATAGTATAAATTACAGTGACAACATTTTTAGGTTGTTTAGTATAACGGGCATAAGTTGATACGAAACGCATTTTTGTACACTACGCAATGTGACGTCATCTTCATAAGAAAATCGAACAAGTCTACCATTAATATTCCCCAATACAATTTCAAAAGGTTTTTTAATTTTTGTGAAAATATACTATTTCTAGTAATTAAAAGATGTTTTTGAATTCATAAATTTTGTTTCAGGTTATGAATTATCAAAATTCGAAGGAAAAACTGGTTCTCCTGAAAAACCGTTGTCAGATTTAGGTCTTTTATCTTACAGAAGTTATTGGTCACACACGATATTAGAAATTCTGACGTCTTTAACGCCTGTAGGTGATAATGAAAAACCTCAAATAACGATCAAGTAAATATTGCTGTATTTTGCCATATAAAATAATTAAGACATTAATTACAGTGAAATGTGCGAATTGACCAGTATTAAAAAAGAAGACGTTATATCAACGTTACAAAACTTAAATTTAATTAATTATTATAAAGGACAGTATATAATTACGCTTAATAAAGAAATAATGGAAAGTCACATGTCCGCTATGGAAAAAAGGTTAATACGGATTGATCCAAAATGTTTACATTGGACCCCTAAGGATTGGGGTAAAAGAGCGAAATGGTGATATAGATGTAATTTAATCAATAAATTTTTATAATTATTAGAGTTTGTTTTAAATAATAAGCCGTAGTTTTTCCAAAAAAATAAGGGGGTATGGGAATAGCCCTAACCTGAAGTTTTTTTCTATATTCTGCATTTTATAGCAAACACATCTCAGTATCATGCTTAAGTTTTAACAAATTTTATAAAACGGGCATACTTGGAAATTAGAACACAAATCCTAAAATTCCAGCTTCCTACAATGAGTAGAAGCTGGAAACTTTTCCTAAAATGTAAAAAAAGCATTCAAAATAAGCCAATAAAAGAAGGCCGCACTATGGTTAAGGTCATCAGTTTCCATTAAAACCCTTCTCTTTATATCTCTTATTGGGCTATTCTGAAGAAGTAGGACATTTTGGTTTCTGCATTTTCTTGTTGATTGGTCAAGTTGCATTGATAGTGTTTTTACCAAGATCTAAACCAGCGGTGGGCAATCCGCGGGCCGTATGCGGCCCCCAGTCCTTAGACTTGTGGCCCGCAACTGTCTTGTATAACTACAATTTAAATAATTACGCCATGTCCGCACAAAATTCAAAAGGGGTGCATTCAAATCTGTCAGCAGCTTTAATGAGTGTTCCTACGATGACTCGTTACCACCCGCGCCTCTCTTATTCATGCTAGTAGAAACAAGTATTTTCATCCAGGCCACGGCGCTGTACGACTACTATTTTGTTTCAATTTTGGTAAATGTAAGAATTTTATTTGATCCACTTTACTTAACCAACCTAAGAAACAGGTTTTCAATACAACAATACTTTTATTGTTTCAGCATTACTCCAGGTTGTGGGTTGCTAATGGCTTCAAAAAAAAAAGAAAGTTATTGGAAGAAAATGGAGTGTTTAACGATACGTGTACTACTTTATACTATTTTTTATTAAATTTAATGGAAACTCGCTATGCTTAATAGGCCGAAAAACTTTCTATTCAAAAAAAATATAACGTCAAACGCCATTGCAATACCGAACATAAAGCTAAATTTGCATGTCTTTTCGGCGATTCACTGAGAAATAAAATTAACGCACTCAAATCTTCAGTAAAGAATCAACAAAATGTTTTCAAGTTCAAAGTAACGAATCAAATGTACGTTTAAGGGTAGCAGAATTACTTGCAAAGTATGGGCTACCGTTTACTGACAGTGAACTAATAAAACAATGTACTTTAATTATGGCCGAGAGGTGTGCCCAGCAGTGGCGGCTTCTCTATTAGGTCACTCGGACAATGACCCTCCAAAATGAATTAGAAAATTGTTTTATTTACTTTAAAATTACAAGAATCGTAAATGATAGTTATGGTAGTGAAGAGTGCAACACGCATAATACAATCTTATGCGAATTAGAAAAAGACAACTAAATGGTTTCTGCGGTTGTCAGCCGAGTCCCATTTCGCGTACTCAATGGAATGCTTACGTCATTTATTATTATCTCCGCAATACGTGTTTGTAAAACAAAAATGCTGAAATGCACATTTTTTATCTCATACGACAAACTTTGCACTCGTTTTTTTATTTGTTTGATAATATTCGTTTGTAACCAATGTCAATGACTTTCACAAGTTAAAAGAAAATTAATTATGTTTAAGTACATATTACCGTTTTTGTTTGATAAAAAAATTAATCGCTTATAATAGTTTAAATTTTGAAAGACGTTTAGAATTTAAAACCAATGGTCGTCCTCGGCCTTTACTTCAAATTCGACAAACAAGTAAACATAAAACTATATAAAGAAGTACACCGTAATTTTAAAGAATCTATGTACGATTTATCAGAATGGATTTGTGGATGTGAAGAAACATGGAAAAATCTTTAATTGAAAACATTGTAAATTTTAATGAACTTGTTATCGATCATTCTGCTAATTCTAAAGATAGAGGAATAGATCTTAAATATAAATCGCTTTAATGCAAAAAAGTTTTTTTTTTACTTTTTGTGATAATTGCGTTTTTTTGAATATTCTAAAATGACCCTCTGGTATGATTGACCACCAGCCGCCACTGGTGCCCAGATCAAAAAAAGAAATTTGAAAATAGAAGTCTGTCTGCCAGAACATGTACCCGGCGCACAGAAAATTTGGGCAAAAATATATACGAACAACGGCTTCACTATTTGAATGGTTTTCTTTAGCTACCGATGAAAGTAATGACGTTTCATATACTGACTATAGTCGGATTTTTTTAAAGTGGCGTTTTTCGGATGAAAAATTTAAACGCCTACAGAGATAGACAAGCGTTCTCTTACTCTTTTCGTTTCATTATTTAAATGAGAATTTCGTTACGCCTACAATGACAATAACTTATTTACGTACGGCATAAATATGCTTTCTTAATGTAAGAGAAAGACGGCGCTAGAACAATAAAACGTAGAATTTACTGAAAGCTAAATTTACTTTAGTTTTGTTTGAATACGACTTATAAGCCTCTTAAACAGTGGAAACACTTCCAGGTGGCCGAAATCAAATTATCAGTATTTAAAATTCATAGGTTTAAATAATTCTCAATTTAAAGGCAACATATACGAAAACTTACGAATTTACCCGAGACTCATGAGTACGTGTGCCCGCGCGTATTGAAGCCGAATCGAATGTTAGTTACTATATGGTCAAAAGTGAGACACACACATAATATAATTTTATGTAAGTTAGAAAAAGAGCTAAGCAAATACTTTCTTGCAGCCTGCATCCGGGGGTCATTCCACTTACTTGGTGCAATACTTACGTCATTTATCATTATTTACGCAGCAAAACATTGATGCTAGAAATGGACATTTCTTATCACATATGACGAACTTTACATTCGATTTTCTTTTTTAGTTTCATAACTGCACAAAACATTAAAAAATTAAGAGCTAATACTAATAGTTTAAATTTTAAAAGACGTTTAGAATTTAAAGCCAATGTGCGTCCACACAGTGATTTTAAAGAATCTATATGTATGATTCGTCATATTAGAATGTATTTTTTTTCATATGATTTATTATGGTGTAAAAATAATGTTACCGATTTATAGCATTTAAAAAAAAAGGTGAAAAAGCATTTGTTATCGGCTGGTTGTATGAATTATGCTACTCTTAGTCGCGTTAATATTTAATTAATTGGACGGCGAATGCAGAAAGTCAATAAAGACCACAATCAAAAGGTTTCTAAAAATAGTTACCTATATATTATATAAAATAATTGACTGACTTTACTTATGACTACCGCGGAAAAGTGAGCGATGTTTCTCTAAGTCAAAAAAAACTAACACATTTCTGCTCAATACTATGAGACAAGAAAGATTTCTCTGCGAAGCATTGAAAAATCGTTAATTGAAAACAACGTAAATTTTAATGAACTTGTTATTGATCAATTTGATAATTGTATAAATAATGAATATCTTAAATATAATTGAAGTTAAATATAAATCGCGTTAATGTAAGAACGTTTTCTTAGATTTTATGTAATAATTACGCTTTTTTAAATATCCTATAGTTGACCACCAACCGCCACTGATTTTACTGTTATCTATGAAGAAATTTTCTAGATGATTTTTTAAAATTAATATAATATATTTTAGTTTACATTTACTATTGCAATTTTTATATTTGTAAAGATAACAAGAGTTGGTAATAATTAATTGCCGTGTATTTCTTCTGCTGACATTAAACTACGACGAGTTTTCTAATTAAATAGTTAATTTACTGAGACCTCACACCAAAAATAAATAGTTAATATAGTGAAAGTGAGTGGCTATTCTAAAAACTGCACTTTCTTTTCAAGAAAGAATAAATTATTTTTAAAAAAATCGCAAACTTATACGGGGGAGCTACGTCCTGCATAAACCACTTTGTTCTACGAATTTTATGAGGTAAAATCATCAAACGCTCGCTTAAAACTTTATTTTAAAAAAGTTAAGCATAAATCACTCGTAAGTCTTTCTCGTAAAATAAAAGGTCCAATTAATAACGTTTCATATTAATTGAAAAACGCCACTATATGTTCTTTCGTGTATTTTACTAGGGTTTTTTCATTCCAAACATTCGTATTGTAAAAATTTAACTCCCCATTTCATGTAAAACGTCGGTTATCTGTTGTTCTACAATTTTTAATACCTGCGTATACACTGGAGAAAAACAACTATTAAAGTTTTTATTTCATCGAAAGTATTCTTTCATTTTGCTAGTTTTTGTTCTACATGGGGTAGTCTTTCTTGGCCACGGTCTTTGTAAATAGGAAGAAACAGTTCCAGTATCTCTAAGTCTTTGCACACACCAAAATAAAGTTTATAAGTTTAGCCAACAAATTAACGCCCCCAAGAAAATTTAGTTTGCAGATATAACATAAATTTCCAGATGAACGCAAATACATCATCCATTCTCTTGGTATTGTTTCTCCATTACTTTCTGAAGAAAAAGTTTTGCGTATCTCATTTCTATTCGCCTAGTCGAAACTTTGACTCAATCATTCAGACGAATCATTGCTGTATTTTATCATTAAATATAATATAGAGTTTTTATCAGTGCTGACTGTGGTAGCTAAAAGG
The DNA here is from genome assembly GCA_035610365.1 of Aquatica leii. Lineage (NCBI taxonomy): Eukaryota > Metazoa > Arthropoda > Insecta > Coleoptera > Lampyridae > Aquatica > Aquatica leii. Next base: position 207,324,887 of record CM069432.1, on the reverse strand, counting down.
ATGTTCAATTACATTTATACCTGTAGTAACCGGCGTTAGCTGCTCGTATAGTTTCACCAGCACTGTCATCTTCTTTGGTTGTTGTGATCCGGAATGAACTTTCAAAATACTACAGGTCTCATAATTTTTTTTTCTTGTCTCGGTTTGATTTACGTGTCTATCTAAGTTTGGAGTCTTCAATCAGTTCAGCAAGTATAGACGTTGAATAACTTTCTCTTTTAGGCTTGTATTTAGTAAATAATTGAAGCATTGATCTCCTATTTTTTTAGAAATTGTTTTTCTTTTTTTTCCTCTTTCTTTTTGCATGCCATGATTTGTGAAGCTATGAAACGCCGTTTTAGTTTTAAATGTGTATCAACATAGAACAAACATGTAATATATTCTGGTGTCATTTAACGACAAAAGAACGGTTTGCACCTGAGATTGATCGAATTAAGTATGAAATTCATAAAAATCTAAAAAAATGTTTCATTAATTATTTGATATACCGATATGTGTAGTTTGCTTTGTTGGTTATAATAGAAATTACATACACTATTTTGTCATATTACTTAATTAAATCAATCGTAATTAAATCAAAAAAAGAGTTTGTATCTAAGTTTTTTTTAAACCTACATAAATCGCAGGCACTATTTTGATCATTATAAAATAAGATAATTGCATCTAGTACGCTTTTTAGTGAAACAATGCAAGGCAGTACGTATTATAACGTGTTTGTTTCTCTTGATAACATTTATCAAAATCTAGATTTTTACGTACCGATTAGATATTAACTCTTATTATGTGTTTATATATGCTTTAGTGAATTCTCGCAATTTACAGTTTCAGCAGCTATTCAAAAGACATCAATAAGAAAAAAAAATTGTTATTTAGAATTATTGCTAACATATTTTTCCAACTGTAATGAGTAAGTTTTAATTTTTTAATTATGTTTATTATTACGGAGTTGCATACTTGCATGTAGTCTACATAAATCTTACGTCGGTGACGTATCCAGGTTAGGGGTCCTCAGGGTCCGGGCTGTTCCCGAAATATTTATTAAAAATAGCGAATAAAGTGATACTTGCAAAAAAACAAGATGGGAGTCTCAAAACCTTTTAGTCTACTTACAAGGTAAAATAAATATTCTAACCTGACCTTCCCCCCCAACTGAAATTCTGGCTACGTCACTGTCTTACGTACATCAGATAACGCCTACTGACAATGCTTTTATAATAAAATCAGATATATTATATTTGTATTTATTAATCTTTAAATGAATGTTATGTTTAGAAAAAAAATTATATTACTATCATTCTATTATTAAAATACGCGGATGCGTTATTTCAAGTTTTATCACATCCTTTGTTCCTATCAATTGTATTTTTTATGACAATCTATTGTTACTTATTAGAGTATTTAAATCATTTTTTAACTTATATAAATATTTACGAAGCACTTATTATAAGCCTTGCAAAGGCAAACGCTGCCAACTAGCTTGGGTACGTATTATCATGTTTTAAACGGTATTATACTATACAGTGTTTACAGTATAAAATGATGTACATGGGGATATTGGAAACTGTTGGAGATACAAAGTCGGTTAAATGGAAAAAAAAGTTGCGCATTTGTCAGCCCAAAAATAATCTAGGTTTATTTTATTTCACATCGATACCGTTACGTAGATACAGGGTGAACACAAACATGTGAATTTTAGAAAAACTACAATATTTTCTTTATTATGAAAGCTGAAAGTCATGAAATTTTGAAAGTATAGGCAAGAGAATACGGGGATTTCAAAAGTAGCATCAGAAAAATTCAGCGCCTACTATTTTCTTGCGAACGGTCAAAGTCAATTTTTTTTTCTTATAGGCACCATATTGAATTTTTGCATTATTAAATTCTTATTATAAATGTTCTTGTGTGTGCGTGCGTGCGTGCGTGTGTGTGTGTGTGTGTTGCATCTTATTTAAATTACCTTTGGATGTACCCACGATAACTCTTCAACGAAAAGTCCCAGTAACTTGAAATTTAGTATGGAGCTGGCTTTTTATATTTTCTTGGTTCTATCAAAAGATGGGTCTGATAAAGAAACTGAATGTGGGTGTATCCGCCATTTTTAACAGTTTTTCTTATATAATTTTGTACGTATGTAAATTATTCGAATTATTATCACAGTTTCTTATCGAGATAATTTTTCCTAACAATTTATTCAAATACAAATTTTTTCTAACATTAATCGTTTAGTAGATATTTGATTTATAATTTGTGAATTCCATATATAATCCTAGGTTCGAATCCTGCCTGTGATGATTTTTTTTAGAAAAAAATTTCATATCTTAAAGAGAAAGAAAGATACGTTAAATAATAAGAATTTTTCTGTATATTCTTTTGACTTGTTTATATACTATGCTGCATCTTTAAATTATCTTTAGTACCCACGATAACTGTCGAACCAAAAGTCCTACTAACTTGAACTTGAAATTTGGTAGGGAGCTGCTTTTTTGTATTCTCTCTGCTTTGTCAAAAGACGGGTTTGATAAAAAAAACAGAAGTGGGTGTATCCGCCATTTTTAACAATTTTTTTTATATAATTTTGTACATATGTAAATTATTCGAATTATTTTTACAGTTTCTTATATTATATATATTAAATAAAAAATTTCTAGCATTAACAGTTTATCAAATATTTAATTTGTAATTTAAAATGAATTCACAAATATAATATAGTTTTCAATCCTGTCTGCGACGATTTCTTTTCTGATTTACTAAAGGGGTAAGTAATATCGAGGCGCACAAATATAAGGGTTAGTCGATATGATCTAAATAAAATCGAGGATAACCTCAAAAAAATATGTAGACATTTCTTCATCATTCCTTATAAGAAAGTCTTGTGGTCACCACGCCAGTTTTTTTTAAATTATGTTTGCAAAATCTATTTTATTAAATCATTGACAGATTAGATATTTTAATCAAAGTTGTATCGTTGTACGGTAATAGAGCAAAGTGTCGAAAGTAACACAAATAATAATAATAATAAAAAATAAAACTTTGAATTTTTATATTTTTGAATTATTTTTTATATTGTGAACAAAATAAAAACTAAAAAACTTGTCAAAAATTAGTAAATTGTAGTACTTTATTGGCTATTTATTATTACAGTGGACGCTGCGTAATAAAGTCACATTGGGACTTGGGGTTATTGATAACAATACCCGAATCTGTCATTCAAAAAAAGACATATCAAAAAATCTAAATTTTGAGACGAATAAATCGAAAATTACGGATGTCAACAAACAATTTAGTGCAACAGGCATTAAATCGTTTGTTGACACCGTTAAACAAAAGAAATCAAAAATTATATTATGATCTTTAATTCACTGTTCTAAGAACTACACATTTCTTCTGAGTAATTTGCAGACACTAAAAATAAAATAAATAAAAAATAATGTTATCACATAAGATGTGTTATATTAAATTGCTATGTACTAGATATTTTTTCGAAGTACACTGAAGATACAAAATAACTCGAAGATAACGTATCTACAGATGTTGAAATGAGGTAATGTTACGTAGTGCATTAAAAATAAATCTAAATATGCAAAACTAGTATTTTTAGAGGACAATGATAAAATATGTTATTCGCTTTACAAGCGCATTGTAAAAATTCTGCTAAAAAACCATGTTCATATATAGAAACAAACCTGAGAAGAAAATTGATAACATAAACTGAAATTATGATTACTATAAACGATGTTTTTTCTATGTAATAGCATAACTCCGATCAGTTCTTTGTTAAAGTGATAACATTACCCGACCGATAACATTATCCAATAAGCGGCGTGGACAGTTTCTTTTTATACAAAATTGACTTAAAATGGTTAAACTGCCTAACTCTAATTTATCTTAATTTTTGTATTGGTACATTGTGTCTACAAAAATATTATGGAGAAATCGATCATAACAGTAATTGTAGATCTTAATATTATGTAAGAAAATTTAAAGAATATTTTAATTTCGCGTAAAAAAATTTAATACCAATCGAGAAATACCAAATCAATATTTTTATAAAACTGTAAATAAAACAGAAAGCATCGCTGCTGCGTTGCGTTGGAAGAGAGCCACTATATTTCACAGTTGTGATTAATTAGGCATTGATGTTTCTATTGTTTCAAAACATTTATATAATCTAATAGTCAATAAACTTGATACTTGGGTGTAGGTAGCATTAGACAATGAAAACCAGTTTTTTGTACCCAAGCACTTTAATGGAATAACAATTTGTTAATACTGCAAATTTAGATATGACTTGTGTAACTTTTTGTTAACAGGTTACGACAATTGTATAAAAGAGATATATTTGAGCTATTACAACGTGGACAAATGCAGTCAGCTAGAACATAACTTTTTTTACAGTTTTTTTTCGTTAATATATCACAATCACACTTTTTGCTTTTAAGTTGTTTTTTTTTAATTTTTTTTTTTAATAATTGGTAAATAAGCAAACACTAAGTATCGGTGTATTTTATTATATCTTATCACAAAATAGTTGGAGATTTAGTAGTACTTTTAGTTATAGTTCTGAACAGTTGTCTATGAAAATGCTTTTAATTTATCGATTTTTTTCTAAAAATATAATTTATTTAGAAATGCATTAATATTGTTTGGTTAATACATATGACATGCTTTGTAAGGAACCGCCATTTTGAATATTAACATAAACTTTTTTTGACACAATTAATACAAAGCAAACTACAACAAATGGTAAATTTATGAAAGTAAGTAACAAATCAATAAACTTGTTAGTCAACAACTAAAAAATAACGTCTAAAAGTGCTATATTATCACAAGTAACGTAATTATAATGAAATAGCGCTTTAATAATGTTCGGAATACGGAGAATGTTTGATGCCAAACGAGTGTGCTGGAGGCAAGTCTAAAACCACCTGAAAATAAAGTTTGAATTCGAATTATTTAAGTAATTTATATCAATACCTCTATTTAGTAAACATTAGTGGTTAGTTGCAGTTAAAAAAGAAGAGAAGTTTTATCTTTTCTCAAGCATAAATTTTCTGATCCCAAATATACCGAATGGCGTATGCCAAATGAATGGCTCGGAGCATCTCGTAAATGCAAAGTTACCTGTTATTCTTGCGTTATTGTATGATGTTACATAGTAACTAACTGAAGAGTACCTTTTCAGGAGAATAAACTCCTGGTCCTGGTATTTTCATAACTTCCGATGGTAGCTGAGTACGACCAGCAATTGTATAAGAAGGCGAATGATCTTTATAAGATTCTGGGTTGACGTTGTTGTAGGTTCCCGGACCTGGATTTTTTACTCTTTCGTCTAAAGGTTCTTTGTTTCTTCCCGATATAGTGTAAGAAGGCGCTGATTTTTTATCTCCAATTATACCAGGAATGTTGTATACGTTTGGCGCTAAAAAATACATAGTTTTAATTTTTTTTAAATGGTTTGAAAAAAGATGTGTTTCTATTTGTTAGTTTATATATAATAATAACAAACCGGGCAAGTTTAAACATTTTTCGGTTTGAAGCTTTTGTCCAAATGTATATTGTGGTGTAATTGTGGATCCTGGGATATTGTAGATATTTGGTGCTATAGAGATATAACATTAGTGCAATAATTATAATTTTAGTATCAAACAACTTTTGTAGCGAAAATGTTAATTGATCATTGTTTATTGGTTTGATTTTTTTATTGCTTTGTTGAGAATTTAAAATGAGTATTTCAAGCTTAAGGCTAACTTTAAAAAATTATATAAAATCAACAAACCAGGTGTTTCCACAGGTTTTTCGATTTGTATTTTTTTTCCAAAGGTATACATTGGTGAATTATCGTGCAATAGTTTTTCCGTGCCAGGTATTGCATATGCATTGGGTGCTGAAAATAATTAATAACTCAAATATTGTCAAAAATGAAGTGCTTTAAACGTTTAATTACTAACCAGGTGTATTAATTTCTTCCGGTAGTTTTGTTTTAATTCCAAATGAATACCTAGGCGACTTATTGCATTTGTTCACTGAGTAGGCGTTAGGAGCTATTTAAATTAAAGGTTATTTTTGTTAAAGCTATCGATTAAAAACTGACCGGGACTGTAGCTTAAATTCACTAAACTAGATTTAGTTCCAAATGAATATTTTGGTGAATTCGAGTAGTCGGTTATGTTATATACGTTAGGAGCTGTAGTTAAATTAAATTAGTCTTAGTTTTAAATTAAACTTTAAACTAACCAGGAGTTTCAAAAGGCTTTTCTAAACTTGTTTTAACGCCAAATGAGTAACTAGGTAAATGATCAATCGAGTTGGGGTTATAAACATTAGGTGCTTAAACAGAAACATAATTAATAAGCCGTGTGTGAATAAATTGCTGAACTAACCAGGCGTGTCCATTGGTTTATCCAATTGCGTTTTGTGCCCGAATGTGTACTTTGGTGAGTCGTGCGCTATTACGTTTTCGGGGCGATATACATTTGGTGCTAATTAGAAAGGTGCTATAATTATTAAGTGCAAATAAAATTAAAACTAATTTTGTACCTGGAGTATCAACTATTTTAGTTATGTTTGTTTTAAGACCAAACGTGTATTTTGGTGCACTGTCGTGAATCACTTGCGCTCCTTTATCTGGATTATAATCACCAGGAGCTGGGAAATTATCACCTTTAGCTCCTTTTGGACGGCTGTGTAAACTAGCTGCTGGAGGATTATCTTTACCTATAAAAATATATTACTAACAAACTAAAGATGTTTTTAAATTACCTTTTGCACTTAAACCTGTTACATTATATTGTCCAGGACCCGGACCGGCACTGTCAAGTCTACCATTGTGGCGACTGCCAAAAGAAAATGCGGGGGCTCGTCCGGTTCGCGATTCAGACGGCCTTTGACCTACGTAATTTATAATGAAATCGATAAACGCATCGTGTATATTTACCTATGTAAGAAGGAAGAGTCACACATGCAGGCCCCGGACTGTTGTACTCGGCTGCAATAGCACCGCGCCTTTTTGTGGGTGTCCATGGTCGTTGTTGAAAGCCACCCATTTCCTTAATTGCAAAAAAATAATAAATGTAAACTTCGAATATCCGTTTGGGGTTAGATTAAAGCTGATATTACATTAACCCTCCGTACCAGAAAGTGCTAGGTGGAGTAAAATGGAAATTGTGAGTCGGTATTTGAGAATATCTAAAGTTGATAAAAAGGGACAGATATATTTATCTAAAGACCGATCGATTAAATTCTTACACAATGCGCGAATGCATGCATTTATTATATTAGAGAAAAATTGACTTACTATTATATAAACCAATGTAAGAGCGCACTTATTACTATTACACGGAGTTTATTTCTTAACTACTTAAATGTGAAAAAGAATACTTTGAAAGATCTTTGCGAATCCCTTCCTCAAATATTCTGGAGTAATTAAGAAGAGGGGACTAAAGCCTACCTGTTGGTTGCCGTTGTCCATTTATGTATAGCTGTTATAACGCCAACGCAAAAAAAAAACTGCACGGACCAATTCAAGTAATACTCGATTTGAATATAATATCTAATTAATATAACTTTTGTTGGTCCATCGCCTACATCACCTTGGCGTTATTCAAATTGATTTAAGCATTTCTTTACGTTATGTTAGAATCGCGTTTTTCTAACTTGAACGCCTTTGTCTACGTTATGATGTGTTAAAGTACTTCTTTTTTAAACTTTCTATGTTTATTTATTAATGTCAGAAAATTAGATCACGGCCAATCAAATGATATATAAATAATATTAATGCTACCTAGAAACCTATATAATTCGTATACTTTTTGTTCTTTTAACCCAGTTTTAATTTTCCGTATTTTTTCTTATCAAACTCGTTATATAATTTATGTTCTTGTACTTGTATGAATAAATTTCTTGGCGCCAATAAAATGAAAATAGAATAAAATAGATTTAAAATATACCACAAGTAAAGCATAAAGAATGTCATAATTCAATCACGATATTCTGTAGTGTTTTATCGTCATAAACTTAGTTTATTTTATAGAATATTTTTGTCATAATTCTTATTATTTATTAACATCGCATATAATATTAACGGCGATGAAAAACGTTACACGTATAAAATCAATAAAAGTAAAAGAACATTATTAATCATTCGGTGTTACAAAATTTAATTTTAATTTAGTTTACCTTGTTTACGATGAACTAAATTTTAGTTATAAGATTTGGCGTATTTGGAATGAAATATATAAACGAGTTTGTCAAATGTATTTGTATTTTTTTAAATATTGTTATAGGTATGAACGTCTGACTTAATACTTTTTGACCTTGCCAAAGTTTTGGGTACTATAAGATACGCGCATGTCGATCAAATAAAACATCAAGTGTTGAGGAATAATTTAACAGTACTTATCATATTTTAAGCATCTTCAAGCTTTATAAAGATTTTTTAATCACACAAATTTATTGTTAGAAAAGTAGACTTTTCTATATAATTATTTCTTCAGCCGCCACCAACTCAAAGTGTTATACGAATAACTAACATAATATGCTTTTTTTTTAAATTATTGTATAACAGCCAAACAAATCTTGACGATTCAAAACATTATGCCTAATTTTATTGTGTAAGGTACATCCAGTTTCATGTTCAGCTTATGTACAATTCCATTTTGGTATTACAGTGATTAAATTTTCTTCAGTTTAAGGTATTCCAACACATTACTCATTGAATTTACATATGGCGACTATTTAAGTCATAGCAAAAGAGATATTTCTTACTTTGAAAATTGATCCATATCGATTTATTTTTGACCATGGCTAATGTTAGTGTTTGCTTTTTAACCAGAGTTTGGGGTTTAAAGGTTAAGGCTTATGATTATTTACACACTGCTTCATTACTTTTTTTGTGTTTCAAAGTCAAATTTTAAAAATTAGTTTTTTTTTGTTATAACTGCTTTTTTGAACTGTCACGGAACTTTGATTACCTACACAAGAGGAAGTCTTATATCGTGAGCTATATGAAAATATACATGTTATACACTGTACCTATGCAATTTACTCAAATAAAACCCGAAATGCGGCTGATATGCTTGCTATGAAATATCTTTACATGTTGACGGTTTGTTTAGTTTTCAATTGTTTACAACCTGTGTGAGTGTGAGTTATGATGCAATGACCATTTTTTATGCGAATAGAAACTACTGCTCTCGTTCTGATGTTGATCTTACGTATACCTGTCTGTTAATTACCTATACTTTATATTTCACTGTGTAACTAGATACAAATGATATTAAAAACCTACATAAAGCAGAAAAGCAGAAAAAAACTGTAAATTCGCACTTAGTTAAAGTTAAAAGAAAGATTTTCGCATGAGTAAAATGTTAAACAGAAAAACATCAAAGTTTAATTATTTCTATGACAATTCATAGAATATATAATTAATTTTTTTGAACATTCTTGTAACATGCTATTATCCATGGTATATAATTATGGAATATTTAAAAGAACCCAAAAACAGTCGATCAACTCTGCAACAGATTTTTCACGTTTAGCATACTAAAGAATGTTCCAAGATTATCTATTGATAATGAATATACTTAAAGGAAATTACAATTGATTAGCGATGAGAAAAACGGTAACACGTATGGAACGGTTCCAACCGCGACTGTTCCACTGAAGTCGCGCTTTAAACCAACTGTTACTGTGGAACAATCGTTCCAAAGTGTTCGTAGCTTTGTGTACGGAACATGTTACCAGTCACTTATCTGCGGTTCCAAGTTTGCACGGAACACGTATACATATCAAAAACAAAATTAGTGACAAGCAGACGACATAAAGATGCTATTATTTAAAACATTATATGTAGAGTGCACAATATGTATGCATGTGGAGTGTGTTTTTGAGATACGACTACCATCTCAAGGAGTATTTTCTTTGTGGCGTTAAATAAAAATGTTTCTTTTAAGAATTTGGTTTAAAGATGTTTATTTTTAAGATATTTACAATTAAAGTTTTCATGGCAGTCTGGGCTATCTAAATAACTGGATATTGACTGTTGATTTTAACTATACGCTAAATGCTGTGTGATCTATATTCTAAAACGTCTTGATGTATGGTATTGATTATTGTTTTCTCTAATTTTCCATCATCTACAGAATCGTTAAGAAAATAATTACAATAGAAAGCATCTTTATTTATTTTATACTATTTATTTGACACTGACTTAACTTAAAATGTATTTTGTGTTCTCGATTACGTTTATCTGCAGTTATAATCAAAACAAGACTTCAGCTAAACAAACAAAAGCAATTGCAATGAAAAAGTATATGTATATTTTAAAGTTTTTAGAGCTCAGTTCAACAACCTGCTTTATTTCTGTCTCGGTATACATAACTTGCATTTGATAATCTTTATTTTGGCGTGTGTGCAAAGACTTAAAGATACTAGAAATGTTCTAGGTACTACGAAGACCGTGAGCATGTGCATGTATTGCAAATTGTACTATAGAACTAGCTTAAACTTATAATGGTCCATGGTGCGGTACTCCGTATTTTAAAGAATTATTATCTGTATCCTTACCATGTCCAACTAACTAGTCCAGAGTTAACCGATGCACAGACGAGTATTTCTAATAAAAAAATAATCAAAACCTGATTTCACCAAATTTGCTAAACTCATATAAAAATTATGCTAATTAAAGTTTTTTTATAAACAAAATAACCCGTCAGCGCGAAAAACGTTTGTGTATGTTTTTGACCTTTTCTGTTGAATTGTTATATTCGAGTGTATGTCGTGTGAGTGTAGTGGTAATACTGTCATGAATGTTTAAGAAGAAAGTACGAACTTTAACAATTAAGATTGGTTTTTCACATTACTCTTAAAAAAGTGACATTTCTGATCACATACATGTTAGGATAAAAAGTGGATGTATTTTTTTGCAAATCCTATATTCAAAGATGTTTTTGTATATAAGTTAAGCCCAGTTAACTTATAAATCTATTTGTAACATAAAATTTAGTTATCATAATGTTTCCGTCAATCCATGTCCCACATGTACACGCCATTTTTAAACTTTTTTCTTATAAAACCAATAAAGCCAACCCCGACTTCCAGTCCTGAAAACTTATTTTATAACTTTGTTTTAGAAATCTCTGAAATAATAATAACAATGTCGAGAAAATCACTGTACAAAGTCTTAAAACCGCTCAGAAAGAAAACTAGACTACAAATTTGTGTTCTTAGAAATATGTCACCAAATGTCCAAAAAATGAAAAATGTTTACTCAAAAATGATCTAAAATCTTTTAAGTTCAAATTTAAACAAAAATGATTATACAAGGAAGAACGATTTTTAAAGAAAAATGAACAATGGCTTAATGTTATAATAACTTGATTTACCTGGACATTGAAAAGGTCAGGTAGAACACTCAAAAATTTCAATTTATCGAGTGAGCAAACAAAGAGACGCAAAACAAAGACTTTGCGAGGACAAGTTTCATGCGTCATCGTGCAGCAGGACAAAGTAATGCGTCTAAAGTAATAAAATATATTACTTTATCGCCAACAATGTAGAAAAAGTTTTGCTTCTTCTCAATGGGATATTATCAAAAAGCATACTCTATCACTCGGAAACAATATCAAGTTATATATGCTGCTAACAAAAACATATATCCATGTTATTCACTTATAAAAAACAAAAAAAGACTGTTATCCACCATCACAATCAATAAAATTTACAGAAACATGCTACAAAATCAAACTACAACACCTTCTAGATCACACTTCAACACGGTTGTGTTTGTACTAAGAAGTTCTTAGTAATTTACACGAATCTGAAAGAATTAATTTAGAGCTTGTATTCAAATGGGGCTGTGACGCCTCGCAACAGCAGACTTTTAAGCAAACATTTAAAAACAGCGCATACAGTGATGGTAACATTTTTCAAAGCTCCTTTGTACCGTTACGATTTATATGTAATATGGGTACCCAAAAAAACATCATTTGGCAAAACATAGTACCGTCTTCTACAAGATACTGCAGACCAATACGCATCCGATTTGTACACGAGACTAAAGATCTCATCACCGAAAAAATATGTTATGTAGAAAATCAAATTAGTAGATTGATAACAACTATTCCATAAACTGATGGTATATTACAAATTAAACACACGTTGGCGTTTACAATGATTGACGTAAAGGTTTGCAATGTTTATGTGTTTCAAAAAAGAATAATTTATATTAGTTTACATTAGTCTGGATTCTTCTAATTTAATCAACGTTTGCAAGTAGTAGGTACATATGTAATAAGTTTTTTGAATGTGAAAAATATGTAGTTCTGTTCAATCAATGTTTTTGTGAGTTTAACTAAAGTTGATTTGAATTTATTTCTAATATTTTTTCATCTTGTAGTACATCTTCTTCAACACCAGCTTGTTTACCAGGGTGGTTACCGGCGCGCCTACCCAAATTAGAAAAAACAATTATTGAATGAAATTAATTTGATTAGAAAAATTAAATAATTTACTTGTTTTTTAAAAATCTCATTAAAAAAAATTAAGAAAATATTTTTACGCAAACTTTCAGAAGAGAGATGAGAATTGTGCTTTTTTGTGCCCACCCAACTAAAAAAAACCTAGCACCATCGCTGTTCAACACACAAATACGTTTTTGTTTGTCTAGTTTTTGCCTCTTTAAATACATACTTAGCGACGGCAATATGTGAGTAGATAAGTGTAAAGTAGTAATTTTTTTACCGTCATTCCGGCGACGATGTGTTCATTTTCATGAATTGTACAAAAAATAATTAAAATTAACCTTTGGTTTGCTATAGTAATGTTAAAATCGAAAGGATTTTTGAGTAAATTGTTTAGTCTCTTGTTTAAATTACGGCATAAGTGTTGTTTTGTTTGTAGTAGTACCAATAGTTAAATACGGCATCAACCATAAGGTGTTATATATGTGGGCAAACATCAAAAGATTTTATTAATTTGAATAAAACGACTACAGAAAATCCAGATGCTGAAATTGCGTCCCGTATCAGGTGTCGGTATGAGACTTATAAAAAAATTCAAAATAATTTTAGAAGTTTTTTCAAGTGGGTACAAAATCGATGTTCAAAAATTTCAGTAATAGCTTAATTATCAAAAACAATGTTTTATTGCTTGCAAAATCAGTTAAAATTATGCAATAATTTTGATTAATTTCCATAGCGTAGCTACATATTCAGTGCCCCCTTATTTCTCACAAAAGTTCCAGCAAAATAATATTATATTTATTTTTTTATTTCAATTTTAAACATTACTTTGTAACAATTGATTAAAAATATAAGACATATTGAAACAGTCACATTAGATTAATCACTATGATATGATATAAAGTACCTACATTAAAAAAATATAAAATTATTTTTATATCATTATATCTTGATATATACTCTGTGACATGAAAATTTCAACACCAAGAAGCGATGCGAATTTTGTGACCATAGTTGACAAAAAGGTAGAGGTAGTAAATGATTAAAATTTAAAAGAAAATGAGCAAAGATGAACACAATTTTTATTTGACAATGTGTTTATTATAACAAAACTAGTAATTTAAATAAAAGTAACAACAAAACAACTAAATAAAATAAACAGCACGCGACTTGCCATTGCATCCGGTTGCCATCTTTTTACTGTTGCCAACCAGTGGCGTCTTAAAAGCTAGGCGGAGTAGGCGGCCGCCTAGGGCCCCGAGCTTGCAAGGGGGCCCCAAAGAGACCAAAAACAGAAATTTTGTACTCACATCACTGTAGCTCTCGATTCACGTCGTGTAGCTTTACTGTAACGCGTTTATTTATTACAAGTCTTACAACGAAAGAAGAAACTTAAGATGCACAGATAATAAAGGAAAGATTTATATGTAAGAAACACACAGTACGCGATAGCAATCGTGTTTAACAAAGTACAATCGGAGTACCGGGTAAAAACAATTTTGTAGAAAATAATTTTCTTAACAGAAATTCATTTATTTTTATATTGTTAATCTAGTTTTTCAATCGATTATCTACTTAAAGTGTATTTTTACATTTTGATATCGTTTGAGTTAAAATGTAAAGAACTATCCGTGCCCAGAATAATGCACAAAACAAACAAATTTCTTAGTAGTGATTGACAGCACATTGACACTAGATATATTTATCATAAACTTACTATAGAGAATTAACAAATCAACACTTTTACCGTAGATCACCTAGTGGTGCTAAGGAAAAAAGAAAATGATTCGTGTTCTCAGCTACTTCTAAATGTGTGTTTTGTTACTCTTGTTAGTTGTTTTCCAAAGCCCACACAAAAGTTTCAAAAAGGTACCAAAATGGGAAAATATTACAGCGACCCTTTCTGAACATGCGCAACTAAGGAGCATATGGCATGGATGTGCATTGCCTATAAGAGATCAGTAACAATAAATCGCATCGACGATAGTTTTGCAAACAAGATAGCCTCTCAAGAAAATTATTGGCGGAAGGTTCTACTCCGAGTGGTTTTTACTATTGAATTTTTGAGACGCCTTGGTCTAATATTTAGAGAACATGACAAAAGTGAAATATCAACAAGAAAAGGTGTTTATAGATCCTGACAATGCACTTAGGGAATTACAATTACCATGGAAAAGGTAACGCAAATTACTTATCTCATAATATTTGTAATGAGTTTCTTTTAATAATTGCAAAAAAATTCACAGAAATAATTGTACAAAGAATAAAAGGATGCTAGTTTTTACAGTATTATCGTAGATTTACACCTATTTCTCATGTGGACCAACTGACGTTCATTATAAGATATTTTCATAGAAATGATATACTTGAAAGACCACATTCTACAAACATTGCCTATTCTCGGATTAAATATAAAGGTATGTAGAGGACAAAGTTACAATAATGCGTCGAATATGGCTGGAAATTATCGATATAAATTGTTTAGAAAATGGTTTTCTGGTTTGGTTTGACTATCTAGGGGCCCCAAAGTGACTCTGCCGCCTAAGGCCCCGACGTTCCTTGATACGCCACTGTTGCCAACTGCCAATTTTGCAAACTTTGCATTCTTACTTTGCGTCACGGGTTGACCTTGCTATTTTATTAACCTCAGGCAACCAGTGGTGTTCAATGTAAAGGATCATTACACAATGTATTACTTTTGGAATAGTGTTGTTTTATACAAAATGGGAAGTGAATTTTCTCAATATGCTTGTTTGGAGTAAAAAAGCTCTCATGAAATTCAACTTTCAACTTTCAGTGGCGGTTTTCGATTAATGTTTTGGCGTGTATTTACAAGAAAGACTTACAGGTAACAGAACGATATGGTTTATGCATGATGAAGCTTCCTTATATATTAGCTATTTTTTAAATATAAATTTTAGGGGCCCTTTTCATTTTGTTTGTAAGTGGTATATGAAACAAGACAAGAGCTGAAAAATCAAATTTTTACGGTAATTAGAGACAATGTGCAATTATTTATGCAACTAACGAACAATTTTCGGCGACGTCTAGAGATTCGTGTTTTAGCCAATGAAGGACATTTTGAACATTTATTGTTTAAGGTAACAAAATTTTTAATTTTATTTGTTTTCTCATATTCATTTAATAGCATATCAAAAGATTACAGAAATATACTTGTTTTACATAGACATTTCTTCAGTCAACGATAGTATTTAGTTTTATTTTTTCAATGTTTTATATTTATTGAAGTATAATGACTGACCTACGTGACATTACCTACATTTAAACGTCTGGAAATACGTTATCTTTTGGGTATTATCAGTGTGTCTAAAAGAATATGCAGTTTTTAGTCTAACAATTTAATTTAACTGCGCCTTATCCGATAACGTTGTTTTGTATTTATTTTTTTTGGTGTCAGCAAATTGCTGAAAAAAATTTTGTACTTCTTAGAACAGATCCATAATTTACGACTTATTTTGCTAAAAATTTAAATTTTTTTAAATGTTATAATGGAACTTTTATTTTAACAATTTTCGCTTGTATTGATACTCTAATTTCATCCTTTAATATAACAACCTGTTAATAAAAAAGTTTATTTTTTAAAAATTTAAATATGAACATTTTGCTATTAAATCAGTTGTTTTTTTTCTAAATGATTTTTTTTTAGATGAATGTTTTAATCGAGCGCGTCGTTGTAAAAAATGTTAATTAAAATGTAGGTACTACAGCAGTTATCAGTTTCGAAGAAAAGTGAATGTAAAGTTTTTGACATGTTTGTTTTTATTGGGAATGTTATAAAAACAGTGTTATTTTTTGTAGTTCAAAATTAATAGCCTTTGCTACTAGATTAGTGTATTTTCTGTTTCTGTGCAATAAAAAAAGTAAACTATTTGCGCCACCTAATTGAAAAATAATGTTAATTTGCTATTTGTAGAAGATTACCGACACACAGTTCTATTTAATTCTTTATGACAGACACGTTTTAAATTATTGCAGTGGATAGATTTGCATTACGATTATTTTTGTTTGCAAGGTTTTAAATTCTATGTCGTTTTATTAATATAATCTCTTCAATATGATCATAAGTCGTTTTCTAGTTTTTTTAGGTAAACCTTTCTCAAATGAACGCAGATGTCTTTGTGCTGCTTATAAGTTTGTATTCAAAAATTATAACATCTCCTAAAAAAGTATTTAAAAAAAATTGTAACGGTAAAACGTATTATAATTAAAGATTAAATATATTTGTATAAAAATGTAGTAATTTGATTAGAAAGACGTGCCTGGAACCTGTTACTTCAAAACTGTGGAATGGAACAGAACGGAAAGGAATGGCGACTTGAAAATACCGCTTTAAAGTACCCGTACCAACACATCTCTACATTTGGATGTTTAGCGTAGGTAATTAAATTTATAGATAAAAGAAATATTATTTATTGAACGATTGGGTACTGGAGATATTCAGAATGGTCTAGATAATCGTAGTCATTGCTCGTACAAGTTGTGAGGTTGTTGTGATGCAACCTCAAACTTTAATGACAAATTATATTAGTTAAACAACTTCTAAGTATATCTAACTTGTACATGTTTCATAGTTCAGTCATCATTGCGTGCCGCGCTCTAGTGCGGCGTGTGTGTAGGTTTAAGTTTGAAAATTACAATTAAATGATGCAGGTGCAACATCGTCTCGTGTCCGGTTGTTTGCAACCTATTACCATAAAAAAAATATATTTCTCACAGATAATGTGACCTGTGAATGTTGTCGGATCCAATTCTTTAAACACCTGCGTCTTTATTCTAAAATGACCAACACGTGCACCATCCAAGACCTTGTCAAAATGAACAACGGCGGTGTATCTGTAGCTGACCACGGAAAAATTAGTGTTTGATTGGTTGTCCCAGAGATGTAATAGTAAATTAAACAAAAGAATGTTTAAATATAAAAACACTAAATTAACTTAGATATTCTTAAATAATAATAAATTAGATTGGGAGAAAATATCTCGTGTTTTTTAAATACAACTGAAACAAAAAAGAATAATTATAACAAGTTACAATTTTTAGATAACTTCGGTTTGAACTTGCTTACTTCACAACACTCATTTGTCATTTATCATATTTTTTGCACTTTTTGTGTTGTGTGTTTTTAATTGCAAACACGGATGAAAATTACCTCAATATTTAACTACAAAAACCTTAGGTACTCTTAAGTTTAACCATTGGTTTAAGATTCTTTGCCTAGAACCTAGCTACCTAGCAGTAGGTACCTACAGTAATTGGTTCTGGGAGGAGGGATGAAATAAATAGATGAACAGTAAGGCCTGGTTGTATAAAGCATTGTCTTTAAGCCCCTCATTGGACCAAAAGCAATTGTTTTGCTGACGATATTTCCAAATGGATAGCTTATTAAGATTTTTTGTTACTCAATAACAACCTCCGGGGGGAGGGGGGTAGTGGTGTAAGAGTACATCCTTTTGATCTCTCCGTAAATACGCCACTGGAGCCCAGTAGAAAGTCATTTAGTCGTTACCTCACGTTTACAATGAGATTTAGCACTGTTTACATATAAAATCTTAACTAACTACAATACTGACAATTTTTTTAGGCAGAAAGATAAGAGCAAGATGGTCAATGATTATTTACCAAAACGAAAACCGTTAAAAGAGCTTACAATCAAATATTCTATTTACCGGTTTAATTTTAAGCCAAAATGATCTCAAATCGTAGTTTTATTGTACATCTAAGGATACTAATTAAATGTTTATAATACCTAAAGTATTTAACTACCCATCTTTTTATTGATTTCAGTATTTACTTTAAATATATTATTTCTTGCATTCTATTCACGTTTTCTGCATAATCTACTTTTTCATTCAAATGTAGCAAATTAGAGAAAATGTATTTTTCTACATGATGTATGTAGATTAATAGCACTAGTAATGAGCGATATTTCACGAACTGTGATTGTTTCGCTGATACCAACAAATCCTGAAGAACGACTGTCGCCAATTTGTAAAAATATCAGCGATTTTACAAAGTCGTTACTTTTCACATTTGGTCAAGTTATTCTGAAATTGTTATTTCGTGTTTGTTGTGAAATCGTGCTTCGTGAGGAATGATATTTGATCTGCACTGTTTAATGGTTGGTGGTTGCAAGGTTTTTGTTTTCGATAATGATATAAATATTGAAGCAGCGATCAGATGCTGCGCGATATCTCTACATTTATTGGACACGGTTCCATTATTAATTTGAATCTCGGTATTCGAAAACTCCATACGATAGTTGTCGATCACGTCACGCTTTAAAATCACTGATATCAAAAAAATCGCAGTAACGATCCACAGTGTTATCACTAACTAGCACCCGTCACTCATTATCAGTTAAAACGATTTAACCACTATTTTTAGTTATTCCGTTCCATCCGTTACAATAACATTTTAATGCAAAACATTTAAAAAAAGGAACAAGAATATAATCAATAAAATCAATAATATAGAAACGCAACTTAAAAAGAACATGTAATTGTGAGAGATGGAAAAAAAGGTCGAAAACTGTAAACGCGATTTCAAAAACTATTAAGAAAACAGAGACTATCATAACAGCATCTTAAATATTGATAAACGTATAGTTATATTTTATTAGAAAATATAAAATAGTTGTGCATATATGTATTACAACATTTTTTGTATAATAAATATTTATTTTCCATCATGTTCATGCACTACATCTTATAAGTTAAAACATATGGAATATAGTTACATAATTTTCTGGAATTTTAAACAAATATAATAAAATCATTCGTTTTATTTATGATTAGAGTAATTTCTATTTATAGTAAGTTTTGTATACACGGATACACCAGAAATACTTTTATTAATTTTCTAATATTTACGTGATCACTTGTAAAAGCAAGTGACGTCAATCTCATTCTGGTCAAGCAAGATTTTTTGCAAAAACTTTAGCCTGTGTCGACTTTCTAAAATTCAATAAAACCAACAACACCGACTTTTAAAAGTACAAGATCGACTTTAAATGTTCACATCCATATTGGGTATTGAACACCTCCGCCATCGGGTTGACCCCGAATGACTCATACTTTTTTTAAATTTTTCCTTTAATTGAATCTTGTATTATTTACGTATATGACCTCATTATGTTATAACAAATTAGTTTTTAAAATTCAGAAAAAATCAATTATATAATTGCAGCTATAATAAACAGGGAGTGTCTTTTATTTCTCAATTTATGATACTTATAAGATGACAATTACAAAAAGTTTATAGGTCAAACCTTGAGTAGTGTTCATTATCAATTTAATAAAATAATTGTACAGCTACGAGTGATGTAGGATATGAATGTAATTTAGACCCACAACATAAAATGTGTCCAAATTATACCTTGCTAAAATGCAAGCGAATTTTCTTTCTTGCGCTATCTTATAAGAAAAAGTTTGCATTTTTTAGTGAAAAAGGTTTTAGTAAGATATATTTTGTTATAAAAGAAGTATATAGATTAGCATTTCCCGTACTACCAGAAAAATCATCTGAAATAGTTAATTAAGCTCTTTTTAAACAATTCAGCAGTCGTCAGTTATTTGTGAGTTGTTCAAGGATAGTTACATGTACTTCAATTACGACGGGCGAGAGTTGTGACAGAGCGTGCGCGAAGAAATAAGTAACAATTACAAAATTAAATCAACAGTGATTGATAATTTAGATGTAGACACGCCCAGATATTTGTAAGTTGCATTTTTATTTAAAATACATCAATCCAACTGCACAAAATACTGATGTTCTATTTATGACACAATCAACAAGTGTTCTTGTATGCTAATGATCTACTTCCGGTGTTCGAACGTAAACTACACGTTAGTTGTTGTTGGATGCAATGTTAGTTGCATAGCATATTACTAATTTTAAGTTTCGAAAAGAGAACTCACTCAAGTATGACATAAATATGTTTAAAAGCTATTGAAACGTGTTACTCATCACGCTTAATTACCTCAATTAAAAATTACTTATTTACATAGTAGACAATCGTACCCATGTGGCACCTAGTATTTTCTGATTCATGAATTTGACTGTTTCATACGTAAGTTTAGTAATTTGTTAAAACATAATTAAGAAATTTACTAAAACAAGTGCTTTTAAATTTTTTCAACGGTTATGCTCTTCTTGTTTTTTTAGTTTTGAAACTCTAATTTTAAAGATAACATTGGGAAAACAATTCATATTTTTTTTTGTTAATTTTTATTTTAAAACAATAAAGAAAACATGACAAAATCTGTCTTTTTTAGTTTCTATTAACTTTTTTCTTTAAAAGCCCTAAGTTACTTGAGAAGAATTTCAAACTTATATTAAAAAACGATATTTTTAATCACAGTCTGCTTTGCAATTCTTTGTAATTTTGTGAAAAGTTATGCATTAAAACCTAATTTTTATTCCAAGAAAATGTACCACCAGAAGTAGTCTTTTGTAAAATTACTAGTTTCAAACGGTTTCAAACTAGCATCGTATTTAATAGAAAAACTAACAAATTGTGCCAAAAAAAAGGAAAAAGCATGTAATACTATTTTTATAGACGAGTACCGTGTAGGTCGCTTCATATAGAATCACATTGGGACTTTTGATAACAATAACCGAATGATAACAAAATCCGATATTCACAAAAAACAACAAATAGAAAGCAGCAATTACATACAGCGTGTATTGCATTAAATAGTTTGTTGACACCGTTAATAGAAAGGAATCAAATATAATGTTATGTTCTAAGAACTACACGTTTCTTCTCAATAATTTCCTGACATTAAAAACAACTACAAAACAATGATTTCACATAGGAGGTAAGTTGTTCTAAGAACTTCACCTTTTTTTCTAAAAGAAGATAACGTATTTATAGATGTTTAAATAGTTTAAGTAAGGTATTGTTGCGTAGGTCAGTCAAAATACTTGAATAAATAAGTAACACTGCAAAATGAAAGCTAAATATGCAAAACAAGTATTTTAGGGTACACTTATTTAATTCTTTACTCTAAACAAGTGTATTGTGAAAATTCAGTAAAAAAATTTATACAAAATAGGTTATTGGTCATGAAAAGAAGCAAACCTGAGAAGAAAATTGATAATATAAACCTAATTGATTGACTACTACTATAAACGATATTTTTTTCAATCTAGTATCATACGTCCAGACCGTTCTTTAACAAAATGATAACAGCACCCTACTGATATTATTCCAATAAGCGGCGTGCACTGTATAAATTTTATTGAATCATCTTAAAATTCTATATTAACGGTGTAATATTACACGCGTTACAATAATTTTAAATGTGAGGGTGTTAGACTGATTTCACGTTTTAGTCAACCTATCCATTACAAAATTGAAAACAAATGGTCTTATTTCTTCTGAAGTTGGTATATCTTTGTATCATCTTGGCTTATTCCGATTTGATGCATTTGTTTGTTTTAACTACAGGTTCACCACGTTGTATTTATTTAAACCCGCATGTGCTTCTTATAAGAATACTTTTATTTAGAACGACACAGTATTTTTAACACTTCGGACTTCTGACTAGACTAAACTCCAACTTCCTTCGGATACCTTTGATATTTTTACTTTATCTGGATCTAGAACATTTAATCTCTTTGGACAATTTTCTCGAAGGTTCCACATACTTTGGAAACGCTTTACTGATCCCTTCTTAAGACTGTTCTGTTCAGGAAATTGGATGCGGCACCGGTAGAAAAGGTCGTGGTGATAGCATCTCCATTTCGCCATGAGCATAAAAGTAACAATCAATGAATTTTTTCGGATCTTATGTTTTACTTGCAGGGTAACTGCAGACCAACACTTGAACGTCTGTTTCTCGGAAGACGACTTGTAACATATTTTGAACTGTCCTTCAATCCATAAGCCGCAACTAAGCTTGGGTACTGCCAATTTCTTAATGTCTCTCTTGAGATTCCATAATGTTTGCCATAGATTTTGGTATAACCGCTTTGCACGTGACCAGATAGAAAGCGTCGATCATCACGTAGTTTTAAGACTTTTCCGACCGCCAGTTGCTGTCATCGTAGTTCATCTAACTGATTTCTGGTTTTGCTTGTTATTACTCTGTTTCGAACCTGGTCTTGGTTAACCCTGTTATCGCCAGCAACCGAGACTAGACGATCGATGTGGACCACTTTCAACTTGTCTCTAGGTGATTTTCAGATACGGTATACGACGTCATGAATACGCTGCATCAGCGACAAACCATCGTTCTACTTTTCTTAATTTTCAACAGTCGGTAAACTTCCTGAAACAGAGAAGACTGTTGTTGCAGGAATACAACTCAGTTTAAAAAACACAATCAATCAATCTTCTACGAGCTAGCGGTTTTGTCATTACATGGGCGGTTTGGTTTACTCCTACTATGTGTTCTACATAAATTTCACCGTTGTTGTATTTTTTCCTTATGAAATAATGTCTTTTATAAAATTCTTGGTTCTTTACCAATTTGATTGCACTGGCATTGTCAATCAGGAGCGTGGGTGTTCCCTGCAATTCAGTAATTTATGCTAAAAGTCGTTTTATCCATATTGTTTTATTCACTTTTTCGCTTGCCGCTAAATACTCAGCTTCAGTTGTAGAGAGAACAAAAAAGTTTTGCTGGCACCGCCACTGAAGTTGCTTACCATGCCACTCCTAGAGCGTCTCGTACTGACGTTACCTGCGTAGTTCGCATCGCTACAGGTTCATAATCCTTCAGCTCTCTGATTTACATCATACAAGATCTGGAATGAAAAAAAGTACAACATTATCGGCAAGAAATACGTAATTATTTAAATATACTGCTTATCTTCTTTCTCTGTGCTTCCTCCTATCGTCTTTTTTCTTGTCGTCTTTTTTGTTGACTTCTTACACACCAATAGCTTTTACGAGGGCTTCCTCCGACACTGATGACTGCTCTTGGCTGCTTCTCGGCTAAGAAACGGACAGCTGTACCGAATTCGACAGCACAGTTTTTTCTTTGAAAATGATGTCACGACTCAACACCACTTTACTTTGAGATTTTATCCATACTATGTAGCCATCATTTCTAGAATATCCAACAAGTAAACCAGCAATGCTCTTTTTATCCTGCTTCCGCCGTTTCTATTTTGGCACATGTACAAAACATTATGTACCAAATACGCGTAGATGATCGAAAGCCGTTCCATCTTTCTTGAACCATAATTCACATGGCGTCTTGTTTTCTACTGCAGTTTGACCAGTACAATGTGCCACAGTTTAATCGGCATTTCCCCACTGTGTATCTCTAAAGGTGCAGTTTCTACCAGCGTACAATTTTCACGTTCAGCTGTCCCGTTCTGTTCTGGTGTATACGGCATTACTACACGAAATTGAATGCTCTTGAACCGAGGATTTTTTACTTTCGGGTTGTCAAACTCGCATCCTACGTTACTGAGGAATTTTTTTATTGTAACATCAGCGGTATTGGCTTCGTTTAAGAATGTTTGGAGGCACTCTCAACTCTTTAAAGCAAACAAAGTATTTTGCGCCCCCAACAGACTCCTCTTCCACCGCTGCAGTTTCCGGTAAACACACTCTCATCTGCAATACGTAAAGTCCTTTTGTAGTTTTTATTCTAGTAGTTCTCTGTTTTGACGAACCTCTGTAACTCATCATTTAATTCGTAGAAATTGCGCTGTAAACGCGCCACTTTCTATAAGACGATCCACGCGCTGACTCGTCTCGTAGTGATTTAGCTTTTTTACAGGTAGCTGTGAGATCAATATTAGCATTGTTCAAGCTGCTGACTAAAATTAGCGGTGCTATCGCATCACCTTCTCCACGTCGTGGCTTTTCTTGTCCTTCTGCTAAAAGTTCTGAAATGGTCTTTTTACCAGTAACGAGCTCCAACACCCCATTGTGACGTAGCAGCAGGTCTACTTGCCTACGCCATATTGTCCAGTTGCTTCCGCCTTCTAATTTTTCAACTTGTGCCTTGAAATCCATTTCTCCTCTTAATTTACGTTTACAAATTTAAAAAAAAGGTTTAACCGTTAACTAGACGCAAACTGAACGCAAACCCGAACAAGTGGTTTTCAACTTTTACAGTTATAAAGGAACTGGCCCCATAACCTGTTCTTACAGAAAAACAACTCAGTTTAAAAAACACAATCAAAGTCTTTATTATAAACAATAATTAAAGTTACAAAAACAGGATGATCAAAAGAAATTAAAAGAAGCATGCAAAAACGACCTGACCCTTTTGAGGTTATTTAAAACTGTTACTTATTACTTGAAAAATCAACTTCCGGTAACTTGACAGAAAAAAAATGTTACCAACATGAACCAAATAAATATTTTTTACCTCAATACGGACTCAAACTTACGGTCTTGGTCGGAATGTAATGCCAACGGCTGAAAAACTCCTTCACCGAAACGTCTGCGACTGTAACTACTTCTTGTTTGGGTATAGCGTAAGCATCCGTTCATTTTGTGAAATAATCCATCGCCATTAAAATGTATTTGTTCTGGATACGGCCTTGCGATGTCAATCGCCAATTTCTCTACTTTTCAAAAACGTTTACACTTTTTATACTCTTGGTAAATTTTGCCATTTAGTAGTTTACTTCGTTTCTATAGCGATTCCATAGTTCCTATATGCGTGTGTGAAATTATACAATTGTAGTTCAATTAAATTATATCATATTTGGAGAAGACAAGTTTTTCAATTAAGATTTTTTATACATATAAAATTTTTCTCGTTTATTCAACCAGTTCTTTTACGTAAGATGTAAATCACAGTTTGTATTATTATTATTATTATGTAAGAAGTTCTGTAGCTTTAATTGTATAGTGATTCTAAGCCGTATTTTTCTACTTCGCCTACTTTATTTAATCAACGCTAATCGTTGTTATTGTCATTTACCATTTACTTATTGTAAAACTTCTTTGATTTAAATATTTTTGTATTTTAAAAATTGTTTAAACTAAACTGTGTTTAACGAATATGAAAAGGATCTTAATCTTATTTTAAATTTTTGAAAAATTTATTAGTGAACTTATATTTTCTAATAAACTAATAAAAGTCAATCTTTATTATAGCTACTATTCATTCTCATTAATGTCATCTTTCACATATAAGGATGTCTGCTTAAATAAGAAACTGTTAATTGGATGAATTTGCAGTACATAATTAGTATATAGTTTAATATATTTTGGTGTTTCTACAAAGTTTTAGTTTATTTTTTTTTTTTTTATAGATGATATAATTAATTGGTTGCATACGTTTCCCGCATTGTTAAGAAAGTAAGTGACATTTTTCAACGAATAATTATTTACAATTTGCTTCTTTTTAGTTTTACTTTAGTAGTGGTATTTTTAAGTTTAATTAAGTAAAAAAAATATTGATGTAAGATCAATATGGAGAAGAGTAGATATCTTAACTAATTGCTGGTGTTGGTTTTTATTATAGGTATCTGGAACTTTTACCGCCCTCTATTCACCGATTTGAAAATTTAATTTTCTCTTGCTGCACTTATCTAAATAAAAATTTAATGTATGCAAAATGTAATTTGTTTGTAGTGAACTGAGTTGACGGTGAACGATCCGGCTTCCGAATTGAAAGTGTATCTCAACTTTGTCGGTGATATTTTATCATATAAAATTAAAAAAAAAAACCAAAATTATTTTGTATTATATAATCGTTTTCACTGTGTGATGTCGACAGTTTTAATTTGACTATTTAACGTTGTTTTTCTATTTGCAGCAAAATGGGATCTTACGAGCTACAAAGGACAGATAGCATTTGTCCACCACCGGAAGTACAACTGCTCGAATACGTAAAATCTAACAATACACCCAAAATTAAAAGCTTTGTTACTGAGAATCCTGATTCGGTTAACGCAATTGTTGGTCACCCTTATGACAAACCTGTCTTGTATATAGCTTGTTACGAGCTTGCAAATGAAACGAGGCCAGATACGATCAAAACGTTAATCAATCTTGGCGCAAATTTATACTGGACTGAGGATGTTCACAATTACATGGAAGCTTTACATTTTGCAACGTTAGGTGGTAATCCAAATATATTGAAAGTAATTATAGATAAAATTATTTACGGAAAGATTAATTCTCAAACGTCTAATAACAATACCGCTCTTAATTTACTAATAAAAGAAGGTAACTTTCTTCTTGGAAATTATGTAGAATGTCTGCGTATGCTGCTACAAGCAGATATCGATGTAAACATAGCCGATTCAAAAAATTTAACACCAATATTTTGGGCTGCAAAAAAAGGATACTCGGAAGTGGTTCAAATTATTTTACTCGAAAGTAATCAACAAGTTGATATAGACAATCATAAGTTACGTGGAAAATCTGCACGTGATTATATGATAGAGAATAATATCGACTTTTCGTTTAGCACTCGTAATAACAATAAAGTGGAAAATTCTACTAACGATTTATTTGATTTGCTTAAACAAAACAATGAAGATGCATTTGTTGCATGTCAAAATATTCCAAATTTTGTTGCTGACGACGATGGAGTTCAAACACTGCTGCAGCTAGCAACTAAAAATTGTTTGTACGGAGCAGTTGATTGTTTATTGAAAAACGGGGCTGATCCCAATCAGACTACACAAAAAACACCAAATTATCCAATTGTAATGGCAGCAACCAGGGGGTATTACAAAATATTTAAGTTATTGTTAGAGTGCGAAAATATAATCATTCCATCTGGTGTATTAATAGAATTACTAAAACACTCAGACAGTGAAAAGATTACAGACCACATAAACTTTGACATATGTTACGATCTACTCGTTAAAAATAAGGAAAAAAAATTTGATGTAAATGATGGGGATGGTAATAAAACAGCTTTGCACTACGCAGCTCGTTACGGGGGCACAGATAAAATATTGGACTTACTCAGACTTGGTGCATCTATGGCTTGCAAAAATAAGTACGGAGCACTTCCTATTGAAGACATTGACGCTAATACGCTAGAAACACACTTGAATGAATGTATGATTACCAACGTAGATACCAACATTGACAAAGAAAATTTTACAGCAACGTTTAATTACAAAACTTTAATGCCTCCGAATTCACAGAATAAATTTGACAAAGCACCTAAAACCCCCGATGTTGAATCTGCACGTAAATTAATTGCAAGCGAAGTAGAGCAACTAAGCAGAGAAACGCAAGTCATTTCTTACATAAGCAAATCACCTGAACTAAAACATCTCTTAAAGCACCCTACTATAACCAGTTTTCTATACATGAAGTGGCACAGAATTCGTTGGTTTTTCTATACAAATTTGGCATTCTACATTACGTTTTGCTTCTTTCTAATATTTTATATACTGTTGGTCTATGGAAATCACAACAATAATAACAACGAAGCTTTGACAAAAGCTCTTTCTACTTTATTATGTATAACATTTATTCTGTTATTACTTCGTGAAATTTTCCAAATTGTAGTTTCAGCAAAAACTTACTTTCGAAACCTAGAAAATTATGTGGAACTTTTAATAATAATACTCACTGCTTACATTTTGTTTAAAGACAAACCGCTAGAGGATGTACGTAAACAAATATCGGCATTTGCTATATTACTAGCTGCGTGCGGTATGGTACTACTCATAGGACAACACCCAAAGATGTCAACTAATATTGTAATGCTTCGAACAGTATCTGCAAACTTTTTTAAGTTTCTTCTTTGGTATTCTATATTGATAATAGCATTTTCTTTGAGTTTTTATATTTTACTTAAGGACGATGGCAGTGAAGATTTGAAAAATGACGAAAATGATCTTAAAAACGATGACGATGAAATTAATTTCTTTACAAATCCTGCATTATCTTTGTTTAAAACTATTGTTATGCTAACAGGCGAGTTTGATGCAGGGTCTATTAAATTTGATACATATCCACTTACCACTCACTTTATCTTTATGCTTTTTGTTATTATGATTGCTATAATTTTGTTTAATCTATTAAATGGTTTGGCCGTCAGTGATACCCAAATGATAAAAAGCAACGCTGAATTAGTTGGACACATTGCCAGAATTGAGCATATCGCGTATATTGAAAGTATGTTGTTAGGACATATTTTACCTACTAGTTGTGTAAATTGGTTTCAAGAATACTTCTGTTGTTTATCGCTACGTGTTAGAAGAAGATTTGCTGTACCAGGGATTTTAATAAAGCGGGTGTGTTTATTTCCCTACATTTTAAAAGATTACAAATTGATAGTGTATCCAAATCAATATGCTAAAGTTGTCTTTCCTGATCAAGAACACATAGATTCTAATTCGTGCATAAAACAGTGCACTAGTATTTACTTAGACAAGCAAACTGCGAAACGAATAAAACAGTTAATTAGAGAAAGAAGAGAGTTTTTGATTGCAGAAAGACTCGAGGTGCAGTCAATTGCACAACAAACTGAATTAATCAAGAAACAACAAGAAGATATAATGGAATTAAAACAAACCTTGCACCTAATTTTATCTAAACTTGATTATATGGTTTCTCAACACCGCAATTAAAATTTAAATAGTAGCTAAATTGTATTTTGTTTAACGGTTTAACAAAGTGATTGATATTATTATGCACTATTTAAAAGACTGCTTCAAAGGTAGTATTTTGTTACCAATGAAGATGTATATGTAATCTATGTTATTATACGCTTTATATTTTTATATATTATATTAGAACAATAAATTATGTTAATTTTTTTTTCTTAATTTTCACCCAACAAATATTTTTAGATTGAGTTTGTAGAACGAACAAGAAATGGTAGCTGTGATATCGTAAACAAATATTGATGTATTTACGTAGAAACATCAGTTTTTGCGTTATTTAAAAAATGATGTCACAAATTGAAGAAAATTGATTAGCGAGTGAAGAACAATAATCTTTAAATTAATTCTAGGGAACGCGGAAGTAGTACCCAACTTAAAAGCAAATATCGAAGATTTTTCTGGAGGGACAAATCGGCATTAGATTGGTTGAATAAATTAAAAAGCTCTGCCAATGCGTGTGCAATATAAAATGCATTCGCAATATTTGCGCAGTTTTCATTTTCTTTTGAGACTTTGTTGACGCGTACTCAAATTTTGATTATGTAGTCGCTGTAGTAGATAGTGTTGGGCATAATCGATATATTTCCATAATCGAAATAATCGAAATATCTCGTTTTGCATAATCGAATGATCATTCGTTGTTTCGATTATGAATAATGGCGCATGCGCAGTATTATCGATCATATGTTTCGATTTGAATCCGTGGGAAAACCTAATTTGTAGGAGTAGCAATTTAAATTTATCGCGCTTAGTTGCTGCCATCCTATTGGCCGAATAGTAGTATCCTCTTACAAATCCCGATTCGGTTGTTTTATTTTAGTTTTTTTTATTTGATTAAAAAAGGTTTTCTGATTACAACACTTTACTACATCTACAATATCTACATCTTATTATGGATAATAATGAGCCTGAAATTAAATAATAATCAATCTAAAGTTAATGTTCTTTGGAATTAATAAATTTATTTCAGTCATCTACTAATTCTTGTAAAGTGGTTAGTTTAACATTTTCACTTTAATTATTAACAATTTCGGTGATAATTAAACGTATGATTAATCAAAAAGTAATTTAAAATGAAAGTTTCCAATATTTTGAATATTGCGCCGCGTGACTAGCTTAATTAGTCGATTACAGACCTTATATTAATCATTCGAATGATTCGAGACATGGTGTCGAGTTCGTGGCGAGTCGTGTCGATTTCGATTATTTCGATATATTTGATATTTCATATCGCTCATAACGCTTCTCGGTTGTTTCAAATGAATGATGTTTCGATTATTTCGATTATTTCGAATGATTCGAGACATGGTCTCGAGTTCGTTTCGACTCGTAGCGAGTCGTGTCGATTTCGATTATTTCGATATATTTGATATTTCATATCGCTCATAACGCTTCTCGGTTGTTTCGAATGAATGATATATCGATTATTTCGAAAGTATAATCGAATGATCGATTATTTGGCTATAATCGATATATCTCGACTATATCATTCATAATCGCCCAACACTAGTAGTAGATCATTATACTTTATGTCGGAGACCAGACCGAAACCGTTATTTATCTTTTGCTTCTTTTCAGTTTTATTTTCAAAGTTATAAACATAATAAAATGACACACTAATCCTAGTCAAACATTTGAGCTGGATAATAAATAATTTAAAATATGTCAGTAGTGAATAATGAAGTAATTTCTAATCAGGGAAAAAAATAGTTTTTTCGATGTGACTCCCCAATCTACAAGGAAACATTTTTGAAATATTTTTTTCAACGTTTTACAAACGATATATTTACATTTTTAAAAACATTGCAAAAACGTCTTAATGGCCAGAATTACGTTGCAAAGTCAATGTTAGAAAAACATTCTAAAAATGTTTAAAAAACATTATTTATAATATTATTTATATATATTTATAATATTTTACAAATGTTACATTAATGTATAAAAATGTATAATCAACGTTTTTTTAAATATTGCAATATACTTAAGAGCAGTTCTATAATCATGGAATAAATGTAAGTTTAGTTATACTTGCTTTAATTTTAAAATACTGACATATTTGGCTGTTAGTTTTATTTATACTAGCCAATAACGACAGCATTTTACAATCAAATTAAGTATAACTTAACTGACATTTATACCATTATTATAGAACCAGCTCTAAAATGCTTACAAAAGATAAATAATACAATCTTCGTGTAGTCAGTTTCATGTGGCTGTAAACGCATTTGATGTCTATAACAAAAATTAACACATTAACATAAAAGTAAAACAAACATTATTCATGTAATTACTTTATATTAATTGAAATAATTATAATAATCCTCTCAAAAGTTTCCAATTAATTAAAAATTTTTCTATTTAATGAATAGGATCCTTCAGAGTGGAAAAACGACAACAATAGAAACAACCTTTATCTGTTAAGGCCTGAACAATAAAGGTTGTTTTTATTGTTGCCGTTCCTCCACACCGAAGGATATTATCTATAAAATAAGAAAACTTTTCACTACCTCTTTGTGTAAAAACGAAAACCAGAACTAACAATCCAAGATTTTGAAACTTTGTACACACAAAAAAATACTGAAAAAATTACATACCAAGATTAATTTGTTATTGAGCACGATCAAATCTCCGATTTCATCGTATCAATTTGATAACCTTAAAACATCACAAAGAATGGAAATCATAAAGTACATAGAATGAACGTTTTAGTGTACCAGTGCTGTAACAAATAACATTATACTTCAGCAAAATTTCTTGCAAAAAAAAACAAAGAAAAACGTACCATAATAAATGCTGATATAAACTAAAAGTATCTATTTGAGTTTCACTAGAACGTAAATTAGAAAACGATTAAACTGATACACTAACGATACATTACACAGCATAGCGAGTAATACCATGGAAATTGTTGATTCTTTGAAGCTTAAAATAAAATGCAATTATAATATACAAAATCGCCATCTTTTCACGCAGGTACCGGTACTTTGCGCAAACGCGATTATTAAGTACTTAATTCAAATTTGCAAGAAAGTTTTTAGAAAAACGAAAAGGTTTAATATGTATCTATTAATAATATGTAACAAAATTTCATATAATTGTGTTTTTGTTACAATATATAAAAGAAACAAGTGTATAGGTGAAAGCAAGCAAAAGTATGATTTCTAATAAAGTAAAAACGTTTTTTATGTTACTAAAAAATGTTTTAGAAAACATTTTTAAAATATTTCAATATCAATGTTTAAATGAAATATTTTTAAAACGCAACATAAATATTTTTTTGAAAAACATTTTTTATTTCGACTATTTTAAAACGTTGTAACGTTTTTAAAACATGAAAAAAACGTTTCCTTGCTGATTGGGTCAACCAAGATATGATTTTTACACGTCAGGTTCAAACTTGCTGAGTCGCAACAGTATCTTATTTAGCAGTTATCACATTTTTTACATGTTCTGTAACCGTAAATGAAAAGTTTCAGATTACAGTAGCTATTCACTCGTAATAAATGGTACGTTATTTATTCAACATATTTGAATTATTTTTTGCATTAGTCCAAGAATGCTCAAGAAAATCAGTTTACTTATATACATTTCATATAGACTAAATATACTTAAAATTGAGTTTAAAGCTTTCAAAAGTTGTACAAAGTCATCGTGATATTATTAGCCGGAAGTCAAAGTTTCGTACCGAATTTATAATCTTAACTATAAATACAGGCTAAATAAATTCGCCAAGAATGTTTAGACTGTTTAAAAAAATATATAATTCTTAATAATGGTGTAAGTTTGGTATAAATTTAAATGTAGAGCCTCTGTGTGCGCAGCGGGAAACATAAGGTAAGGGAAGGAGGAGGAAGTGAAAGGGTGTACGGTCATGTTCGGGTTAGCTTAGTGACTCCGATGTATAACTTGTTTTTTTATGCTAATGAAAATTAAATATGAGAATAACTGAGTGTTATTTTTGTCATCAATGCAAAAGAAACTGTTATCAAATTCAGAAGAGGGATATCGAAACCGGAAATGTCAGGATTGTCATAGGAGAACGTGACCGTCTTCAGAGACGTCAACTATCTGTGAACGTGTATAACCAAGTTCAGGGAAACTTCAGATAAATTGTCTACAAGGAAGTAGAGTCGGTAATGGCGGACATTCCAGTGAAAGACGTGTCGTTTAGAGAAGGTTACATTTTAATAATACTCGTGTTACTGTTTTCTTATTATTATTAGACCTACATATAAAACAGTTTCTGGGTAATCGTAACTCTAATATTTCTTACACGTACGTGATCTTACCACACAATATCAAACCACTTAATAATCTTGATCTGGATGCAACAAATGGCTTTAATAGAGGAATTATTCGGCGACTTTCTTTCACTGCAAAGGATCCAAAATTCAGCATAAATAGGTCTGCGAGGACAAGGTCAGATAAGGAACACGAAACGACCACAAACATTAGACAGTCATAATGTGAACACTGCAGGAGAGTTGTTCCACAAGGTCACGAGAAGTACTTTTTTGAAAAAGGACTAACAATTGCGTTATTCCGGTTAATGAACTGATTTGTTTTAAGTATAAGAAACCTGGACATTTTAAAAGACAATGTAACGGTGGTAATGAAATGGTGTCTAAGATAGATGTCTGAGGTTCTACGAATTCAATTGATTAGTCTTGCGATTAGTTTGCGTCAACAGATTAAATGTCACTGCGCAAATTGATCTCGGATCGTTTGTAAATATGATGACGGAGTCGTCGGTGATAAAGTGTAATTGATGCGAGATTCCTACAGAAAAAGAATTGAGTGGTTTTGGAGGATTAAAAGCTCCGGTAGTACGTGTGAAAGCGATAGTGTGCGCTAGACTTGCAGTAGACGATATCTGATTGGAAACCGAATTTTGTGTAGTTCCAGATAATGTACAAGCCACGGAAGTATTGATTGGTAGGACGTTTATAGAGAGTCAGGAAATTGCATACGTCCGACGAGATGACAAATTGGTATTCTATACTAGAAACGATTTTCCATTTAAATATGTGATTGTGGGAGAAAATTCAGATCAGGTGCAAAAGTGATTTTGCAGGAAAACTGTAACCTAAAAGCTGGACAAATTAGTTTAATGAACGCGAAAGTGTAGAAAAGAGACGTAAACTATCTATTTTTAATATAGGCATTAAAGATTGTGTGGTTAAAACCAATGCCGTTATCAGATATGTTAAGACTGGCGAAATGCATCTGTTTAGTGGGAATGAACTAAAATCTGTCATAGAAGCCATGCTAAACGTGTATAAACAAGTTATATCAGACGAACAGGTAAAAGAGTTAGCAAAACTTTGGAATAAGTATCGGAAATGATTTGCCTTTAATTTACGGGAGGGTGCACAGAATTGGTATCAATGTACATTATTGACATGTAGTGTCAGTTAGACAAAAACCGTATAAAGCTTGTGTGAGTGAACGTGCAATAATCAAGCACTTAGTTAACGAATGGAATGAATGCGGTATAGTGTGTTGAAGACGTCTTCGCTCTATGCCTCACCATGTTTACACGTTTGAAAGAAAACCGGACAATCACGTTTAGTAATTGACTAACGTGATTGAAGGCGCAGACATGTAACGATTGACGAGCATTTTGAAGGATTAACGGGGAGTAGTTTGGATTTAGGTAATGCTTATTTGCAAGTGCGGTTAACGGATAGTGCGAAGCAAACAAGTGCGTTCAATACAAATGATACAACTGGACAGTACAATAAAATAATGTTCGGATTGACTAATGCTCCTTATAAATTTAGCTAACTCATGGAAAAAGTTGTTGGCACTTTAGGAAGGCATATGGCATGTTGGTACTTAGATGCTGTAGTTATAGCTGCAAGTGATTAGCCAGAAACGTTATAGAGAATTAAAAAAG
Organism: Aquatica leii; assembly: GCA_035610365.1. Taxonomy (NCBI): domain Eukaryota; kingdom Metazoa; phylum Arthropoda; class Insecta; order Coleoptera; family Lampyridae; genus Aquatica; species Aquatica leii. The sequence continues at coordinate 207,289,952 of CM069432.1, read as the reverse complement.
TTTTAGAAGTCTTTAAAATTGACATTAAAACTTTCCAAACGTCAGTTCGGATTACAGAGAGTGGAATATCTGGGATTTAACATTTCAGAGAATGAAATCTCTCCAGGTAAACAAAAATTGGTGGCTGTTAATGATTTTCGTACACTTCGAAACATGCACGAAGTCAGGAGATTTCTGAGTTTAGCGAGCTACTTCAAACGATTCATACAGAATTTTGCTGTTAAAGCAAAACCGTTAAGTGATCTGACGAAGCAAACAATATGATTTAAATGGGACACCGTGACTCAAAGTGCATTTGATAAACTCAAGCATGAGTTATGTAGTGAACCAGTGTTGCAAGTGTTTGATGCAAAGGCAGAACATACAGAATTACACACAGATGCTAGTGCCGTGAGAATAGCTGTTGCTCCAAGCTAAGCACGCTAACGATGCTTTACCACCGGTACTTTATTTATCGAGAAAGCTAACCGACAGTGAATCAAAGTATTCTTCCTGCAAATTAGAATTGATGACCGTAGTTTGGACATTAGAAAAGCTCAAGCGTCATTTAATCGGATTACATTTTATGTGTATAACGGATTATGAAGCGATAGTTCACATGGATACGATAAAAATAAAAAATTAGCAAGTAGCGCGATGGTTACATTTAATTCAAGATTACGACATGCAATTAAAACATCGAGCCGGAGCAAAAATGGGCCACGTAGATGCGTTATCGCGAGCCCCAGTGAGCAAGTCATCAAATACACTAAACGATCTTTATGAGAAATTCTAGGTAATTTTAACTGTTTTGGAAAATCAGATTTTGATGATGCAAAGAAGTGACGCTGTGTTATCTAAAGTCATTGAACTGTGTAAAAATAAATATTCATTAAATCCTGTATAGATTATTTAAAGTTAACGTAGGACATGAGATGTGTCAGTTGAATGCGATACCGAAAGCAATGTGCGTACATTATCACAGCAAAGCTGGACATTTCGAATTAGGCAAAACGGTGAATGCCATGTTAAAAGAATTTTGGTTTGCTGGGCGTCAGTCTGTTTATTTTGCATACGCTACCAGTGGCAGACATACCATTTTCTCGGCTGAATATGGATCATTTTGGACCGCTTAGACCAAGAAAGGAAATGTATACATTCTGGTTATAAAAGGATGCGCTAACCAAATTTGTAAAATTGTACGTCGTCAACGATACAAGGACTAAGACGAAGCTTAAGAAAATACAACTATTTTTTGACAGTTTTGGTCTAACAGTGCGACTGGTAATAGAGAGAAATACTTGTTTCACCTTAAAGATATTTGGTGAATTTGATATTAGTCTGGGTATCAAACACACGTTGATATCTAGTCGACATCCACAGGCAACCGGTGAAGCTGAATAAGTGATCGGAATTAGAAGATGAAGACAATAGCCTTGTTTGTACACGAAGCTGAATGGAGTATAAAGAAATTTGAATTGCGTCGAAAATAAAAGCAATAAAATATTCTCCTTACGAACATTATTTGGTTATCGTCATCACTTTGATCAAATGTTGTGTGAAATGTTGCCACGGACCGGAATAGAGAAAGGATAAACGAGATATGTACGAGGAAATTTAGGATAACATAAAACATGAACAGCAAGGTAGTTGAAGTATGATTCATATCGCTACGAAAGTATAAAGTTTGCTGTGGGCGATATTGTAATGATTAGAGATGCGATTGAAAGTACTGGACAACCGACAAAAACTGAAAATAAATACAAAGGGCCGTTTGTAATCATGGAAGTGTTTCCTAGTGATACGTATCGAATGAACGAAATCAAAGGTAAATCTCAGTCAAGTGTAGGTTTGGAACTTTTTTGAGAGTCATGGTAGTTTCTGTTTACCTTTACTTGACTGACATGTACAGTCGTAGCACAGTGCCTAGCCCCTCTACCTTCAACTTTCTTAGTTCGAAATAGTAGTCTTTGTATCTTTCGGGACGTACAACCTAACAAATTTAGTTAGTGCATCTTTTATAACCAAAATGACAAATGTATACATTTTCTTTCTTTGTCCACCACTGGTACCATATGCAGAAAACCAGACTGACCGCCATACGTATCTTCTCATGTCAGCAAATCAGAAACCTTTTAACACGGCATTTACAATTTTGTGCAATCCGAAATGTTCAGCATTTTTGTAATAACGCACGCACGTCACTTCTTTGTATTATCAAAATCTGATCTTCCGAAATACTTTCTCATAAAGATCGTTTAGTGTGTCTGATTGTTCACTCACGGGGCTCGCGAAAACACATCTACGTGACTCATTTTTCCTGCTCGATGTTTTTATTGCATGTCGTAATTTCGAATTAAATGTAGCCATCGCGCTAGTTGCGAATTTTTGTTTTCATCATATTCGTGTAAACTATCGTTTCACAATCTGTTAATTTAATTCTAATTTGCAGAACGAATACTTTGATTCCCCGTCGGTCAGTTTTTTCAATAAATAAATTACTTAGCTTGGAGCAACACATCCCCGCAATTCGCACGGCACTAGCATCGATGAGTACTTCCGTATGTTCTGCCTTTGCATCAAACACTTGCAACACTGGTTCAACTCATCCTTGAGGTCATCGAACCGTGTCGCATTTAAATCTTATTGTTTGTTTCGTCAGATCACTTAACGGTTTTGCTTTTACTACGAAATTCTGTATGAATCGTCGCGTCAGTAGAATCCCGACAAACCCAGAAATCTCCTGACCCACTAATTTTTGTTTACCTGAAGAGATGCTATTTTCCGAAGTCGTAATCCAAGATATTCCAATCTCTGTAATCCGAACTGACATTTGAAAAATTTTAATGTCAATTTTGCTTCTTTAAAGGCTTCTAAAACATTCCCAATTTTCTATTTCTGGCCAATCACTTGCAGCTATAAGTACATCTTGCAGGTATAAACATGCCACATGTTTTTCTAAAGGACCCAGAACTCCTTCCATAAATCTACTAAAATCATAACGAACATTAGTTAATCCAAACATCATTCTATTGATCTGTCCAGTTGTATCATTTGTAATGAACGCATTTTTGTTTAGCATTATCCGTTAACGGCATCGGCACTTGCAAATAAGCATTACCCAAATCCAAACTAGTAAACAGCTTACAGCTTACGCGACATCCCGTTAACCTTTCAAACGGCTCGTCAATCGTAGATATCGGAAAATTAATTTTGCATGTCTGCGTGTTCAATGCACGCTAATCAACTACTAAAGGTGGTCGTCTGGTTTTCTTACGAATCAGTAAAAATGGTGAGGCATAGAGCAAAGATGTCTCTGACATTATATCGCGTTCCTTCGATCCCTTAACTAACTTTGCTCTATGCGATATTTTGTCTAATTGGCACTTCATTGTCAATAATGTCCATTGCAGTGTTGTGACGTATCTAGATACAACTATCTAGATGCTTTTGCATATCTACATATTTAGGTATCTAAATAGTTTAGATACTTAGATACTTTTCCTTGCTCAAATTGTAAATTATTTTTATTAAACATCGCTGTAGGTTTTTCTCAGTTAGGTATCACTTATGATACAGCTTGATGTACATTACAATTGGAAACTTTTTATTGGTTACGTGTTAGTGGTTAATGTTAACTCAAAATAAACTTTATTTGTAAAATTTAAATTTTATATGCGATTAAAGTTGATAATGTATAAAGTTTTGCTTAAATATACAGTTATTGTGTTTTTAAGCTGAACAAAACATGTTTTGTTTTAAATTTACTTTCTTAAAAATATCTGTAACTGTATTTAGATATTTTTTTTGAAAAAGTCTCTTATCTGTATCTAGATATAATTTATGAAAAGATACGATAAAAACTAAAAACATTCAGGAAAATTACATGAGCTGCAAACCAGTCTTCAGTGCTGAACAGAAGAAAGAAATGACTGATTACGTATTTGGTTTAGCAAAAATATTTTACGGATTAACCCCTATAGAACTTAGACGTTTAGCACGCGAATATGCGAAAAAAAAATAATACGTAGGTTGAATACTGCCAATCAACTTGCAGAACTCGGCTGGTTAGAGGGTTTTCTAAAGAGAAATCAGCAGCTTAGTATACGAAAACCAGAATCAACCAGCTTGAGCAGAATAACTACATTTAATGCAACAGATTTTAAAAGATGACAATTTAGAAACTTATATGAGCAAATTCAGCCTTTCGTCATCAAGAATTTTTAATGTGGGCGAAACAGGCATCACAACGGTGCAAAAACCAGAAAAAATTCTGGGACCTAAAGGCTGTGCAATGAATGCTGCGAGAACCTTCGTTCTTTCTTTATTTATATATTATCGTAAACGAATGATTTTTGCCACAAACTTTCAAGCAAATGATCCTGTGCTTTTAATATTAGACAATCACTGCAGCCGCACTTCCTTAAAAATTTTTCCATTAACACAGATAGGTTCTCGCAACTTTAGTGAGAATGACTTTGCACCAGCCCTTACGCAGGATCAGCAACCTGCGTTGATAATAAGAGAAGACCTGTCTGCATTAATTCATCTACAGTCTACCTATCAACAACATTATGAAAATTCACCAACCGACGATGTAATAACTAGGCAACCAACTGCTCGCCCAAATTTTCCCATTCAATCGACTTTAAAACAGATGACCTTCAGTGTTTAAGATTTCTCACCAGTGCCGTCTTCAACATACAAGATGCAAGGAAAACAACAGAATAGAAAGAAGCAGCGTTCCGAAATAATAACTGCAACTCGTAATAAGGATTTATACCAACAAATGGAGCAAGAGCGTAAGAGCAATCTGGGCAACGGAACTTTAAATTAGAATCTTCTAGATCCGAGTCAACAGAAGATGGCACCAATCTCTGCGACGCTGATGTGCAGGATAATTTGAAACCTAGTCTCTACTATGACCCGGATGCTGATGAAACTATCTGCATCATCTGCAGTAAATTTGTAAAAGCAAATGAGTTATGGTTTAGGTGTCTCCTCTTTCAAATGGGCACAACAGCAGCTTGAAGTGCAAGGAAGTCGCCAAAAATGTATACCTATTCGTGATTATTGCCAGTAATTGTTGTTCACTATGTTACCTTAAATATTGTTTAATAAACCTTATGCATAAATTATTTTCTTTATTCGTCTTACTGGCGGAATTGCCGTTCATGGGCGCGATAATACCACCATTCGTACTTTTTTTGAACTTTTTTGTAGACTGATTTCTAGAACAACCACCGATTTTCTTTAACCATACCGTAGAAAAATTATTAAGCTACGTAACTCAATGAAATAAAAAAAACAATTTTTTAACGGTTAAATCATCATTTTTTCTTAAGGTGGCGCTATTTCCCCACTCTCCCCTATACCGAATTCTTTTGATTCGTTAACTAACTCAAATTTGCTCTATAAGGTTTTTGTCTAATTGGCACTTCATTGTCGATAATGTTCATTGATACTAATTCCGTGCTCCCGTAATTAGACGCAAAGCCTTCCAATACTTATTGCAAAGTTGTACTTTACTCTTTCGCCTTCACACTGTAACCACATGATGCATTCAGCCAGTCTTAACATACTGATAACGTTATTGGTTTTCACCAATAACAATCTTCAATGCCTGTATTAACTAAACTAATTTATCCAGCTCCTAGGTTACAGTTTTCCTGCGAAATCACTTTTGAACGACCTGACTTTTCACCTAAAATCACATCTTTAAATGGAAAATCGTTCTCATCTACTCGGACGTATGCAATTTTCGAACTTTTCTGTAAACGTCCTACCGATCAATACTTCCGTATCTTGTACATCATCTGGAACTGCACAAAGCTCCGTTTCTAACGAAATCCTTTGTAAGTTTAGCGCGCACTATCGCTTTCGCACGTACTGCCAGATTTTGTAATCCTCTGAAACCAGTCAGTTCTTTTTCTATAGGAATCTCGCATAAATTACACTTTATCACTGACGACTTTGTCATCGTATTTACCGACGATCCGGTATTCATTTGTTTTGTAACATATAATCAATGGTAATATTCAATCTGTTCACGCAAGAACTTATCAATTAAATTCATAGAAGTATACGCAACTATCACAAAATTTCAATACCACCAATACATTGTCTTATAAAATGTTCAAGTTTTTTACACTTAAAACTAAATCAGTCCATGAACTAGAACAACGCAATCTCTAGTTGAATGCCCCTTTGTTTACACTTGAAACACGTTTTGTTTTTCTTTTTCAAAACAATACCCGCGACCTTGGGAGATAACTCTCCTATAATGTTTACACTTCGACTGTCTGATGCTTGTGATGGTTTCATGTTCCTTATCTGGCCTTGTTCTCGCAGACCTATTTTTGCTGAGTTGTTGATCCTTTGCAGTGAAAGAAGGTCACCGAATAATTCATCTATACCAGGGGTGGGCAAAAGCCGGCCCGCGGGCCGCATCCGGCCCCTTTGCTTACTTTATCCGGCCCGTTGAAAAATCCTGCGAACAATTTTTTAATCTCTTTTATGCGATTTTGTAGGTACGCGGTATAGTCCTCTAGCCCGTGAGACATTTTGAAAATTTCATTTTGGCCCGCGCTCAAAAGTATTTGCCCGCTACTGATCTATATTATCGTGATTCTTGATTAATAAGCCGGACACGTGTTCTTTATTATAAACACCAGATAACAACTGTTCTTTAATCACGTTGAATGGCGAATTCAATCATTCATACAACATATGCTTGTGAATTAACGTACGTACCCACGTTTTCATTTTCTCGTTGAATTATTTTACGAATTCGCTCCACCTTTGAAATTAATCCGAGCAGTCTCAACGCATATATGTTTGACCAACGATTCAATCTTTTTGTTGAATTTAATTGCTCTATCAACTATACACTTGCTTCTCCTGTGAATTCGTATTGCTATTACATCACTGCTGTTCACAACTAATATTTGCTGCATCTGTTGCATTTGTGTTAACTTCATTGATACATACATATATACTCGAAACATTTGTCACATGAATGCCTTCCCATCTTTGTTAATGACATCACACCGCTAGAGACGCCATCGTCGCTTTCCACTGGAATGTCTACCATGACACTTTTAGACACCATTACCGATTGTGCTAAACTACCAAGACTAAACCAACTTCTGCACCTTGTAGACAATTTTCCCTGAACTTGGTTATCTACGTTCAGAAATAGTTCACGCCTTTGAATCCAGTCATAATCCCGGTTTTAGTTTCGATATCCCACTTCTGAATTTGATAACAATTTTTCTTGCATTGATGACAAAAGTAAAATAATCAACACTTAATTAATATCATATTTAAAAGTTAAAAATTACACATAGGAATCACTAAACTAATCACCCAACGTGCCCGCACACACTTCTTTGGCTTCATGACCCTTCCCTTAGCGCTACATTTAAATTTATTACAAATTTATACTAGAAGATTCGTTATCATGCTAGTTGAACCTAAAAATGCTGTTTCAGGGTAGTTTTTAGGTGACAATTGAAATTATTTTGAATATTCTATAACTATATTCCATAGATAACAGTATGTTACAAGAATATTTGAATAAGTAAATGAATGATGTATTCTCTAAATTGTAATGGAATACAATTGTCCGGATGGAAAATTAAGATCATCCATAATGAAACAGGATAAACCACTTAAAAGTAAATTCTTATATTATGTTAAACAACAAATTTGTTGTGAATTCATGCAAGCCAAAAAATTCTTATTACGTTATAAGAATGTTTATAATCTTTTTGTACGTGACAAATGGTTTTGGTGCGTTTTGTAACACCAAATATTGTAAACCTTGTGTACTTATCAGTCAACCTCGTAAAACGCAATTACAACGCAGCAGATATTGTTTTTGCTATTATTCGTTTAATTATAATTTTTTTTAAATTCCGTAAAAGGAAAATGCTAAATCTAATGTAATTACGCTTTTAGTTGTAAACTATAATGCACAAAATATGGTTAATAATTATTATAGTATATAGCAGTATTGAAATTTCATCAACCAAAACTATATGTAGGTAATGATTACAAGAACGCCATAACAAAAAAACTATAAAAAAAGATAGAAAGCCGATTTATTTAAAAAACGGTTTTCGCTTATACATTCTAAAAAAACACTATAAGCACATTATAAATTATTTAATAATATTTAAAGCAAATACAAAGCTCTTATAAAAGTATGCAACAGTTGAATTAAATAATAACATTAATTGCACAAAAGAATATTTCAACATTCTATTCTAAATAACAGAAACATTAAAGTTTTATCAACTGGGAGCACTACAGCAAAAGTGCTTAATTATACACAGTTAAACTGTGATAAAGAAAATTGGTCAAGAACGACTTTTTTTTGAAGAAATCTTACATATAACACTGATCTTTACAACACTTTCATTATCAACTTAAAAAATTTACACCTTTGAAAAACTAACGCAGTTTTCACCTTTGGAGCAATACATTACAAAGGGGAAAAACTAGCATAGATACGTCATATAGCTAACAGTAATATAATTTATTTCTTATATGCATTAAAGATGGAATACGAAATTTTTTGGTGCTTTAAAAGCACAATCGAAAGTTCGTTTCTAAAATTTATTTACGTTCTTTTTAAATAAAAAAATAGGATACATCTAAATTATGTTTATTAACTTATAACTTACTTGTGATAATCTATAAAAGATAAAGCACATGCATTGTTAAAAGGAAATGGATGTAAAAACAAAAAAAAACAAACAATGAATAAAATTAATATGTAATATATACATAATTTATCGTAATGAAACAGGGCGTGCAATTAGTCATACTGGACGATGGAATTCAGAGTAAAACTGAGCATCGTAGTGCTATAAAGTAAGCCTGACGATAATTACTAATGTTCAGTCAATCTATTGTTCTTTCTTCTCTTCGGCCTTCTTCCCGATAGGTATTGCCGCTTTTACTCTACAACACAAATGTTACTTCGTAAAAAGAAAGTAAAGCTGACTTACTTCGACGTAATTTCGGCTACTTTAGACCTTACGAGATCCAAGTTGGCGTCAATTTGTGTCTTGTTGGTTTCGTATAATTTTGGGAGAGTGAAAAGGGCGACCCATGCTGGAACAAAATTCATTTAGAAACACCAAATACAAAAATTACAATTTCGTTACAATTTCTAACAGCTAAAATTATTATAATTTAATAGAAAGTTAAAACAATTTAATTGTTAATATATGATAAGCTAGTTTTAGCTATGCTTAACATTAATAGATTAGAAAAATAAAGTATCTATATTAACCGAATTGCCTAAAAAGTAGGTTAAAAGCTATTAGTCCGCCAAACAAAAAATCGTATAAAAGCAGAAACAGAGTAATTAGTAAATTAAAATATTTCAAGCAAAAAATAATTAACCCATTGAAAAGTTTTTAGACTACAAAGTATCACAAAAATGCGTAACGCCTAAGAGTTTGAAGTACAAAAGATTTAATGTCAAAAAAGCAAGTTATCTTTGGAACAAACCCTATGTGTCAAAAGCAAATATGGTCTATACACTACTGTGCAAATGTGTAAAAGAAAGCGGTACTTTAAAATAACATATTTTAACACAATAAATGTTAAAAATGATTAAGTAACACTTGTTTGTCTAATGATTTATGTATCCACTATTCTTGAGAATAGCTTCAATTCTCTTCATACAAGTTTTTTATTATATATAAAATCTAAGAAGCATTTTCCAATCTTCTGGTAACATTTCCCACAACTAAGGCAAGGCCGGAGTATATTGATCTGTTTGTAGTCTAAATAATCCAAACCAAGCTCAATAATATTGAATTCGATATTTTTTGACAGCCATTCTAACATATGAAGATCACTATGTTTTTGTCTTATTTAAATATTGTTTAACTATCTTAGCTGTGTGTTTGGGATCGTTATTTTGTTGTAAAATCCTTGTATTTTTCGACTGTTAAATTACCAACCCGTTTTATACACGCACCTTTGTATGTTTCAGTTTTTCTTCTTCGTGCACAGTAAACCGTACAATACGATTATATATACTCGTCTGTCTATAGTACTTGATGCCATTGATTTTTATACGGTGCTTTTGTGCAAATTTGAAGCTTTTGACTTGAACATCTTATTGAGTTTGAATAGACTATTGTACGTTTTAGCGAGATCACTGAAGAAAACGTTTATCACTTTAAAACAGTTTTTTTTAACGTCTAGAAAAATATTATCAGGTAGCACTTGTGACTTCCAGATGTTCTATTGATGCCAGAAAACAATAAACTATCTTTTATAACAAAGGTTTACTTAAAATTATTAATTTCCATTGACAAAAGATAAAATATATAATGAAATTACTGTTTAGTTATAAAGTAACTAAACTGTATGATTTAATATCTTTGAATAAATAATAAATATTATTCAGACTATTTGAAAGTCGCTTTCTTGTGCACAGTAAAGTATATTTCAAAGCATAACAATCAACCTACAATCAACCAAAATTTGATAACAAACCATAGACAGCAAGAGCATTTCTGTTCTGTAGTTACGATTACAATGATAAAAGAGTACAATTAAAATGTAATTAAAGTTATTAGATTATTAATGATGTATTTTGACGAACCATAAACATTAAACGTGTACTGCAATCGTTTTATGATACGTAAAAACACATTAAAACCATCGTATGATGAAACTACACGTCTTTTAAGGATTATACTTACCAATAATGACCAGGGTCATTCCATTAAACCAGGCTCCCAAATAGGTAAAACACCATAAAAGTACACCAAATTTAATTGAATCCACAAGATCTTCTACCAAAAATAATCTGCGGAGTTCAACTGCTGCCGCATTAACGTGCGCAACTGCAACTTCGACAACTTCTTTAACTTTTTCTTGGGGAAGTGATATATCGATTTCCAAGAACTCTCTAAAAAGTTTAAAGTAAAATGAAGTGTACTACATAAACGTTGTATACTCACTTGAAAGGATGTCCATCACCAGTTTTTTGAACGGCGTGTACTATATTCTTGTAAATACGGAAGGAAATTGTAGCAGTGAGTGCCAATAAAGATACGTACGCAACAACAGTTATAAGAGATAAATACGTTAAAGCTAGAAGAACCACTAAGACACCTACAAAAACGGGTCCAGATTTTTTTGGGTCACGCCAGTAGATTAAGCTTTCCACTGTAAACAAAAAAAAAGTTATACAATACGTTATCGGCTATTTCCACAGTAACTGGTCGACATTTCTATTATTAGTATAATTACTGATAAGATAATACAGACTACAATTATAAAAACTTACTAGTTAATCGAACGAAAAATATATGTTGTTTAAATCCAACTAGTCGCGAAAAATTTTTGCACAAAATGAATCATACGCACATTATGTTGAGGCAAATTCATACTCAATAATCACAAGGTTACACGGTGGCAGCAATTATACGAACCTAAACGTTTTTACTACACAATTTTACAATGCAATGAATTTTATGAATTTGGCATCTCTATCAAACGTTTCAAATATAACTTTAACAGTATTTTTAGATTTTTAATTATATTCTTTTTACAGATTTGAACCATTATTTCAAAGCAATTGAAGTGTGTGGTTTCTATTCGTTTTAAACATGGATTTTTACGGTACGTCGAAGTAAAAGAAGTGTTTAACGAAAAGATCAACGACCTTACATTAAGTGCATAACTTAAAGATACGTTATCGACGCAATAATTTAATCCTTTTTGCGCATTAAGAAAAATTTACCCAAAATTTAACCATATGTGCAGGCCTTACCGGGTCCACGTTCAGGTAGGGATTCCCATTTTTGTTTATTGTTGTATTGCTTGCGTACCATTTCTTTGTGCGACGAAGCGATAAATTAATTTTAAGAAAAAACTAAGTTTTACGTTATATTAAGGCACGTTACTTTGAACTACACTACGACTGTGGCAGCTGATAGAAAAACGAAAGAAGTTGCACAAGTAAATTTTATAACACAGGTTATCACGTAACCTTTACTGTCTTTCTTTAAATGGTAGCTTATTTATTGATAGAGAGTGATGTGAATGGTAAACGTTACATCGTCCACGAATTTAAACCTGTACCTCGAACTCGACAACTCAACACGAGGTTGTGTTTCGTTTGAGGACGTGGAGGTTTTGTTGTTCCGGTCCGCGACAAACGAATGAGGGTGCACCTTATAAATAAACGTGATTCAAAATTTTTCATTCGTATTCTTACTACGTTTTAATTTCAATATCCATTTGTCATTGCAGTCACTTTATAATAAAATGCTCTTTGTGTATTTATTTAATGTACTAATTAAAATATGGCAGATCTCGTTGCTAAAATCCAGTTATGCACTTCTTTGTAGGTATTCCTTTGCAATAAAATCAAAATCAAATTGATTTTATGTTAAAAGAGGGAAATAAAAACGATAATTTATTGACACATGTTCGAACAACGTGCTGTATCCTTTCTTCAATACCTTCTAACTGCACTTTATGCAATTATCCACCCGAGCATACACATTTTTCAATTAGATTTATGTGGGTAAGTTTTATTTGGCATCGATGCATTGGAGTATAGTTTTTTTTTAGTTTATTCCACAATTTTAAAAATCTAAAAGCATGGTGGCGTAACTAGATTACACGTTTAAAGTAAATTAAGAAATTATTTTTACTGTATACTACGTACAAAATAATTACTGAGTTTCGAATCAACATTAGTTTTGTTTTTTTTAATTTAAAATTTGACTAGCGCTCCTGAGTACATTATAAATTTATGCAAAGCCTACCTGTTCAACCTTTTAGAAGAATGCAAAAGTTCATAATTCTTTTTAATTGCTTCTCTGTCACTATAATTAAAAAAAATCTGATTTTTGTAATTGTCTCAGCAAAAACTACTTTAATAACAATAATCTAAATTTAAAAGAAAAATCAAAGACCACAAAATTATAAACGCTCCGAACTCAAAAATGTACAAAAAAGTTCTTAATTTTGCTGTCAAATTCGTCACAATAAATGACGTGTACTTGAGGATAATTAAATTTTTAATTCAATGCAACACTAATAATTGATTCGGGTCTAGTCAAGTACAATTTTTATGACAAATTGAAAACTCGGCTAGACATCACCTTTCTAAAAACATCTATATTAATCATCGATTAATAATCCATAGTAATTAGGATTAAAAATAACGTAATTTGTACTAGTAATTTCTATAAAAGCGTTTACCATTTTCTTTACGAAAACCAAACAAACATGAAGTTATTTAGTAACAATAAATTACCCGTTCAATACTTTCTATCGTTTGTATTACAATCAAACTCCCCTTCTACCCTTCAATGCTAGTATAATAATAGTATAATTTCATGACACCAAATCATGACGTTCCATGCAGAGAACTAACGTATTTGGACCATTGTCAAGAAGCATGAATTGATTTTCTTAAATGGATGAAAAAATATAGCTGCATAGCCAAAAAACTAGTTCAATGAACCACGTGCAAAAATTCAAGTACAACTATTTTTATCTATCAGCTAATATTGCCGAATTGGAGAAATGTATTTATTTATACATTACAAACACCTTATTGTGCATATAAGGTTTATATATTAGTAATAGGATGAAGCAAACAACTTTTTACATACTTCTTTAGTCCAAGAACAAGGATTTAAGCACTTTACGTAATGTAAAATACTAAAAGAAAATTAAAACACGCCGCTACCACCACTTTGAGTTAACTAAATTTAAACATGAACGTAACCACCTACACAAGCAAGGCAACTTACACTGTTCCCTTCGAACTTTGAAGATATTCATCATGAATAGGCAGTGTACCGTAGGTTATAATGGTGTAAATGGAATGGCGTCGATGTTGTCCAGGGCAAATCGTTGGCAAAACGCCCGATCACCAAAGCTAAATTTATGCGAACACTTTATTTCACAACAATTTTATACATTAGTATAATAAGAGCACTGTTCGAAAAAAATTCTATACGAAAACGCGTTTTGACTGCGGTGCGGGTACGTACACCCCTAAACAACCGTTATTCACCACGGGGTTTCACCCGCATGCGCCAGGAATTATCAAATCAATAGACTATACGTAGTGAACCTATTCAATGATAAAATTAAACAAAAGTTGTAGCAACAACACTAAAAAAATTAAAAAATCAAATAGCGACTGACGAGCGTTGCGGAAAAATCTTCATCGCCTTGACATCGGTGGTTTCAATAATCAATAAAGATTTTCTTAACTCGATGAATGAGTCAATTCAACAAAGGCCATCAACTAATTAAGTTTTTCGCTGACATTAACACAAACTTCCTAAAAACATCTTTTGAATAAATTAGTTAGAATGAAATTATCATTAATAAATTGGCAAGAAACGAACATTTTACAAAATCCAATACTTTAAAGTACAGTGCAAAAAATCAAGGAAGAAACAATGTCATACGGCAAAACAAAGTTGTTTTTAGAAGAAAAAAATTATTGATGCTGAAACTGCCTACCACAGATACAGATAAATTTTTTGCCCCATTTCATATTTTATCAGTAACTCAAATTAGTTGCGTGCTAAGGATTACATAGACTTCGGATGTTCAATTTATGTAAGCGTACGTTTGTTTATTTCCTTTTTTCCTTTAGCAGTTAAACAATTATTAAATCAAATAGAAATTTAATAGAAAACTAACTGGTAAATTTAATTGTCTTATAAGCCAAGCAAAAATGTATATGCGCGCATTCCTTGGCACTACAGAATACATTTAAGTTGATTTAATTATAATCGTATTTTCACAATAATTAACAATAGAGGACTTCAGTTTGTATTTATATTCCGTGTCCACAGATAGTTACACAGATGATAAACTTTTGTATTCTTGATTTTATGCAAAAAATCTATTTCGAAAAGTTTTGCTTCTCGAACCTCAAGCTACAGTTAAGTTTGAGTTTGAAGCTACATGATTTCTAAAATATTAGAAATTGAATGCAAGTGTTCAATATAACTTTGTTTACTCTTTATCGTCACATGAAGTATGTGTACGAATTCTAAACACTTTATAAGAAAATCAAGGTGGGTTTTTTAAAGCTCAATTAACATGTACTTCTCCGCATTTTGAAAAAACATGTTGTACCAATTTTAAGATTATACTATCGCTTAAAAAAAATGAAAGCACGAGGTTTAAAAAACGTATCCTTAGAGCATGGTGTCATTTACTTAATGATTTTTTAGACAAAATTGATCGTGTCAGATTAGTTCTCAAAGACATTTAATTGTTAAAATCACTTGTGAATTATAATATGTTCTCTCTCTACGATATTGGGATCTATTACTGTAAGAAATGGACCAAACATCGACATCGCGTGTTAATTACTGTCCTAGCAGATCAAAAAGTATAAAGGTTAACAGCATTAAAAAGCTTAAAAAAACCGTCGATGCATCCGTGAATAAAGAATAATTTAATTTCTTTATTCTACATTCTACATTTCCAGTTTTTGGTTTGCAAAGAGTAAACTGTGTGCTACAAACACCAAATCTGTTTGCTTCATGAACATACATACATTCTAAAGTTTCCCCCAATTAACAACATACTATTTTAATAGTGATATTTTTGAACAAATCAAGGAATTTTCTGTACGTATAATAGAATAATTACCATAAACAAAAATATAATAAAATATTGGAGTTATTATGTAATTAGATTGAACTCAAAATGCCTTTCACACCGTAACAAGAATGAATCATAGCTACATTATTTCCCATATATCACCGGATATCTTATGGAGATCCAACTTAAGTCAAAAAAAAAAACTTCGGACGTTCATAAACGTTAGCTGGACGCCCATAAGATGTTTGCTGAAAGACATCCTAAGGATGCCAATATTTAGGTATTCTTTTTTTTATATATAACAGTTATTATGCAAATGATTTCAAATCAATTAATGGTTCATTTTATTTAAAAAAAATAAAATAATAAAATAGTCGTTAAGATGGTAAAACAAATATATTATTTAAATTCGATTAATTATACCCATCATTCAAACACCTACAAATTATTTTGATTTGCAACTCGTACACAGTATAATTACGAGCCAGTAAGAACAACTAATAACAATAAAGCAATTTGTTTCTGAATTCGTATATTCAAACTCTAGCACTCCTTTAACACTTTCCTACTTGATGGCGTTACAAAGTTTATCATTGTGTCATTGTAAACTAGTGATGGCAAAATCGGGTCGTACTAGGTCATTCCCAAAAATAATTCGCTCATATGAACATATGTATATTGATTTGTATTTTCGAGAGCGGATCTTTATAAACAGGTCGGTGTAGATTTATACATTTGCAGCCATTCAGTTTGATTTATGATTTACCTACTTGTTTTTATAATTTTAAAATTTGTATATGTAATTATAATAATAATAGTTCCTAAATAAACACCGAGTCAAATAAAATTTTTTAACGACGCCAAAGTCAAGATTAAAACATCAAAAGTAAGTGAACAATTGAACAGGCTTGCAACGTTCAAACGTTCACTTCAACTTCAGGTCATAGAACGATGGGGTCACATTTAGATGATCAGATCAATATCAAGTCTTCCGAAAGATTCGATCATACTAATCGAATGAATCCTGACCGACACAACACTATTGTAAACATATACGTTTCGTTGTTTACTGTTTTATTTCTACAGTATTTTATTTTATGAAAAACTTTTATAAACTTCATTAACTATTTTGAAACTGTTTATTTGCATCCATCGCCAAAGGAATATAAAGCCGCATATGCAGATACATAGAAGAACATTTTAAACTGAGGAACTTGTTAATAGGTAAATAATATCTCTTTAATTTATAAAATTTAAAATTAATTTAAAGTAAAATCTGACTTCAAAAACAAATATTGCATCTTACAGTACAGTCGTATAACGTGTGTCACTGAACCCGTAAAAACATCATATTGTGAACATCCTGTGGACGTCCAACTTTTTGTCATTTCGACGCTTCATGAAAGAAAAGAGTACTTGGTGCATAAAAACTGTAAAAATACAAAAAGTTTTACATTTAATCACAAATTCAGGTTATTGTTATATTTCTAATATTTGTTAAATAAAAACATGAAACTGAAAGTTTGATAATTAATTGGAGAAAGACAGATTAGAAGCAGTCTCAAAAATGTCAAAAACAATAAACATCAGGCGAAGAAAAAAACTAAAAACGAATTCATAAAAGAAAATATAATTTATTATGATCTGGCAAAAGTCCGTATAAGTCTATAACGGTATACGGATCAATTATAAGAATGAAGAAAATAATCAAAAACATTTAAAGATCAGCTGGAATAGCACGTGATAGAAAAAACTACAGTCATTCGTTGGTTACTAAAAGGTTTACTATACACCTACCAATTATTTTCGAACAACGGCGTATTTAAAGGGTGGAGAAAGGCTTTAGCTAAAACAGTGTTGGAGACTTTATCAAGTTCAGACTTGGATTTAAATAAAGTTAGAGGTCAAGGGTACGATGGTGCATCAGCCGTGCGAAGACAATTTAGAAGGGTAGCAGCTTGTGTTAAAGAGAAACTACCGTTGGTTGTGTACGCGTATTGTTCTTCTCATCATGTGTGCTTACTAGATGCAAGTAAAATACCGTCCATAAAAAAACTGTAAACTATTAGTGAAATCGGTGATTCTTTCACATGTCAGCTAAAAGAACTAAAATACTCAAATCAGTCATCGAATCGAGAGACACGACTCAGTGCTTTTATTTAAAGAAATACTGCATCCGGTTAATCTTGCTCTACTGAGGATTAAGAAAAAATAGAGATTCCTCACTAAAAACACATGTTTTAAATAATTCCATAAATCAAGATCAATTTATTGTCAATCTTTTTGTTTTGAGCATCATGCTTTCCGTGACACACAACTTGCCTGAAATTCTACAAAAAAAGCATTGACCTTTAGCCATGGAAAGTGTGCATTGAATGCTGAGGCTAACTTCAAAACACTGTATGTCCAAATAAGAGAATTCGCTGCCAAAAATTATATTAAAAAAGAAGTCCCTAAAGCTCAACTCTCAACTCAACTCAGAAGAAGAGTACTATCGGCGAGCAGTATATGTGCCTTACCGCGACAATCTTTGCGATGCATTGAATGAACGTTTCCAACTCACAAAGTATTAATCTCATCATTACAATGTGTTCTTCCGCAGTTTTGCTTAAAAAGTTAGTTTTCTTCAATGAACTCAGCCTATAACTTTTATGCAGATGATTTTTCAAAAAAATTGTGCACAGCCATATCTCATCCTGTAGAAAAATATGTAGAATAAAGCAGAAGTTATAAACATGTCCAAAGCAGCTATCTGTTCTCTGGAAAGATGTGACAAGGACTTATTTCCCTTATACTCTTTTACAATTGTTAGCTGTTCTGTCAGTTTCTGTTGCAACCGTTGAGAGTAGTTTTTCCAGCTTAAAAAGATTAAAGACATATCTGAGAAATAAAACATTGCCAAAGTCTACTGCCAAGTGTGCGAGAGAGATAAAAGACATGAAAAAGTATTTCCAAGTTATTTCAAAAACCCTTCCGTTTAAATATAGTTTTAAAATGGTATTATAATAAGAACGTGATTGTTAAGAGAGGATGTTTCTTATTTTTCAAAAAAAAATTTTTTTTACAATTTTTTGTTTTCAAAAATTTGGAAAAAAAAATTTTTTTTACAATTGAAGGTATACATTTTATTCTACACATTTTGTCGATTAAAAACACATTTTTAAATTTTAGTATATGCCTACCAGTACCAATCAAAAATCAATTTTAATTTCTATTTTTCATCTAGCCGCTTTCGCAACTTGACACCACCTGCAATATGAGACAACAAAAACAAAACGAAAAATTGACAAAGTTTACCACTACTAATATATGCATTTCCACGTGTTTGCATTGGTTGAATTTCAAGTGTAATAATCAGTCATATTTTATTAATGTTTTATTTACAAGTAAAGTATACAATTATTATAAAAATATTTGTTAGCTCCAACAAAATTTTAGTTTTCCCTTATGTTCATATTACGGCATAGACGCGGATCAATTATTTCCGGCAGCAATTTTTATAAAAACTGATGAACTGTGGCTTCATTTTACAATTCCAAAAATTGTCATCTTTATAAATTCTTTCAATTAAGATATCTTTTTTGATCCACACAACAAAATCACAAAAATCTTTTTCAGTTATATGCAATTGCCTCTGAATCTGATAATAATCATTGTGATTGGTTTTAAGTTTAAAATCATTGTTCAAACAAAATTGTTTCAAATTTGTTATTGCTTCTTGAATGTTAAAATTCTCAGCAGTTTTCGGGCACTTTATTTCCACTATACCATTGTTTGAGGTAAAGATTCCATCAGGACAAGCTGCAAGAAAGTCAAATTCTAAATCGATAAATAAACCGCATGGAATAACTTTTTCTCCTGACTTTTGCTCGTATGTTTTTATCGCCGAATATTCCGACTGCAATACAGCTAACAAAATTTTTTTTTACTCAAACTAAATTAACAAAAAAAATAATTTTTATTACTGTATTATTAATATAAAACAATTATTGTATATCTTTACACGGCCTCGATCGTCTAAATTGTAGATTTGACTTTTTCTTCACTTTTGAATCACAAAAGTTTTGTAATGATTCCATCATGATGTTGATTTTAAGACGATGATTCTTAGCTTGAGTTTTATTTAAATTTATTTGGGGAAAATTCTTTCTACATTATCACTGGAGTGTGGAAGACATTCAAACCAAAGAAGTAAGGTTTAGAAATTTTGCTTCAGCTAAACTGCAAAGCGTACTTCATTTTTTCAGGAAAATAATTTCATTGTAATAAATTCAAAAATTTTCCCACTCGGAAAAAAAAGCACAATATAACTTACACAGCGAAGAAGATTCTGCCAGAAACGAAAATACAAATCGGTTTTTTTTCAAATCGTTGCGTTGGTATGATAATGTTTCGTTTGAATCTTGATGAATGAATTTATCTTTGTTTTGTTGTTGCAAGTTTGAAGGTATATTGTGTTTCGTGAAACATAATAAAGATAATAAGTAGTAATGACGTAATGCACGCATGTATAAGTACTCATTACATATATAACACATTATAAACGACAATTTTTGATATTTGTTTATTTATAAAATCGTGAGATTTAATACCTTTATCATGAGAACGTGTGATTTAAGAGAAAATCCTGAGGTCGACATTATAATCTGTGATTACGGTGCGGTCTTGCTTGCGCACCCGCCGCTTGCAGCAAACGCAGACTGCGTCCTGCGTCGCAACGCGGCACTTATCAAAGAGACATATTCAAATCAAAATGCTGTTCGCAAATATTATTCAATTTGCAATACAAAGTATGGATTGTATTCTAGAAATAATTATCTATTACTTGTATACCTTCGATTTTAAATATCTCTTTAAAAAACCTACTTATCAAAAAAAAAATATCGATTTTCATTACAAAATCAAATTTTGAAAAATATCCTCTCTGATCTCTAAAGCAACAAATATAAAACAGTTTTTAAAACTTCATAAAAATGAATAGTTTATTATTAATCTTGGAAAAACTTTTGGGCTGTTTCAAACGCCATCTACTGTTTCAGAAACACACTAATCAGCTCTAGACTTTGGCCTTAAATGGTCTGGCTTTATTATCCAGTCACAGAGACATGTAAGTGATCAAGAGGTTCTTAATAAGTTTGTTAGCGTGACAAGAAATCTTGATTTTGTTCTATAAAGATCTGTTTATCTATATAAACAACAGCTTGCAATTAATTTATTTAATGTTGAGTGACTTCTGTAAAAATATTTTTTCATTACAGTGTAGAATGTTTATTTCTCTGATGGTTAAAAACAGTCAAAAAGTTTTCTTTTTTTCAGATCATTTTTTTTCCAGATAATATCGCCCCACCTCATGCCGGATTGGCCCCCTCCGAAATAAAAAAGTATATACGCCAATGTTTCCCAAGAGAAAGAATCAAAACAAAAAAAATAACAATAAATGATATAGCGAAAGATTAAATGCTAATTATAATCAACAGCGCAAATTCAAAACATCAATTTAAAATAACCAAGAGAACAATAAACAATTTGCTAATACACATAAATTATGCACTAATCAATAATGCAAAATGTGTACTCGTAAATAAATTGAACCACAAATACGTGGTACATAAACATAAAAATACAACAAAGTAGAATACGTATACATATTTGATTATTATCTATTGTTTGTCATACGTTAAAATTTATTTTCTTATCAAAATCATAATTATTTAAAAAATATCTTGTGATCAAAGCCATTCGTAGACGATCAAAGTTCATCACGTCGTTACAGTTATTCAATAACGGCGTACATATAACTATATAGCTACAAAACTATTCACACATTAGCATCTCGCTGTAATTTCTGCAATCGAAGAAAAACATACAGTTTAGCAAATTTAAACGTTTTTATTGTTCGAGCAGCAGACAAAAAACCAGTAGATTATTTAGATAAACAAAAATAAAAGTTTCTCTTCGCGAAAACTAAAAAATTAAATCAAATAATGACGACTACAGTAGAACAAAAAAGGTCAAATAATAATTTAAAAAAATTGGAGTCAAAAAAATTTACAAGAACACTTATTAAATTGCTTGCTTACGCCAAATTTAATGTCCTTTTCAGAATAACAGTTACAATAAAGTAACCATTCATAAAGAATATCAATTTCTTTAGAAACATGTTTACGTCAAAATCGAAATTCCTGAGAATGGCGCAATCAAAATCAATATTATCAAAATTATGCTTAAAAAAATCGAACAAAGTAGAACCTTGTCTAATATGCGGCATTGTTATTCAAAAATCTCATACCGAACCATTCTAGGTAGTTTTAATTGTGAATAGCTTTTACGTATCCGTTAGCAATTATATATAATAACTTCCGACTTCGAAAAACTCAGCTCTTTTTGAATGCTTTTTATATATCTCTGTTATCTGTGTCGAGAATTTTCTACATCCTTCGGTAAACGTTGACAATAACTTCGAGAGCATTTCAAAGTTAAGAAGACTGTCGGTTTAAATAAATAAGGGATTAACGTGTGTCATACGATATATAAAGTGCCCGTACCAGTGAAAAATAAATACAAAGGCGTATAAGCGTTTTTAATGTAAACAAATACCGGCTTAGATAAACAGAAGTTATCCGCGGACATTATTTTTCGAGTAATATGTAAAGTAGTGTAAGTGTCTTTCTTAAACATCGTTAGATTTAATTAGTTACGTGTAGTTCTAATCGTGTAAGTATTTGTTTATAAATAAATTAGCTTTAGAAATCGTTACAATATATATCTAGTGATTTTCTCATAGTAACAGTGTTCCTACTTGCTACAAACTATATACCAGTCTGCTACTTAGTAACTCATCAGTAATGAGCTAGTAAATTTTAAAATACATTTTTAAGTTCTTACATTCCTTGTCCACATTTCGACCAAAACTTGTCATTTAATATAAACTTAATTTATTTTTTTTTTAAATATCTTAAAAGTCGAGCTTTTGAACTAAACTATGTATGTAAAACTACTAATGGATTGCAACGTATTTTCTAAATTGTAGTTAATGCTAAGTAACACATTCAATGCTAACACCTAATTACGGTAGAAATAAATGTGAACATTTGTTTCTACTGCAATTAAGCGTTAGTTTGCACTAAATATGGATTACAAAATACAGTGCAATCGATCGTTAAATGCTATTGAGTGATTAAAAATTTGTGTAGACCTACTTTTGTTTAACATTTGTATAAATATCCAGTGGCGTAGTTGACTTTAAAAAAAATATCTGTTTCGAAAATACAATACAAATATATTAAATTTACAAAAGTATACGCTAAAGCAAAAATACGTGCCAAATTGTACATCAGTAGTTTGCATGTTTTTTGAGAAACAGCTGAAAGCCAATTTTTTCTTAAACTTCCTGTAAATCGAAAATAAAAATTTCTGACATATGTTGTACAAAACTTTTTAGCTTAATAATTTATTCTATAGATTAGCAAAAATAGTCAATAAAACAATACTTAAAAAAAATTGCTAAGCATCAGCGCGCGTTAAAATTGTATTAATTTTATAGCAAAAAAGTTTTATTTAAGAACTATTTATAAGGACATTCTTGAAACTTCAATGACACTGGATTCCGATGAAATAATGATTTTGGCAGTTTTCCAGCACGAGAGCGCCCAGAAATATTTTATAGAAACTCAAAGTTATCATTTTTATTCGTACTATTAGTTAATATATAACAATAAGTGTATGATGCCGGAAAAGAACGTAAATAAAAATGCCAAAGTAAATAAGTATGAACTATGTATGGATTAACTTGTTTTTTCTTCTGTTTATTTAAAATTTAAAGGCAACCACTTATTTTAAAACTATTGTTATAATGGAAAAAAATCAACCAATTCAAGTTTTCGGAAGTTTCTGTCTTTCATAGTTACCCAAAAACTTATTTTATAAACATAATTTAATTCACAGTACCATGGTATACACAATAAATAATTTACCCTCAATGTCTTTTACGTTGTGGTTTTATCCCGCAGTTTTATTCAAAACTATTTTGAAATACGCGGGTATAAATCAACTTACAACGTTTACCGCCGGTACAGCTTATTTACAGTTACAATAAATAATGTTTTTGTGCTGCCAACATTGCAAACGTCAATATTCGTTCGTTAGTGTAGTTACGTAATGAACGAAAAAAGCTCTAGGGTGGCAAAATGAAAACTAGGAATCCACATAAAAGTAAGTGTTCAAAGTCAATTAATATATTAGAATGAGTATGCGACAGGTGGAAAAATAATTTTAAAAATCTTAAAATTCAGTTAAAATTGAAGAAAAACGATGTTAAAGTTAATGTCAAATCTGACAGATTTAGTAATAAATGTAGTACCAACATATTATATTTCTGTTGTTTTTTTTTATTTTATGTACATTACTCTCGTCGAAAGAATCATAGCATAACTCACTCACATGCAACGCTCGGCCGTGCGGCCTCGCGTCGCATTAACGTTCGTTATGCTATTTCTTACTTTCGACTCCTGTTACGTAAACTACTATTTAAGCCATGTTATATAGTACCTGAATCAATGCTGTATGGGAAAATTTCATTTATTGATCTTAAACATGAATTAGACTGCTACGTCAAAAAAAAGCTTTTTTAACCAATACAATGAATGAAGAAACAATTTCACAGTTTGAAGACTTTAAATTCATATTAGCCTTGTGAGGTTATAATAAAAACCAATAGACCTATCCAGTATGCCGGCAGTTCGCTGTCAATGCATCCTACAGAAACCATTTGATTTTTTCAAAACTAAATTTTAGTAATAAAGTGATTCACTAAATTATCTGATCTTCTTTGTCATACAATTATATTTGACAGTGAACTGTATGACATAACTGACAGTACGCTAGAACTGTAGAACAAAAGTTTTGAAGGAAAAAAGAAACTGACATTGTGAGGCAATTTGACAGCAATCTGAACAAGTCTATAGTCGTAAGATTTACGTAAATTTATTCTAATGATCAATCTGTTTCACAACCAAATTTATCAAACGACTTCTAGCGTAATGTGTTATCAAACCACCTTTATAGATTAGGTTGAACAGAAAGTTTTTTTTCCGTACTGCACAACATAAAACTTAAAAAAAATAGTAGAAGCAAAACAGTAGTTCGGTAGATATTGTAATGTAAAGATGATTCAGCGCATTTACAGTAATTTTAGAATCTGATTATCGGTATTTCTTTAAACGGATGTATCGCCAATACTGTGCTTCTGTCGCTGGGAAGCTTAATGCAACATATTATTTGCCTGAATTATGAACTTTTACCAGTGGAAAGCATGTCATCTCTAGTCATTTTGAAAGACAGCACATGGTTGTAACGATGACATATTTATTGAGTCAGAATTTTATATTTTTAAGATATTTTGCAACAGTTTGTTTTCGTTTAAATATACAAAGAATTATATTTTAAGTCCTTTTTGATCCTACCTAAATTTATAAAGGGAGTATTTCATATTAATCATTTTAATTGAAATAATCAATATAAAGAGGAAATCGCTTGATTAAAATCGTAGTTTAAATTACGACATAAATTTGTCAAACCCTGGCAACCAATCATTTCTATTTTTAAATAAACAAGTTATCAGCAATTTAATTTTCATTTTACTGCTATGATCTTGGCGATTTACAAAATACTAAATCAACTGATACATTTGTAATCAAATAGTTTAATCATATTCTTTTTAATTTATTTTCTATTACATTATAAATAAGAGTCGCTTACAGTTAAAAAAAGATACACCGGCATTAACGTATTTTGCGCATGTAGTGTTTACGCGTGCAGGAAACAATTTTGCAAGGTAATTCTGAAGTTGATAATTAATTTTCCGTGTATTTTAAACAAACCCGTAGAAAGGAAACCACTACCACAATCGCAGCTAATTGTACATGATAATTTTTACTAAAATAAAATTGTTTAAAATATCATGGACAAACAATTATTTTTCAAATTTTAAAGTCTATAATTGCATAGACCGTGACCTTGCCAAAGTAGGTAGGTATAGTAATCACAGCCTATTATTAGTAATAAGTAGCTGCTACAAGAACTACATACAGAAAAAAGCTTACCTTTGGGATTTAGCCTTTCAGGATTAAACCAGGCGTCTGAAAAGGAAGTTTGAGTTAGTAGAGTTAGCGAGTGTTAAGTTAAGAGTTAAAGAAAAAGAGAGAAAGAGCACAAAATTGTACCCAAATAACTATTTGACCTCGTAAATTAAAAATGTACTACGTCAACTACGTGACAAAATGAAGCATTTGATCTTTGTACTTAGTGGTCTCCAGGTGCACTCAAAAATTTAAAACTAAACGCGAGTGCGTATACTAGTTAATATTAATATTTTTATGAAACGCAGTATATATGTAAGATAAAAAATTACATCGATATATGAAGGTACTAAGTGCAATTCTATAATTGTATACACAGATAAGAGATAATTCTTCATAAAAATACCAAATAAGACCACCTTGTACACGAGTGTTTGGCGATGTTCAAAACAATAATAAGACGCATTAACAGCAACAGGTATTTAATTGCAATTACCTACTACAATTTAAGATTTTACTTTTATAGATATTTTTTAGAACCTATTTAAAATACGTACATTAAATCAATCATAGATAAGACATAGTTCACATTCCGACACCCAAAGTAAAAGAATGTTAGAAAATACCTACTAGGATCAAACATAATGCACAGAAGAGATCTTTCTTTGTATTTATCAACATTGGATACACTTTTCACTTTATTAAACTCGTTAGCGACTCCATTAATAACATCGTCTACAACCGCGTTTGCCATACTTTTAATTTGATCCTCCATTGTTTAACTAGTCGAAGATACTAAATAATGACACTTGTAATTAGTGTTACACAATGTGACGTACACCTCTATACACACATATATGCGCGGAACTCGCGGTACTGGGCAGGCGTTCTCCGTATCGACCGTTGTTAAGCGCCGATTTTCTAAGGGGCCTAAGGATCGGCCCTCTTGTACTTAGGACTATGGACCTTTTCGATAATGATATCATCGATATCGTACATAATCATTTATTTTGTGTATTAATGGAAATTTAATACACCGGAATTAATTTGTTCTTGCTCAAACAAAGCAAGAATATTATTGTTTACATACAAACATTATATACAGGGCGTTCTGTTAATTGAGTACATCATAGTTTCTTTCTCCAATATTAGTACGTTATACCGAAGTACATACACCAAGAAAAAATGCAATAAGATAAAGAAGTAAAACAAAAGGAATACTGTTGTTAATACAACAATGTAGACACACTACAACTGCCTTAAATTCAAAAACTATTTTTTGTAGAGACATTGACACATATCTACACTTAACATGGTTGGTGGTTGTTTTATGTCTTGCGGTTTGGTTATTATGAAATACAGAGTAATTAACGAAGAATAAAAATTAAATTAATAATGTACTTACAGGAACCATAACTAAGAAAAAACAAAATGCTAAATAATAGATCGATAATTAAAACTACGGCAATTAAAATAAAAAAGATTTCAAAGACATAAGATATAAGAATTTAAAAATAAACCTGTTTAATCATGAAAAAATAATAAGAAAATTAAGATGTAACTGGGAAACGATAAAAATAATTAAAAACTGATTCAACAAACAATATTAAAAACAACCAAAAAAGTATACAGAACGAGATAAAAACACACAAATGGAAATGTTAAGTTTTTAATTTTTTAAAATACAAGGTAAAAGATACAGATTCTATTGAATGCAAAAACCAACAAATATGTTAGGAAAACTACACCATGGAATAACCAGATGTAAAAAGAGTATCAAGGAATATTAAAAAAAACTAGATTATATAAAGACTTGCAAACAAAAAATTCAACAACAGAAGAGTTACAAAAAATTATTAAGAATAAAAAACGATAGGCTCTATGACATAATAAGAAATAAGTAAATGAAAAGCATTAGAGAAACAAGTATATAAGTATTTCAAGATTTGTGCAAAAAAAAGAGCAAATACCAAAAGACTGTCAGTAAGCAACTCGC
Organism: Aquatica leii; assembly: GCA_035610365.1. Classification (NCBI taxonomy): domain Eukaryota; kingdom Metazoa; phylum Arthropoda; class Insecta; order Coleoptera; family Lampyridae; genus Aquatica; species Aquatica leii. The sequence goes on along the minus strand of CM069432.1, from coordinate 207,262,271 downwards.
GCACACAACCTTACAATCCAATAATGTAAGTTTGACATTAATCAAAAATTGCAAAAAAAACTTGATAATAAAAAAAGTTTTCTAGAAATAATAGCTTAGAAGTTTTGAAATTATAAAGAAGTTTTCTTTGGGTATCAACACACAACTAATTTCTTTTTGCTACCATATTTTTACAATGGAAAAAAATCAAACCAATGAGCAATTAACAAAAAGTGTTGATTCAGTTTCACAAATATTCGAAACTGTGAAAAATTTCTATAGCAAAAATTAAAAAACTTGAATATTTCGCCAAGTATGTACGCATATTTATTAGCATTGTTGTTATTAAACGAAGTTGAAATGTATTTTCATAAAAAAAAACAGTTCCACCACTGCAGATGTGCCAGATTATATTGGCAAAATGCCAACAGAACGTATCGATTAGTTGTTTCAAAAATCTTTACTTTGAGTTTGTAGTATGTCATCGATTAATCATACAATTGCTGAAATGTAATTGCGTCACAACATAGTTAATGATCGCAATAAACACAATTTAGTTTTAATTTATAAGTATTTATAAAACTCAAGTGTCTACATTTTCGAATAATGCCGGGAAAAATAGAAATGTAACTTGTACGATTACAATGTTGCGTTAGTTATCAAAATGTAGGTTAAAAGATCACCACGCCAATTTTACAAACGCCAAATAAATATAAAGAAAAAACTACTAACAATTTTGTACCGACTTATGTAGATACTAAAACTCACACTTAAGTAAAAAAAATTAAATTGTTATCAACTTTATTATAGAATGAATATTGAAAATAGAAAAGTTAATGGTGATTGTGTAAAAACCAATTTTGATATGATTTGCTGTGTTTCAGTTTTCTCGGTAAAAAATGTTATAGTTCTTACAATTCGAACGCAAAATGATACAAATTTTGTTGAATATGATTTAGCAACAAGCTTAAATTTACTCATACTTGTAACAAGTGGATGTTTCGTTTTAAGTTATGAAAAAAACCACATGTCAAGTATACATTGATTAAAAACGTCCACATCATTTCGAATTTCGAAGAATTATTATTGGTCTCAATAAATTTAAACATACATTTTGCAAAAAAATATTAATAGTTCTGAAATGCCGAGAAAAGCACACGATAACAACACTATCGCATGGGTACTAAAAATTATTGTTTGAAATAGGTGGCACCGCATTCGTGGATAAAATTAGAAAATGTGTTACGGATTACATTCGATGTAATCCAAATGACATAGACTAAGAGTTATATTATAGAAAAATATTAGTTTCATACCTAAGAAACAGAAAAGGTAAGATCAAATAATAGTTCTCCTAGACATACTTATTGAACAAGATGGTAGTATAAGAAAAAACTGTAGCACAAACTCTAAGTAAAGAATAAAATAATCAAACTTTATTAACCTTCAAAAACTTATTTTCACTAAAACGTTAGGTAGGTAGAGAAACTGCAATTAGTAATTCCATGGTTTCTGGTAGTTTGACAAAAATAAACATCAAAAAGATATCAACTATCACTGAAATACCGACTTATAGTCAGTTTTCCCAGAAGAATTACAAAAAAGCTAAGAAACTCCAAGACTAAGCAAGTTATTGTAGTAGAGCATATAGATTTCTAAAAACCATGTAGTTTATATTTTCTTAAAACCATGAAAAAACACATCCAATTAATCAACTAAAAGTAGATATTCGGTCAAGAATAGATACACAGAATAAAAAAAAACAAAAGCTGCATCTTTGGCAATCTTTTTAGGTTAGAAATCAGAGCCAAATTTGAATGAATTCGCTAAAAGATTACCATAACTTAAAAATTCATATTGATATATAGTTTATTTGGTTATTTCTGTTTTTGCTGCGCATTTACAAATGTTTTCTTGAAATATGATTTGACGTTTACCACAAGGATAAAGCCAGTTTTATGATACGTAAAAAATTGGGAAGTACGAGCAGTAGATTTTTTAAGAGATACTTAGCAGATTAGAACGCTGTTATGCATTTTGACTCCAAGTTTGAAGTTGAAGTTTGAAAAGGGTTAAGAATTTTCGGTAGAGTGCAAAAGTTGATTAATTCTGATGGACAATTAAGACATCAAAAATTTGTAGTATCTACTTTATTTTTATTTACAGCGTAAAACAAAAGTTTGCATACCCAAACAGACAAATAAACTTTGCTGGCCGTTTTCTATATTTTTGCACTTGAAGCTGAATATGCCGCAGTGAGCTCAGAATTTTGGCGAAGTAAGAAGTAATACACAAACTTGCGCAAAGAAGTTGTTTGAACAACTAGATATCTTTGTGTATCCTCATCGACAAAGTGGAGGGAAAAAGTCATTGACAAAAGTACATATTATCTTAACGCACGGGTGAAAAATTTTACTTTTCCTACGCATGTAAACTGCCATTTACAAATCGTCAGCTTAATCTGCAAAACCCGTAAGTCCACAACGTATCAAATTTCACATCTTTTGTGAAAAAATTTGCTCTATTTGTCAAAAAAATTGCAGTAACTCCAAAAATATCTGTATTTTATTATTGCTAAATTTGATAAACCAAACCTTACCAAAATCATAACGCAATCACGTAAGTCCGCCATCATACATTACGAAGCAAACAGGTGCTGTGCTATCTCTTAAAAAGATCTGTTTATTTATGATTAAAGCAAGTTTTGAAACGTTACTTTGAACCAATAGTACAAGATAAGTTCCCTAAAACATGTTTATATTATCAATATTTAATCAATCTGATTATCGTTAAAATACTGCGATAAAGTTACAGCATTTTCGTACTATTGAAATTTTGACCATTGCGCAAATATAACGGACTTTTCCTGTTACATGAATTGGAGAGTGTATCTAAGTTATAACGTATTCAATTTTAAAAAGGTTGTTAATGGTTGTTTATAAGACTATAACAAAAGTTTATCCCGTGAGACCGTCCTTTAGTTTTTCTTTCGATGTCTACTAGATAATGATTACTATTTTTTTCTTGTTAACAGAGCTATAATGAACAGATTTAAAGGCAGAACTAACAAGATTATCAACATGTTAATATCAGATGTACATAAAAAGATTTTATATACTAATGATAAAACGAGAATGGATCAAAATCAGCACGTGAATGCAAAAATCCAGAAGACAAGGAATACATGGAAAATATTGAAGAAGAAAATAAGGAAACTTATCTTTTAAACAAGCAAGATCAAAAGAGAAGCGAAGAAGATGATGAAAGTAAAACCTTAATCGGAGGAAAAACTATGGAAAAAATCCAGACGTGCCAAACAGACCTGATGAATCAAAACAAATAACTCAAAGGATGAAATATTCTTGTTGTATGAAAACGAAAGCCTGAAAGTAATTTAGACAACAATATACTATACAGATGTACTCCAATAGAAAAATCTAATGCATTAAATTTGTAAAATAGCATTCTTAGCATATCAGAAGTCGTTGGGAAAAGTAATGCAGGAACAAGTTCAATAACAGAAAAAAAACATCAATAAAGCATTGATACTTGATACTGATCGTGAAATTGGAAATGATCTCTATTATGTGCCCGAAAATGATGAAAAATGAACAATTAATTCCGAAAACAATTTTGATAGTGAAAGAGAAATAGCGCGAAAAGCAAACGAAGACGAAGGACCATCTATACGACGAAAGAGCAGAAAAAGGCAGTTTGTAAATGAAAAAACAAGGAGTGTCAATAGGTAGAAACTAAAACGTGAAAAGAGTGAAGTGTATTTAGGGAAGAAAAAGATCAATGACCAATAAAATTATAATATAAAAAGAGAAAAACGGAAAACAAGGGAGCCATGTAACTGTAAACTTTTGAAAAAAATTCCATCATAAAGTGCAAAACATTCTTGAAGAAGATAGAAAAAATATATTTACTAAATTTTGGTTTAATATGAAATGGTCCGAGAAGAAGATTTATGTATCGTTCCTAATAAAATCAAATGACATAAAGAACATAGAAATAGACGAAACGAAACAACATCAAAAAGAAAAGAATCATTGATTTATTGTATGAAAAAACATGAACAACTTGTCAGAGTTTGCAAGGAAATGTTTTTAAACACACATCGCTTTAATGATAACATGGTTCTAGACTGGCTGAGAAAAAAGTCCTCAGTAGAATCAGTTCCGAAGAAAATAATAATTTAGAATTGAACACTACTATTCAAAGAAAGAGCTACAAAGGCATGAAAGAAGATTTAAGAAAAATTTTTTCTGAGTTTTCAAAGTTAGAATCACATTACTGCCGATCAAGATCAAGCAAACTATATTTAGAGATTAATTGGAAGTCAAAAGCTTTATTATTTCAATTCCACAAACGCTGGTGCCAAGAAAAAAAAATTCCCATTAGGAATTGCTTCATTTTCTCGTGTTTTTGAAGAAAAAGGACAAGTACGACAAATGTGTAGTTCATCGAAAGGGAAACTTGCTTGACGATGTCTTCAATTTACACTAAGAGAAAAAAGGAGAAGCCAGAGAAGAAAAAATACGAGATAAGGTATCCTAAAATAAAATTATTTTATACTTATGGCATGACGCCGCTAGTGGCACTAGTGCAAATGACTATATTTTAATAATTTGCAGCTTCTTGAAAGATTACGACGAGAGAGATATTGCGCCTAAACAAAGCCTTATATTTATAGTGATAGATGTACATCGCATAACAGAATTTCAACGTTGGCCAATGTCTTTCTCAATCTAAGTATGGAGCCAAAAATAACAAATGAACAGAAATTTCTGAAATAAGAACACACCCAGATGGAGGCAAACTCGATGCATTCGACTATCGAAAGAAAGCTTTGTCATACCAATACTAACGTACCTGCTGACTATGTTGGTATTTGTAGAAGAGCATGTAAAAATCCAAGGCCCTATTCAGTTTATTACTTAGAACACGGATTTAAGGACTTCAGCAAATTTCCATTTGTAAAGTCTTTGCGTTCAGGAAAAAGAGTCGGCGATCCGCACGTCACAGATATAAGGGTTTTGCGGTATACACCAGATGGAACAATAACTTACAAATTGAGGCATTCCACAGGATTACACAGAATTTTCTTTTAGCCGTAAGCCAAAAACTACAAGAAAGGAATTGTGGTCCTTTTAGCGAAAAAAAGTTTTTGCATTTGCAAGCTCTTAAAATTAGCATTCCAGCTCTATTCAGTTACAAGGTTTACTAGTTTATCTCTTGTGGTTTTGTTAAATGATATAAATAATAAATAAATAAAATTTTGATTTTTGGATTAATAGGTTTCGCAGATTAGGCCGACAAAACCCAACATAGTCCATGTCACAGTGAGTCTGAATAGTTTTGCAGTTGCTACTAAAACCACAATAGCTTGCCAATGGAGATTCATTTGAATTCATGAAATTTATTATGGAATTCAAATTGTCTTCTTGTATAACATTACAGTAACGTTTATTTTTAATGATTATAAATACTTTAACATAAAAAGAGTTTTTTAAAATTAAAAAGAACTAAAAACTGGTTCGAGGTTCGCCAATTTATGTATATTATTAATTTAACAGAACAGAACATAACCTAACTGAAATACAAAATTTAGAATAATTTTTAAATTAATTCAAGATTTTATTTACATAATAAAATGTGATAATTTTAGCAATACACTTCAAATCAAATAGTGTAAGTTGTAAGATAATTAGTACTTTTTGAAAATAACTTGCTAAATTTTTACATTTCAAACTACGTTTCTGAACGGTTGCTTAGAAAGGTGAAGAAATATTGCTAAACACCGTAGACAAGAATTGATTTAAGAGACAAAATATCGTATAATTGTATTCATGTATTCAATTGTATTGCAATAAATTTAATTAAGCACGCCACTGTTGTTATTTAACAGAAGGTTAATAGAATGACGTAACACCTTTTATTTTTAAATAAAATTATATTTCGACATGAAAAAGTAAGTTACTCCGGAGATTAACTAGAATGACATTACTCGATTTTAATTGTTTGAGATAACTACATAATTAAGGAGCATAATAACTTCAATTATTGATTCAACAAAAAGACCAGATTAGCATCAATGTTAAGGTTTACAGTCTATTAGTTCAATGTTTTTGAGTCGTTTATAACGGGGTCTCAATTAGTTTTGATTATACAATCGGAGCTCAATAACTTATCAAAGATATACATTATACTGGTGGCATATTGGCGGTGGCGTAATTAATCCCTTCTCGTGTCCACGCTATGTGGTGTGGGCACTAGAAATATTTATCAATTAAAGATTAATTTTTAACCAGTTGTGCATCTTAACTGGTGTTAGACAGCCACAACTCTTGGTAATAATTTTTTTATCATTCTGTGACCTTTATTTGTTACTGTGCTCAATTCAGAAAATTAGCAAATATAATTATTCGGATACAGAAATTATTTAGCTGTTTCGGTATCAGTTTCTTAAAGAAGTACAAACGGAAGAGGAAGTAATTAGCGCATTGGCCACTTGGAGTAAATGAGTCACGGTTGAAGGTAGCAAAATACGCTTCAGCAAGAAAGGGGTCTTTTTTTGAAGCAGACATTAAATGTCTGCATTAAATAATCAATTTATTGCCAGACTGAGGGTTGAATGAGTAATATAATTTTCCGCGTGCAAACTATTTTAGTTACTACAATGAATTATTTTGTATGTATGAATGTTATCGAATTTAAGAGTTGAGATTACATACCTAATCCCATTTTTTTAAAAATAGCTTCGGCTGGAGGTGCCTTGACTTCCACTAATTTTACTTCGGGGGTCTTGTCAATTTTCTTCGCTGGAGGTGGTGGTGATTCTTTAGGTGCTTCTACTAGCGGCTTTGGAGTAGGCGGTTTAGGAGCAGGTACATCGTCAAATATAGGTTCTGATGGTAGTGGCTCTACTTTAGGTGCTTCTACTAGCTTACTTGAAATAATTGGAATTGCAGGTTCTTTAACTTCGGTGAAATCACTTTTAAATGGATCAAATTCAATTTCCTTGGCACTGTTAAAAGCATCTCCAACACGTTTTACTTCGGGGTACGTGACACGTTCAATGTCATCATTAATAGAGCTTAACTTTGGTGCAAATACGTCGCCTCGTTCTAAATCCATAAAATTTTGGGTAGTCGCTTTAACACCATCCATTATCAACTTTTTTTCGTGATCGAACGGCGAAACGTCGTGTGAAGGTACTGGGGGTGCGCACGACGTCAGTTCACTTAAAAATCTATCCATTTTATCTTCAGCTTTAAATTGCGAATCACTAATATCTAATAAATTAGAATCCATTTTACTTTGTTCGACCTCCCTATTTGAGTCAAGTAACTTTTCAGCCGGCTCTGACACTGTATCGATTTTCTCTAACTCATCACGTGCTGCAGAACTTACCCCGATTGCTCCCTCTTTTAAGCCTTCTTGTAAAGGCGAGTCGAGCCCTAAATGTTCGAAATCGTCCAAAGAATCTTTTTCACGTCGAATCGGTGGTAAATCGCCAAGGGAGTGGCTTTTTTCACTAATATCTCCTTCTAACTTATCCATAATCACAGTCAGTTACAATGAAAAAATATATACAAACAACGAATTTGATTAAAAAGCGGATTTCCGAACCGGTAACTGATGTCAAACGTCAGAAACTTATGAATTAAGGCATCTACGATCTTAAGAGTGCACCATTTAAATGTTTCCTTGCCGATGGGTTAAGGGGAAATTTTATATACTCGTCCTGCTATTGGTACAGGCACCCCTCCACCTACCCTACTCTTTCATACACTATGATTCATTCTGCGTTTCTATGACCTGTAATATGCGCAAAGTGCATCGAGAACATCCAAAATTCCAATTTTATTTAAAATCTACAAGTTTAAAAATACCGGCTTATTTATGTTAACAAATGATTCATGTTTATCAATGGGAAATTCAAATTTTAATTACATACAGTGTTGTCACATTTCCTTTATAGACTAACAAACTTTGAACCGTTGAACGCATATTTTTAAAATTGCCGAAGATGTTTAAAAATAGCTTGAATATATTTTTTCTTAATACTCCATAACGCCACTTCTAAAATTACTTTTCTTTAAATTTAGAATCAGAAATACTTTTTTTAGAAACAACAGTTATCCTTTCTTTTTCTTTATCCCCACATTTTTTGTAGCGGAAAGTGATTAACGAGGTTAACAATAATGTATTTTTGTGCACCAATAACGACGTCAATTTTTTTTGTATTTTTTCTGTTGCACAATATTATATAATTTATTATTATTGAATTTGAACTGACGAATAAATTGTAGTTTTTGATGTTTTTATTTCTAATTATATAATTCATTAACACTATGCAGACTTAAACAACAGGATTTAAAAAATTTTGCACCTCCAATGAGTATAACTTCGTGTGTGAAAAGACACATTTTTGTCAGAATTCTACCAAAAATGAATACATCTAAAAAAATGTTATAGTATTAGAAGTCAGGACATCATCAGTAACTGTCACAACCGATAATGACTAATTATTTATCGCATATTATTCATTAATTGATTTTTAGTTTTTATCGTAAGTTTGCTTATTTATCTAATTGATAAATAGTGATTGTAAACGTAAAATTTTTGTAGTATTAAAAAAAATTTTACGTATAAAAAATTGCTGTTAAAATTTTATTGAAAATTCTTTCTAATGGTGGGCCACATTAAACAGACTTTTGGTCAAACAGATACCTATCTGTACTACAGACTTTGAGATCTGACTAAATATCTTTACGCAGACATTTCCATAGAATGTTTGCGTAGACTTTTTATGAGTTCAGACCAATGTTCAGACTTGGATTTTCAAAAACCTGTAGTTTTTTTGTGATACAAATTTTTGAGTTGATTAGAGGAGAGCCTAGAATTTGTTATAAACTCCAAAAATTTTACATTAAGACTAGGATTTATTTCTATCAAAATTAATTTATCAGTAGTACATCAAATTTCATTTTTGTACCAAAATACTATGATTGAACTAACGAGATAACTTAGGATATTTCTTTACGATTTTAAAAAATAACTAAAATTAATTTGTTTTATCAATTAGTTAATTCATTTATTGAATAATTAATTATTTGGCTCCGACAAATACGTAGACATATACATGCAAACTTTCGACTTTTTTGATACACGGACATTTGTCTGTACTGCTTTTTGCACAGACAAAATTCTATAGAAGTTGATGAAAGTCTGTATCTTGTAGACCCACCTGTATACTCGTTATATAGAAAAATCAAAAAATTAATTTTTAGTTTCGTGCGAAAAAAAATTAATGAATTTAAATTTGTTTAGTTCTCAACTGTAGTCTTTGAACAACCGCAGCAGGCGCGGCTCCAGCAGTTTATTTCGGTAAGGGCTACATCACTATAAATCGAGAGAGGAGGGTGCTCATCACATTTTTAAAAAATAATGTATTGAATACGGCGTTAATATAATCGTTATGCACCAACCTTTTACTTGCAAGCGATAAAGCATCATAAATCATACAACTATTAACAAAAGCGTAAGTCTTAAATACAAAGTGAGAAAAACTTCAGTAGTATTTTCATCGTCGGGGGGAGGGGGGGCTATAGCCCCCCAACCCCCCCTCTGAAGCCGCGCCTGAACCGCAGCATATGTGTTTTGCAATGCAAATAACAATTCTTATTTTGTTTGTTTTGACTATACTTTAAAAGTTTGTTTTGTTTTAGACATGCTCGGTCTGTTGAGTAGGGTGCTCATCCAAATTAAGCAGAACAAGTTGTGAATAAAACTTTATTAGTGAAGATTTAACAAATTACATATGTATTTTTAAAAAAATTAAAAAAGTTTTTTAAAAACTCACCCAAAACATATTATCTCATCTAGAAAAACTTGACCTGTTGCTGTATTTGGAGAACGACACTGTTGCACGCTTCGCAAGAATATCAGATCACGGGTATCTTTATTCGATCCTAAGAATAATTCTTTCTATTTCCGCTTTTACAACTTTCATTCTCTAGAATTGGTTTTTCATTGCTTCGCGTCGTTGTGAGTCAGTGAGTATGAACACCAGGAAAATAGTCTTTCCTTCTGTCTTTGTTAAAAATCAGTGAAAATTATGTTTCAATAAAAGTTTTGCAAAAAAATTAGGTAAGGTATTATGATTTCTAATCTAACTTGGTTTGCTAGGAATCAATTTTAATCTGTTATTGAGGTATCTGCGTTTAAAGTGCAAGTATTAAATCATTCAAGAAGGCACGATACTTATAACGGATATCATTACATTGTTGGATTCTGACCAATGACGTGTACACGCTGACGATGCAGTAAATATGATTTATGTTTTTCTATTTTTGTTTAATTTAAACTCAAATATCTTAGCAGCTAAAAAACTTTTTCGTTCGTAGAAATTTACTTTATGAGTCAAATTAAAGCTTAACAAATTTTGGACACATACCGTTCATATAAGCACGTGGCAGAATAGAAGAGACAATCTAATTATGTTATCATCAGATGTAGTAAATGTGTAAAATAAAAAAAATACCATACCCAACAGGAATATGATTTAAATAAAGTTGTATAAGAAAAATACATTTAGATTTAATGCAAATCTATTATTCGGTGTTATCTATGTTTGTTGTGTCTGAAAAATGTTAAAAATTGAGGAGGTTTTAGTTGTGAACATACCGTGTAGAAAATAGCTTTCAAAAGTACTCATTATGTTTATAACGGCATTTTGCAATCAGGCGCGGCTTCAGAGGGGGGGCCGGGGGGGCTATGCTCCCCCCCCCCGACATTGAAAATAATACTGAAGTTTTTCTCACTTTGTATGTAATACATTCCCTTTTTTTATAGTTGTATAATTTATGATGCTTTATCGCTTACAAGTAAAAGTTTGGTGCTTAACGAAGTGTTATTCAATTTTATATTAACGCCATATTCAATACATTATTACTTAAAAATGTGATGAGCCTCCCCCCCCCCGCTTTAAACTGATGGAGCCCCCACCGAAATAAACTGCTGGAGCCGCGCCTGTTTGCAATGGTCTAACAAGTTATTACTTAAGAAGTCTGACTGTTTTTTTTAATTTGGCTGCTAGAAACATTAAAATTGTACAGCAGATCACAATGTTAGGTTTACAGCGAATTATTAATTCATATTCTGTGGAATATTTAATGCTGATGTTACTCTCTGTTTTGCTACGATTAAGCAATACCGCATAACATGTAGTTTTCTTTTGCATCGTCCGTATGAAAACGCAATTCTTAAATCTCTTAAAATGTATTGTTATTCTTATTCAGCATACCTATAAATACGTGGTAAAATAAATTGCTTATTATTTAAACCATTTTGATAACATTGTAGTTCAACCTTTTTTATGGGTGTTGTAAAAAATATAGAATTAATAATGAATTCCAAACGTACAAATTCGTATATTTATAAATTTAAGGAAATTTTATATTTTTTCCTACTCTAGTATATAATCACGACGGCTAATATTCAGGAAAATTAGTCATATTTAAATTAGCTAATAGTAACATGATAAGAATAAAGAAATTTGAGACTTAGATAACCGCTTTACATTAATAGCTGAAATTGAAAGCATAAACAAACAAAATACTAAAACGCAGTGAAACTAAACGCTATCGAATAGCACTAAATTATTATATTATAGACATATCTACGTTTCTTACTACAAAAATAAATCTTTAGGCAACATAGGTGTTGACTCAAAGAAACAAAGAATGAGAAATTTGAGATTTAAAAATTATTGTACGATAAATTCATGTAAATGCCAAACCTGATAAGAAAAGTTTTGTTCTGATTGTTTAAGTTATCTACCTGACAAAGTAAAAAAGACTTTATTTAATAAAAATCTGATAATTTTTAGATTAAAAAATAAACTAATGCTTATATACACTTGGTTCTTGAAAATGAGATGGTTTATTAGGTATATGTTTATGTTTTTCCTTATAAAGATTTATTGTGTACTAAAAAGTTCTCTTAAAATATTTTTACAGTACTTTAAGAATCATCAAAACCTTTTTTCGTGTTTAGAACTTAAAAAGTCTGCAGTGTATAGAATGAAAAATGTTTTGCTTGAATCTCTACATCGTTTGGGAAAAGCTCTGAAAATCAGGAACAAAATAAATGTTTTTTGTTTTTAATAGTTGTCTATCATCAAAAAAGATATTAGAACTTGTGTTAAAAAAATGTTGAAAAAGATTTGCTATTTGTCTTTTATGTCATTGTTGACTGTCTATTTAGTTAGGTCGCTTTGTTGAACCTATTTTATCAGTAAAATCTTTTAGTGCATTATTTCAGATAATTGTTTTTAGTTAAAAATACATTTTTTTTATTGTCACATTATTATTATTATTTACAGTCTGCTTGTAGAGCAATAAGTAAATTACTTATATGGAAGTGGTGTGTGTGACAATGGAAACAGATTCTCGTCAATATCATTTCAGTTATATATTATTGACTTTTACAAAAGGGACGTTATACTATACTCTAGAAAACTTCGGCTAAAATCTAATTGGGAAGTCTAGTGCTGATTACTAGGCTAGAGTTCTAGTTTGGCGATATAACTTTCATTATTTTTCGCAATTTTTTCTTTCACAGAACGCACTTTGAAGTCACTTTCTATGATAGCAAGATTAGTAAATGGCGCAGTTGGATTCCGCAGAGGTATATTGGATTAAACATTACTTTGTGTATGAGTAGTTTTTTTTTATGATTAAACGCAAGACCAAGACCAAGATTATATTAGTCTTGGTCTTGGTATTGCATATTTAGTCTTACTCTTGGTCTTGCATTGACATTCTTAATCTTGGTCTTGGTCTAGCGTATAAATTTTAAGTCTTGGTCTTAGTTTCGCAGGCAAGATTTTTGCAGTCTTGCATTTTTACACCAAATTATGATGGATATCAAACAAATCAAATGTTTTTGTTGTTAGATGCTATTAAATGTCTATGCCATGCAATGAAAACAAGTTATGCAAAACCTTTCAATTTGATGTTTCTGCAAATTTATACTATATGTTTGTTTATTTGCAAAAACAATAAGAATAGTATCATATAAGAATGTCTTCTAATACACACACACACACACACACATTTTGTAAGTATGTAATATTAAATTGTAGACAAACTTTAATTGTAATTGTTAACTATAACAAACTAGTCATTGCTTATAGAGATAAACATAGGAAATATGTTGATTACAAATATATTATAAATGTATATATAAAATAATAAAAAAAATCAAAAAATTGCAAGACTTGTAATTTGGTCTTGGTCTTGTCAAAATCTTGCAGGTGTACCCTTGCAAAAGTCATGGTCTTGCAAATCTTAGTCTTGGTCTTGGTCTAGCTAATGGTGTTGCAATCTTGGTCTTAGTCTCGGTCTTGCAAGTCTTGCGAGATCAAGACAATACTGCAAGACTAAGACTGATTGAGTTCATTACACTAGCACTGCTGCTGAACTTTAGGTTGAGTTGTTTCAGTGAGGTTCATACATGGATCTTCCAAACTAAGCTTCTACTATGATGAATTCTTAAGGATTTTGTATTGTTATATTGCTGTATTATTGTTCTATTAATTGGTAAATTTGCTACATACCAAGTGTATCTCGACAATGGTAAGTTCTAGAGTTTATGGAAAAAAATCTTTATGAGTAAAGTGGACAAGAGAAATGGCTTCATAGGTTTGTATCTCCACCGTTAAGGAACGTAACTTCTCTGAAGAAACTACGGTATCTCGGAAAGTTGGGCGATGAACCATACATTTGAAAATATAATTTGATAGCTGCAGTGACACAGTAACATTTTGCTTTATATTTTTTTGTATCTGTCATAATAAAAGAAAGAAAAGCCCATGCCTTTTCAATATTTACATTTTAGTAACTCCTGAACCATTTAACCTATTTGAATATTTTTGATCTCGTTTGAAAGAACATTTTATGGTCTTTTAGCAAAAATTTGTTGAACCGTTTAGTTTAAAATAAATAAACTAGAAGGCGTTATCTGTAGCGATTACTCATTTTCGTGATTTTTGGAAAGAAATTAAATAAAACGGTACTTTTAACCATCATAAAATTAGCTAAATTTTAGTGAAAACCGCATGGATATCTCCATATGTTCTCGATTTATAACAAAAAATGTGAAAATTTGAGTACTTAATCGGACCAACTTACCTTATCGAGGAAAATAAATCACTGCAATGCTTCAAAACTAATTTTAATGTTTAAAGATCAACGGATTAACAAAACATCAGCGATAACAATAAAATAATGAAAGCACAGAACACTTAAAATTAGAAGTTTAGCCACAAATAGCTCACTAACGTTCAAAATGTCTTCTTCTCGGTGCATTTATTTAGTATAATTTTGGTAAAAAAAACCGTTGCTTCAATTTTAGCCCTAGACAAACTACTAATGGCATTTCGTATTATTTTCATCATATTTTTATGGTTGATGGTTTTTCTTAAAAAAACAGATTTTTTAGTCTACTCCATAGGTAAAAATCGCAACAAGTAAGATTCGGTGAGCGCGCCGGTCAGAGAAGTAGACTTTCTCTTTAAATAATGTGAATACTGCTTGTCTAAATGCTGACGCACGTTTTGGCATTAACCTGATACCTCTTCTAAAAGTGGTGGAAGAAAAACAAAACGTTCAAAAATTGAAAAAACCTCTCTTTATTAATGGTTTGGTCAAAAATGTAGCTCTATAATTTTTCCTTCTACGATTACACACCATACGTTCAAACTCCAGCGATTTTGATGTTCTACTTGTTGCATCCAATGTGGGTTTTGTCGGACCAATAATGCATTTTACGTAAATTTACATCTTTTGCGTTATTTAAAATTTCTTTATCCTTTCATAGAATTGGGGAAAGAAAATTTTGATTTAACAGCTAATGACAATAGTTCAGTCTAGTATCATGCTGAGTAGCTTTTAATGTCTGATGTAAAACAATGTGGTAGGGATGCATATTATTCTCTAGAAGAATCTCGTGGATAATTGTTTTAGAGATTTGCAGGTTATTTTTCTGATGCTTAAGATCGGATCGTGATGCACGTAGACCAAACGTTAATAATATTTTCTTTGTTGCTGCACGTTGCCACTCTCCCGTAATCGCCTAGCTCATCTTGAAAACACTTCTCAAGAAAAACGTTTTCTTTGTGGAAATTGCATATTGTTGCGCTGCAACTAGCATTGTCAAAACATTGAACATAAATGCGTAACATATCATACGCTTCGCGTTTGTAAATGACACGTTTTTTAAAAAATGGAATAAAAAGAAAATGTAAACTACAGAAACTATCAGAACTAACTTTTGACTGTTGAGAAATCCGTAATTTTTTGAATATAAAAGTTAACATTTCAGCGCTTGTTTTTTGGCTAAAGTAACTTGATCCGATTGATTTTTAACATTTTATCTTATAAATCGACAACGGATCGATATGCGATTTTCAGTCCGTTACGAAAATAGTAAAGTTCTGTTTAAACTTTTTCAAAAAATTACAAAAATAAGTAATTAATCGTTGCTGGTAATGTTTTCTAGTTTGTTTATTTTAAACTAAACGGTTCAACTAAAGACCATAAAATGTTCTTTCAAACGACATCAAAGATATTCAAATACGTTGCATGGTTCAGTAGATGTTAAAATGGAAACACTGAAAAATGTTTTTAAAGGTATGGCTCATCGCTTAATTTTCCGAGATACCATGAACTTATATTTCTTCATAGCAGTTACGCTTTCTAGCGTTAGATTTACGAACTTGAAAATAATTTTTAGTAATTTCTTTTGCCCACTTTATTTATAAGGACTTTTTTCCAAACTTCAAAGCTTTACCATTGTCGAGATAAAGCCGCTCCGTACCCTTATCCGGATACTCGGTACAGTAGGTATAGTACTGGTTCTAAAACAATTCCTTGAGGTACTACAAAACTTATTGAGATTAGGTTAGTAATTTATTCTTGAAGATAAGATGGTGTTATGTGGGAAATGTTAGCAAGCCGACATCTTTTGAACTTATATAGTAACCATAGTATTGCCAAACTTTGTCAAAAGCAGGCTGGTTGACGTCTAGAAATAAAAAAATATACATACCTATATATGAAACGATTTTCAAGTGTGATTTATTTTTGTTTCTTTTATTTTGTAGCATTTTTTATTTATTTATAGTTTTTTGAGCATTTAAACTAAACTAAAACAATGGATTTTGTGCTATATGAAACAGAAATGTTTTATATAATTATAGATATGCAAGGACGTTTCTTGCCTTTTGCATTTATCACTTTAACATACTAGAAACATTCTAATGCTATCAGTTTTTTAGTGTTTAGTGTTATACATTTTTTTAATTTTTCTTTTTAAACAATAACGCAGTTTTTATTTTAAAAAAGCAAGATACTTAATTGCATTTTCAATGTAAAGTTTTAAAGCACACGTCGAAAGGCTTCCGCACTTAATTTAAACTACTTAACTGTACTTATGATTATTTTTTTTGCTTCCCACAATCGATATACACTACTTTGTTATTATATTTAATTTTTTAAAAAGGACACACAATAAGTAAATGACAATAAATTACATTCTTATCTTATTAGGGATATTTGAACGCCGATTTTGATAAAACAAAAATGCTATTGTAACGCATGATGCCGTTCAACTTAATATTTTATTTCACTAGTGTCACATGTAAAATGACTTTTGTTAGGGATTAGATCGGTAATGTTTCATACTGTGCATGGCTTTAAGCCGGCGTTAGACATTTAAATGTAGTTCCAATCTAAGAAGTGAAGAATATAATTAAGAATAATTATTTCAATATTAGCGACCGGTAGCTTGAGAAATTCATACGCTTAGCCGTTTAATGCGTGAAACAAGTTTGCCGTCGAATTCGATAGCGTACAATGCAAAGTTTCATTTTGAAAACGGTTTACAATAAAAAACAAACTGTGACTGAATACAATTTATGCAAAAATTGTACGCTACGCGTATTAGAATTTATAGAAAACCAAGTCAAGCCGTGGTGATAATGGAGTTGTTTCAAAGTGCTAAGTGCTAAAATGATTGCCAAATTAAACAAATGAACACCAAAAATTGTGTTTTTAAGTTTGTAATGCAATGTTTGAGTTCCGTTCAGTTAACTCCTAATTTAAGTGTCACAACTTGAAAAACATTTTTCAAAATATTTTTTGATTATTTACTAGATACGTATTAGATGAGTAGATTTAATTATTAAGTTTTAATAGTTATTTAACAAACAAGGTTGTTTGATAGCGATTAATAATCGAGACATTTTAACGCTGTGAGCGAGTGTAGCAAGCGAACGCGTTAATATTGCGAAGATTATTAGTCACCGATTAACAAACGAGTTGGTATTAAACTTTTTCCGTTGATCGTACCTTAGTAAAACGTGTGAAGTTATAAGGAAACTAAAGTATACGTAATCCGCTGTTATATCTACTAGCTGCGCGATATCGTTAAATCAGTGCTTGCTAATGATTTCATTGGTTGCCATACAAAATCCTTCATTAATAGAAATTCATTCGTTCATTCAAAATCGTTCATTAATAACTACAGGTCATTAAGTAGTTATAGAAATATCTGATTACTGAAGAAAAACAAAAAAGCATCTTCAAAGCAGTTGCACAACATTCTAGATAATTAATTCTATTAAAAAATCCAAAACTTTAGTTTTACTTTACTTTAAAAAAAAGTACTACAATATGTCGATATATAGGGATTGGGTAGGCCGAATCAGTTCGGTGTTTATTTTAGATACCTCTCCGGGGAGCCTAGCTCTCTGTAGCTATTCTATTCCCCTCTCCCTCCGGGAGAAAAGCTTTGATAATTTTAGTACATGGAAGAAAACTCCACTACAGTAGCAAAGACGGAGCTTGTGAACGAACTACTGGTGTTTATGGGTAAAGCTTTGAGAAATAAAGTAAAACGAACATTTAAAAATGAAAAGTTTCTGATTTTGGCAGATGACAGTACATTCTTAGGAAATGAAATGAAACGGTTGTTAAAAATAAAGTTCCTTTTGAGAAATTATTGACACTTGGTAAAATTCTTAATGGAAGGGCAGAAACTATTAAGATGTTATTGACAAGAAACTTAGAGATTTTGAATTAAATTCCTTTAAGTTATTTGTTTTTGTTTGATGGCGGAAGAAAATCATTCAGAAAAAATCTTAGGGTATTGCGTACTGCGAGTTACAAAAACTTTGTGAAATTCTTCTGATCATTCTGGTATTAACAACCAAATATTATATGTCAGTTATATTTTTTTTTTTTGAGAGAGACCTGGTTTAAGTTTGGGGGGTGCCTGGACTACTCAGTTTCCCCTGTAGTTACGTCGGTGACTAAATAGTAAACAAGTCAAGTAGTCTAATGTGGTCTAATGCTACTAGGAACCTTAATGCATTGTACGATAATAAGCAATGAAGGTGTAGGGATACATTCGTTTGAATGTTCCCGCCTTACAAATAAAGCAGCAAAAACATGCTCCGTATTAAGTAGGGGTAATTATATAAGAAGCAGTGCGTTTGCGGAAAAGACATTTTTTCCTTCGCTTCGCCTGGCTTCGCTCAAATCGTAGTACTGTAAATAAAATGTATATAGAGGAGGAGTTCATTAATTACCATTACCAGCAACAACTAAAAAGGTCCGAAAATTCTAGCTTAAGAATTTCTGCAACAAATTGTAGACACGAATGCATCGAAGAAGCCTCGTGGGTTACGATTTCTTTAAAAACCAAGAAGCTTATTTTACTAGTGTTTTTTCATCTACAAACTAATATTATATCCTATATTTAATAATTAATGCTAATGATAAATACATATATTCATAAAAATATTTTTTCTTTAAAATTTCATGCCGCACCCCCTTTTCTGACTTCCCGAATTTGTAAGATGCCGACCCGAAGACAATTATCTGAAAGAAACGCTGCGCCAAATCAGCTGGAATCTATGGCATTTGTAATTAATGTAAAAAACCGTTGTATGACTTTTCAATGTTTTCTTTAGTTATTATAGTTATTTATAAAAAGAAAAATTTTTAATTACACATCCTAAAAAAATATTTTGTGCTTACTAAAAAAAGATTAAAAGAATAACTGTATTTGGCATTTAGTATAATTTTATTATCTACTACTGATAAATCGTTTAGCGTTGACCCTGTATCTTTTAAAAATTTGGCAACGGTGTAGTAATTTAAATTATTAAGCTCACGCAAGCGTGCTATCATTTAGTCATTTGTGGTTATTGTTGCAGGTTACAGTTAGCTTCGGTAGGTTAGAACGGGTTAAGAATGGCCACGAGAACATCAGGAGATTTTGCAATAACAGAATTAATAAACGAAGATGCATTCCAGAACCGATCACATAAAAAAGAATACTCAAGCTTATATCAAAACGGCTACAGCGTAAGATTTTTTTATTAATTATTGACAAATTTATTAGCACTCTTAAATTCCATTAACTTACAGAAACATTCGGACACTAATAGTTTATGCAAACAGAAGAAATATTTAAATGGCCATACTTTAGTAAGTATTTAATTGAAAAATTAGTTTTAACTTAATTTTTTTATTCATTGTAGACCTCTTCATCTGATGAGGAATATCTGAACTTCAAAGATAAATATCTAAATGGAACAAGTCATAATGTAAGTAATTTGATAATCTTAACAGGGTAAAGAATCATTTTACTTCGTATCTAATTAACTAATGATTTACATAGAGCAACCGAGAACTTTTGATAACCGTATATTAGTATGTAATTGTTGATAATCAATCTTTCAAACAATACACACTGTGTTGCTTTTTAATTAGAACGGCAATTTATACCTTATTGTACATTAAAAGTGTAAAACAATGCTTATTAGGTTTTACAATTGAGATAATATGGAAATTATTTTATATGGTTTATATGCATTTAATAAGCTATTATTTTATAACTTAATTTTCTAAATAAATTAGACTAACAAAATGAGCAAACGATGAATAACAAAACTTTGGTTTTATGGATATTTTCCTTAACTGTTGTGAATCAATCTACATTTTTAAAATAATTAAGATATTCATTTACTTAACAATTGAACATGATGAAGATTTAATTCATGTAATGCAGATTTCTAAATTTTTTTGTAATTAGATGTTAATTTATGTATGAAGTAGGCCAAGTAACCTTAAAAGTAATTTAAACCATGTAGCCACAGTATTACAAGAACCTTTACTTTTCTTGAACAGATTGTATTTATATATCTACCTAAAAGAAACTTCTCTGCATAATTTTAATACCTATTCTTATGGTCGAATTACACAGCAGAAGAATTGTATAAATCAAGTTGTATTGCTATTGTGTACTTAAATCTATTAGATGATTTGTACCTTACGGCCGTAATAGCTTATTTTTTATGTCATTAATTATTTCTTATATATCTATTTGCCAATACATTATTACTTAGTATGATTTTCTTTGTTTTTTTGTAGATACTCATCACTTTCTTGATTCAGGTTGTATGTGCTTCTATATAGTAATTTTTGTAGTCAATGCAATGCAAAGGTAATAGACTCAGTATACACTAAGAACCAGTGGATACGTTTTATTACGACTTAGAACTGTAAATTTATTTGTAAGATTATTTTAGTGTAGGGCTGGTTGCCCAACCACTTTCCAAAAATTATTTTTTTATGACAGTAATAGTGCTGCTTTAAAATTACCATTATTTTATTTTTACTGCACTAGCACTGCGATGCTTTGATTGCTGAATTGCTGTATCCAAGAATTTTTCGATTTTGGGGGTGGTTTTGTAATGAAGGAATTAACGTCTATGATTTAGAATTCTTTTGACTAATAGTTATTACACTTTTGCTGTCATATACTAAAGTTATCTTTGGCGTAGTACGTACAATGTCTGGTGGGATAAAGGATAAACCTAGTACTTTAGCATATGTTACTGTGAACGTTAAACAATATCTTAATTTGGATAACAAACCAATGTTAACAATAAAACTAGGTATTTAGTTTTGACTGACTAAAATCAACGGCATTTATTTCTGCGTACACACAGTAATTCATGAGTAAATATCAAAAACTGCATTTAAAAAGTATTACTCATTAATTCAGTTATGTGATTTAAGATATCAAACAAGATTGAGTAGCATGTGTCATGGGTTTGATTACTTTGAGCAAAGGTGTGCATTTTTAATTTTTAGTGTTTTATAATCAATATCAAGTTTTTGTAATTTTAAATAATATGCTAGGCTACAGAGTTAATTGCCGAGAAGTATGACAATTATTTGTTTCGTACAGTGCCTCAAGAAAGTAAACAAGTTAGTTAATTTATTGAAAAATGTTAAACCGTTATTGTGTTAAGATGTTGTACATAGTGAAGCGTTCGCGAAGTTATTGTCAAATTCGAGACAATGACCGAGAATGTTGAACATTCTAGAGACAGATAACAGAAATATATAAAAAAGGTTCAAAGGACACGTAGGTCAGTTTTTCAAATTGAATCGAGAAGTGATACACATAAATTAGTGTAAGTGTTATTCTTAAATATCGTTAGCTTTAATTAGTTACGTGGAGTTCTAAACGTGTAAATATTTCGTATAAATAAGTTAGTTTTAAAAATTCGTTACAACATCAATAGATGAAGTTTCTTGTAAAATATAACACTACATGGAACTTTTATTTAAATCAATGAAACAATATCTTCTTTCGGCGCGTGTGGTTCGTTCGGATCTGGCTAGTGTGCGCGTACTGTTATTCGCCAAATCTTATTTACAGCGACTAAAAATTTACACACAAAATCAAACAAAATGATGAAAACTGCTAATTTAGGCGAAACAGCTATTTTTGTATTGCCTTCCGAGTTAATACAGAAATTAGATTTAGCTTTTTAAAGCTTAGAAATATCTCGTGTTTTCAAAAATTTTAACGCTCAGCTCTAAGGAATGATAGAAAGCGATCCAAAATAAATTTACTACCGCAAAAAAATTCCACTTCAAAACTTACCAGGAATATATTATATGATGGCTCTTCTTCGGGATTTTCGCAATCTACGAACACCCGCATTACGCAGTTGCGTATTTTGCGTAATGGTAAATACGGCGCTGGATGTGTGGCATCTGGACCTTCAGCAATACATACACAAATTTCAACCGACAAAACATAAAAATTTATAAACCTTTGATATGACTCTGATTTACAGACAGAATAAATTTTGTTGCTACAAGCCATGTGTAAAAACGCGTACCGTACTGGACAAGGAGCAATGACCAAGAGAAACCACTGCTATCGGTTTTAGTAGATATTGATGAAAAGTGATAATATAGCAAAAATATGACGCAAAACTACAAACTAAACTAGATTTAAATGACAAGACGTATAAACTTCCCATTTATATAATGTTTTTTGTAGCAATAATTTAATATTAACGGTTTTTTATTTTACTGGAAAATCTTGATATTCTATATAAAATGGCTTTTGCTTAATTGAGACGGCTGAGTACATCAGGCAATGACTTTGTCATCAAAATTAGCAAGCTGGGCTTTCGTCTTTCATTTTCCGTTCTCAAAGTGTTTGTTCGGTTTGTTCTTTTGCCGACCACATAGAAATCACTGTGTAACTTGCTTTTTTTTAAACTTGGCATAGCGATTGGTTTAACAAAAATTTCGTGGAACGATGATTTTCGGACATATATACAAAAATACGTCTATTGGTAATCCTACATGTTCACTAATATTTCGTGGTCTAATTTGTTTATTGACGTTTTTTTGTAGGTGTATTTTGTACATATTACGTATTTTTTCACATCAATTTTTTTTCATTTAGTTTAAATAGACGAATATGTTCTTCCTCAAAGATCTTTTTTTTTAAATTTTGCTCATTATTATGTTCGTCTTATCTGCATTTTTTCGCTACAGTCTGGATCATTTAAAATGAATCTGCAACACTTTTGTTCGACACGTATCTTTGGCTTATTACAAATTTCTTACTGTGAGAGGTGTTGTTCAACAGTAATATAATAACAAAGAGCCAATAGAGGTTTGTTTAACAATAAGATACAATCGAAATTTTAATCAACATAGAAAAATGTTTTAAGTGTAGGGTTAATCAAATCAAACTACGTGATTCATTGCAAACAAGGTTTCTGATACATAATTAGTTTAGTATTATTGTTAGTTTTATTTTTGTTTGAACAATTAACTTTGGAATTACTAATTATAATTACCAATTCATATGTTTGTTTACGTTCGTACCATTATTATTTTAATGTATAGAAGTGGACAATGCTATTACAAGCCCATCAAGAAAATAAGACGTTTTATCGTGATGGCAAGTATGAAAAAAGTGTGTTAAGCATCATTTGTCAAATATAGCCACTAGTAAACTATCTATCGCACTTTTTCGACATTTATTAGGACGGTTCTGAACAATATTTTAATAAAGGCTACGTGTCTAAGTGTTATTTTTTGGTTATTTTCACATAAATGTTTTTCTTTCTGTTTCTAACAGTATTTTTTAATTTAGTATTTTGAAATATCTTATTTTCTTTAATCTGTAACTTATGTCATTTGTAGGCATGTTCAGGTTTCTACGTAACATTGCTTATTTTTCTCTTTTATAGTTTAAAATCGTTTCTAATTTTTATGTATTTTTGTTTCATTATTTGCTGATAACAACCGATTTTTATCAAATTATATGTAAAATAGTATAATTGCGAATGTACAGTTTGTGTAAACATTTATTTAAATTTAATAATTTAGTGATTTAACTTAATTACAGAGAAACAAATATTTTTTAAATTGTAATAAGTCCACTTAGGTTAATTAATGTTATCTTAAATTGCTACATAGATAATTGTATTTATGCGTTTTTAAGCCGTTTTATTTAGATTTATTCTTCGTCGGCGAATACAGTTTATTTGTTTTAACTATGTAACAATTATTGCTAAACATTTTAACTTTTTCAAATGTTTATCTGGGAGCTTATACTATCTATTGTAACGGGCTTTAAAATTAATTTATTTAAAATTAACTATTTACATGTAATTTAGATAGGATTATTATAAACTAATTTTTACTAAACTTAATAAAATATAACGATATTTAAGAAAAACAACTTACAAGTAATTTATATATAAATATCACTCGATATTTATAAACACTGTTTCCAAATAAGTCGCACTTTGGTTTATCTAAACTGGTATTTATTTTCACTGGTACGCGCGTCAAACACTATTTATTTAGACAGATTCTTCCTTTTTTCGACTTCTAACTATACTAACTTCAAACCTTCTTCGGACATCATATATTTTTGATTTATCGGATTTGAGAAAATTCCGGTAATGACCTAGAACAGGGATTTCCAACACGCGGCCCGCGGCCTTCCCGAATGCGCCCCGCGGCTTTCATTAGCAGCTATTTAATAGTAGCTATATAAATATATACCTGTGCGGATGCGGCCCCTTATTTACTCCATGAATCTAATGGCGGCCCTCGGTCACTCATAAGTTGGAAACCCCTGACTTAGAATGATCTTCAATGATCTAGAAGCTTCTATGCGTTTCACTATTTTTGTAATTTTTTAATGCATAGTAAAAAAGTATTTTTGTCATGACACTTCTGCTTACCCCGGAAGTAGATATCAATTTTGTTACTTTAAATGAAATTTAGGTATCTATATTAACGGAATACAAAAATGAAATGATAAATCTAACAGGTATTTTTTTAAATTATTATTAAAACCATAATTGATAAGCAAACAATTAAAAAAATCTTTAGTGCTGTACAGAATGAATAAACAAGTGGTTTTAAAATTCAAAAACATCAACAGTATTATATGTTTAAGCTTACATTTATTCTGCTTCTAAAATAATAAATAGTTCATTTTTAGTTTTATTTAATATCATTTTTAGATAGTTTTGAGGCTGCGTGGTTTCTAGATCTGAAAAAGTTAAGTAAATGAAGCTGAAATATGTTTTTATGATTTTTTAATTTATTCAACCTGTGCAATAACTGCACACATTGTCATTTTATTTCGTTTCGTACGCATACTTTCTAAGATAGAATTAAACGTAGATTACATCACTTAAAGACATGTCCTTAATGGAAATGCATTTAAGAAACGTTTTTCCTTTTCTGTATTTAGAAATTTGTCAATCAATAACGTTGCGGTGACCGGAGCAATACGCAATAATAGAATACATATTTCTAAAGAGTTACTACATATTGGAAGTTCGAAATGGACATTTGAAACTGAATAAAGAAATATAGAAATAGAAAAATCTTATTTTATAATGTTATTTTGATGTCGCTTTTTTTACTAAATTATGCCTGATTCGTGGTGTAACTTCAAGATATTTTGATTTTGTTACTTTTCATAGAAGTAACTTTATCAAAAGATTATTTACTGCTTTTGTTTTATACAATTCACTGTATCATCACCATAATCATGTAATATTTTTTCTTTTGCTGATAATTCAGACTCGATTCCCGAATTATAAATTGTTTCATTTCTTTGTCTTTTTAGGTTTAATACCAAATTAATCTTGCTTTTAATTCCATATTTATTGCAATTTTAAATTTGCGAATGCTTTTTTTTTAATTTTAAGTTAAGAGGGAAGTTTTCATGTTAAGTTACATAAATTAAATTATCAAAATACGTTTAACGGGGTTTTTTTTTTTTTTAAATTCTACTGATGACACATTTCGGCGATCATATACTGCATATAATCGGAGTTTTTTGAAAACATTTTAAGCAAAAACTTTTTATCTTATGTGGAGCTGAAACATCGAGAACGTTTTCTCTGGCTTATTCTATTTTCCAAGCATGATTTCTAAATGAACATAAATTGATAAATGCTATATTGATAAAAAAAAATTCTATTCAAAACACAAGAATATTTTTTTGTACATTTTATTTTAACATTGTTATCTAACACGTATTCAACCTATTAGGTTTATCGTTTCTATTCTGACCTTAACCTAGCATTTAGCCGGAATGATAAATAGTCTGGAAATGATTCATTTAATATTACACATATCGGTTCCATTTGATAACATTTTTTTACGATTCATGTTTTTTAGCGGTCAATACGTGCATAAATAAAGTCGGATCGGTATGATTTACTATTAGTTTTTTATATCTTAAACCTCAACTACCAGAAATTATAGGTTATCATAGGGTGCATTCATGTGGACTCGGCGGTTGATTATTGTGTTCAGCGTCATTTTTTTAGATTTTGATAAATATTATGTTTTGTATACTAAACACATCCTTTGCAAGAAGAAAAAAGTCTCTAACGACTGCCTCCCTCGTAACACTTACAGCTAATATTAAAATATTATTTCTCTACATTCAACCTGTGTGCAGTTACCCATTTAATTCTACCGCAGTTGAAGTAACTCAAACAAAGATTTGAAGGATTTATTTTATAATAATGACTTAAATATAAATATTACGAGTATATTAGAGTTTTATCTATTATAATTTATCAATAATTAAATTATTTGTTTCTAAACGATCACCAAATTAATTAGTGTAATTTTCAAGTCGATTTAAAGTATGAGTGCGCGTTTTAATATTTACGCAAATTCGCACACTTACAGGAAAGACCAGTATAATAAAATACCAAAAAACAAAAGTGTAAGTATTTAGTTAGTTAACGCATTGAGTGTGCTACCTTCAAGATGAAGAAAAATAATTTTGACGTAACTGAGTGACTAACGTGCACGCTAGAGGACGCTATTTAAACTTTATTTTAAATCTAGTTTTCTTTGGAAAATATTAAATAGGAGTATGCAGTTTTCATCAGGGATTATAAAAGTAGATCTAATTACCAACAGAATAGTAAACCCGCATGTCGATATCTTTTTCCTGTCTTGAGATATCTTAAAAAATGTGTAAATTTTAAGTATTTTTTTAAATATAGATTACCTACTATGGTTGTGTAAGGTCGAATATCAGGTAGTTTCTTAGATAAAGAGCGCGCTAATAAAAGATGCAAACAGATTAATTAAACAATTAGAAAAATTGCCAAAAATGGTCAATTAACTTCTCAGTCAGGGATGCCAAATAGTTTGATTTTGAGACTTAACTATTAAAGCCTTAAGGTTTATACGCAACGATTTGTTAAATTCCATTGACCTTAAATAAAAATATTAACGAAACGTTACAGTTGTAGGTACGGAACAATTTTGAATTAATTAAAATTGACTTTCCTTACCCTATTAATAATAGTTTCATTTATTATTATTACTGTTAATGTTACTGGAAAACGGCGTTAAGAAAGTTAAAGTGGAAATATATAAAAATAAGCAGCGGGTCATGAAAAAAAAACAGACATTTGTTAAATAATTAAACATAGTGATTTATTTATTTATGTTTCAATGCGATTTGTTCGTATTAAATTCGATATAAAATTTACTTAAAAGTTAAATTACGATGATTCTTACAAACCATGAAGCATTTGACATGATAGGCACGTATTTTGAATGCATGAGAAATGCAACTGTTGCAGCTAGGGTGTATGCAATACAATATCCCCAAAGACGCCATCCCAATACCAGAGTTTTTCGTTGACTCATACACCGTTTAAAAACGACGGGAAATGTAAATCTTCCTGTTAATAGAAGACGCAGCAGAGGTCGGTCAGATAAAAACACAACAAACGCTTTGGCATATGTGCATCTTAACCTCCGTTTAAGCTTTACAGCAGTAGCTAGAGACTTGCGAATAAATTCATTAAATAGAAAGTTAAAAATAGATACTATGTTTCTTTATCAAAATATACTTACACAATAATATTTGTTGACATGGTTATATTGTAGCATATTAATTTATTTATTTCATAATCCTATAAAGATATTTATTAGGTTCTTATGTTTCTTTTAGGTTGCTTCTATATCATTTAGTACTGCATCAAAGCTTGAATGATCTTGATTACGATAGAAGGTTGGATTATTGCAACTGGTTGCTAGATGTGATATTTGACGAACCTCAATTGTTGTCACGTATTTTGTGGTCAGATGAAGCTACATTTAGAAATGATGGTACGGTAAACCGTCACAATATGCACTATGGGCCACAGAATAATCCACACTGGATGAAAGAGGTTCAACATCAGGGTCGGTAGTCGGTAAATGTATGGTGTGGTATCTTAGATGGTAGGATAATTGGATCCTTTATTTTCGATACTTCACTTAATGGGGAACGGTATCTAATTTTTTTAAAGGATGAATTGCTTCTTCTTCTAGACAACATACCCCTAGAATTTCGTAGGTTCATGTTGTTCCAGCACGCTGGTTGTCCGGCGCATTACTCCAGAGATGTTAGAGAATTTTTAGAAAATAGATGGATAGAACGTGAAGTTATTTTTTTGGCCAGCCAGGTCACCAAACTTGACTGTCTTAACTTTTATCTCTGGGGCGGATTAAAGGGCTTGTTTTTGCAACTACTCGAGACAATATGATCGAGAAAATACGAAATGCTATTCAGAGTATTTCAAGAGCAGAAATTGATACTGCTGTTCAATCTACACTTCGAAGAGTAAACGTTTGCGTCGAAAATGATCGGCGACAATTTGAACATTTAGGTTGACACTAGTTTCCTTTTTTTTTATATTTTATAGTGCTGTTTGTGTTTATTGTTGTTTCAATTTATTATATATATTAACATTCGGCAAATATTTGTTTTTTTTTCATGACCCACTACTTATTTTTTATATATTTCCACTTTAACTGCCTTAACGCCGTTTCCCAGTTACATTAACAGTGATATTGAAATAATAATTGAAATTATTATTAATAGGACAAGGAAAATCAATTTTAATTAGTTCAAAATTTTTAAAATCCGTTCCGTATCTACAACCATAGTAGGTAATCTATATTCAAAGAAAAATGCTTAACATTTACACTTTTTTTAAGATATCACAAGACAGGAAAAAGATATCGACATGCGGTTTTCGCTATTCTGTTGCTAATTAGGTCTACTTTTATAATCCCCGATTAAAACTGCATACTCTTATTTAATATTTTCCAAATAAAACTAGATTTAAAAAAAAATAAATAGCGCCCTCTAACGTGCATGTTACTCCATGTCGAAATTATTACTTTCATATTGGTGGAAAAGAGCTGTTTTCAAGAAGACTAAGTTTGCAAAAATCGGTTATGTAGAACCAGAGTTATGGGCGTTTTTTCATAACAAAGTTCCCATTCTCACCCACCTCTTATTCGAGTAGATTGTTTTTGTTATGCCCCTTACTTAGGTTAATTAATTTTTCTCGAGGTTACTTTTGTTATAAGCCTTTTTCCCGCATCTGTACTATAAACGGTTTCTGATATACGGCCGAGAGACATTCTTATTGGGACACCCGTTACATGGTATGTACTGTAAGTGTGCCAATTTGCATAACAAATAAACAGCGCACTCATACTTTAAATCGACTTTAAAGTTACACTTATTAATTTGGTGATAGTTTAGAAACAAATACTTTAACTATTGATAATTAATAATAGATAAGACTCTAATAAACTTGTAATATCTATATTTAAGTCATTATTACCAAATACATCCTTTAAATCTTTGTTTGAGTTACTTAAGCTGCGATATCATTTTTATGGTCGGATTTATGGATAACTGTATACCGGTCTACATTCACCATCAAATTAATTAAAATAACGTTTATTGTGAATCTTGTAAATTAATACAAAATTAATGAGGTGGTTGAGGTACCAGGATCTGTGATATGCATGTGAATACAATTAAAGTTAACTACTATTTCTTACAATCTAGGGTACAGTGCTGGAATTCATTTTTGAAGCCAGTACTCTTGGCATCCATTTTTGAATTTTACTTTCAGTTCCTGGTTAGTTGTGAGTTGAATGAGTTCTACCTCTAAATTTGATGATCCAGCTGCATTTGTATTTGAGAAATTAATCAAAATCCAACGTTTAGAATATTTAGCTATTGTTTTGTGAAATCACTATGAAGAAAATTCACAAATCTTGATGGTGTGTAAGTAAATCTTTTGCTTTTCGTACACATAACGCTGGGAAGTGGTTCTTGTAGAAGTTGGTTATTCTTTATTCTCACTGAATTATTGCTTAAAGGAATTTTGCTGATTTGTTTTTCAACAGTTTGTCAAAATAATTTATTTAATGATTATTGGTTGCTATTACGTAAAGCACAAAAATGATGAGACTTATTCTTACATTTTCGCTTTTTATAGATGCACGCATCGACTTGTCTTGTATGCTTTCGCTTATTTGCGACGCTGTTCGCGCCTGTGCATTCGCAGTGAAGAACTCTTTGCCTATAGTCATGTTCTTATTGATACATGCTTGATTTTTTACCAATATATCAAAGACTTTTTGCGAATTTTGGTATTAGTAGCTGCCAATTACTGTTGAGTTCGCCTGTGTCATATGTCATGTTATGGACAAATGGTCTGAGCGATTTGTATTTTACTGTAGGAACAAAAGAATTTAAGTGCGTGTAATATTTATGCGCGATTGAAGTAAAATTTCTTTGGCGTTTGTGGCAGATATTACTGAAAATATGAAAGATTTACTTTCTTCATTTTTCCGCTCACCCTTCCCATCACGATTATTTCACCGTAAACTTCAAGCTTTCTACAACCTTATCAACTAAACCAACTGCTTTCCACATTTCTTCACATTGTTTATTTGATAAATCAGAAAATGCGTTTGAAACGTTGGCGTTCTAATATTAATATCTTGCGATATTATTCAATTGCAACTTTTTTTTACGAGACTCCACAGTGATTGGATTAAGTTTACGTGTATTACAGCACTTCTCGTAATGGAATCACAGTTTTTAAAAACTTAAAAACTCGCTGTTGCAGGAGCAGTAGGTTCAGAATCTTTTTTAATTAGATATATATATCCGTTGACAAATCAATGCCATTACGAATAGTGTTTCAAGCTTCGGAATGAACAATTTTTCGAGTTTTGCTTTCCATGTGTTTGACGAACTACATTATCCATATTTCAGCAGCGTTATAATGTCTAATTTTAGTTGTCGTTTTGATTGTTTTTTCAACTATTTGACTTCTTCCTTCCTCGTTTTTGGTTGATCAATAATATCAACTGATGTTAAATTTACTAATAAATCTGGTTTATTTTTGGCCTTTATTAATATCTCAAATATGAGATATAATAGTAATAGTTTAACGATATCGGTATTAGATGTAATACTAAACGAATTATAACGTTCTCCAGTTGTTTTCGGATAGTGTTCGTAATAATAGTCGAAAAGTTTCACTTATTACTGTCATTTTATCATCGTCTTCGTTATATAAGATATACTTCGTCAAACTGTTCTAAATCGCAAGAATATATTCTGCACATGATTCTTAATATCTCTCTTGATTTTTGTAAATGTCTTAATTTTTATGAAATTACTAAGTAAAGTGTTTAACATATAATCTGTAGTATAAATGCGAATACTTTTGTGTTATAATTTTTCAGGCAGTTTTCATGTTGGTAAAATTTTATTGATAACATCAATCATTTGATCGCTTTTAAAAACGCATGATCATACAATTGAAATAGCAATAATGAAACTTAATAAAATCACCATTTAATTCAACATTAATCACCGTTCATAATGTTATTACAAGTGTACGTCTGTAGTATTAAGTAGTTAAATTAGTTGTTTTATTATTACACACTTCATGGTCATATGTTCAAAACATAAGTGCTAGTAGGCTGAGGCGATAAGGCAAGTACTGGGACAACACACTTGGTCGAAAAGCGATTGCGGGAATCAATGATCTTCAACAACCGATTTACATGATAAACAAGTTTACGATACATGATTTCCAATCAAAGAAAATTTAAGAGGGAGAAGAGTGATAGCAAACCTTAATTAAAAACTGGATAACGCAAATGTGTCAGTTATATCTAAACTAAATAGATCTATGTATATTGGAACAGCCCGACATTGGGTAAGTCGGGGCTAGATTCTTTCGCTTATTAGTGTTTTTTATTTATTCGCGAGTCGTTTGTGATTACAATGTGGATATATTCTTAAACCGATTAATGTAATAAGTTCTGTATTTGTGGATTACTATAAATATTGTACTTACAGTCGATCATTTTTGAAAACGACTGCGGTTTGGTCAGAGCCCGATCTAGGTTTCAAAAAGTTTACTCAACGTTTTCGGCTATCTATTTTCGTCATAAATTAAATGGTAAGTATTTATCGCAACAAGAGATAAAGAGGCATGGACACAATTATTTGTGTCGAAGCGGCACTGTATTACACGAACTTAAAAAATTGGGTCTGTCTGCTTTTAGCTTCGCATGAATGAATCGTGGTTTAAAAAATTTATCTGTACTGGGAGGATAAGCGTATTTACAACAGGTTCGATGTTTGCCAAATACTTTTTATGCATCATTGTTTATTTTATGTGAAAATCTAGATAACATTTAATAAATCAATCACTTGAATTATACTGATAACGACAAGGTGGAGTTATGACAAATTTATTTATTTAGCCTTAATTACATTTTACCTTTATTTATAACACATAGACGTCATTAATATAGTCACAAATTTGTCAATTGTTTATTTTATTTCAAGTTGCTTTTACTTGAATCATAATAGTTTTTGAGATTTTTGCGCTATTTTTTGCAGATAATTAGTATTTTGTTATTTTTTTTGTTTCAGAAACACTTCAAGAAAGAAAAAGTATTAAAGGAATCTTTTGAAAAACCTTTATTAATTACAACACTGTTAACTCTTTTAAGTTTTTACGTTTTGATGTTCCTCGGATATCTAAGTCAAGCTCTATTTCCACCAAAAGTTCTCAAACAACGTAATCGCGAGGGTTATCCAAGACTTTACGATAAGTTTTCTAGTTTTTATTCAAGATACGTATACCGTCGAGTGCGTGATTGTTGGAATTATCCGATCTGTAGTGTACCTGGAGCCGAAGTCGTGTTGAAAGATCGAATTACCAAAGATCATTGTTGGACATTTGAGTTGGTTTACTCTAAACTCTTTTGGGGACATAAAGTCATCCTTTATTGTATTTTAGATTTACAGGATTAGAAAGAAAATGTTTAAATTTAGGCTCATATAATTACTTAGGGTTTGCTGATCCTAAAAGCTCTTGCACGGAATTTGCTATTGAGTGTGCACATAAATATGGCTTGTCCACTGGTGCAACTCGACAACAATATGGAACTAACGAACTACACGTCGAATTGGAAAAGTTAACAGCAGAATTCTTGGGCGTGGAAGATGCTATTACGTTTGGAATGGGCTTTGCCACTAATTCTTTGAACATTCCTGCCTTGATATCACCGGGATGTTTGCTTATAAGTGACGAAAGAAATCATGCATCTCTTATTTTGGGTATGCGGTTGTCAGGAGCTACAGTTAAAGTATTTCGTCATAATGGTAAATTGTCGAAATTATTTTAATGTCTATAATACCAATATTTGTAGATGTTAAGGATTTGGAAAAAATTTTAAGAACTCAAATTTACTATGGTCAACCAAATCAGCCTAAGGAACAACACAAGCCTTGGAAAAAAATTTTTATTTTTGTTGAAGGTATATATAGTATGGAAGGTTCGATAGTTCATTTACCACAAATAATTGCTTTAAAAAAGAAATACAAAGCTTATTTGTATTTGGACGAAGCACATAGTATTGGTGCAATAGGAAAATCTGGCAAAGGAGTAGTGGATTATTTTGGATGCGATCCGAAAGATATTGATATATTAATGGGTACTTACACCAAAAGTTTTGCATCTGCTGGTGGTTATATTGCCGGCAGTAAGGTGATTTGTTCTTCATTATATAACTATTTGATACTATTTGTACTCGTTGTATAATTAACCAAAATGTTTTTCAGAAACTTATACGTTTTTTAAGAGAGCACAGTTATGGTTCCAAATATGCTTGTGCGATGTCGCCACCGGTCACGGCACAAATTATTGGAGTTTTAAAAGTTTTAATGGGCAAAGATGGTACAAATTTGGGCAAAACACGTATTGAGACTTTAGCTAGAAACACTCAGTATTTCAGACGAAGATTAGCGCAAATTGGGCTCATCACTTATGGCTGCGAGGACTCACCAGTTGTGCCTATTCTTGTTTATTTGTATTCGAAAATAGCGTAAGTTTATACTCAGCAGCAATTGATTGTATTAAAATGTGTTTAATATAATTTTAGAATGTGTGTACGTACACTAATACAAAATAATATTGCAACAGTAGGGGTCGGCTACCCTGCTACTCCTTTATTAGAAGGAAGAATTCGAGTATGTCTATCGGCCGGTCATACTAAAGAGCATCTCGATTATGCTTTAGACATGCTCGAAAAAGTTGCTGATGACATTGGTTTAAAACATTCCAGGTTACCTAGAGATACCAAACCAATAGAATATGAAAAGATCGAATTGAATTAAGTTTTAACATCAACATTCTTTCAAGTTGGTTCTTCAAATTTTATTTATGATTAGTACCACAATAAGTATTATTTTTTACTTATCACTGCATTAAGAATGTAGACAAATGTTTTAAGCGAAATTTGCACGTTAGTTTTGCTAGTGCAGCTAAATTTGGGTCCACGCGCTTTTCGAAATACAAAAATTAAACGCTTAATTAGATAAAATATATTAACAAAAGCTTCAAACACTTCTTTGTTAATAAATGAAGTTTCTATTTTAATAATATATTTTGTAGTGATATTCATATTTGTTGCACTGAAAAACTGAAGTTTCGTGATTTTACGCAGACTTGATGCTATAGAATGAATCATATCACGTACATTTTTTGGAACTATATTTGTTGTTGTTTACTTGATAGAATTATTTAATACAGTTTTATTATGAACTCTAGTATTTTTTTGACCTTTTTCATTATTGTTGTGATTACTCGCTTTCGAATATACAAGAACCACAAAATATATTCCATTTTTATCATAAAAATCAGGTAGTTTGCATAAGCAAAATGCAGTGTTTACAAATGCAATTATATACTCCGTGACATTGAAATTTCAACATCAAGATGGGCTTGGAATTTTGTGACCAAATAATTATAATTTTATTCAAATGCATCAAGTGGTAATAGCAATCTGAGGTTTTTTTTTTGTTTCTACTAGTTCATTATCGTGTGTATTTCGTGTAAGCCTACGTTAATTTTAATATTATTACCTCTTATGATTGTTTTGTTTAACGTGTTTTGAGAGTGTGGTTATGCATAGAGTGCGCCAGCTTGAAAATTACCGCTAATTAAGCGATCAAAGTCAAAATGCTGGCTTACGTAAAAGTGTTTTTTTTTGTACTGAGAAATTGCAAATATGCAAAATATAGCAATAAGAAACCATTTAGTTAGGTAACGAAGGTCGTCCTGTAATCCTAACAATTTACCGTCGATTCAGAAGTTTTGGATTGCAATCCTATCGGCTACATTTCGTACTACCACTGACGACTGAATACCGATATCAATTTTTGGACCGGTGTAGGTTGCAACTTAACGGGAATCTGGAATGGCATATGATAGTTTACAGTGATCAATTCCGATTCTGTTTTGGGATCCATGATGGTCATATAAGAGTCAAACGACGACGCAACGTTCAATTTTTTGTTAAGCGGCATGTGCACCAGACTGTAGGGATTATGGTATGGGGTGTTACAGACTATGGGAGTAAGTCTCCTTTGGTATTCATCCGAGGCAATATGAACTTCCGACGGTACATTAACGAGGTAGCAGAACCCCATATTCTTCAATTTCTTCAGCATGATAATGCCCGTCCCCACATGGCAAGTCACTCTATGAACCGATTCAAAGAAGCCAACGTTAATCTCTTACCATGGCCACCCAGATCTCTCGACTCTTTCGCCTATTGAACACATGTGGGGCATTACGGTAGAAGATTGAGAAATTTAGCGTATCTTTCACAGCCACAGGAAGTTCTCCTGCACGAATTGCAAGTTAATTGGGATACAATAACTCGAGAGAAAATCGAAAAACCTGCTGGAATCGATGCCACTAAGGGTAAGGGAGTGTGAAATTAACAGGGGAGACTAACACATTATTAAACAAAAATTGCGTTTATATTTTTTCTGTTTTTTTTTTAAATTTTAATAATTTATTACTTCTCAGTATTAGCTACCTTTCTGTCTAGTGTGGTCACACAATTACAACTTTTTCTTGTTGTTGCAGTGTCAATGTCACAGGGTATAATTGAAAAAACCGCCAAATATTTATAGTTATAGTTGTAATAATCATTAGTTACCTTTTTACCAATAAAGGGCAAGGTAAAGTAAAGAACGTTCGGGTAATGAAAGTTGATGTGGATGCAGTCTGCCATCGTGGGTCAGTGTTAAAGCGTTTTGTCAAAACCGTAGTTTTACGCGCACGCACGTCGTGCTTTTCATAACCATTTTCAAATTAATCGGAATCGACCAGTGCCTGCTGCCTGTGCAATTAAAAAGTGAGTTAAGAACTTGGTCAATGACGACAATGAAACCTTGAATATGAAAGGCAGTGTGTATTTCAGAAAACGGTGACGACACAGCAACACCTGGCTTTTAAAGAAATAGATTTCGTGAGTTGAAGACGGCTTTGCGACGAGATATTAAATTTCATAAATCAAGACAAAGACATTAGGGGTTTACGATAATTGGAGCGCTTTGCACTAAGAGCGTTTGTTAATTCAGATACATGTACCAAACGACGTTCGATAATTGTGACCGCATGTATGGGAACACAATTTTTGAATCTGTTACCTTAGCAGATCCATTCGATAGAGCAACGACTTAACCTCAATAAACAAATTTACGGTTTTCTACTATAACAATCAATTGTAGTAGTGAAATAATCAAAATTGAAAAAACAATTATATTGCATTGCATATAGGATGTAAAACCTGTTTCTAAGACATTTGACAGCTATTTTCTACTACCAGCATCTGCTAAATCTACCGGTACGTTTGATAATTCACCTAGTGATCTATACACCTGACGTAAGTCAGATGCTTATCTCAACTATCGGAATATTTTTGCCACTCCAGTTATTGTAAACGCCTAATTGCAAACAAACTTAATCAAAACTTTTAAACCACAACTTACTTAGTACGAAGTAAGGAAGAACACTTTTTTTCAACAAAACTGTGCAACTTCCATACAACAAGAGTAAACATGAATGTTGTTTTAGCTAAATTAAATATACATAAATTGCGCTTGTCTGCAATGGGAATGCTTTAGAACTGTATATAGTAGAAGTAATAGCAATTACAACTTCATCTAAATAAGCTAAACCACCTCGTACAAATAAATTGGACGCTTAACGAGTAACGCCAGATTTACACTCAACAATATATCAAAGTGGACAAACTTGTGGTATCCTTTTTTAACGATTATGAAATTGATGATGAAAACCAAGAAAAACTGATTCAAAAACATAACTAACACACAACCTCACAGAAGGTGTCAGAAAATAATGAAGTGAATGCAGCTGCATACTACTGCAGTAAAGATATTTGACTAGTGCATCAAGCTTACAAGCGCCGATTTCGCGCTCAATTGAATTTAGCTAATCATGTAATTCCTGTAAGTTTCCGGGGTAGGTGGCCTAGCTTTATCTATTGAGCATTTCTATTATAGATGATTAATTTTATAACATAAACGAAGTATGATGGCAGAACCATCTCAGTGTAAAATTGCTGTAATGTGAAGATAGTACTTTGTAAATTGCTGTAGAGGTGCAAACGTTAAACAGCGTAATTCAAATAATTTAAAACTTATTTGAATTGCGCGGGTATAACATCAGGTTTTTAACGTTTCTACCACTTTCTACCTCTAGCAATTTACAAATGATTTTTGTTATAATTTTGTTGTATTATTTTATTGAAATGGGGAAATGTCATTTATGTTTGTCATTTTATACATTAAAATAGTGTTTTTAACGTGCTTCTGCAATTTTTTTAAAGATTTGATACATGTGATTTGTTAGGTGCTATTTAGGTAAGTGTTATACTAAATTGTATGTACTATTATTACAAAACAATTGTTCTTGCACATTTTTTAAGGTGAAATAATTAAATAAAGTTGTACAGGCAATATTTAAATGCTTTTCAAATCTTTACGGAAGAGATGAATATGACATTTTTAATTCAAACCAGTCAATTTTAAGAATCATAAAGCAATAATGTTTCAAGAATCGGTTTCATTGTCATGTGTGCTGTTCTATAAAAATCAAATCTATTTTTGAATCAATACGAAAATACATACCTAACCATTTAACAAATAATAGAATAATTTCTAAAAGCTTGTTTACAAATATCAGATATGTGAATTCAAATATTTCGAACAAAACTGCTTGCTGCTATTCTCTAATATAAAATTTATATTTATTTGGCATTGAGTTAATTACACTACCAATATTTTTTTAATAGTAGGTATATTTCAGTCCAAAATGAGGTATTTTTCAAAATTTCTTTAAATTTTGCTTCAAAAATATTCAATCCAAAAACGAATCTAATTTATAGAAACAGTAGCGTTAGATCGTATCTATCATACGTGCAAGTTTTATATTGTAGAAGTTGAATATTAAATCAGTAAATTATTGAATTGATATAATACTAATTAATATTATACCTACGTATCACAGCAATGTACAGTCTTTGACAAATGTAATGTCCCTCAGACACATAGGCAACCAAAGTATCACATTCACGATCGTAACCGAAGATTTATAAATAACAAGGACGTTTGTTGCATTGCGCTAATTTGAAAAGGTAGTTTTGTTAACTGGCAAAAGTAGTCCATAATAGTAACTCTGATAAGGTGGAACTTGTATTACTTCTTCGTGACGTAGCATAGTAGATATATTTACAAACATTAAAAAACGAGATATTATACGTGTATTAGACCAAGAATCTAGTAACGATTCAATTCAAAAATGCAAATATTAAATTGCTCAACGGGCGACAACATTATTAATATTAATAATTATATATTACAAATTACACAAGTCTATTGTATAATTAGTAAGAAAAATAGATAGCTTGTTTTTAATACCAAACAATTCCGTTTTAAGCGCCAATTGTGAATTTTGTATTTTTGAGAATAGATTAAAGGCGCATTTATATTTACTTTCCTTTAAATACGGTTTCCGACAAAATAGATTCTAAACGGTTTCTACCTATTCACATTACCCTTTTGAGCTAAACAGCCTAGACTATATCAAACATTTAAATTAATCAAAAGCAAAAAAAAAGGTAGTTTGATTTTGAACTAAAAAAATTTAAATTTTGTGTGTGGTAATATTGTTTTGTTAAAAAACAGAAATAGCTAGGAGCGTTACCAATACTGCAACCAAAGCCACTGGTTGAACGCTAATGTATTTCACCAATTTTTAATTTTGTATAGATCTTTCTAGTTTTAAGGTATTTACTCACTTGGGACACTGGTTCATGCAATTTAAACAGAATGGTCAATTCATTCAAAAGCAGATTTAGATGTTATAAATTTACTTTATTATATAAAGGAATTAGACAGACACATTACCAATAATGACCAAAAATGGAAGACTTTATTCTTAATAACGCTCAAAATAAAATATTATATTCTTCATCTTTGTCTGTTTACTATATTTAAAACAGTTTTATTCCTCATTTGTTTTTAACTACGTTGTACTAAAAAAATTGTGACGTTAAAGCAGTCAACTATAAGTTACATAAAGGTTTGAAATTTGAACAGTGGTTTCTTCACACAGTGTAATTATTTATT
The DNA here is from genome assembly GCA_035610365.1 of Aquatica leii. NCBI lineage: Eukaryota > Metazoa > Arthropoda > Insecta > Coleoptera > Lampyridae > Aquatica > Aquatica leii. The sequence goes on along the minus strand of CM069432.1, from coordinate 207,222,491 downwards.
ACGCGAAGTTACTAAAATATCTATTTTATTTTAAAAGCAATAAGTACGATTTATAGTTATGCAAGGCCTTAAGATGATTAAGATATACAAATAGATGTTTGCGCATAAACATAATTTATAACATAAACGACAATCGACTTAAGAATAAATATGTAATCGTTTTATTAAAATACATCGCAGCAAAAAAAAACATAATGTAAAGAAAAAATATTAATTTAACTAAGATGAATAAACTACGTAAAGTGAATTTACAGAAAAGATGTTTCTGCAGGAATGAAAGGTAATATGAACAATATATGCAATATAACATGTAACCATATTTAAGTTATACTAAAAATTACAACTTATTTATAAAATATACAATTCGTAATATGAAAGTTGATTGAATTTCCTATTGCACTAAATTGTAGAAATGACTAAAACTGAAGATAAAAAATAAACTGACAAATGTCACCAACCTCTCACATAATTGGCTAATTGAAGATCGAAATATTAACATGCAGACACTAATTTAGCATGACAAATGCCATCCTTTGGCTTAAATATATTATGGCTAAATTGTAACAATTTAGGTAGTTAAAGATAACAGATGAAAGTTACATAATTGTGGTGTATAAATATAATCAAGTTACTTTTTATATAAGAGAAGGTAATTGAATGTAATATCGATAAACTGGTTATGAAACGTTTAAAACAAACTACAAGTTTACGTTTATCAATGATATTCCATACATAACATTAATAGTTTATGGAAGATTGAAATAGTATGGAAATGAGATAATCAAAATATTTTAATTACAGATACATCATACCGCGATTTGATAATCAATGTGAAAGTAATTGGCACGATATGGCCGTGGTCCCGCGATTTGTAGTTAATTCATATATTTAGTTATAAAATTGATCTAAACAGAGAAATTCGCATCAAAAAAATTTACGTGTAAAGTATTAATCAGAATATGAATGTAACTCATTTATATTTTGGTTAATAAGAATTAAAAAAATTATTGTTTTATGACATATCAATTATCTATGGACATGTAATATAAATGTAAGTGACAATATAACTATCTATGCAAAGAGAAAGGCAAATTAAACAAAAAAATAATGATTAACACCCTAACATTAAAAATTAAACATAATATTAATGTGTTAATTTTTTGTTTAAGTTGAACAAAAAAAAGTAATAAAGCTAATTAATATTTTGTGTAGTATCCATCGGATTCAATACAAGCTTGAATGCGAGCAGGCATGTATTTACCAATTTTATTATTACCAATATTATTCAGGTGTAGAGTATTCCAAGTACGCATAATATTTGCGTGAAGTTGGTCTATATTTCAAATCATGATGTTATTTTCCCATTCAGGCACAGCAGCTGTCCACAGATTTTCGATGGGGTTAAGATCTGGAGACCTGGCTGGCCACTCTATGACGTGTATCTCTGGATGTTGTTCGAACCATTCTCGAACTATTCGTCTTCGATGAATGGGAGAGTTGCCTTGAACGAAAATTATTTCGCCTTCTGGATAAATTGTCCTAACCGATGGTAACATAACATCTTCTAGTATGGACACATATTCCTCAGACGGAATCCTTAGTTTACTTGGACATGCTCCCCCGGACATGCTTGGCTCATCCAGCTCCAATAACCTGTACTTATACGTTTAATGCGTTTTATGGGTTGGATATTTTCAAAATTGTATCTGGTACTATTCGCTCTCCACAGTGTTTTTTGGAAATCTTCCGAAGAGCAAAATGTTTTTTCGTCACTAAAAATTACAAGCTGCCAATTTCGTCTTGCGTTGGCTTGACAAAATTGTGCTCGACGTCGGGCATGTTCTTTCGTTATCAGTGGCTTTCTGGCAGGAATGCGACTGTGAATTTCAATACTGTGTAATTTCCTAACCTCAGTCCTGATATTTCCAAGTAAGTTGTAGATTATCTCTAATCATGGTAGACGTGCAAAATGGTCTTTCTGCGCAACATTGCCTTATGTTGTTCTCGTTATTATGGTTTAAAATCCGGCGTCGTCCAGTACGTTTTCTCGTTTGTAAGAGAAGATTATTTTCGGCTCTCTTTTGTTCCCTTCGGATCCATCTCCAAACTTGCGTTGACTACAAGAAATAAGGGATTCGTAAAATATAAGTGCAATTTCCCTTAGTTCGATTATGACGCCAAATAAAAACCTAAATGTCGTTATTATATTTGAGGAATTTCAAAAAATTTCCTGCAATAAGCAAATGTCTCAATTTTTATCTTGAAGTATTCTATTTCAATAAATGAATTAATATTAACCAATGCATACAATCGACTCTTTGATGTAAATCATTCCCATCAAATTAACAAATTAATGTCTCATATCAATGCTATGAACTCTTAATCAGTTGAAATTGATTGCCAAAAAAAGTAATAATAATTTGCAATGCCCTGGTATTTCTTAATTAACACTAAACGATGATCGTTTTATTTCCTGAGAAAAAAACTAAGTTTATTTCTTTGATTACATAGGTTTATAGAATAAAAAAATCTTGTTTTTGTGAGCTGGACACCGCGCCAAACAAATTTGTCGTGCATATTGTTATATATTATTCAATTATTGAAAAAAGCTATTAAACAATTATTAAACATAAACAACAGTACAAAAATTTCCTTCACACTTCCGCTTTTGAGAAAAAGAAATGTTTGTGATGAAATATAGTAAGCATTAAAACAAAATCAGAAATTTATAAACGATTTTTCGTCATAAAAATACGTGGATTAGCTAAAGTAAAAATTAGATTTAATCTTAAAGAACATTTTGTGTTTTATCTTCCTTTTGTTTGTAAACGTAAAGATGGTTGTTTGCATAATATTCCGTTCATTTTTTCTTTAAAAACTAACGGAAGAAATAAAGTTCTATGTGCAGGTCCAGTTTAAATAATAAATAAAGAGCGCTAAATGGCTAAATACCGTACTAGGATTACGAAAAATTAGTTTTCTGCAACATTCAATTTATAGGTTTGAGCGATAATCATGGCATGACTACTTGAAACACGAAATAGAAATAATTTTTTTTAAATATACAGCGTTTTTCCAGAAATAGCTAGTGTTCTCAAAAACGGCTGATTGTTACTAAACAGCACAGCATTTTATTATTAGCTTTTTAGATATTTCAAAAATACGGATTTTATGCTACAAACTTTATATGGCGACGCTTTAAGCACAAAAGCAAGATTAAATGATGTTCAATGAGTAAAATTTCTATTTCGTTAAATAACTACACCCCAAGTGCAAATCAACCCTCTCTGCTATTTCAGTAACTGGAACACGGATCTCTCATAGCGCAACTATTTTTCCTATGGTCTCTAAAGATACTAGCGATTTCCCAGAAGTCTAGTTTTAAGAGACTTATTTCAAAACAAAACATTTTAACAGTGACAAATAAAAGAAAGTTCAAAAATGGTAAAAAAAAAAGATATACTGATAGGCGCTTATCTATAACTTTATTTTTAGACGTTTTCTTTCTCACTTATAATTACACGTATACACTCATAAACCACTTTTCACATTTTAGGTAAGAAACCTTCAATCGATTCAATTGATATAGCTAAAGCTAAAGTATATTCTATAAGCATTAATCTTAGTTCGTGTCAGCACTTTGATGTTTTGTGATACAACTGATTTTTGCTCAAGATACAGCACAATAAATTTATCTAGCGGTATCAAATCTAAACGCAACGATTGTGTGAATTATTACAGCGTTGTAAATGATGCATTATTTTTGATAATCCATTAATTAATGTATAATTTTTTTACAGGATGAAGATTTTATTGTATTATTGCAATGTTACTTTAGAATATATTTACATAGTTTGAAAAAAAGAAAGATTTTTTATCAATTAAAAAAATTATTTTGAATGCATTCATTAATACAATAAAAATTTACAACAACGATATTACGAATAACAACATAACTAAATTATAAAAAAAACATTAAAATATTTTACTTTATTAAAGAATAAATAAAAAACTGATTTTTTGAATGACTAGTAAATAATAAATTTTGTGTATTGCAAAGTAAGTAAAAACAAATAAGAAATAAAATTGTTTTTTAAGTATTTTTAAACGTATTAACAATAAATTATCTCGTTTTTGGTCATTATCTATGTTATCGAAGGTGCTCCAAGCTATTTCCTTTATATAAAATTTTTATTTTTTTAGTTCAAAATAAAGTACTTTTTTTCTTTTGGCTAATTTAAGTGATTGATATAGAATCTAGGCTGTTCAGCTCAAAAAGGTAATATAAATAGATAGACCATATAGAATCTATTTTGTCGGAAACCGTAATCAAATTATGCAAATATAATGCGCCTTTAATTTATTGTCACAAATTCAAAATTCACAATTGCCGCTTAAAACGAAATTGTTAAATATTAAAGACAAGATATCTATTTTTTTATTAATTATACATGTGAACATTATTTTGTAATATTGTCGCCCGTAGAGCAATTTATTATTTGCGTTTTTGAATTGAATTTAATTAGATTTTTGGTCTAATACAGGTAATATCTATTTTTTAAGCTTTGTAAATATATTTGCTATGCTACGTCACTTAGAGGTAATATAAATCCCACCTTATCAAAGTTGTTATTGTGAATCACTTTTGCCAGTTAGCAATACTACCTTTGCAAATTAGCGCAACGCAACATCTAATCGTCCTTCATGCGTCTTTATTTTTAAATCTTCGTTTACGATCGTGAACCTGATGTTTTGGTTGCCTATGTGTCCGAGGGACATTACTTTTGTCAAAAACTGTACGTCTCACAAAGTAGTTCGTCTTAAACTTGTGGCAGAAGGTTTCTAAATGCACCACTATCTTATACCAATGTATTGTTTCTCTATTCCCTCACAAAGACAAAATTTCTTTTATTAGCAAAGCTGATACGTTTACTTGTTTGGAATATTAAGGATTTTGTACTTGTAAAATAGTAAACAATCTGATAATAATACACGAAATGACTACTATCTTAATGTATTTACTATAAAAATTGCACAAAGATAAAGACATTGAATAAAAAATACACATTTACAAGGAATATACTGCGGCTAAAATAACAAACAAGATACTATAAAAGAAAAAGGATATTCTATCAATAGCAGCCGCAAATAATATCCAATCGTGTTGAATGGGCGTTTTTGTCACTGGTCCGATAAATTGATGATCATCACTGGTTTGGTGTTCTTCAAACTCGGGTGCATGATGGTCACGCATTTCTTCTGTTGTCACTCGTTGAGAATTTAAGGGTGTCTAGAAAACACTGTTAGGATAGACACGCTTTAGTTTGAAAAACAACCTCAGTTATGTGATGACCTAAACCTAGTACTCGGCCTAAGACTCCAGTAAGAGGCTTTTTAATAGCCCAAGGTAAAGATCGAGTGTGTTGTGTCCTTGACATCCAAATTACAATAACTGATACTAGCATTGAGAAACATACTACGTAAAGACTGCTACTGTAAAATAAAACTAAATCCGAGATAACGAATCCGTTAATTAATTGTAGCGTTACCTATTAATGGCGTGTGAGATCCCATCGCAGGTATTTTTTGAGTAAAATAAACCATAAAAATGCTTATTATTATTGCGGTACAGCCGTTTAGTATAACCTTTTCGCCCGCTTGTGGCGGTAACCAAAATCCCATTAACGTAAGCATTATAATTACTAAAAGTAGATTTTAATAAACAGAGTGCTGTTTAACGATCTTTACCTAAAGCTGGTGCTATAATTATTGCTCTATAAGCAGGTGATCTTCTAGTCATGACAAGTTGGAAAGAAGCGTCAACATATGGCTCTTCACAACATGAATAATACATTACATTTCTGGTAGCGTTGGTCGCTGTTATATCCCATTCTCCATTTTTTATCATATATGTTAACTATAATATGAAATCATAAACTATTTTTTATAAGTACAAAGTATACCTCAACAGGCGAATTAAATAACTTTAGATCAATTTCAGTTCCAGCATAAGTCCACGATCCAAACTTGAGAAAGCAAGTTTGTGTATCAAAAGGCCAGTATCTGAGATTTAACTCGCATAAAGCCACAAGTTGGGTTGGAGGTACCCAAATAATTTCGCCGTTTTCTCTAACAATACAATGGGTTTCGCCAAGGTGACTCACGGCGTTTCCTGATGCACTAAAAACGTAACGCTGGATATTTGTTAAAGAAAAAGGCTCGATCAAAGAAAGACCTACCTATTGTACAACATAATATCGGGTTGCCAGATTTCGTGATCGGCTACGTTTATATCGGTTAAACCACCGTAGTTACTTGAATTCCATTTTAGTTTGTCATCTGACCATGCCTAAATATAGAAATATTGTAACCATTATGAATGATATGATATCTGTTTTGAAAACAGTTGTTTTAATATTGTAACATAAACTTACCAGTCTAATCCAAGAGTTGACATTAATTGTGGATTTAAATTCATTAATTTCTACATGTAGTACAGATATGCCAATGGTCACTGTTGTTACATTGTAGTGCTGTGTTGGTCTAGCAAATTTATCGTAGTTTAACAATAAGTCTTGCTTAAGTTTATCAGTGTACGTAGCGTTCCATATAGGTTTTGGACGAGTTTCTAAATTGATAAGTTGCTTCTTTTAGAAAAAATGTACGTATATTGTATTGGTAATGATAAAAGCACTGTCAATACTTTAATGTACGTCAATGTTGTTGAAATGTTTTTAATTTATAGTTTTACTGTTATAATATGTCGGTATACAAATTACTATCAAATTTCACCGCCCCCGAGTAGCGCCTCACTTTCAGTGCTGTTATCTCTATTTTAATGTTTTGAAACTTACGCGTGCTGCTAAATCCATTTGTCCCGGCATTGCCTACGTTAGAATCACAATAACAAACTTTTTGACATAGTGCAGTAATTACTAACACAAATGAAAAGAAAACAGAAGCCATTTCATTGCAATTATTGCACTATGGGTTTTATTCTTGCACTGATTCGTCTTCAAGTGTATTTGATACATACATCCTGTCAACGGACGTTTTTATCATTTCCCACCCACTAGTCGTACTTGAATTTTATTAAATTATATTCAAATCATCGTTGTATGTTTTATTTGCCACTTAAAATAGTCTTTGCCAACAATTGCGTACAATTGAGATATTGTTGTATACGTGTTAATGCGCCGATTGTACTTTTCGTAATTTCAATTATTGCATATTGAAAGTTTTATTATTTAAATACTTACATTATTATAAGCTTCCGGATTGTTTATTGGTTCTTTTTTTGTCGACCTTGCTCTATTTTTTTAAACTATCTTACTTTTTGTCTGCGACATCGTAAGTACTTAACTCAAATTGAGTCATAAATTATATTTTAAGATCATCAATTTATTATAAATGTTTTTACTAATAATTGTATTTTGTACGATATTGCAATATATGTATATCTCAAACTATGCCATCAACTATCAGTGTTTATCATATCAAACATTGTTGTAATTTATCTTTTTTATGGCAAAAATAAATTACAATGTCTTTCGTTTGTAAATTTGTAAAAATTAGAATGTAAAAAGAAAGTAAAAAATAATTTTTCTTTACTTAAGTTGATTGTTAAATACTTTAAATTTTTTCATTCAGTTTAATTTTTATTCATTTTTTTGATAATTACCGAGAACCTCTGCAATTAAAAGTGAATGTTGTTCAATATTTTTGTTCAAGTGCCAAACCCAAAGTACACTGTCAATTATAACTTATAAGTTATTACCCTGGAATAAATGTACGAAGCATTTTAAATCAGTAATTTCATAACGATTAAAACTTTCGCAATGTTTTATGAGGTAAACATTTAAAACAAAAAAATTTGATGTAAATAGAGAACAAAACAGCTGAAAACAAATAAATAAATTATTATCTTCACGAAATCGTCGAATAATAACTTTGCAAACAGCGCCCCAGCTTAATATGCATCACGCATCACGGTTTTCTCTAGTTGTTTATATAATTAATGCTGCAATTTTTTGTTGTTTTATGTATTTAATATTCAACGTTACGAACGTTCCACGTCGATTATTACTTAATAAACCAGGTACACAGTAATGAGATTTAAACGATTAAACTTAATTTAACATAAATGTAATAAATTATTTTTTCAAAAATAGTTTTACTTCCATAAATAATTAAATGTACACGTATCATTTTAAACACCTAATTTGATTAACTACTAACCAAAATACTACGACCATTTAAAAAACTGGCGTGGTCACCACACGACTTTCCTATAAGGAATTTTTACATATTTTTTGTAAGGTTATGTTGTCATAAAACCACCTTGAGGCGATATGTAGGTACACGTTTGTATTGACTTCCTTACATCTTATTTTTTTTTGAAATTTTACCGAAATATGGTAAGTTGAGGTTATGTTGTCATATCGACGAACCCTTATATTTGTGCGCCTCGATATTGCTTTCCCCTTTAGTAAACCGGTAATAGTAGTTTATTTATCGAGTTCCTGTGTAAATTGGACTCGAGGACTTTTTAAACCCTCGTTTCACTCGGGTTTAAAAATGCCCTCTTGGGAAAAAAAGCGTTCAATTTAGACAGGAACGAGTTAAATACAACATTTTATTGCTCGAACAGAGACTAGGAGGCCTACAAAGTCTCAAAATCTTTCAAAAATAATTTGACGTTTATGTTGAGAAGTGTGTCAAAACTGTCAAAGACGGTTTACAATAGCGAAAAATTAAAATTTCTGACAGTTAAGAACAATAAAAAAATTTATTTTTAACATATCTTGCTTTCCTTTCTAGATATGGAATATTTTTCTCAAAAAAATCGTCGCAGGCAGGATTCGAACCTAGATAATATTTTCAATTCATTTTAAATTATAAAGCAAATATCTAATAAACTGTTAATGTTAAAAAAAATAATAGTTGAATAAATTATTAGGAATAATTATCTCTATAAGAACCTGTAAAGATAATTCGAATAATTTACATACGTACAAAATTATACAAGAAAAACTGTTAAACATGTAGGATACACTTCCATACCAAATTTCAAGTTACTAGAACTTTTGGTTCGAGAGGTGTCGTGGATAGTACATCGTTACACACACAGAAACCCAAATTTTTTTGTCAAAAATGAATTCTTCTGATTTAGGAGACCTTGAAACGTAAAATTCAGCAAAAAAATGTTTTTGCAAAAGATTGCGATCGCTATACTTTCCTTATAGGCAATTAAAAAGTACTCTCATGAATTTAATTGTTGCAAAGGTTTACTTAAAGTCGTCACACAAACAACAACAAGAAGTTCATATTTATAAAATGTTTATGACTATGTTTATATGCAAAAACCACAACAATCTTCGCACGTTACTTCATTGTAATATTTGTTTTCTTTAGGTAATTAAATGCCACGTGGTTTGCAGTGGACGAATACGCTTGCGTGTTACCTCGATGCCAAAGCTATATCGCGATAAAAAATAAACTAAAAAAGTGTGAACTGTGGTCATACCAAAGATATATGGTTGAGTGCGGTCGCTATTTACCTCGCGATTGCCGTTTAGGCCGCGGTCGCTGCTTACATCGATATCCATTGGCAATTGTTCAATGTTACAATAAAAATTCCTTTTTGTGTAACTGAATCACATCCCGCCAATGGGAGCGTTCAAATATTACACCACCCTCTCCTTTGTCGCATTTTGTAACCCCCCTTTAAAACATACGTAATAATTAATTTTACCCCCCCCCCCTTTATAAAAAATACTACTTATGAAGAATTTATACATATTTATTAATTATTAAAAAAATAAATAAAAATTTAACAAAAAATAAACATCTTTTTCTCAAGTTGCAGGTTGTATAAACATCGTTATTCACTATGATAAACGATAATGCCTAAATACGGACAACCTTTTTCAAATTTGGTTTTAACTTGTTGAGCGTGTAGTCATAACGCAAAGACATCCGTTATAAACTTCGATCAAGTAAAAATGTACCACAAATTAGTTATAATTGATAAAAAATGCAATACGTACTGGTAAGCGGAATGACTTTCACTCGATGGCCGCAAGGAAACATTTGTGAGAAATATATTTTAAAAGTATACTCTTTTCTAACTCACATAACTGTCTCGGATATTTAAATTTAACAGCTTAAAAAATTAAATAAAACACTACGTATAACGCTGGCCACCAACGTAAATAGTAAATGTTCTGTCATCTACATGCTGACATTGCGGTAAATATTGTTTATGTTTACAAATTTAACTTGGCAAACGTCACTGTTACGCAGTGAAATATTTTCTTTGACAAAATCAAAACTTTTAAAAGCAAATACACTGCAGGTCTCTTATTGGAATCACGGATGTTATCAATCGGGTAATGTTATCACTTTATTAAAGAGAGAATCGGACTACTACATAGAAAAAACATCGTTTATAGTAATCTCAATTTCAGTTTATGTTATCAATATTCTTCTCAGGTTTACTTCTATACACCTAAAATAACTTATTTTGCATGAATTTTTTAATCAAAGTTGATTCAGTGTATATGTGAATTCAATTAAAAAGAACATTTTTGTTTATTTGCAAGCTCAAGTAATTTTCTCTGTTAATAAAATTGTCTGAAATCTAATTATCGCAGTTATCGTCGGTATTGTGACTATGTGCCGTCCAAAATTAGCATGGCCGTGCGCCAATCCAGCCACTAACTTTGAAATTACTTTGAAATGGCTGACGCAATCAAGAGACGTGATCTTAGCCTAAATAAAGAAAAAAATTTACAACAAGTGTGATACGTTGCCAAAAATAAGTTTGCAGAATAATGCTGCACAATTAAAAATTAACTATCAATAATTAGAATTATTAAAAACAGTTTTACATATTGAAAAGTTCGTGAAGTTATTGTCAACTTCGAGAACGTTCAAGAACTTATTATCAACTTCCAGAACGGTTACCGAAGCATGTAGAAAAACGATTTAAAGGAATCATAAGTAGTAATGAGCGATATCGTGATTTTTCAATAACACTGAATCGTTACTGCGATTTTTGATATCAGTGATTTTAAAGCGTGGCGTGATCACGACTTTTGTATGGCGTTCTCGAATAAAGAAATTCAAATTAATAATGGTACCGTGCCCAATAAATGTAACAACATCGCGCAGTATCTGATCTCCGCTTCAATATTCATATCATTACCGAAAACGAAAACTTTGCAATCATCAACCAGTAAACAGTGCAGATCAAATATCATTCCTTACGAAATCACGATTTCACAACAAACACAAAATAACGATTTCACAATAACATGACCAAATGTGAAAAGTAAATCACTGATATTTTTACAAATTGGTAGCAGTCGTTCTTCGTGATTTGTTGGTATCAGCCTTGTTTATATACATTATAGTTAGACAATGAGCATAAACTAACTATTTGTAGACGAGTAACTTCAATTGAGAGAAAAGGAATGACGTTTTAACTTTTCCCCACAACCGTTAGAGGCCACTATGTAATAATTATCGGTAAAAAATACAAATACAGCAAATTTTATTTCCCTCTTTTTCGTACCTTGAAGGCATAAACAAAGTATTTGTAGACGAGTAACTTCAATTGAGAGAAAAGGAATAACGTTTTAACTTTTCCCCACAACTGTTAGAGGCCACTATGTAATAATTATCTGTAATTATCGGTAAAAAATACAAACACAGCAAATTTTATTTCCCTCTTTTTCGTACCTTGAAGGCTAAAAACGCTGAATTGCATTTCTCGAATAAAATCGACTAAATAATGCAAGTTATTTTTACACGTGTTTGATTCTAACGTTTATTACTATTTAAAAACTGAAGGTTTTCATATTCGTTTTAAAGAAAAATTGTTACAATATTCACACGGTGTTGATTCGAATGAAACTGGAAGTTATTTATATAGTATTTGTGCAAATAAAAAATGTTATATAAAATAAGTCGCTTTTTTTAATGCATAATTATAAAAAAGTGACAATTTTCATAACTATTCTTTCAAAAACAAGAAAACATTCAAAATAAATAATTTTAATAACAATGGGTGCTATCCACACCCACACATTAAGTTTAAAATTCGCGCTATTTGTTTTCCCCACAACCGTTGTAGGGCGCCATAAACTGTGTTCCAAGTTTATATACAGGAGATTCCCCTCTAAGTATATCTTCTCTCTGCTTGAAGGCTAAAAACGCTGAATTGCATTTCTCGAATAAAATCGACTAAATAATGCAAGTTATTTTTACACGTGTTTGATTCTAACGTTTATTACTATTTAAAAACTGAAGGTTTTCATATTCGTTTTAAAGAAAAGTTGTTACAATATTCACACGGTGTTGATTCGAATGAAACTGGAAGTTATTTATATTGTATTTGTGCAAATAAAAAATGTTACATAAAATAAGTCGCTTTTTTAATGCATAATTATAAAAAAGTGACAATTTTCATAACTATTCTTTCAAAAACAAGAAAACATTCAAAATAAACCATTGTAATAATAATGGGTGCTACCCACACCCACACATTAAGTTTAAAATTCGCGCTATTTGTTTTCTCTCAATTGAAGTTACTCGTCTACAAATACTTTGTTTATGCTTGTTTATATACAGGAGATTCCCCTCTAGGTATATCTTCTCTCTGACAATGAGATAGCTTTATATGGAAACAGATTTTTTAGTCATGTTAGATGGCGATAGTGAAAACAAGATAATAATTAAATGCAAAGCCTCAAACCGTTTTTTGTTATTAAAAGATTGCAAACGATGGCAGCACAAGTAAGCTACTTACACACGCTATTAGTTTCGACATACGTGCAAATTTGCTTTGATTCTTAAAACTCTAAGTTTGCAAAAATAATTCGTACACTTTAATTTCTGTTTATAAACAAAATATAGAATGAATAAAATCCTGCAAACGTTTCTATAAAATTATAATCAGTTGAGTGGTTTGTTTCATTTACTTTGTTTAATTTTCTTTTTAAACCGGAAGCCAACGAAGATGTGCTAATTTAATTTTTTTTAAATTTTTATACTACTTAAAGGGCACAAAATATAAATACACAAGCTTATTAGCACTTTAGATGTATCTTTAGCAATAAATTCAGGGCGATGCTTCAAAGATTTGGACTTCAGAACCAAATTATATTGATTTAAATTTTCGTATGAATTACGTACAGCGCTCGCCGCTTATCGAAATCACGGATAATGTTTTTAATCGGGTAATATCACTTTACTAAAGTAACAATCCGGACGCATGCTACTACATAAAAAAATGCCGCTTATAGTAATCATAATTTAGGTTTATGTTATCAATTTATTCTCAGGTTTGTTTCTATACATTATCAATAACTTATTTTGTATGCATGTTTGAGCTGAATTTCACAATACGGTTGTTTAGAGTGAAAAATGTTATCGTTGTACTCTAAAAATAATTGTTTTGCATATTTATCTTACTTTTGCAGTGTTGTTTATTTATTAAAATAATTTGACTGATTTACGAAACTGTACATTATTTTAACATCTGTAAATACGTTATCTTTGCGAATTAACTTGGAAAGCACGTGCCTTCTTAGAATAACAAATTAAATTAACTACGTCTTATGTGATAACGTTGTTTGGTATTTATTTTCAGCAAATTTCTGAGAAGAATTGTGTAGTTCTTAGAACAGTGAATGAAGCATCATAACGTTGTTGTTGTTGATTTCGTTTTATTAACGGTGTCAGCTTTTTTAGACGTTTTATACAATTTTTTTTGCTTGTATGTACGATTTGATTTCACCTTCTAAATTAACAACCTGTTAATCACATACACGCTGTATGTATTTACTGCTTTCTAACAAATAAGCATTATCATTCGGTTATTGTTATCAAAAACCGCAAGTCTCAACGTGATTCTATTAAGCAGCGTGCACTGCATAGTTAAAAACGCACGCATTCGGCCAGAAATAATACCAGCATTACCTACAATATACCAGATCCCAGATGTGTTTTTATTATGTCAATAAACAGAAACATGTAGAGTATTTCTGTTTATTGACATAAACGGACCATCCTTAGCTAAACATGCCTGCCCACCCAAATTATCTTATCATTTTTTATCAGCATGTGTGTTCATTAACTAGTTAACTTTAACCTAATTTATATCAATTTTGAGTAGAAGTTTTGTAAGTTTGGTAGTTTATTTTATTGTTTTGATCGCTCAAATACTATAAACAAATATATATATAAATTAGAAAGTGTACATTCAATTATATAAAATTGTCTTCTATTAGAGGAATAATTATGTTTCTCAGAATACCAGTTGTTTACGTAGACCGAATTTCATAACATAAGTGTTATCGTGCATAGATATAATTTTCTTTCAAGGTTATTTTACAGGTAATAAAAAAGAACGTATGTCTTTTCCAAATCTCTAAAACTGTATGTTTATAGATCACTGTAAGAGAATATACTGATCTGTAACTTAGAAATCTGTAATATTAACAAAAGCAGCGCTAAATATGTCAATTTTGCGTTTGCATCTAAAACTACTCCTTTTTGCATCCAAATTAATGTTTCAAATTTTAGCGCAGTCATTGTCTAACTATAATGTATATAAACAAGGGTATCAGTGACAAAATCACATTTCGTGAAATATCGCTCATCACTAATCATAAGTCAGTTTTTTCGAAGTCAGAACTATTTAACGTGTGTGTTAGATATAAATATAACGGAGTTTAAGCGTACGTGCCTTTAATGCAAACAAGTATCAGTTTTAGATAAACAGAAGTTATCCGCGGACATTATTCTTCGAGTGATAGTAATATATCAGTTAGTGTAAGTGTTCTTCTTAAATAGCATTAGATTTAAATTAGTTCGTGTAGTTATAAACGTGTAAATATTTTGTTTATAAATAAATAAATTTTAAAATTTGTTACAATATTTTGCTTTATTTTTGCAATGTATTTATTTATTCGTCTACACATTTTGACTGACCCACGTAAAATTATCTCAGTTAAACATCTGTAAATGCGTTATCTTTGAGTTACCTTATATTTTTAGTGTACTTGGAAAAAATGTGTAGTTCTTAGAAAATAACAACTTAATTTAAATACTTCTTATGTGATAACATTATTTTGTATTTACTTTTATTTTTGGTGTCGGAAAATTATTGAGAAGAAATGTGTAGTTCTTAGAACTAAATTAAACATAATATATTGGTTTTTATTTCTTTTTAAACGGTGGCAATAATAACTTAGAAGACTATGCAACCGATCCCTAAGTTTCTTTTTTGTTTATTTTGATATTCTTTTCCTTCTAAAATAATAAGATACGCGCTCTATGAATTTACTCCTTTCTAATCAATAAACATTTTAAAATATCGTTTTTTGACATCATTCGGTTGTTTTCAAAAATTTCAAGGTAATTTTGTTAACGGCGTGCGCTGTATTTTGAGTCTTGTGTGGGATAGATAAATATTTCAGTTATTTATAGCATCAAAAAATATCAATTTATTGTAAAAATTCTAAACCCTCTAATGTCTATTGCCACTCAAACATGGCTCAGAAGACAAAATCAAATTGATTGTTAATATCAACAGAAATATAAGCTTGTAAACATTTTGGATTGACACAAATATAAAGTTGATTTCAAATTTTATCCCAAGCTGACAAAGAAATTGTGACTGCAATAAAATTTTACAACAAAAATGCCAAACTAAATATACAAAATTTAGCAAGATAGTACGACATACTACATTTTGATGTTAATAACTATAGGTTATAAAACTGATGTTTTATTCGGGCTAGTATGCTACAAACATAAAACCAAGAAACATTAAGCATTGTATAGTAATAATAATAATAATAATAATCAATCAAATTATAAGCGAATTCTAAATAATAATAATAATAAGTTGATAAAATTATCTAATTATTAAACATTTTACGTTATCGCGTTAGCTACGTAACATTTTGCCTTATAATAAATAAAACCAATATTTTTTTAACTCTATTTAACAATTGTCTTTATTTTTGTAATATTATCGTTGCGTGAAAGTGTGAGTGATGTACCTAACGTTATCTGCATTTATATGTATCTTTGGTGTGTTAATTTTCCGGTTCAGAAACAATGTGCAATTCTTATAATATTGAACTAATCAATACACGTAACGCGAAAATATTATCTTGGATTTCTTTTTGTTCTCGGTGTCTACAAACTTACCGAACTGTTTAATACGACAGGTCTGTGATTTTTAATTTATTTCCTTTCAAAATTTTGTATTTTTTTAATTTAACTGGAAATGTATGTTTGTTTGGGTCTTGCATGCTCAATTAGAACCACTTCCTCTTATTCTACGGACATAAATTTTTACTTGCTAGTTCAGTTTCGATGACAATGCATTTTTATGATAAGCATGACCTGAATCGATATCTAGGATTAGCTCCACATAAAGGAAGAACCACTTTCTCTTATCTTACTAAGTTGAATTTATAAATGGCTATAAAGATGAAAAGGTTGAAAGTTGATTTTATACCTGGGTAATTCAAATAAGTTTTGAATAAATCGCAGGCCAAAATCAAATTCCTAATTCATATATAGTAAATTTTTACTATGAGATGGTTCTGCCATCGTTATTCACTCGTGTTTATCACATAATTTGTTAATATAAAGCTATAGGTCTGTCAGTGCATTTGTGGAAGTACAGTAGAGTGTTGTCTCACTGCTGAAGAGTCTCAAAAGGGCAAAACGACCGTCCAGTGGTTTACATTTTCACATTTGCATTGACATTGTTACCTTACAATGTTTATACGTTGTGACTTTTAGCCCACGGTTTATTCAAAACTTATTTGAATTACGCGGGTATAAAATCAGCATTTAACGTTTCCATCTCTATAGCCATTTACATATTATTAATTTATTCTCTTTGCTAGAAATTTATCTGTGAGATAATTTTTTTTAAATTGTTTGCTACAATTGAAATTTTTTTGTTCTACTGGTTAAATTCCTCATTTACAAAAATATCCCAACGTTTGATTATCTCGACGTGTTGCCGAAGTCTAAATACTGAATTCAATACATTTGCTCAACTAAAAGTACGTCGGTACTTTTGTAACTAATTTCAGTACGTTTTTTTAAAAAAATAATTAGAACAAAGAAGGATTTGAAAGTCATAATTATGTATGTAACAACTTTAAAGTTTTTATTGGCTAAGCGTTGCTGCTATCCGTTCATACGCAAAAATAAAAATCAAAATGTTTGTAAAATCTTAGTTTTTCCTACAAATAAATATCCTTGGTTTAAGCAGTTTGAAAATTCGTATTGTTCAAAGTTAGTGCAAAAAGTACGTTAACCTAAAAAATCAGTACGTTTTTTCATAGATACGTAAAATTTTGTAGTAGTGGTAACTTTGCTGACGTAATATTGTTTAACTGGTTTATCCTCGTTTAGGAGTAACTATTACTGACTGCTCCTGAACAGTGGAAATACCAGTACCAGCATTTAACGTCGTATCAATTGAAACTTGGCTTGAAGTGGTGGTTTTTAAACTAAAATTTATTTTGAATACTTTTTCAGAAAATCACACATTTATTCTTCTTCTGCAGTTTGCTTTTCATTCTACCTTTTTTTCTATTTGGTTTTCTTGATTTATATGCTAGTTGCAAGACCGAGTCGTGAAAATCTGTATTGTAGCATGATCTATAGAGTATTTAAATTCTTCTGTGTTGTTTTTGAATTCACTGAAATTCCAGGTAAGATACGAACGGTTGGAAATTTTTTAAGCAATTATGTATGACAGCTTTTTTTCTTAAATTATCGGTATTTTAGTATTTTTTTAAATGTTTTAGTCTGTAAGAACTTTTTTCCAATTTTGCTTTGAGAACTAAAGAGCGTTAAAACTAAAAATTCGAATATCTCACGAACTGATGGATGTCTGTCAACAAAAAACAGGAGCTGTATCCTAATTCAACAAAAAGCACTAATTCGACAATTAAAATAACTAATGATATACATTAATTAAAAAAAAAACAACAGAAGCATGTAATAGTAGATTACATACCGAGGCAGAAAGTATTCCATTTTTGTCGAGAGAACTATAGTTTACCGAGAGGCATAGCCTCAAGGTGAACTGGTTCTCGAGACAAATGGAACATTTTTGTCAAGGTTTGTAAACAACTTTATTCACAATCAGCCATTAAATAAAATAAATAAAATAAATCTAATAAAAAACGAATTAAAACCAACTTCCAAAATATTATCGTTTATTTCGGTAAAATATTAACACATAGTAGGCACTTCAAAATTGACATATACGTATTTAATTTATGATTGTCATTTTATCTAATTAGTTAAAACAAAAAACACACACAAATTACAGGTTCGAAAAGTGTACATTACTGACCGCGAGGTTTCATTACATACTCGTTTTTTTTTAACCATGGAAACCGCTCACTTACCAACCTTTAAGAGGTTCGGAAAACTGTAGGTTACTAACTGAGTGTGAATAAAAGGAATTTTCAATTCGGGATTTTTTTACTTAAGAAATTTGCACCGTTGTTGTAAAGATTATTTTGATTATTAGGTACTGAATCCATCCGATTCAGAATCAATTTTCTCTATTTCGACATGAGAATTAGCGATTCTTAAACTAAAATTCGTGTAAGAATAAGCAAATTCTTACACGAATTTTAGTAATGTTAGTTTTTCAAAGTTGGTATCTCTGCATCCTAAGTTGACGTTACATGAAAAAGAAATCAAAATTATTGAACCTTAACAATTGAAATTCAAATTTTGATGCCAAGATAAAATAAAAATGTCCTATTAATTCAAAGTTATTTACTTATAAAGGTATAAAGAGATAATTTTGTATGAGATTTTAGGTTAACACACAAATTTCAATATGTCAAAGTGTAAGTGTTGCCAATTCAACGAAATATAAAAGTTTCCCAATGTTGTTTTGAAATTGAAATTACATATACGAAAAATTTTAAATATTGTATCAAAACAGAGAAAATAGTATAAAGCACACGTCATAGAATACGTTTCAATCACTCGACCGCTTCATAAACTCGCCGCTGCGCGGCTCGTGTATAAAACCCGGTCTCGTGATTGAAGCGCGTTCATTCTGTAACTTGTGTTTTAATATACTATTCTTTTTCGAATAGCATTCTATTTGTGCGGATAAAATTCTCAGTTACGAAAAGTAAACTATGAATTTCAGTTTAACCTTTTTTTTACTATTGCAACAGGGATCGGTTGATAAGAATCTTTACCCAACGGTTAACCCACAAGTTGTTTTAATAACTTGTTGAGAGTCCGTAAAATTAATTTTTTATTGTTGGTGTTGATATGGGTTAGTCTTTCACTAGCAGTAGTACTTAGCATCTGAGCAACTCAAAGTTTTTGTTATTTTAACAAATATTTTTTAATGTTGCTAATGCCACTTGACTGTCTTGTTCTTCAAAGTCTATAAATAATAGTTTTGTGTGTACTCGAAACTATTGGGGGATATTTTAATAACAGATTTTTAAGCAGTTTAATCTTTTAAGATAATTAAAGTCATCAATCACGTTTTTTCGATTTTGTATTCGGAAACTTGCCAATATTTTCGTTCTGGTTTGTAAAATTTGCATGAATATTGTTTCTCAAACAAATTAAAATAAGACAATGCGTTCGGATTATTGCATAAAAATCTTTGCGTGTGTTAACTGTTTGTTTTTATTAAATATCCGTTAATAGTTCTGAGCAGTATAATACGCTTTTAGATCTTTTACATTGGTTACGTTGACCATATGTCATTCGAAAATAGAATCTTACGTCTGCATTACCTTTAACTTTTACACTTTTACAAATGCTATTTTTATTTTCGAAAAAAATAGGTAATTAATAATTTATTTTGTATTTATCCAATGTTGTTATGTTATGTATTTTAAATTTATTAAGATTCAGAATTAATTTTGCGCAAAATTCTAATTTGCAAAAAACAGATGTCGCTTATTGCAAATTGATTACTTTTGCAAAGTAATTGCACGAATAGATACAAAACTGTACCCCAAAAGTAAACAATCAGTTACCTATAAAACGTGATGTACTATGTCTAACCGCTAAACACAATTGTTCTAACATAAACCTAACAGAGTAATTGTTTATAAACACACCTACAATACATATCTAATACTAGTACTACTTACTGTTGGAATGATTTTTATTATTTAGGTCACGTGAACAAACGTAGAGCGGGAGTTTTTGTGACATTCAGTCTAGCGTAGAAGTTGCCGTAGTAAAGTTAGTAATAGTTTATAGAAAAATACGCGATTCTTACTGCATAAAGGTAGGATTATTTATCATTATAGAAACTACAAATGATGTTGATAGATATACGCGTTACTAAACTTTTCCGTTTGAAAAATTATTTCTAGTCGTTTTATATGTATTAAAAACTCTTATCACTAAGTACTATTTGGTAACGTTATCTAAGAGTAAGACCTAAAATTATTTTTAACGTTAATTAAAGAAAATGACGTTCTTCGTTTTCTTTTTGTAATAAAACATGCATATTGCGTTATATTAAAACTGATTACCACATTGTAATTGAATGCTTTTTGAATTACGGTTCTCATGTTTACATTTTGCATAAATATTTAAAAAAACGACCTTGGACTACGGTTCTTTATAACAGTTTTATGTTTCACATTTAGATAAACTGAAAAACGTCAAAGTATTTTGAAAATTAAAAAGTAAACAAACAAAACAAACGTTGTATTGAATTACTCGAATTGACGTATCCAGGAAATGCGGTAATGCGGATGTAGATTCCTTATTCAAAAAATATATAACATTATTAAGATTTTGTCCAAAATGCAGAGAATTGTTTTTGAATGTGACGTATTTTATCTACTATGTAATAAACGTTTTTAAGGTCATCTTTCAGTCCATAGAGTATGATATCATTTAATTATTAGCATACGTAGTCATCGTATTCCGACATTCTTAGAGTAACTCGCACTTGTTTTTCTTAAACGTATTTTATTTTTGGTGTACCTACTCCATTTAGAAGTTTCATGTAGGTGAATTACGCAAGCTTAACGCTGATTTCGCTATTTACTACGCTTTTTTTTTAAATTTGTAGTATAGAGATGCAAAGAATTTTAATTTGTTAGTACTGCTTGTTTGAGGGTTCATTCGCACTGTTCCTTATTCTGTGACCTTTTTTATGCCTTTTCGACAGCATTCTGTTCTGTCTTCGTCTTCCTATTTTCTGCTTTGTGTTCATATTTCCAGCAATTGGCACATTTTTCTATTTTAGTTCTTTTTTGTATCTTACATATGCTTATTCGTATTTTTTTACTTCTGTCAGCTTGCATGCTACCTAACCAACACAAAAATGTTAACGGATGTGCCTGGGACATCTTGCTGCGGATGAGTGGACACAAAGATATTCCATTTTGGCAGTGGCGGCTACTCCGTCAATAACCCTTCAAAAATTATGCTTTATATTAATAAGATTATAAACGATAACAAACATTATGCTAATTCTAAAGATAGACAAATATACCTTAAATATAAATCTTTTATTAAGTAAGAGCGCGTTTTTAAAGTTTTAATGTTAAAATGAATCTGCTGCAGCGCCACTGCATCTGGTCTTGTGTAAGTCCTAGAGACGTTCATGGGAAGTTCTTTTTGCACAACATAGGATGTCTACAGCCGTCCTTTTTAGATGGTTGTAGCACGTTGTAGCACAGTACAATGCTTATAAAACCAGTAGTCCAACTCCCTGTCGGTATCTCTGAAGTTTTAGGCGTACAGAATTTCTGCGCAACTATCTACGCGTTCATAAATTATTGATCATTACCCGCGCAATTTAAATTATCTGTATTATAATGTTTGTGAAAAACAACTTTAAAATTCAATCAACTATTTAAATTATCTCAAAATTACTTTCCCGTGTGTATTCTGTATTTAGTTTGTTCAATAAATAAAAAAATTGAAAATTTGGAGGTTAAAAATACCAAACATAAACACAGCTGCTAGAAATAAACATAACCGGGCAAGCGCAAAACAAAAAAGTAGTTGCGCACCTATCTGCGAGTTTACCATGCGCGCAGAAAAACGAGGATTTTTTTACCTTAGAGTTGGACTATTGGTTCTAAAAGCATACATGTGGTTGTAGTATGTGTAAGGAATACATATATTATGTAGGGGACATTCCCCCCCCTCTAAATATAAATCAATTGCAAAAATATTTATGTATACAGTAGTAATTACGAGAGTGCGAGTATGACTAATAAGATTTATCTACCTCTGTCACACTTTGAAGAGTTGTTTAATAAAAAAAACTAAAATATGTTTATCCGTTTCAATGCAACATGTGTTGACACGGTTGGACACGGGATACGTTTTCTGTTGTTTAATTCACATGTTTTTAAGCAATGAGTCATACTCGAGCTTTTGTATTTACTACTTTTTTTATAGTAGCTTATTTTTACAAAGAAAAGTACCAATTCAAGTTAAAATACATCAACTTTGTAAATTTTTATAAATTTTTGTTTTTTTCGTTTTTTTTCAGTTAGGATGTTTAAATTACTTTTCTGCAACTTTACGTGTTGAACAAAAATAAGTTTATCAAATGAAATACAAATTCAAAACTATATTTTAATATGATAATGCTAACTATATTAAATTAAAATGAATTTAGAGATTATTTCATTTTTTGTCTTCCAGATCTTGGCGTTTTTGGCAAGTTTAAATATTTTCTTTCTCTAGTTTTCTGGTTTTGTGGCGCTTGAAACAGTGCTGAACCCTTCTTTGCATGATGATGGAAATTTCCATCATAATATTTAGTCAACAAAAAAAGGTACTCAAAACCCTTGTACTGTAAATTTGTTGTTGCTGGCAACTTTTTAAGCGACTATTGCATACAAAAAAACGCAGTTGTCAAAAAATAGCAAACGTCACTGTCAATTACCAGGCCTACAACTTGTCATTCCGCTGTTTGTTGTGACTGGAAGAAATGTGCGAGATTTTAAATTGTTTTATGGAAATAAACGGAGATATAAAATACAATAAAAGTGAAAATGAGTGGAAAAAAGGTTTGTTTTCATGTTTTTGTTATTTTATATACAATTTATATCAAAACACTGTGAATAAATTTTTCAAAACTATGTGATAGAAATTTACATCACTATGCAGTAACTTCACTTGTAATGTACTGTAAACATTTTTTTGTTAATGTTCATTTTATGTTGTTTTTTAGGTAAACTTGAATGATAGAGATATTGAAGATTATCTAAGTAAATTGCAAGACGGTTGGCTCTCAGAAGATGGCCTTGATGACCAAGATTCCGAAGATGAAAACCGCGATGCTGATGAAGTTATAAGAGTGTTGCAGGAGGAGAACGATCATGATGATGATGTGGATTAAACTGCTGAAATTGATCCTCCTCTTGTAGAACCAGAAGATCAAGAACTCTCTCAGTCTTCTCACCCATCAACTTCATCGAATTTGCAGTCTTCATCCAGTTTTGCATTTGACAAAAGAAGCTTGATTTGGAAAAAAAGGAATCTGGTGTATGACACAGATAAAATTACTTTCTTGGGAAGTTCTACTGCTTCAGGTAGTCTATCACACCTAGAAACTCCATATCAATGTTTTAACCATTTTATCACTGAAGATTTTATCAAAACATTAGTAGAGGAGACACATTTATATATAATACAGCGTAATCCCAGTTCATCTATAACATTTACAGAACATGATTTGTATAAGTTCTTTGGTATGTTATTATACATGTCAGTAATCAAATTTCCTAGCACAAGACCATACTGGTCGCCAAAGTTTGGATATCAGCCCATTTCTTCAACAATGCCACTGAACAAGTTTGAGAAAATAAAGTTATCATTACATTTTAATAACAATGATCTTCACAAACCTGTAGGTCATCCAGAACATGACAGGCTTTATAAAATCCGCCCTGTTATCCAGCATCTCAATGAGAGATTTGCCACAGTGCCAATGAATCAAAGACTTTCTGTGGATGAAGAGATGTGTTCTACCAAAATAGGGCATTTTTTAAAACAGTATCTGCCTAAGAAACCCCATAAATGGGGCTTTAAATTATATGTTCTCTGTGATTTGATGGGATATGCCCACAAGTGTGAGGGATATTCTGGACAAGAGAATATAGAGAAACTCCCAGATGAACCAGCTTGGTGCAACAGGAAATGTTGTAGTTCGTTTGCTTCGAGGCGTGCCAAGAAAGCAAAACCACATCATATACTTTGATAATTTTTATACTTCTTTGCCATTGGTAGTTTTTTTTAGCTAAATCAGGAATTCACACAGTGGGAACTGTGCAACAAAACAGGATACCAAGTAATAAACTTCCAGAGAAGAAAAATTTCATGAAAAAATCTGTGCCCAGAGGTAGTTTTGAGGAAAGAGTGTCTGTGTATGATGGTATAGATTTGAGTTGTGTGGCTTGGAAAGATAATAAGATTGTAACCCTGTTATCTTCTTATTCTGGAACATTGCCTGTAACTAAAGTCAATAGATTTGACAGGATAACAAAAGCAAAAATTGATATTACTTGGCCGTTTATTGTCCAAGAGTACAATAAACATATGGGAGGAGTAGATCTCATGGATAGCTTTTTGGGCAGAAATCATATAAAAATGAGGTCTAAAAAGTGGTATTTGCGTATTTTTTTTCATTTATTTGATCTAGCTGTTATAAACTCTTGGATTGTTTATAAAAAAAATGCTCAAGAAAGAGGTGAATCTAAAAAAAGTCTGCTTACAATGGGCCAATTCAGAAATGAATTGGCCTTTGTGCTATGCAACAGAGGAACCACCAGAGGAGCTAAAAGAGGGCGTCCTAGTACCAGTGTACTAGAAGAAGAATTAGAATAAAAAAAAAGAAAAGGTTCTCCAGCTCCACCACCTCCAAAAGACATAAGAACAGATGGTGCTGAACATTGGCCAAAAGTAGGTGGGTCACTCCGGTGCAAATTTCCCAAATGTAAAGGCTATTCCACAATTTCACGTAATAAATGTGGCGTCAATTTGTGCTTAAATAAAAATAATAATTGTTTTTTAAATTATCATACAGAATAAAGAAGATTTAGTAAAGAATATTTTTTTATTTATTTAGTACTGAGCTAAATATGTGACAATGCATGATGATGTAAATTTCCATCATATTGTTTTTTACGTAATACATATTTTTATTTACACCAAGATTTTTTTAAATATTTTTCCTTTAATCTAGAGCATTAATTACATCACCCTGATTTAAAAAAAAAAAAAGAAAAAATCATGCAAAGAAGGGTTAAACCACATAATTCTGGTATTTCTATGCAGTTGTCAGAATTGACGTTTATCTAAACTAAAGAATTGGTAACATATTTTGTAATATTATCGATTTTCATTGACGACTCAATTACTGATTAAATCAATTCATAAAATATAGAAAATCAAAATTACAACTAGTACAAAAATGTTTATTTAATCGTTTTTAAAAAAAAATGTTATTACGGACACGTCAGTCTGCAACTACATTAAGAATTTTTAAACGCTTTGCAGTTACGTTTCCTCAGAATAATTTGGTGAAAACAAAATTAATTTAATAGGAAAGTTTGTCTAAAGACAGCATTCGTTTAATGGATTTAGAAACACTAGTTTCGCCAATTTTTGAAATGTCTTTGATCTTGAAATTAGTGCTGCAATCAATTCAAAGTACTCGTATCGCATTGCCAAATTCTACCAGGGTTGAATATTTATCTAATATACAATACTTTTGTACTTATATAACTAATAATTTATTAATTTCGGTAATCTTATACATTTCAAAATTTTTGACATTAAATTAATTACGGTAACAAGATATAAAAACAACATTTAAATAAAGCTGGAATTTCAAAATTAAACCTTTTTATGGAAAAATTCTGAAAAAAGCATGAAAATTGCGGAAAAAACATGGTTCAAAATAATTGGTTTAATTAAGTTATCTAAAAACCATACAAATAAAAATATTACATACCAACCAGGCTATTGCGAAGTGCCAGCTATTCGAAGCAATGTTGTACATTTAAAACTGGAGAAATGAGTGTTCTGATTTTTTCACACTTCTTCTTCTTTTCTTTCTGTTTACAAAAAAGTTATGTGTATAAAGCAAAATATTTGATGTTACCGCTTGAAATTGTATTCCGACATAACTTTCTATGAGAAGCATCGGAGAATGCAATCGGAGAGAAATAGGCAGCACGTATTCGTTTGAGAAACTGTAGTTTTTTCTATTAAAGTTTTATATTGCACTATTTGCAACCACAAATCACGACTCCCTTATTGAGATGCAATTTGAACAATGAGAGGTGCATTCTTTTGCAATGCAATTGGTCTAAAACATTATTAAATCATTAATGATTCACAACTTTGTATAATCTATTAAAATTTACGGTTTTATTGATATTAAATTATTTAAACTCAACAAAACAGCGATTAATTTGTTAAAAAACTTTAAAAGTGATCACAAAACTGATTAATAAATACTTTTAAAAGGTGGTACAACAACCGATGGTATTTACACAAAATGTGTATTAAGTAAGTACCCCTTGAGGTAGAATAGCGTGCTTTATCGGTGATACCGTAAAGTCGATTTTCGTGCATTACCGTAAGATTCGTGATTTATTGACACAATGTATAATAGATGTGAATTGTGAATCTGGATCACTAGACCACAGCACTTTATTTTGACTAATTTAAAAATTGTGTGTTTCTGAAATTTAGGTAAAATCACACAAAAATGGCTTTCCCTCTTAAACAATATAGGTAAAATCACACAATTGCCACCCCCCTCCCGTGGATTAGTCCATTGCCAGTACCGCTTTTTACTTCAGCAAACATTCTTATAATTTATCAAAATAAAATTAATCATATTGAAACGTCCGAGAAATTACTTGCAAATGCAAGAACCTTCTGGAGGCTGTTATCTAGTTTCTAGAAGATATAGCGAAAAGTAAGGAACGCTCGAGAAAGATTCGCCGATGTCTATAAATACGTAAGAAAGAAACCGTAGGTCAGTTATTGTCGAAACGCGAATGCAGCTGTATTAAGAAGATTATCAAGTTGAAATAAATACGTATCGTTAGCACGTGTTTGTCTACATAAATAAATCGAGAATAATCGTGTATGTGATAATTAGTGTAAACAAGTGTGAAATCCGAGAACGTTATCTTATCTTAAGTGATATAAATTATAGTGTAAGTGTTTTTATTAAATATTATTATTAGATTTAATTAGCTCGGTTAATTTAAAGGTGTATATATTTCTAGAATAAGTAAACGTAGTTTTTAATCGTTTAAATAAATTAGTTTTTAATAAATAGATACATAACAATATTAACTTACATTAAATACTTAAGTAATTACAACTCAAAATTACTATTTAATGACGTTATGTATTAAATTTACTCGTTACTTTACAAATTAAGTCAGTTTTTTGAAGACGGAAGCTAAGAAGACACGGTGTAGATAAAGTGCTCGTGCCAGTAAATAAATACCGGTTTAGATAAACAGAACTTATCCTATCCGCAGACATTATTTTTTGAGTGGTAGCAATATACAGGGTTTTTCACGTAACCCGTTTGCTAAAAGTTTCTATATTTTCAATCATAAGATTTTTTTAAATAATTAGTAAATGATTATTGGCTCTATAATTAATATATATTCAAGTACGTATCACTTCAGGGTTATACCGGAAGTGACATCATTTTTTTAATTTTATATGGAATGCTGTACTTTTTACTAATTTGTTCAATTTTACGTGTACTATTAAACTAATCTTGTTCATAGCTCATTATCCCAAAAGTCAACGGTTTTTGATATATTTAGATATTTTTAAGAAATTTCATATTGGTAACATCAACTTTATAAATTCATATCTTGTCAAATTATGAAGTTTAGGCTGCGATATTTCTATTTACTATTTATTAAATTTATCATCTTTTAACTAACCTTTTGTAAAGATCTAGTACAGACACAGAGTGTCCATAATATAATGCCAAACTCAACTCAATTTTTTCAAACGGAACGTCCTTACCTACATATTAGGATGGTTAAGAACACAATAAAATTTGCACCTGTTGTATCTTTTCAAATTTAGATTAAGCTCATCTTTCCCTTGCTTCCAATATAGGGTTTAATGATGTTATACAGGATATTTTAAAATTTACGGTAATTATTCACAAATACCTAGTTCAACGTCTTGTATACCCTAGACAGAACAGCTTCACAATATTTTTTTGCAAACATCATTTTTTGATTCAGTGTTATAAACAAGCGTTATTTCTTTATTATTGCAATAATTAAATATCGGGTAAACCAAATCTTAAGTACTTTTCAATTTTTTTAAACGAATCACCCTGTATTTTATTCGAAAAATTGAATATACACTTTATGCTTTTTAATCTAATCTTTTAAGCATTTTCTCTAGCTAAAATCTTATTGATTCACAACTTTTTTATTAGATAAAAACAATAAAATATATATTTGTTTATTTGTTCAACGTTTATATATAATTAGGTAATAAATATGACAGGATATTTAGTATAAAATAATCTATTTACATCCAGCAACCGGTTTCATGTCGATCAAGCGCTTAGGAACCGTGGAGACCCCCGTTTTTGGTCCCCACAAAAAAGTGATGTAAAATATCGAATTTTTATGTTCCCATCAAAAGTTTTATGTATTAGGTTTTGTTTTAATAAACTAAGTAGATATCCAAATGTAGTTTTCTTTCTTAACAGGTCACATTCATTGATTTGAAATACCCATTTAAAAAATGCGAACAGCTTTTCCCCCCATGAAAATTGTTTATCTACATGCTTGCCACTGGCCCCTACATTTTCTAAAACCTTTTTGCCCCGTTGATGTCGATTCACTTAGATAGACTACTTCATTTGTTTTATTTGTAAAATACGGCAACTTCGCAAATTATCACAGTTTTGCTTTTTATGAATTGATTTAATATAGTTTTACGTATATTATAAACAAAAATTTATTGCTTGATCTTATTTAATTGACAACTTTTTCATTAGATAAAAACCAAAAAAATTTTTTTTATTAGCTTAAACTACGTATTCTTATAAAAATATTACGTAATAAATATGACCATTTAATATAAAATAATCTAGTTATATCTAGCAACAGGTTCTATGTTGATTCACTTAGATAGATCAATTAAAAATGGTTAAAATAAATCACAACACTAGAAGCAGGTACACTTCATTGATCTAAGAAAATATAAACGTTTTATTTTGGTATTTTGGCCATAATTTTTTGTATTTTCGCCTGTGTGATCGTCTAAAAACACAAAAAAATATTGAGATGCAAACCAGTACCTAAGTTTTGATTCATCGTTGCCAGACAAAAATATTTGTATCATCTGAAACCTGAAACTTTCTGATTTTATAGTAAAGTAAATAAAACTTATTGACATTGTTGACAAAGTAGATTTAATACTGATATGATTAAAGAATAGAAACATATACATACTTGACAGTCTAATAATCAATTTAATACATTTATTATTAAAATAAAACGAAGCAGTACCAATAATGTATTATATTTAGAGTAAATGTTATCATTACTTTGATTGTACTTTATGCTATTATTAAATGTTGTTATTTAATATTATATACGAGGAAAAAATAAATTCTATCACAGTCTGAATTTATCTACATTTACAATTGATTCAGTGGCTTCGGCGGAACAGTATCAAATAGAAAACAGATAGTGTTATCTGTGATATATGTTAACACGAAACGTAGACACAGACGTAGGCTTCACCTTTAAAAAAGAAAATTATACATTTTTATTAAACCATGTTTAATATGCGTACAGTATTGGCCACAAAATTAATATTTTTTTTTAGATTTTTTTTTAATGTGCAATATATATTTTTGGAACTTATTTTTGGATTAATTTAAGTCACTTAGGTTTGATATAATAATCAATAAAAATTTAATAAAAAAATATTAAACCATTATGTTAATTTTTTCAAATAGAATTTATCCTGACATAAAAATAGCAACTACCGATTATAACTTTTTCAAACTCGCATTTTTTATCATAAAGTATAGGAGTAGGTCACAAAAATTTAATTTAGTATTGTTTCTTCTTTAACTTAAGATGGGTCGAAATAGAATAATGACAAGTGAAGTGAGAAACATTAATAAATCAACAGTAGAATAAGTCCAAGTGGGCAAAGGAAAACCACACAACAAACTGATATAAATATAATAAGAATTGTTTCGGCGAATCCTTTCTTGACTTTTGTGGAAAATCATTCCATAAGACGAAAAAATTATTTCTTTAGTACGAAGAAG
Organism: Aquatica leii; assembly: GCA_035610365.1. Classification (NCBI taxonomy): domain Eukaryota; kingdom Metazoa; phylum Arthropoda; class Insecta; order Coleoptera; family Lampyridae; genus Aquatica; species Aquatica leii. Next base: position 207,192,106 of record CM069432.1, on the reverse strand, counting down.
ATTAGTTAGCAAAAAAACATTGTTATCCAGAAAGAATGTGAAGGTCCGATTAGAATTTGCTCGGACACACATCAACTGGACAGTGGGGAGCAATGGAAAATAATAGTATTCAGCGATGAATCCAAATCTGTTAATAGTGATGGTATACATAATGTACGAAAACCTGCTGGTATAAGACTTAATCCAAAGTACACTGTGCTAACAGTAAAACATGGTGGGAGCTATTATATTGCATTAAAGGTATCATGAACAAATACATGTACAAAGATATTCTTAAAAACATCATGGAGCCATATGCAGTTGAATATCTTCCTATTAAATACACTTTTCAACATGACAATGATCCAAAGTATGCGTCAAAACTATTTAAACAGTGGTTTGAAGAGGCAAAAATAAATGTTATGCTTTGGTCATTTCAGTTCTCTGACTTAAATGCCATAGAAAATCTATGGGAAATATTGGACAAATAAATCCGGAGTAAACATTTTCCGAATAAAGAAACTTCATTGAGTCTATGCCACAAAGATGCAGGGAAGTAATTAATTCTACATGTTATTATACTAAATGTTAATTGATATACCATCTGTGTTTTGTTATTTTATAATGTTAATTTTCGTTTTTATCCTTAAATTTATAATTTTTGATTAAGATTGATTGTAATAAATCTATTCTAGTTGTAAAAATAGTTCTAAATGGTTTATAATATATATCTTTTAATCTAACGGTTGTTTATTTTTATAAGGTTTTCTTTATTATACGATGGTGTGCTGTAAGTTACACATTTGCAGAGATAAGATAACATTTAATTGGGGTTAAATATATGACAGGAAACTGTAAAAAACGTTATGAATAAACTGTATAGATAAAATATATAGTAGATAAACAGAAAAATCAATAGCACGATATCAACAAGCACCAATGGGGTGGAAATATAAAAAATGATTAATGATTCATAAAAAAAGGATTCTAACGTCTTAAACAACGCATGTATACAAATACTAAGACAAAAAGCATAACACGGCTGTAACCATAAGAACTTAATCAGTATCATATGATAAAAACAATCAAGTTCACAATCAATGTACACAATACGATGTTTTTTAAGAACAGAAAAGAAAGACGTACGTAATGTGTATGAAACTATGAAATAGTATTTTATAATAGTATGGCCATAGTGATGAAACAAGATACTTTCAGTCTAAATGTGACTGTTGACTGCTTAAATTTTTTTGTTCTAGTTTTGTAACGTTTTCTAAATATTTACTAAAAAAATGAAAGCTGCTCTTTAAAGGAAACGAAAGATTCATCTTACACACATATTTTCCTAATCTCATTGCCAAAAATATTCAACAAGCTCTAGTATTCTAGTAATACTTTTTACGTGGTTTTTAGTTGTCTAATTTACATTAAATTTTCTTTTTTCTTTGTTATTTTTGTCATTTCACTTAGCAAGGATTGATTTTTTACCACGTTTTTCTTAGATTGCTTTCTTGTTTTGTTTGTCTGCAACATTTCAAATTTTGTAATCGATTTTTCGACCACTTTTACTGCACTAATCAAGCTAAAATTTCTTGGACATGTGCATTATGGATGACAATACAATATTCAAGCATCAAAAAACTTGCCATAAATTGAAGATTTTTGATCTACGACAGTTGTGTAAGCTATGTAAGACGAGCAAGTTTTTAAACTGTTTGTTTAAAACTTTATCAAAATAAATTATCATAAAACTAAAAAGTAGAAAATAAATACTTTATAAAAAAAGTTTTTAAAAAACCACGTTTCTCCTGTAGACTAAAAAGTATAACATAATTTTTCTTCAACTTAAAACGTGGGGCATTTACAAGAACTTATATAACTTAAGAAAATACATTTAAATGCGCCCACGGCAATAATTTTTTCTTCAGCATTGCGATTTGGCTCGTTGGCCGACAGATCAAGCAGTATATCGGTAAATTACAACCTATAAAAAAAGAGGTTTGTTGTCGTACCTCGTTTCCATAATTGCATTTTTAAAATTTTCTTTATTTTGAATTAAAGGTGTTCTGGAGGTAATATAAAGACGTTTTTAGTTATGGTACTATTAAAAAAACTGTTTTTAGTTCTAACTTGAATGAAAGTAATATTTAAATATTTAAAATAATTTATTAAAATACAATTGCTTGTAGCTACACGAATAATCTACAGTTCTACGTTTTTTGTTTAAATTTTATATTACTAAATGTCGGGTTCATTTGTGTATCATTTTTTCGGCGCCACTTTGATATCAGTGAATTCGTCGCCATGGTAACGGAATTCAGTTGCGTTGTTTGTGTAACTACTAATAACGCATTTGTCTTAAATATTTGCAGTTGGTTGTATTGTTGCTGAGTAGCAACATAATGACACTCATGATTTAAAACCCGTTCAACAATAACCTGCTTATTAATATTATTTTTAACAGCTGAGAGTTTTTTTCCAGCAGAAGTTGAATGGTGCAGAAAATTACAACGAGAAAAAGAATCCATCCTGGAACTGTGCGTGTTGCATCATCGGATAAAAATGTAAGACAGCTGGAACCGTCTATTTCTTAATATATAGTTTTGATTACAACATAGTTGCTGCTAGTGGATAATTGGATTCCACGACTGCTTATTGATCATAGCAGAATTTGCGTTCGGTCTTATTATTACAGCATTTAATGTGTTATTAATAACATGAGAATGCCTTTTTACACCAAATTATTGCCGGTATGAGTTTTACTATGATCACTACAAACTAGAATAAAAACGTCAGAGTATGCAGTAAAAACACCTACAAAGCAAAAAACTGTCGGTTTCAACCTTTGACAGAAAGAAAAATGGTAACCATATTTTTTGATAAAGATTATATGTTGTTTTCACATTTTCAAAAAACATGATCTTAATATTATCGTTGTTCAAATACCTTAAAACGCTTACGTATCAACATATGGAATAAACGTCCCGAAAAACTGGTGTCATTCATCCCTACAATAATGCTCGACTCCATGCAGCTAATACAGTTCAAGATCTGCTTGGGCATATTAAATTTAACGTCTTAGAATATCCGTCTTACAGTACAGACTATCACTATGTGATTTGGTCCTTTAAATCAGTCGCTAAAAGGGCGGTGGTTTATTTCGGATTTAGAGATAGATATTGCAGTTAAGGAATCGTTTCACAAACAACCGAAAATGTTTTATCAGTAGGGTATTTATAGATTGATTAACCATTAAGGCTCAGGATTTACTGTTATTATAGCTACTTTTTGAATTTGTTGAACAATAGTAATTTACGTAACAAGCGTCTAAAGTAAGGCATAGTATAACGCAGTGGCGGCTTCTCTATTAGGTCACTCGGACAATGACCCTCCAAAATGAATTAGAAAATTGTTTTATTTACTTTAAAATTACAAGAACTCGCGTTTAAATCAAATTATCAGCGTTTGCATTTCAATTTTCATTGTAAGCGCAACATATGCGAAAACTTACGAATTTACCCGAGGCTGTTGTGTTTTATAGTCCCTGTGTATTATATTGTATTATATAATGCAGCCGAATCGTAAATGATACTTATTGTAGTCAAGAGTGCAACACGCATAATACAATCTTATGCGAATTAGAAAAAGACAACTAAATGGTTTCTGCGGTTGTCAGCCGAGTCCCATTTCGCGTACTCAATGCAATGCTTACGTCATTTATTATTATCTCCGCAATACGTGTTTGTAAAACAAAAATGCTGAAATGCACATTTTTTATCTCATACGACAAACTTTGCACTCGTTTTTTTATTTGTTTGATAATATTCGTTTGTAACCAATGTCAAGGACTTTCATAAGTTAAAAGAAAATTAATTGTTTAAGTACATATTACCGTTTTTGTTTGATAAAAAAATTAATCACTTATAATAGTTTAAATTTTGAAAGACGTTTATAATTTAAAACCAATGGTCGTCCTCGGCCTTTACTTCAAATTCGACAAACAAGTAAACATAAAACTAAAGAAGTACACCGTAATTTTAAAGAATCTATGTACGATTTATCAGAATGGATTTGTGGATGTGAAAAAACATGGAAAAATCTTTAATTGAAAACATTGTAAATTTTAATGAACTTGTTATCGATCATTTTGCTAATTCTAAAGATAGAGGAATAGATCTTAAATATAAATCGCTTTAATGCAAAAAAGTTTTTTTTTACTTTTTGTGATAATTGCGTTTTTTTGAATATTTTAAAATGACCCTCTGGTATGATTGACCACCAGCCGCCACTGGTATAACGAATGTTAATGCATGTGATGAGTTATGCTATGATACTTTCGACAAGAGTAATGTACATTATTTTTTGTGTTGCTTTTTGTAAAATTACATTCTTTTTTGAAGAAATAAAAAAAAGCACCAAAAATATAATGTTAGTAACATTTATTACTAAATCTGCCAAATTTGATATTAATTTTAATTTAATTTTTTTTCCAATTTTAACTGAATTTCAAGATTTTTTAAATGATTTGTGCCTATTGCATATTCGTTCTAATATAATAATTGATTTTGAACACTTAGTTTTATGTGGATTTATAATTTTCACTTTGCCACTTTAGAGCTTTTTTCGCTCATTACGTAACTAGACTAACGAACGAATATTGACGTTTGCAATGTTGGCAGCACCAAAAACGTGTTTTACAGCTTCTTTGCATTGCATAATTGTTTGTTTGTACTGCAATGCAATTGTAATCCCCTTATGCTAATTTTTTTTTCGAAAGGTGACAAAATTATATAGTGCTAATTAGATCATTATCCTATTGTTAGATAAAATGTTTGTATGATTGTACATTGGTTTACGCACACGTAATTTCTTATCAAACTTACTAATTATAACACTGGTTTTGTTAACAACGTAAATTGCTAACTAATGACTGTGATATTACTAAAAGTTTACAAACTATTTTTTGTGGTCAATCTTATCATAAAAAAGTATTGCTTCAAAAATGTACCTATATTTGATTACAGCAATATATTAATTCTTTACAAGACGGTAGTTTGGATCATAACCATTTAACTTCAGGCGGACTTTGACAAATTTAGTTTTTGTGTATTTATCTACTCATTTTTTATTTCAGTTTTTTGCAATTAGAATTTAGGTAATAATAAACGGTTTTATTAATGTAAAATTGTATTAAGCGTCACGTCGCCGTCGTTTCGTTGTGTTAAAATTACAGTTATAATGAAAAATGATTTGGGGTTGTTTCGAATGAAAAGCGTTAAAACTTTAAAGTGAGTGTATATATTTTTTAACGAAATTATTTTGTAAGCTAATATGTTTATCAAACAGTAGCGGTGTATTTTTAAAGGCTTTATGATGACGTTATTGTGCAATAATTAGAAGTTTTACGTTGGATGGTACTTGAGATATTAACATTTACAAGAGTAATTTTTAACAAAGTTAAAATTTTGAAAAATAATTTGTCCTCATACTGTATGTAAAAGTTGTATGTGTGACAAACTTAATTGTAATATACATTTAGTACTCCCTGTATATTGACGTACTTGGTCTGTCAAGCATGCGTTACCTAATTTAAATGCAGCGCTATAAATGTCAAACGGTAGTAAACGTAACTTCTGCGAAGTGTTATGACGAATGTAATCTTTTGCTATTTCGTGTTTAATTTAAAGAGAAATGAATCACTAATTAACCGCAATGTAAAGAACTTTATAGTTAAATAGTGCTGTGCCGTACTGCAAATTTTATTTTATTTGGAAAATACAAAAAAGCGTAACGTGAGGTTAAGTCAACATTTCAGATTAAGGCTTTTAACGAGACCCTCCCACTTATAATTTAATAAATATCGTTGGCAAGATGTCGCATTTTCAAGCTAAAGCTCTGTACGATTTTCACGGGGAACCTAATACAGCTGAAATGACAATATCAGCTGGTGAACTTCTAACTGTTACACGAACAGATGTTGGTGAAGGATGGTGGGAAGGTTTAAACAGTCAAGGTAAATCAGGATTATTTCCCGAAGCTTATGTTGAAAAACTCACCAGCACCGGTCCTCCTCCAATACCTGCACCCGTATTTCAAAACGACGATTGGACGGAAACGAATCAAACTTCACAAGATAACGATGGTTGGGATGATGATTGGGATGAAGATCCTTACTCGGAAATACCAAACACTAGGCAACCTCGAGAAAGTCTTTATGCGAACGATCCGAATTTGCATGCATTCGGTAAAGATGTAGACACAATATCGGAAATGAGTTTTGGCGTCGACAATAAAGGAACGGTAACGAAAAAAAGTTTTAATCGATTTTCCACATTTGTAAAATCTGGTGGAGAAAGTTATATTTTAGGTACTTTGAAAGTACACATAGAAGAAAGCAATAAAATATCAATAATAAAAATTGACGATGGAATTTGTTGTTGGGCCCCAATACCTCCTGGCGATTATTACACTGTAGTAGTGGCTTCTCCGAAAAAGGAATCTAAATTAAAGGGCTTAAAGAGTTTTATAGCGTATCAGTTAACACCTTCTTTTAATAAAATTCAAGTGTCAAGACGGTATAAACATTTCGATTGGTTGCACGAGAGACTTACAGAAAAATTTAGTTTCATTGCTGTGCCTCCATTACCGGACAAGCAAATATCGGGTCGATACGAAGAACAATTCATTGAACACAGACGGGTACAGTTACAAGAATTTGTTAATTGGGTTTGTAGGCACCCTGTTTTATGTAACTCAGAAGTGTGGAAACATTTTCTAACATGCACTGATGATAAACTATGGAAGCAAGGTAAAAGGCAAGCGGAGAAGGATTCTTTAGTAGGTGCCAATTTTTGTTTATGTATAGAAGCACCTGACAAGAACTTACTCCAATCTTTTGTTGACGATACCGTTGAAACAAACATAAATTTTATTCATAGCTTAGATGCAGCTGTTAAAAATTTAATGGCAACTGCTGCAGATCAGTCTAGAAAATATGCAACCGCTTTTAAAAAAGAATATACAAAAATAGGAGAGAGCTTTTATAGTTTGGGTACAGCGATAGAATGTGTCGAAAAGGCAACTCCGAGTGATTTAGCAACGGGAATTAAAAGAGTAGGCACAGCATATTTTGAAATTGGGAAATTTTTTGAAGAGCAACCTAAACTAGACTGGGAACCATTACTGGATAAATTGTACATGTATAAAGGAATTACCAGTTCTTTTCCTGATATTTTTGCTATACATAAGGGTGCTCAACAAAAGAGAAAAGAATGTGAAAAAATCAACATGCCTCCAGCACAATTATCCGAAGTACGCAAACGTACGGACACCGTGAGCTACGCAATTTTTGCCGAATTACAACATTTTAAGGTGGAACGTGATGCAGACTTAAAAGTGACTATGAAAAATTACTTAAATCAGCAAATAAATTTTTATAAAAAAATTGTAGAAAAGTTAGAAAATACTTTACAGGCTTTTGATTAATTTTAAAAAATTTTTGTTGTACAATTTTTATACATAAACATTTTATATTTATACATAATACGCGATCAGTACAAATATGGAAGATTTTAACCAGTAGCTGAGTACATGGGATATTCAATTACCTTGTGATTAATTATTTTATATTGCAAAAGGAAAATAATACAAAGTATCAGGCAACTAGTAATAATACTCAGTAACATTCAGCAACATTGTACAAATTACTTCTTTTTGCTAAAAAAAATATTTGCATTTAGTTAAAATAAAAAACGATTTTAATTTAATTTTAAGTTGGTAGGTAGATTAAGAGTTAATAATAGTCAAACGAGAGGAAGCCAGAAATAAAAGTGTGTTCATGGTTGTTACAGGTTTTATAGAGTTGCTTTAAATTAACCAAAAAATTAATCAAAGCCAAAATCTTGCAGTCACATTTCTGTGATCGATATTTTACTGTTTTTTCTTTTAATTGTATAAATGTATGTTACCGTATTAATGATTACGTTTAATAGAGCTGTGGTAATTTCTTTATTCCATGTAATTTGTAATTATGTATGTTAATTTTTGGAATTAGTGATGATGTTCCAAATACTATTATATAAATATGAAATAATCCATAATTGTATATATATTTTGTTATAACATTTTAGGGAAATATAGAAATGCTTTATTAAAGTTAGTATTTACATATATTTTAATGCTTTTTTTAATTTTAAATGAAAATTTCAACTGCTCAAATTACGGTTAACAAATTTATTATATGTAATAAGTTGGTTACATTTTTAATTTGAGTTAAAACTGAAAAGTTATTACATATCCTGGGATACTATCTTGAGTAATTATATTCTCATTTTTGGATTGCACAAGTAGGAACGTAGTTTTTTAAATTTCTGTTTCCAGAAGTAACTACTTAAACTGATTATAAAATTTTAAAAACCAACGGATTTCTTTGTGCATCAACAAGTTAATTTCTTTATTATTTTAAGCATAAAGTGCCAAATAATCTGTCACTTAACGATTTGTTTCTAACATTATGGACTGCTCTAATAACAGAATGAAGCAACGAATGTAGAGATCTTATTTTCAACTGTTGCAGCACTAAATTGCTTTTATGGTCTACTTTCTGTTAGCGTTTTTTAGATTTTTATTGTGTAAAATATAAATAATAGTCTTTGGGCGTATATATTTAAGTCATAAAGAATCAAACCTGAGTTGCATTTACGGCTCATTTTCTACTTGGAATTTCCGAGAACTAGAACTTTTTGCTAATGCTAGTTGACCTTGATTTGGTTTCTGTTTAACATCTTCCCTTATTGAATTTTGTTTTAATAGTCTGAAAATTACAGTTTTCTTTACATCAACAGATTTATATACCCTTTCTCAGCAGCTTGCAATTACATAATCAACATTAGTAACCTAGGTAGCGATGTATTATATTGATGCTACACAAGAACCGTGCTGTTCATCATAGATGCAATTTTTCTTCTAGCTGATTTGATGTAGCAGTTATAGTTTGAGTTACAGTTACACTTGTAAATAATAAAATTTAATAAATGTCGTAAAAAATATCAGGAAATTATTATTTTAATATTTTTGAACGAAAAATTAAGATGTAACACTCAACAATTTTGAGTGTCAAAAATGTATATATCATTTAACTAAATTAATACGAGCCCTAACCACTGTATCTTCGGAAGGGAAAATTAAAAAAAAATGAGTTATTTGTAATTTTAATATGAACTATATAAAACAATAATATTTGATTGTTATTTTTATTAACCATTAAAAGTTCGGACAGCTGGACAATGAAAGCGACATACTCCTTAAATGTTAAAATTTTTTGCAATTTGGCGCTGAAAAACAAAAAAGCACAAACTAGGTTTATTTTTGATATTTTGTTCAGTAAAAATGACTCGAAGGTTAGCAACATCTTTAAAAATTCGTGGATTAATTGTTAAAAAATACAATCAAGGTAGATCGATAATTGGTTCTGATCTTGAAATATCTAAGATTATGGTTATCATTAAGAAATATAAGTAAATTAAATATTTTGGGAAAGTTCTGGACGGCCAGGGTTAGTAACTGAAAGTACATAGGTGCCGATTTTGAGGGTTCCTAGGACTTTCTGTTCCGACAAAAATAAAAAGTGAAAGTATTTTTCTGAAAAAATTAGTTTGAAAACTAATGACCTAATTATGATGTTTACTCTTATAACAAGAATAAATATGAATCTATATATCAGTGGGGTAGGTGGAACAAGACAACAAATAAAGAGCAAAGAAAACTATTTATATGAAATAGACTTTTTAGCAGTAGGATTAAACGGGTTTATTTAATATATAAGCCGAAACTACTCGTAGAACTCTAAAACTGTTATTTATAGTGGTCTATAACACTGTCAGAGGTGTAGCTTTCTAAACCAGCATCTAGCCTCCGCAGAACACGTCGCTGAAGAGGAAGCTTCGGTAGGCCTAGTTTGAGAGGAGCGTTTTTTTGGTTGATAGTAATCCGAAATTCTAAAAACGCAGCTTGTTTTCTGAAAAGTGTTTTTTTTGGTCTTTAAAGATCTTTTTATAAATAGGATTCCATATCGGACAGGAAACCACTTGCTTTTGCCTCAACTTTACCCTTTTCAAATTTTACCAGTTTTGACATAAAACGATAAAGCCTAAAAGATTCAAATAATTTATCAAAATAGAGGTCATAAAAACATATCTGTTGGGCAAAAAAGACAAATATTATAATAAAAAAAATTTTTTTTCTTTGTTTTTTAATAATTGAGAAAATATCAGCCCTATGATGTATCATCTCGCGTTAAGTTATTCACGTTAACACAACGTGAGAACGTAACATGTCGGATAACATGTTGCACGCTATTCGGTAAGACGTATCTTAGTATGTTACAAGTGCTGTTAGAATTTTACGTTGAGAACGGAAGAAAGTTTTTCAACATTAGAAAGAGCAGGTAGTATGCGCGTCTTTTATGGTCTGACAGAGAACATAAAATAACAGCTACTGAGCACGTTGTGTTGGTATATCGTCGGTAGCCTCTAAGAAAGCGGTAATTTGGAGATGCTATTACTTTAAGGGTTCAGAGCAATAAATCATTCGTAGTATCTACCACTAATAGATGTACTTCAAACAAATTTTATAGTTTTTATTATACGCATGAAATATAATGAGTGTATTGTCGTGTTGTACTTTTGTTTCTTTAACTGAAAAAATATTGTAAAAAACTACTCGGCGGCAGCAATACGAAAAATTACTATTTTTTTAATCAATCCGCAAAATTGTCTTCATACACAAAATTTAAGAAATAAACATTTTTATTATTTAAAACTAGCAATCAATCAGAGTAAAAAGTAAAAAAACATCTTAAAAAGTACGTACTACAAGAAGAAAATAGGAAATAAAATTACTTGAATTAAGGTTAACAGCACCTCGAATGGTGGTGCTATTTATTTCACGTTACGTTGAAAAGATAACGTGGCACAATTACTAACGTGCCGCTTAAATTTGATACATCTTAGGAATAGTGGTTAGATAACGTGAAATTCTCGTAACGTGCACGTTGTTCATAACGTGAGATGATACATCATAGGGCTGAAATATATTTACTCGCTTCAGAAAATTTCGCTTTAGTTTAATTATTTCTTGAACAAAGTTTGAACCGGTTTGACATCGTGCTTGAAGTTACAATATCCTGAAGAACTAAATTGCACAAAAATGCGAACGCAGCAAATTGCGTTTACACACTAGTCGCTGCAGCAGACGTATTATTCTTGTTATGTTAATTTATGTCTGTGGATGACAAAATTAATAATCTCAACAAGCACGCTTTTTAGAAACATTGAAGAATTATCGTGGGTGCTAGGAATCCACAAAAAATTTATTATTGGTTTTAAAAGTAGCTCAAACCCACAAACTTGGCGCTTATGCTGGAATTATGCAAGAATCAGAGAAGATCCAACATTACGTGAAATTATAGCTTCCTGGAATCAACAATCTGGATTAAATAATTGCTGTCGAAACTAAATTCATAAATTTGGGCTTAGTTTTTATAAGGTATGATATATATTTTTTTGAGTGATGAGTCAGTTTGGGCGATTGTAGGAAACGTGTAATTAGGCGCAAATAAGAAGCGTTTCATAAGGAGTGTTTAAAACGCTCAGTTAAGTTTTTGCAAGGTATTACGATTTGGGGCTGCTTCTCGCCAAAAGATGTGGGAAAGTTACATTTTGTACATGGTACAGTTTACGCGTCAAAGTATCAGAACATAAATACTAGCTGAATATTTGTCACCAAGCATCCAGGAAGTGCACATGTGCATCGATCTTTTAATGTTATTGACGTATTAGATTAGTCATCAAGCAGTCCAGATCTTAATATCATTCAGACCGCATGGCATAAAATAAAACAATACTTGTGAAATAATCCTCAGCGTACTATAGAAAAATTGAAGAAATTTGGGAATCATTCTCTTTAGAAGATTGTTAGAGGCTTGTAGCAATAATGCCCTTGAGTTTAAAAGCAGTACTTACAACTAAAGAAGATGTTACACCATATATATAAAATGTGTATAACACAGAAAATTTAAAAAAAATGTTTTAAAAAACATTTACTGACTTTAGTGCTTCGTTTTCCATATAGTCCTAACATATGTATAGTGCGGTTACTTGCGTACTAGCAGCTTTCGTTTTAAGAATACTGGTTTTCAGGTTTTTGTATCTACAGTTAGTAAACGAGATCTTAAATTTATTTTTTGTGCTGCCAATATCGCAACATCAATATAAACAGAGCTGGAAAGTATTTTAACTACATGCATTTAAAATACAATTTTAAGGTGTATTTTGCATTTTGTATTTAAAATATTCTTATTTAGAAAGAGTATTTTGTATTTTGTGTTTCAATTACATTTTTTCCAAGTATTTTGCAACACTGTCGTTCATACTTTTCTTTTGTTGTTTCTAGTGTGTTTTTTCATTACGTTCAGTTTTATGGTAATAATCGGAATTTTATACAGTGCACGCCGCTTATTAGAATCACAGATAATTTTATCAATTGGTTAATGTTATCACTTTATTTAAGGAACGAGCCGGACGCGTGCTACTACATAGAAAATACATCGCTTATAGTAAGCATAATTTCGGTTTATGTTATAAATTTTTTTCTCAAGTTTGTTTTTATACATGAACAATAACTATTATCGCTATTATACATGATTTTTTTAATCGAAGTTTATTCGGTAAATGTAAATTCAGTTAAAAAGAAAAGCATGTTTTGTTTATTTGCAAGCTCAGGTGATATCGGACCTCTTTTTCTCTGTAAATTAATATGGTTTGAAGTTTGAGTATCGCTTATCGTGAGTTTGGCGACTATGTCCCGTCTAAAATATACATAAATGTTTAAAAAATATAATGCGAAAGAGCTTAAAATGACGAAAGAGCAATTTTGTGTTGCGTAAATATGTCGGGTGAAAAAGAAAAACTTTTAGTCATTGGCAAAAGTAAAAATCTGAGGTGTTTTAAATCGTTTTTACTACTAAAATGCAAATGTTTGGATGACCTCCTTAATTTTTAATGAATGGTTATTAAAGTAGGAAAATACTGTGGATCATAAAATTGCACTTTTAGTAAAAAATTGCGCTGCACATAATAAATTGTCATTTAAAAAATATAAATGTTATTTTTTTTCACCGGCTAATACAACTTCTATAATACAGCCGTGTGATCAACGCAATATAAGGACCTTGAAAGCCTATTATCGAAATGAAATGCATTCTAGAATTCTGTAAAATATGACGGATACGTAACATATTAATGCAAATGATCTAGCCTAGCACACGAATTTATTAGATGCTTTGCTTCTCATTACCATAACGATTCAAAATTGTTTTAAATATGGTGGGTTTTTGAAAAGCAGATATAAAAGAAGAAAATTTAAACATTCAGCCGCACCGATGTATAATTCGAAGACTGGATAGCAATAGATAACAACATAAATGTTGCAGAGAATTTAACAGTGAAGATATTTGTGCAAGTGAAATGACTAAGAGTGTAACTTTATTAGTTGAAATTGAGGAGGCAGATGCAAATGACTGACCTACGTAACCTTACCTTATTTAAACATCTGTAAATACGTTTTATGTTTTATTAGAAGTTTTATTTTGATTTTTATTTGTTTATTTTAAATTTCGGATTATTTTATCATTCGGTTATTGGTATCAAAAACCTTAGTTCCAATGTGATTCTATTAAGCGGCGTCCACGTACATGCAGTGAGAAAAGTATGTATCTAATTCAAATATTTTGGCAATTCAAATAAGATGTGATAAGAGTATTTTGTAGTTCAAATACTATGATGTGATCAGAGTAATTTATATTTTGTTTCAAATTCACTTAAACGTAATAATTTGTATTTCAAATACTTCATGTCAGTATTTTGCCCAGCCTTGCATATAAGTTCGTTAATCCAGTTACGTAATGGGCAAAAAAAGCTGTAGAGCGGCAAAATGTAAACTAGAAATCCACATAAAATTAAGTGTTCTAAGTCAATTATTATATTAGAACGAATATGCGACGAGTATGCGACAGGTAGTGTAGTACTACTATTATATTTATGGTGATTTTGATTTTTTTAAAAAAGGAATGTAATTTTACAGAAGGCAACACAAAAAATAATGTACGTTACTCTCGTCGAAAGTTTCATAGCATAATTTTCGACGCTTGTTGCGTAAATCACTATTACCTATTGTTACTTGTGTTTAAAAAAAGAATGAAATATTTATCAAGTATAAATTAAAAAAAATGAAAAAAAATGTTTAGCAGCAAGGTTATCATAATAATTCTTTATTTGTTATTAAAATCATTGAATAGTAGTGCAGTGTTTGTATATATTACATTATTTTGTCTAAGAAAAACGTTAGCGTAACATCAATGAAATTACTAGAACGGTTTTTATCGGCGTCGGCGTCTGCGTTTAATACGTTTGTTGAGAATCGAGTTGAGACCGAGAGTAAAAATTAATACAAGATAATGTTATCGTATTTAATTCGCTATTCTAAAAACTGCACTTTTTTCCTAAGTAATTTGCTGACACCGAAAATAAAAATCAATGAAAGATTATGATATCGCAGTAGGTGTAATACAACTAAGTCACTATTCGAAGAATTGGATATTCTTTTGAGGTACATTTCTAACTAAAAAGTTAAGTTTGCCTGAAAATTTTAATTTGTGAGTAAGTGATCAAGAGAAACGGGTATATTTCTGTTTAGTTGTGTGCATAATTACTTTTTTTAATTTTCTACTAAAATGGTTACCAAGGAACACCTATAAGTGGAACAAAAATCGTTTGTTTGTTTTTACAATACAAACATTCCAATTTTGAAAGCATTGTATCTGTAACTTATTTCAATTGCTTTTCTACTTGTTACTGGCAAATAGCCAACAGAAAATCTTGAATATGATCATTGTTCAACGAACACTGATTTGAACAATTTTGGATATAGACGGAAACTTTAGATAGGCTTCATAATCGCTCAATGCAAAATAGTTCTGTCAATATTTCAATATTGGCTCAATGTCTACCTAATCAATAGTTTAGAACTTGCATGTATTGTTTTGTAATAAATGCATCGGATTTTATAGGTTTTAAATTATGTTAAACTAGACCTTCATTTATTACTATCAGATGCCAGTATTTTATAAAAAAAAAAGATGAGTTTGGATGCGTATTATCTGTACAATATATAGCATGATCAATTGATACTCATGTTGTGGTTAATTTTATGCAGAACGAGGCACACTACTATACTGATAAACGTTGTATGTGGGACAATTAAACTGATAACGCTAGATTAGTTAGTGACAAAAATAGATCAATGTAACCGGAAACAAGTGAGCTAACATTTTCAGTTTTTTTTATAATCTCATACCGCTGCCTCTGTTGATTATTAAGTGTCCGATGAAGAAAGTTAGTTCTCGTTTATAATGGACGTTACTTAAACCTATGCTGCAACTGTTAAAATTCAAATAGTTTTGCGTTAGGTTTTGTCGGTACTGAAAATATTCTCAAGTTTAAATTCAAATTCAAATGCGCATAAATATGTATCATCAATTACGTTATTTAATGCGATTATCAAGTTGTTGAACTGACAGGAAGACACAAAGAGATCTCTTGACGTCTTCTTCTTGTTTTGTAAAACTTTAAATATTATTAAATATATTACTTTTTATCTCAAATCTTTAAAGAGTAAGTTGGGGTAGTTAGGTGTTTTTATAGATTAGCATTCTTTTAATTTTTCAAAAACTAGCCATGTGGCGTTAATTTTCGATTTTAAGATAGTCCGATAACAGATATACCTTTTGTATTAAACAGATACATGTAATATTAAAATAATCGTTACGACACATAATTGCTGTTTAAAGTCCTTATATAGATAATATTGCTTCAAAGGTGAATACAAGTATACATTTTATCAGCGGTAGGTACTAACGTGAATTATATTTGATAAGGCAAAACGTATCTAAGCAATTTGGTACGGGTTAAGATAATGCTGAATCGAATACAAATAAAATAGATGCGCTTTACAAACTCGCGTGTTCATTACTTTAGGACTCGATCTCTACAACTTCTCGCATGCCCGTGCCGCCTGTCTCCCGTCTGCGTCAGCATTGCGTGTTTCGTCAGAGCTCGTTGTCTCGCTCACAATCGGCCGTCATGTTTCCTGCGTGTCCATGCGAAAGTCGGTTTCAGCTGTTTCTCGTATATAATTTTCGTACTTCTTGGGTATGCGGCGCGCCCTGGGTTTGTGGCCGGTTGCCTCTTCGTCACTGAATGACTGAATTGACCGCTTTCGCCTCCAATTTTCACTTCGCAATCTTCTTCTACGTCGTCCTCGCTAGCATCGTCGTAGATTGAGTCATCGTCGTGATTTCGGTATAACTTTAACTGCGACACGTGCGTTGTAGTGGCAAAAAATCTCTGAGAGCTGCAGCTCTGTCACCTGATACGTATCGCTTGGTAACGCCTGCGTTATAACTAGTGGTCTTCGGTATCGTACCTGTAATTTGGTCGACTCGCCCGTATGTTTCGGCACTCTTTTCATAAACACAATATCGCCAATTTCGTATTGCGGTCCTTGCGTGCGTTTCTTTTCGAAATCTTTTTATTGTTTTGCCTGCTCAAATTTCACCTTTTTACGTATTTCGTCTCGACTTTTCTCACGGTTGTCGTAACCTTCATCGACTTGCGTCAACGCTCTTAAGTCGCCGTCCACAAATCTAAGTTGTTTTTGTTTAATCTCTCATCCTCGTTTACCACATTAGTTTTATTACCAATAGCAAGTCTTGTTAGCACCCTCTACCTGCCTATTTTCTCGTGGATTTCTCGTGGAATTTAACGTGTGTTTGATATTATTTGTCGTGCAATACTAATCAAATCGTGTGAGGTACAACAGGTTCCGCTGTCAGTCACAATTCGTCCCGGCAACTCATAGCCGTTTACAAATTCGCTCAAGGCCGCCAAAACTCCACTCGTTTTTGTGTTTCGAACCGCCCACGTGTGCACATATTTCGAAAAACCGTCTGTCACCATCAACAAGTAAGTG
The DNA here is from genome assembly GCA_035610365.1 of Aquatica leii. Classification (NCBI taxonomy): domain Eukaryota; kingdom Metazoa; phylum Arthropoda; class Insecta; order Coleoptera; family Lampyridae; genus Aquatica; species Aquatica leii. The sequence continues at coordinate 207,175,042 of CM069432.1, read as the reverse complement.
TTGTTCTGCGGCATCGTCACGAAAAGTCCAAGGTGATCCATGTGAATTTGTTCAAAAGGTTTCTTGGGGAACGGAATGGGGTGCAAATAGTTTTGTTCTTTCCCGCTGGGCATATTTAACGCATATGCGATGCACGCCCATACATGTTGTCTTGCGTACCGTCGTACTCCCGCGAACCAATATCGTTCTATAATTTTCCAAACCGTTCGATCTAGGGCAAAATATCCGTATGTCGTATAGATTTCGGCATCATATAAAGCTCACATTTTGCGTTGCACATTGTCACTGATTTCACTAATCGTCCGTTTCTCAATTTGTACTTTTTTACTAATATTCTGTCAGTCCAAGAAAACGTCGTACTTCAGGTACGTTCTTGGGTCGTAGATAATTCTGCACCGCGTTTGTTTTCTGAGTTCCCGGTTTTACAGTCCCGTTCGAAATCACGAATCCTGGAAACTGGATTTCCGTTTCCCGAAACAGCACTTTCTGACGTTTAAGGTTAAATGGGCTTCGCGTAGCGCGATTAAAACTTTCTTTAGCCGTTCGCACATTCCGTGCCACGTTTTGTCGGGTATCAAAGTATCGTCCATGAACCAAACTACACCCGCGTTCTTGATCGGTCTTAGAATTATCTGAATCATTTGCAAAAACGCGAAATGTGCTCCTGAGAGTTCTAAAATCATGCGTTGAAATTTGGCTTTGATTTCTCCGAAAGTAAGACCTGGAGGTAACCGTTCATTAAATCTTGCGTCGTAAACAAACAAGATTCGCCTAGACTTTCCAGCGCCTCGTCTACTTTGGGCGTAGGAAAATTGTTTTTTATCGTCTGCGTATTAATTTTCGGTAGTTCACCGCTAACCTGAGACGTTCACATTTCTTTGTCACCAGCAACACCGGCGACGTTTATGGAGATTTTGTTTCGCGTACTATCCCTAACTGTTTCCATTTGCGCACAATTTGCTTCGTAATTTTGCGCACTTTGTTGGTCGGGTGTGCTTCTGACTGGAAGTATACTATCTTCAATGCTCACTTCCAACAAACCCATGCACCCGATTTCTTGTACTGTCAGTGCAAAGCAATCGCGATTTCATCAGTTTAATTTCCGCCGAACTCCGTTAAACTGACTTCGACCTCACATAGCCGATGACTGTACCCCTCGCTAATTACCGGCACTTGATGTTCTTTGCCACCGGCGATCGCTCGAAATAAATTCACGGTGTCGTTTACACGCAGTTTCGATCGTCGTGGCTGAGGAATATCAATTTTCTTGAAATCTTCGTTTTCACAGTTTCTGAAAACTAGGTCCGCGTTATTTTTATGTATGCAACGTGTGGCAACTCGGTATATGACTGTTCAACGATCACATCTACGGTCTGCGCGCTGTCGTTTACTTCCCACACTTCAACTAACTCCGTCGACTTCCATCATCATGTCGGCTTTCGAATTACAAACTACGACTGGTTATTGCGTATTCCCGAATGCGTAAAGCTCTTATTTTCTCGGTACTCGAGTCAATTGTAACTTTGTTAAGATCTTGTTCTAATCCGTGCAGATACTGCTACCGCTATCGATGATTCCCGTCACTGTCTTCTGGCCGTTTATCTTCCCGTCTTTCACATAATTTATATTTCCGTGTAATCGATAGTCAGCACTTGGGCATCGGCACTATCCGGTTGTGGATTTCTTTTAGGTTTGTCACGTTCCCGCGAAATATGTCCCTATATGTTGCAATGAAAACACTTAGGCTGTCTTTGTTGGTTTTACTTAGGCACTGCTCGTGGCTTTGATTTTCTATCGGCAGGTTTGTTTATCTGCATTTTCACTCCACTGTTCGCGTTTTCAATCAGTGCATCTAATTTCGTGGGTACACAATGGTTTACGGCACTCGATTTATGGACTTGTTCCAACTTTACGATGTCGTGTAACAACGTGTCCACGTCACAATGATGCATCGTCATTAACGCATATTTTTCGTTGTTTACCGCGAGCCCTGACACGATTTGTTCCTTTTGTTCGTTAAATGTTAACTTCAGGTCGATGCACATTTTATTTTCTCATGAAAATAAATCTACACACTTTTTTTAGCTCCTTGTTGCCTCCTCTTCATTCTTTCCCGTCGGTCCGCCGTGCTCGTGGTGCGGTTGAATGTCTTTCGAAAATCTTCCTCAAAGTCGTGCCAAGTGTTCAGCTCAGTTCGTTGAGCGTCGTACCAGGCTTTCGCCGCTTTTCTCAAGTGCATTCTTGTCATTTTTAGCTTCATCGAGTCTGACCAGTGATGAAGGAGTCCTCCACTGACGATGCCGTCTGGCCACTCTATAGTCTCCGTTCCGTGCTCTTCTCAGTCATACGTGCTGATATTTTTCGTCAGATCGGGTATTACCTGAAGCATCGTCGGCTGTGGCGATTGCGGTCGTTGCATCGTCGCTATTGCCATTTCCGTTAGTTTTCCAATCGCTTCGGTTTGGGCTGCTGTAATTGCACGCTTTCTCTGTGCGTACTCATAATTACGCATCTCTTTGTATATACATTTTTTTCAATTTTTTATTAGAACAATACAAAGATAGCAAGATATTGTTTTGTGTACTTTATTGAACAGTTAACCAGAAGAAGGAAACTAGACTAAAAAACTGATGTGGTCACCACAAGACTTTTCTATAAGGAATGATGAAGGAATATCTACATATTTTTTTAAGGTTATGTTGTCATAAAACCATTTTGAAGTGATATGTACACGTTTGTTTTGATTTCTTAGCATGCTATAATTTTTTTGAAATTTTTCTCCTCAATTTCATTAAGATCATACCAACTAACCCTTATATTTGTGCGCCTCGATATTACTTACCCCTTTACTAAATCGTCGCAGGCCCATTATTTAATAAAACCGAGAGAATATGAAAAGCCAGCTCCATACTAAATTTCAAGTTACTAGGACTTTTGGTTCGAGAGTTATCGTGGGTACATCCAAAGATAATTTAAATAAGATGCAGCACTCCGTATATAAACAAGTCAAAAGAATATAGAGATAATTTGCTTTCCCTTTAAGACATGGATTTTTTTTTCTAAAAAAAAAGTTTCGTAGGCGGGATTTGAACCTAGGATTATATGTGGATATCACTTTAAATTATAAATCCAATATCTAATAAACTGTTAATGTTAGAAAAAAAAATATTTGAATAAATTGTTAGGACGAATGAACTCTATAAGAAAAACTCTTAAAAATGGCGGATACACCCACTTCCGTTTTTTTATCAGACCCATTTTTTAATAAAACCGAGAGAATATGAAAAGCTAGCTCCATACCAAATTTGAAGTTACTAGGACTTTTGGTTCAAGAGTTATCGTGGGTACATCCAAAAATAATTTAAATAAGATGCAGCACTTCGTATATAAACAAGTCGAAAAGAATATAGAGAAAAATTGTTATTTTTTAACGTATCTTGCTTTCCCTTCAAGATATGGATTTTTTTTCTAAAAAAAAATTCTCGTCGGCAGGATTCGAACCTATGATTATATATGGAATTCCCTTTAAATTATAAATCTAATAAACTGTTAATGTTAGAAAACTTTTTTATTTAACTAACTTGTTAAGACGAATTAACTATATGAAACTGTAAAAATAATTCGAATAATTTACAGATGTACAAAATTATGTAAGGTAAACTGTTAAAAATTGCGGATACACAAACTTAAGGTTTCCTTATCTGACCCATCTTTTGACAGAACCGAGAAAATATGAAAAGCCAGCTCCATACCAAATTTTCAGTTACTAGGACTTTTGGTTTGAGAGTTATCTTGGGTACATCCTTACACACAGACATCCAAATTTTTTTTGTCAAAAATACATTTTTCTGATTCAGGAGACCTTGAAACGTAAAATTATGCAATACAATTTTTTTGAGAAAAAATTGCGATCGCTATACTTTCCTTATAGGAAAGTGAAAATGGGCAAAAAGCACAGAATTTTTTAATTCATTATTGTTTCTTTAGTGATATAGGGTTGTGCTTCTTCTCTTGAGTACTAGCAGTATTAGTCATTTAGATTTAGACGATTAGGATGTTTTGATTTGTTTTTTTTTTTACAAATGTTACATGTTTTCCTTTAAGTTATTTAAGTTGGTTTGTCTAGCTTCTTAGCCTAATACCGAAATTGGATTTGTGAAATAATTTTTACTTACAAAACATTGAATATAGTTTTAGTTTTATTAGATTCTAACAAAGAAACGATTGTGGTTAAATTTAAAAGATTTTAAAAGAAAGTGATTAAGTACTAAAAAAGATAAATCAGAATTATAGTATTTTTGAGATATTAAAAAAATCTAGGACAATAAAGTGTAATCTTATTGAAAACACAATTTGAATAGATTTCGTTAAAATGTTTATAAGACGATTTGCACATAAGACCTACAAGCTACAACGTTTAAAAAATATTTTTAACTTCAGATCTTCATCTTAAATTGCACTTATCTCGTCTGAAATTTCCATCTTCAATCATAAAAAGTTAATCATATGTGTTATTATTATTATCACCTCATAAAATTGAAGGTGAATTAAGCATAGACTACACATAATTGACATTTATAAGAAAACGAGTTTAACTGTTTTAATGTGAAAAATTTGTTCAAACGCAACAGCTGACAGAAACAATGTTAAACATAAATAGGTACTGCGTTTATAAAATGAAACTTTATAGTCGTCGATACTATAATGACTTTAATAGTTTGTTGACTTTCTACTTACATTATGTTTGTTGAAGCATTTTTTCGTTCATTATTTTATTATTGCTGTTGTTAAATTATTTGTAATCACGTTTGCATACCAAATTATCTAAAGCAGCGGGTGTTTAAATAATCTTTATTCGGCACACAAAATCAATAGTTTTACTATATCTAATCTTAAACAAGGCTAGTTGGTCAACGTGAATGTTTACTTTAGAAGAATTCAATATTTGCTTTAATACCTGTTTCGTGTTGACCTTATGATTTCTATCAAAATGTGTGTGATGTGCATTTAAGGAATTTTGTAAATGTTGCATTACAGTTATAACGTTTTTTTTCAAGTATGGGTGTACACATGTGTAGGTTGTAAACTAGAAGAGAAAAATGCATGCCTGTGGTCATCCAGATTTAGAAATCTTCATTAAACACGCGGTCCACGTGTATTCTAGTCATAACTGAATGTTGTATGTTTAAATGGACTTGAAATTACTTTACGCGACAAGAATTACATGTTTTAAAAAGCTAATTTTACGTTTCTTTGTACTTATAGTTGAAAATAAAAAATTGCAGTAAGTACCCAGTTAATTATATTGTAAAAAAGGACGTACTGTTGACATTTGCTTCTATATAATCGTTGCTGATCGTCATCGTTTCCGGGTTGAACTATTCTAAATTAAAGTTATGACTACCTATGTATATAGTTAAAGTATGCAAACTTTTTTATTATAAAGTATATTTGTTTTCAGATAATGGAGCAAGTTGCGCAAATGAGGTAAAACAGAGATGGCAAGGAACAGACGAAACGAAGAATGTTGTAGCGTATACTTGTTAAGGACAGTTTTATACATACTTAATTTGATATTTTTGGTGAGTATTCAAATAAAAAATTACTTATTGCTGTTTTCTATTAGATTGCAGGCCTAGGTGTCTTAGGCGTTGGGGCATGGATTGTGACGGATAAATATAAATACGTTGAATTATTAACAACGGTTACATACCCAGTTATTACTTATTTTCTGGTTGTAGCGGGTGGGCTTATTTTATTTATAACGATCTTAGGCTGTTGTGCAATTTGGTGGAACAACAGACTATGTCTTGTATTTGTAAGTTTTTGTGCGCGTGATAACGTTAATGGGACTAAACATTCAATTGCAGTATATATTTTTGCTACTGCTAGTCTTCTTAATCGAAGTCATGGTGGGGGTTATAGCTTATATTTATGAAGAACAAGTGCAGCATGAACTGGAATTACAGTTGAACAATACCTTTTTAAGCAGCTACAAAATAGAAACTGATAAAACTGAAGCCATTGATTTTCTTCAAGAAAAGGTAAACATCTTTTTACTTGGTTTATCTAAAATCATCTAGATTTTTCCTTCTGTATATTTTCTTCAGCGATTCTGTAACATGCGTTTGTTTGAAAATACAGTGGTAGTTCTTAGAAATTTACAATTTATTACATGGGGTCCAATATTTAACAAGGTATGAAAAAATGCTTTAAATATAAGAAAAATGTCAAGGTGTATACAGGGTGTGTTACGATGATGGCTTATTAGAAGTATCTCTACAACTAATTTAAATAGAGTTTTCAGACATGACACATGTGGGTCTTAGAATATGATCTTTTTAACTAAAATATTTTAAATAATGATCGACTTTTGTTTATACCGGAAGTAGTTATCAATTTTGTTAGTTTAAATAGAAAACCCGTATATTTTTGGAATGTTTGTTAAATTTGTATAAGCGCGCGTATACCATATGTTTACCGTTTATGAGATATTTTAAAAAGAATGAAAAAAATTACATTTGTTGTCTCTTATGAGAGCGTTTATAACTTTCTCCTAAAAAGCGAAGTTATTTTAAAGTTTTGGTCCACGTAAATTCAAAATTTCAATTTATTGTACCGTATGTCGATAATATTCCTACCGTTTCGAAATTTTCAAAATCCATAAAACTTCATTATTGCTAATGGAACACCCTGTGTTTTTTTAAAATTTTTGAATGCTACATAACTTTTAAAGATAAATTCATTAGGGATGTCCTGTATCTAGATATTATACTTTTTGGAACATAAAGCTTTGAATGTAAAAACTATGAAACTAAGTAAAATTATAAGAATTCTTAATAAGGTTTTGGAAGAAAACGTTAAAACAAAGAATCCCTTGACAAGTTTAATATTTATTTGAATAAAAAACAAAACAATTTATAACGTTCAAATCCAACAATTAAACATATAAAAATAACATAGTTCTAATAAGTGTTCAAAAACACTGCCATTTTGGTCTGTACATTTGACTATTCTTGTAAGCAAGTTTTCATTTATTGCACGTTAATTTTGTTCTGTTCTAAATTGTTAAATGCTTGCAGCACTCTTTTAATCATATTTTTTTCGTCGTAGAAAGATTAGCGTAAACAAGACTCTTTATGTAACCCCAAATAAAAAACACATAGGGGTCAAATTTGATGAACGAGTGGGCCAATATGGGCGTCGTGTGCCGGCGCTCCATCCTGCTGGTGCTAGGCTTCTCCAGCTTCTTGAACTGGCAAATTATTCAAGGAAACTTAAACAACGTTTTTTAAAATGTTGCAATAACGTTTGGAATTGAGACTTTTGTCATCAATGTACAAACATAAAATTTTGTTATTCTTAACTGAACAATACACGTTCAATTGCCAAGAATTTTGAAACTGCTTTTCTCTGATCACGTGTTGATTATCACTTGACCAAAATCAGCAGCCACTCGCAAAACTACGTGCGTAATGGCAAATCTGTGGGTTTCAAATTTTGGATTTGCCAATACTAAAAAGCCGTTTGTGTTTTACTAAAATTTTGGGATTGTTCTTAAATAACACAGCAGTAAATCTGAATAGTTCACGTAAACTGGAATTAGGATGTGCAGCAAAAAAAACTAACACGGTAATTTGTCTACATCATTCAACACTGGTTGATTTCTTCTCACTTTGGCACGAAAAAATCCACACTCCACATAGTTTTTTAATAGCGTGCGAATAACTGTTCGGCACGTGCGTAGTAAAATTTTGTTGCACTCGCCGTAAATTATAATTAAATTTAAATAATTTTTAATGGAAAACTCTATACAAGGCATTTTGTGCAAATTAATTTGACGTCAAGTGATTTTTTTGTTTTAACGTTTTCTTCCGAAGCTTTCTTAAAAATTCTTATAATTATACTTAGTTTCACAGTTTTTATATTCAAAGCCTTATGTTCCAAAAAGTATAAGATTTAGATATAGGACATTTTTAATGAATTTATCTTTAAAACTTATGTAGAATTTCAAAATAAAATAAAATACAAAGTGTTCACATGTTCCATTAGAAATAATGTTTTAAGGATTTGAAAAGTTTGGAATGGTAGGAATATTATGGACATCCGGTACAACATATTGAAAATTTGAATTTACGTGGACAAACACGACGATTCGATTACGCTAATACCAATATTTCAAAATAATTTATTTTTTCAGGACAAAGTTATAAACACTCTCATAGGAGGCAACAAATGTAATTTGTTTCATTCTTTTTAAAATATCGCATAAACAATAAACATACGGTATAGGGTGCGCTTATGAAACGTAACTTAGAATTCAGCAAATATTGCAAAAATGTAAAAATATACAAAGTGTTCTATTTAAAATAAGAAAGTTGATAGTTACATCCGGTATAAACGGTATAAAAAGATCATATTCTAAGACCCAAATGTGCCATGTTTGAAAACTCTATTTCAATTAGTTCTAAAGATACCTCTAATCCCTCTAATAGGCCATCATTGTGACACACCCTGTATATATTTATCTAATTTGGTTGATTTGTTCCAATCATCAAAAAATATTCGAAAAAATAATTTTAGGTGTATGAATACCTATTAGGTTTTTTAAAGATTTTCTATTAAATATTTAGTTACATTGCTAAATATTATTAAGCATTATTCACTAAGGAAAAATATTTATTTAGAATAAAGTTTAACTTTTTAAGTTGGTGGAATAATAGTTGGAAAATACGACATGTTCTTCTAAAAAATTAAAAACTTTAAACTAGTTTGAAGATTTTCACTAAACGAAATAAAAATAACTCTTTTTTTCTATCTTTAATTTGAATACTGGACTCAGTGGTTTGTTGTTTCAAAAGTAATAATAAAACTAGTCAAAACAATCAATGTTATATTATCATTTACTACTTTTCGAGTCATTGGAAATGGCGTTAGCAATAAAATTACGTATTATTTTATGCAATAGTTTAAATTAGGCTAAAAGTAATCAAAAAACATGCAATTAACCTTAGTTTTTCTACATTTGAAGAAATTAAATACACTTGATATTATATATTTTCTAGTTAAGCTTAAAACATTTAGGATAAATTGACCATATTCAAGCGTTTTTTTGGACTTCAGGTTTAACATTTTTGGGTTGGTAAAACTGATAAATTTTAAATCGCCCTCAAAAAATAAAAACTTTTATTGGTTGTCAACATCGACCTCTCTGATTGATGGGTCATAATGAATTCCAGTGATTTGTCAAATCGGGTTGGTAGCAACAATAACCTCATGATAACAACCAAATCTTTTTGTGCATATTTGCTACCAACCCTATTTGACAAATCACTGGAATTCATTATGACCCATCAATCAGAGAGGTCGTTGTTGACAACCAATAAAAGTTTTTATTTTTTGAGGGCGATTTAAAATTCATCAGTTTTACCAACCCAAAAATGTTAAACATGAAGTCCAAAAAAACGCTTGAATATGGTCAATTGCATGAAAACATGATAAAAACAAATGTAAACACGATATACAAATAAAACAATAATGGAAACTGCAAAATTTGATGAAACGCAGCATAGATAGATAAGAAACAAAAAAAAACTACAGAAGGACAAAATATAGAGCCGAAAAAATAAACAAGGAAATAACAAAGGAAGCTAAATAGACGCTCAGTAATGTAAACACCTGAGAATTAAAACATAGCGCTAATGTAAACACAAAGTTCACACTATAAAAATAATACAAACGCTCAGTAATGTAAAAGTATGTACAGCTCGATAACGTAAACATCAATTTACGCATCTTTTTTTATGTGTTTATGCATCTACTTCTAATAAAACAAACTAACAAAATAAAACAAATCACAAATATTTTAGAAAAACGTGAATTCATAACCTCAGGAAATCAAAATACTTTAAAAATGCAAAGACATAAATTTACAACATTGATGAAAGCAGATGAGTACCAATATATTTCACAAATGATTCCATTTCAATGATAGCGTTGTTACTGTTAGATAACGCACCAAGTCCAAAAAACAAGTGAGATGTCTTATCAACATTTTCTGTACACCAGCTGATATTCATTTATGAAACAGAAGTAAGCCGATAAAGGGTGCAAATGAGAGTGAATCGAAGAAAATGTATGATACACGGGATACACGCATATTTTAGTAATTTAAATTACGTGAACAGACAGTACTAAACGCAAATACACGCAGATTACTTATTTTACTGTTCAGTAAAAATTTGTACATATTACTGTTTTCTTATCGACGTCATTGTTTTTTATTGTGTTATTTAAGTTTTTTCAGTGATTGTTTCATTAATAAAATTATGTTCGCCAGTGTAAACATTTCGATAATGTGAACACACTTAGTTTGAATTAGTTTACGTTAACGAGCGTCTACAATAAATAAATAGAAAACAAGGTATGGAATAATTGAAGAATAGAAACTATATAGGCATGATTAAATAAAAGAACAGCGATCAGTATACAAACCTAGGTACAAACAAACTAAAAATCATAATAAAAACAGAAAACAACAAAGAGAAGAGGAACTAAAGTAGGATAGAGAAGAATAACAATAGACAAAAAGAACTTTTAGGGGGAAAACATAATTGCTAGAGCTAATCTGGGGATTAAGAAACAGATTGTTTAGAAATAACACCGAGAAAAAACTTACGGTTAAAACAACTGAAATAGGATAGCAGTACTGCATAGGCCAATAAGAGGAACGGGTTGGATAAAAAAATTATATAGTTCTAAAGTGTAAATAAGCGCAAAGAAAGTTACATAAGAAAATAAATAAATTAAATATGTTTGGCGTTGATGTAATTGTTTTTGTCATTTAGACGAGATAGAAAGTTACAAAAGTTTAAATTAACTCTGCTTTACTTATTAGAAATGTTTTATGAAAACGGGAGATGATTTATGGGTTTCGGGTTCTGTATTATACTTACAATTAGCTTAAATTTAATGTTATTTAAACGATGTTTTTTTTACTTAGTTTCATTGCTGTGGAGCATTAAGTTTTGAAGATTGGGAATACAGTACCTGGAGAAAACAAAATTTGTCTGGCAGTAATTTAGTACCTGATTCTTGTTGCAAAACAATTTCGACTGGATGTGGCATCGTAATTAGGCCATCCAACATTAATTACAACGTAAGTTCAATATTTGCAGTTATAATTTACACATAGATTTTTTTAGAGCTGTCTGATTAAAATGAGCGATCATATGCGGAATCACCTTTTTGTCCTTAGCGTTGTCGCTTCTGGAATATCGGTTTTTCAAGTATTAGGTATAGTACTTTCTTGCCAGCTATATTTTAAGTTAAGAAACTATATAGACGATTTGTAAATAACTATAATAGAATTTTTTAAATTAGAAAAATACATTTTTTTAATCTAAAACAGCATATTTTTCCATAGTTTTAAGGTGATTGTAAAATAAGTCTTCAGAACGAAACAACGCCAAAATTATCCAAGCGAAAATGGCAAACACATTTCTCCAATAGGATAAATTACTCCATTGTTTCCATTCACTGTCCGTTATCTATAAAAATAGAACTGTTAAGAGGAAGTAATTTAAAGATTTGCACTTACATTAATATACGTTACGTTGTAACGATTTGAAATTAAGCTTATTTTATCGTCTAAATCTGCGGTTGATAAGTGTATTAAAAAGCACACTGTGTAAATTATCACCAAAATTAAACTTTTTCGCGTTTTAAACATAGTTGGAAGCCGCATTATCGATATGTGAGAGATGTCGTATCTAAAATTGAATTTGCTGTAATCTAAGAAGCCTAAAATGCTGCAAGTAGAAGATTAAAAAAACAAATAAAAAAAGTTGTTTAGTAGAATAAAACTAACAACGATACTTTGTAGTAGTAAATTAATTTACTAAATACAACATTGTATATTAATGTTAAGAACACTGACTATAAATATCAGAGTTTATTGGTTTTGTTGAAACAAATGAAGATGAGATATCTTCTGTCAGTAAAGTACTCTTAGAAAAATAATGCAATAAATACTTGCCGGTCGAACACTGATACCATTGAAATAATACAGAAACCGAAGAATAAACTAGTGTATAAATTGCAAAATTGTGCATAGTGATCTAGCTGTTCTTCATGCAACTGCCATTCAATGGAATAAAAATACAAATAATGCCCTAACGCCATTCCTCCTAAAAGTCCATGGCATAGTAATGTCAATGGGAGCCAACTTTTTTGAGTTGCCACTGCTAAATGTATGGGGTGGCATTCTAAAATACTACAAAAAAATAAAGTAAAGTTGTTTTCTTTTAATTCTTACTAACCTTCTGTCACAATATTCTTCGGCGGGCATATTTAAACGAAAAGAACTTTGGTCATTTTTTGATGTAACTTCAAACCTGTTTTTCCTTTGTATATAAAGCTTATCTGATTTTTTCGGACTTTTTTTCATACGCTCTGGCCTTGCAAAATCATCGGGACCGTTTTCAAAAACGTCATCTTGTAATTCTTCCAGAGCTAACGTGATTTCATTTTTAGGTTCGTAATCATCATCACGCTTTTTATGTTTACGTTTTCCAGATGCAGAAGATAAAGGCGAATATTCTCTCTTCTTTTTCTTACTCTTACGTTTTTCTTTTGGTATCATCATTTCCCTGCTATCGCCTAATCCAACTTCTGTTTCGCCAGAATGCTTTTTCTTTCTTTTTGATTTTTTATTTCCGTCGTCATTTTCTCTACATAAAGAGTCTTGCAAATTGTTATAGGCATTCCTCTCTAAGTCAATGTCATTGTATTCTTTTCTTCGCTTGTAATGCTTACGCTCTTCAGGACTTAACAGTTCTAAATTGCCGGAAAGTTCTTCTGGAATCTTCTCTTCTTCGTAAAAACTTAAACTTTGCGGTCGAGAATCGGTAAAATGGGAAACTTTGGTTATATCGCGTTTCATTTCGGTTTCTATAAGATTGATAATTTTTGTATTAATTTGAGCTTCTCCGTCGACCGAAACATCACGACTTGGCGTACGTAAACTGTAATTATCATTTTTGTCTTCTAAAATAAAATTTTTCTTTGATTCAGTTTCTTCTATGTTATTTTCTCTTTCTTCGCTTTGGTCTCTTTTTACAGATTTGTGTACTTGAGCAACAATGTCTTGCTTCATTTCGTCTTTTTGTTTTTGTTTTCTTGTGCGAGATAAAACTTTTGCACTCATTTCACTAACACTTAATACGCCATTCTTAAAAGGTTAAATCAAATATTGATTAAATTTAAGTGGAGGCGGGTATTGATTTTATTATAGTTTCCTATGCGTTTTAATATAAGCGAAATACGCCAGGAGTCGTTCGAGCTAGATTTTGTATTATAAAAGTATAACAATGTGCACTGAAAAAAATTACGCTGTTTTACTAAATAGAATGTGGACGACCTTCTTTTACTTGTTTTAGAGGAATGGCTCTGTTTTTTTAATTTCTATAGCGCGACCTTTAAAAATATTTAATTTAAATAATACATTCATAAACAATTTTAATACTTTATTTTGCATGAATCATATGCGCTAATGTTGTAACGTTATAGGTGAGTAATTACTGCATTAAACAGAAATATTCTTATAAATTGTGTTAAGGTAAGTGAGTGATTATTTATTATATTGGACGTTGTTGAAAAACAATCACCGAATAACTATTCCACAATTGACAATTATAGAAAAAATATTCTGTACAACTTATGTGTTAAAATAATAAAGGCTTGCTAACAAACGTATAAATAATTTTAACCCTTAAACAGAACACTGAATAAGTTACCGAAACAATTCTTTGTCTATAAAAACAGATCAACATTTGCGCAATTACAATCTCAATTTAAATTAAAGTAAAAGTAAAAAAGCAGTAAATTCGTTTTGTCAGTTCTATTGCTGATTTTATATTGAAAGGCATATGTATTTACTAAAGAAATAATTAATCTTTGTTTAAGTAATTTATTTTATATTAACCGGGTTTCTAGTTGTAATATAAATAAAGTAATGGCTATTCAAAAAAAAGGGAAAATGTATAAATAAGTTTCTTTCTTAATTTATTGCGTTTACATGTTGGTTCGTTTGAAATGAGTGGTTCCCAAACTCTTTTGGCCCACGGACCTCTTTTCGTAGTCAAAACTTGCCCATGGAACCCTTAATTAAAAAAACTGACGTGGTCACTACACGACTTTCCTATAAGGAATGATGAAGAATGTCTACATATTTTTTTTAAGGTTATGTTGTCATAAAACCATTTTGAAGTGATATGTACACGTTTATATTGATTTTCTAGCATGCTATAAGTTTTTTGAATGTTTTCTCTTCGATTTCATTAAGATCATATCGGCTAACCCTTATATTGTGCGTCTCGATATTATTACTACTTTAGTAAAAAAATCGTCGCAGGCAGGATACGAAAGTATATTATATTTGCGAAATTATTTTAAATTACAAATTAAATAAATATCTAATAAACTGTTAATGTTAGATATTTTTTTATTTGAATAAGTTGTTAGGAAAAATTATCTCTATAAGAAACTGTAAAAATAATTCGAATAATTTACATACGTATAATAAATCCATTATGACTTTAATAAAAACAATTAATACGTTTAATTATGTCTCTTTACTGATCAAAATTAATCGTCGTTAATTTAAAATAATATGATTTAAAAAAAACATAAACCGCATTGGGATTTGAACCCTCGTACGTCGCACAGTGGGAGAAATCTTAATTTTAGGAACTTTAATTACGACTTTACAAGAAAATTGTTTTTAATGACAAATCTTTTATCAAACTTCTAATAATTTATTATAATATAATCAACATTTGAATACAAAAAAGACAGTATTGTACAATACAACCTTAATAAGAACGCATGTGCAGTATGTACGCGAATGAAGTTTACAAGAGAACAAATGAACTAAAAATTAAAAGATACGAAAAAAGTTACTCTCAATAAAAGTTTTTGCTTCTTCGAAAAGTAAGATTCACCATAAAAAACTTTAATTTTGTTGTACAGGGTGGGTTAAAAATACAAAAATGATTAACATTAATCAACCCATGTTTTTATCATTTTTTCTTGTGCTGTAAATGAAATGTTGTACTTACTTTGATTTGGGGTTTTATTTAAAGCACATTTCACATTATTTGTTTTTTTGGGAAAAATGGGAAAACAAGATGTGTTCATTACGGAAATTAACATTTTTGTATTTTTTGCCCACTCTGTAACCAAATTAAAGTTTCTCATGGTGAATCCTACTTTTAGACGAAGCAAAAACTTCTATCAAAGGTGACTTGTTTTGTATCTTTTAATTTTTAGCTCTTTGACCTCTTGTTAACCTCATCCGTGGAAATACTGTATATTAAGTGTAATTAAACATTAAATTATTACCGATACGTTTTTTGTGTTTGTAAACTAATTGCTTTCACAATCCAACGAGTGTGATTCAACTTGTTTTGGGGGTAGTTCTGATTCCGTCAACATTAAAACATCTTTGCAAAGTTGCTGATTGCAGCGTCGTTGTTTTAGAAATTGAAGATATTATTGAATTGGAAGAGTAAAGTGTTTAAGAAACCACGCATTGTTTTTTTTCGGAAAAATTTTCTGGTGTGTATTTCTCTATAATTTCTAAAGTTTTTATTCCTTTATTGTAGAACTTTTTCAGAAAACATACTTTTAGGGAGTTCTGCTGATTTTATGTTATCGGCACCGTGAATCAGAATCCGGTATATACTTGATGGCATATAGTACCAAGGATAGATGTCTACGTACATTTTTGCTGTATCCATCACGTACTCTTTAAAAGCTTTAACATTTACAGCGTATCTGCAAGCCATTATTTTCAATATTACAGAAAAACGTTTTATTAAGTCTTCGTTGACCTCTGTAGCAGATGCAGAGAGCAAAGATTGACTAAAACATTGTCTAGCCGTATTTCCATTGCTGGTTGTTCTAATTCCAGGTTTTGGAATATCAACCAACAGGTTTATTTTTGATTTCAGTTAGTCTACCACTTTATTTGGTCTCTTTTACGGCATTTTTTTGTTTGACCACAAATTTGTCACTTCATAACAGTAAGACGATACGAAACGTGCAGTACACACTCAAAAAGCTGTATTTACGCAGGTAATATAGAAAAGTCATGACAATACATAGTTTCATCCGGTTGACAATTTCTAAGACTGTCTAAATTATTTATCATTTTTGGTGTTACTCTACACTTTTGTGATGATGATTCTAAGATAACAGAAAAGGTTTTGCCATCAATCATTTTCTTTATCTTCTGTGGTCTGTAAAATAAGCTGCTGTTTATACGTAGACTGCACTTTGCACTTGCACTTCCATCACAGCCCTATTTGTATATAATTGAAAAATCTTGAGACGTAGCGACTATGTGATCCACAACATCTTTTTAAGTTTCTATGAGTTTTTAAACAGTGTGATTAACGAGACTTTGTAACCTTACTTCAACTGACATGTCAGTGACTATTATGCAGTTTTCACTAGGGTAGCAATTTTGGTTCGCAATTTTCAACTTGTCTTATGACGGATATATATTGGCATTTTAAAGCTTAGCGTCAGACTGCATCAACATATATGAATTTTTTATGTAATGTTTGTCTATGTATAAAGCCAATGCTATTTCTGGTCTGTACGGTATTATGCGCCAAACTTCGAACAGTTCTCTATAAGATACCGACATGTTTTCTAAAAAAAATTATACATAGTTAAAGAGCAAAAAGGTGCAATTTGTTTTACTTGAACTGGAAAGCCAATGGTCTATAGTCTATACTAATAGGCCATAGTAGCAATTGACCGGCATTTTATGAATTTTAGTAGTTTAGGTCTAGTAGAATTGATTATAATATAAAAATTACACATGTTTTACTATTGAAAATGAATTACTTATTTTGTACAAAATGAGTAATTATTTTAACAAATTTATATATTGCAAAATTAGTAGATACCTTGAGGTAGAAGGAACAGTTGATAGATGAACTGTATCCTGTTTGTAACTTTCGTGATTATTATTTTAGTTTGACAAACTAAAATTGACTGACAAACTTATAAAGATACATTGATATATCACTTAAATTTGATGATGTGTCATTCAAGACTAGATGTGCTAATCACGTTTTTACTAACAAAACAATGAAATTTGATTATATTTTTGTTGTTTAAAAAAAACAAACATGATTGGCAATAATCATAAAAATGAAATATTAATTCCTAGAGTTGCTCATTCTCTCACTGTTTGTCGCAGCGACATTACCGCAGTCGTGCGATTGATGTCATTACACCAGAGTGACCTACTCATATGTTTACATCCGTATTTTAAACTAAGCTTTTTACCACGCGATACATTTTTGAAAATATTTTTTTTGTATTTGTTATTAAATTATTACACAAAACATTCTCTGGTACACATTGTCATAAGTTCTGTTACTGGAAATATTTTTAAAACACTTTGGGGGCATATAAATCGAAATTTTCAAATTCCCTACGTTAATCTGTATGCTTCAAAATTTCCGGGACACACGGTATAAGCAAGTACTAATTTCTAGTCGGTTTCTTTTTTTTTTGAAGATGCTCATAATGGCACTGAATCCACGTTCTACCAAATAGGAAGCCAGAAAAGCCTGTACAATAACCCATAATGGTGCATATAAAATTGGGATCTCTTTAGTAACCAGAAGTTTTCGTATCCCTGTTTGAAGATTGGTTTCAGTATCTCATTTGTGGATAATTTAATAAATTGTTTCTGTATTAGTATGTATTCATCTGTATTTGTGCTTTGAGTTTGACTACTTGCCAACGAGTTTAACACCCAGTCGAAAATATCCAAATGAAGAATGTCTTCAAATCTTTGGTTAAGGTCCAAATGAAGCGCCCTCAAGTGTTGACAATAAGCAAACCAATCTTGATCTCTATTTTGCAATTTTGAAAGATTTGAAAACTGAGAACATTCTTCTCTTCCCATGTTTTCTTTGTACAACAAAAGTTTTGCAACAAACGCATTACACTTTAAGCTTTGATTAAATTGTAGTTAGTCTGTTTAAATCTGGCAAATAAATAATATAAACAATGTAATTTTTTGAAATAATTAAATTGTGCCGCAAACCATTGTCTTTACTCTCCAGGAATTTCAACAATGCATCAAAGAGCGAATTATAGTCATCATCATTTTCCAAACAAAGTTGAACAATCTCTTATTGAAAGCATTCCTTTTAATTTTATTAACTGCTCTCATGACATAATGTCGTGATTTATGCAAACGTTCACTAAGGTTTTTTGCGACCAAATGATGTCGATGAATAACACAATGTACCGATGTACATTTGGTATAACTTGTTTTCAGTATACCAGAAAGCCTCGGTGTCGTCTTACCATCGTCGGAGCACCGTGAGTAGCAACGGAGATGATATTACTCAAAGCTATAGCTTTTACATCAAAAATTTTTTTTAATTCGGTAAATAAAATTTTACTTTTTGTATCAGTTTCCAAAGATTTAGCAAAAAAACAATTTTTGGAAACATTTTTCTTTTTTTACAATTTTTTTTAATTCGGTAAATAAAATTTTACTTTTTGTATCAGTTTTCAAACATTTAGCAAATAACAATTTTTGGAAAAATTTTTGTTTTTTTTTAAATTTTATATAAGCTAAAGGTTAAGTTTCGTTTCCTGATAATATTGACTCGTCAAGCTTTATACAGAATTCAAGTGTACACATTGAGCAATTTCGCAGATCCTTCTTCGTATAGTATTATTACTCGGTGGAATTCTGTTTATGATATTGAAAACTGGTTTGTGCAACACGGTGCGTATTACCTGACTTACAGCTGGTAAAATAAGTTCTTCGTCAATAGTAAGCGGCATTTCAGACTTCGCAATCATTAAAGAAGTATTATAAGAAGCACGCAGTTCATCGTCATCTCTCTTAGATGTTGTCTCGATGAGTTCTTGCAATATCGGTGTTTTCTAATTATTTTTCTTTGATTGTTTGAAAATTCCAAAATCTTTTTTGTCACTATGCATTTTTTTTAAATGTTCTTTACGGTGTATTTTGAATAGATAAAATTTATTTTTCTTTAAATGAAATACGTTTTGTTGAACCTTGTATAAAGTTACTATTTTTCTATAAAATATTGGAGTGTTAAATAGTTAGTCGCGCTATAACACATTTATTTTTATTACAATTAATTAAAATTATTATTATAGTGATGAAAAGTAAAAATTAAAGCAGTGTATAAATTATAAAATGTACTTACTATGAGAACGATATAAATCCTCCAAAAACTTAATAGTTTGGTGTGTTTCTATACAACGATAGAATCCTTCGATGTGGAGGATAGGCACCACTCAGAAATAAAACTCTGTCGTAATTGTGGCTACGTTTCGTTGGCTATTGTGCCAACTTCATCAGGCCAATCATCACAGTAGAATGTTTAATTTCTGCCAAATATACATAAAATTAAAACCATGGACACGTCGTATAAGGTTATATGTCTTCGTACTTTCCTCCTTTGTCCATTGTTTTAATTTTATGTATATTTGGCAGAAATTAAACATTTTACTGTGATGATTGGCCTGATAAAGTTGGCACAATAGCCAACGAAACGTAGCCACAATTACGACAGAGTTTTATTTCTGAGTGGTGACTATCCTCCACATCTAAAGATTCTATCGCTGTATAGAAACACACCAAACTATAAAATGTACGTTAAACCAAAAGTTGTGCTAAGTGCAACATCAAAATAAAAACTGTCCAAGTCTGCCACCCTATCCCTAGCATCCTGTTACTTTCGCGGAATCACCATGAGGAAATATATATTCAATAATGTATTGTCCCCGTTCTTTTTCTTGTCTAAAAATAGGTGCCCAAAAAGATAACGAAAAAAAAATTATTTGGGATAAACCACTGTTAATTAAACTAATTAAAAAAAATGGAATGTTGCAATGTAACGCTTTCTTGAATTAATTATTTGAGTCATATATTGTGTAAGAACTCATTGTGTACTAATTAATTTTTCAAGAAAAATAAATAATTGAAAAATACAGAATTTAATAATACAGTAATTCCAAACATTTGCGGATTTGGTTATTCACGGAAGCATAATATACAAAAATTTAAAATAGCCTTTAGGGTGCATTATATTAAATTATAAAACCCAATATGTCTAACTTTTTTTACACGATCATTAATAATATATTTTTTAGAAACACATCTCTGTTAGAAAAACTTACAATCCCTTCTTAAGTTTTTAATAAAAAAGAAATCTTTAATTAATGTTAAAGGATTACTATACTAACAGCTGTGATATGTAATTTTTTTAATCAACTTAAACAAGAGTATAACTTTGCTCAAATAAATTTAAATTAAAAAGAGAAATCAATTTTATTGAAATATACCTACGTAAAGCTATTTGCGTAACAATACAAAAAATACTTCTTTTTGTACAAGACTAGGATAACTTGTTGTGTGCACTTTACATTACGCATAACACAAAACTAAATTTTTGATTAGATACACGGCTCTTTTATAGTTCATATTATAGACTAGTTGGTGCAAGTATCTGCTCTATTGCGTTCCTGTATAAACCTGTATAAATAGACCTGACTCACCGTTATTACTTGTATTTTATGCACTTGTCTATATTTACATAGAATGTAAAAATCGTTAATAATTTATTCATTGTTGATTATTTTAACTTTCATGTTAACAAAAATGTGTCAGTTTTTTAAATTGTATATTACACCTTGCGCGGACCACCTCACGTTATTCAGGAATTCCGAAATCAATTTTAATTTTTTACGGAATCTCTGAATCATCCCGGGGACCTCTGGGGGTCTGTAGGGATCACTATGGGTACTACTGGTTTTAAATGGTAATACAAAAATATATTCTGCAGTTTTAAAATTAAATACTTTTATATTTTACATTCAAATATTTCATAATTAATGCACAGCGCAAAATATTACAAATAAAATAATTATTTGCATATTTAGGTAACGTTTTGTCGTAGCAGCATTGGTAATGTAAAAATGCGTCGTAGTTTCTAATTATTGTATAATTTAAAGTTGGACTGCATAAATACATACTAGATATTATTATCATTAACCAGATTTTTTAAATTTTAGAAAAATCATTCAACTTTGATCTTTAAGGTTTTGCTAACGGTCACATTCACAATCAAGTTATTTTTTAAGTTTTGCAGTTTTTACAATTTAAATATTTGGTTTTAAAATAGAGGTGAACAAGAAAAATACAACTATAACTTTTAACCAAATTATCATTATTTGTGTCTGATAGTAATTCTATGACTGTCAGTATTTAATAAAACCTAGTTGCGCAACTAATTTAGTTCTCATCTGTGATAATTTATTAAACTTATCAACAAAAAAAAGTTTGTTAAGAATACGTTCAGTTTAACTTTAAAAGTTTTTAAATTAAACATTGTTGGGAATAAGTAATTTATATTATTTTGAATAAACAAATTTTTTTTTTTTTTTTTTTAATTAAACACCTGTGTTCTCTGTGATCTGCCCAAAGGCAATAAACAGATATTTTTACACTTGGAGCCATGTTTAGATGGCTAGCGTTACATTGCTATCTTACATTAAAGAAACAATTATCTAATTATAACAACTTAATGTTAGTTTTAACATAAAATCCAATAATAAAAATAAAAATAATATAAAAATAAATTAACAAATTAAGATTTCAAATTAATGTTACAATTCTAGTTAATAAAAAAAATAAATAAATATGTATAATTTACATTAAAGTATTATCTATACTGTATATCTAAAGGACTGCATCGTTTTAGTCGACGTTGCGATTGACTGTTATCCAGTAGATTTACGGCATGAGGATTAGGATGAATTTCCAGTCTACTCAGGTATTTTTCGCTAAGTAGTTTGCCACTTGCTGAACATACGGCAGTTGGAGATCTTGATGAAGAGACTTATTTGTAATAAACCACGGTGCGTTGGTTATCGTTCGAATAGTTTTGGATTGAAATCTTTGCAATATTTCTATATTAGAAACACTCGCGGTTCCCCATAGTTCTACACCATACGTCCATACCGGTCGCATAAACACCTTATAAATAAGAATTTTGTTTCGTAAAGAAAGGTCAGATTTTTTTCCAATTAACCACATGAGTTTAGAGTATAGAATTCCTAGTTGCTTTCTTTTAGTAAATATATGATGTTTCCAAGTTAGACGCTGATCAAGATGTATACCTAGATATTTTACAGTCTCTGCTATTGGTAGTACTTTCTTATTTAAGGTGACACTTGGGCAGGTTTCTTTGCGGAGGGTAAATGTGACATGTCGTGATTTGCTTTCATTGATTTGTATTCGCCATTTTTTACACCATAGTTGTATTTCATTAAGCGCTATTTGTAATTTTGCAGAAGCACGTTTGGCCAGTGCACTTGTTGCCATTATGGCAGTGTCATCAGCAAAAGTAGCAATAGTTGTTCCTTCTGTGTGTGGGAAATCTGACGTGTAAATAAGATAGAGAATTGGGCCTAGAACACTACCCTGTGGAACCCCAGATTGAATTGAGTACATTTCTGAGGTTTCGCTTTGGTACTTAACTATAAAATACCTTTCCGTTAAATATGATTTTTAAAATTTGGTAATAGGGAGCAGGTAACTTGTATTTTAATTTGTATAGTAATCCCTCATGCCAGACTTTATCAAACGCTTGACTAACGTCTAAAAAACATGCCGAACAATACTTTTTGTTTTGAAATGCTTTATTTATAGTGTCGACTATTCTGTGTACCTGTTCGATTGTAGAATGTTGTTCTCGAAACCCAAATTGATGATCAGGTATGATATTTAATTTTTCTAACTGGAGCTTTAGTCTTTTTAACAAAAGTTTTTCAAACAGTTTTGACAACGTTGGTAGCAAGCTTATAGGTCGGTATGACGATAGCTCTTCTGACGGTTTTCCTGGCTTTGGAATAAGAATAGTTATCGACACTTTCCATTGGGATGGAAAATGACCAAGTCTCAGAACAGCATTATATATGTGGGTAAGTGTAACAAAGAGCTTCATCAGGCAAGTTTTTAATTACTTTTCAGTTATAAGGTCATAACCAGGCGCTTTTTCTTGTATTTAAGTCTTCTTTAAAGTTTGCTTTACTTCTGTTAGTTTTATTTGTTTTACAGGTAGTGACATTTGGTAAGGTGATTTTAAATAAGACTTTATAGTATTTTCTTCATCATATGAAATTTCTGATGCCAAAGGTTGAAAAACATTTGCAAGGTGTTTGGCAAATACTTCAACTTTTTCACTATCTGTTCTAGCCCAGGTTCTGTCAGATTTTCTTATTGGTGGGATATATATTCTTGCGTTTTCTTAAACTTTGCTGTCGCTTTCCAAAGAGAATATTCTGTCGCTTGCGTTGGTGTTAATCTTTGAAGGTAGCTTCGAATTGCTTGATTTCTTTCCACCATCAACAACTTTTTAAGTTTTTTTACTGCTCTATTAAATTTTTGCTTATCTTGAGGAGCTCTTGAAACCATCCATATCTTTCTTAGTTTTCTTTTTTCGATTAATGCTATTTTTGTTGAAGTAGAGCAATTTTGTTGTTTTATGCACAACTCTTCGTTGGGAGTTGATTTCCAGGCAGTTTGTTGGATTGCTGTTATTAAATATTCTACTGCATCATCTATTTCTTTAGAAGCTTAGTGAAGTTTTAAGGTCTATTTCTTCTTTAAGCAATTTTTTAAACATTTCCCAGTTTTTTTATTAACAAGATACAGTGGTTTTGATTTAATAATTATAGTTGAGTTATACGTAATTATTATTGGCTAGTGATCTGAAAACAAATCAAAGTTTTGTTCTGTTTGTAAATAATGTTCACGTATCCCTTTGACGATACAAAAATCTATGACGTCAGGAATTTTTTTTCCTATCACTCGGCCAATAAGTGGGTTCACCAGTAGACAGGACTAGAAGATTGTTTTTATCTATAGATTTAACTCATTCACGACCTTTAGAGGTTGTTAATCGTGATCCCCATCTTAAGTGCTTGGCGTTGTAATCGCCACCGGCTAGAAATCTATTTCCTAAAGTAGTGTAGAATTCTGTGAGCTGTTTTTCTTTAATTGTATGTCGTGGAGGACAATACATTCCTGTAACAGTTACTCGTCGATACTTGTCTTGGATGACAATACTTATTGCTTGAATATATTCAGTCTGAAACTTTTTTGCTTTGTAGTGTTTTATGGAGCTTTTAATAATGACAGCGCTACCGCCGTGTGCTCTTTCGTCCGGATGTTTAGTGTCATATACTTGGTAATTTTTAATTTTAAAGTAACTACGATTCGTAAAATGAGTTTCTGATATTAATGCAATATCGATATCATGAAGTTTTAAAAATGTATTTATTTCTGGCCCGTGGTTACTTAGACCATTAGCATTCCATATTACTATTTTAAGTTGTGAACTCATTAATTAAGTTTATCCAACAGTTTGGTAACAATGTTTAAGAGTGTGTCCATGCGTTGAGCCATCTGCTCAAATAACGTTTCCAATCTGAAGATTCTATCTTCTGAATCTTGGCTTTTTAAGACTGTAACTTCTGCGTTACTATTTAATTCTTCCTGCCGTTTTACAGCTGCTGCAAATGATTTTCCTTCGGAATTTTGCTTGTTAAAATTGAGATTTTTGTTTGATTCGCTTCTTGGGGCTCTTTAGGTCTTAGAGCAGGATATTTTCTTTGTTGAAGGTCTTTATATACCACACAACCTCGGTAGTTTGCTGGATGATTTTGTCCACAAAGAGCGCACTTTAATTCTTTGCGCTCTTTAATCGGACAGGATGTATTGCTGTGCAATCCACTACATTTTAAGCATCTCGTTTGACGTCTGCAAACATTTTTAGTATGCCCAAGTCTTAAGCAGTTTCCACATTGAGGAATTTGTCGATTTTGACGTAATGGCTCAACTATTATTATGCAATTTTGTAGCTTTTTGATGTCGTAAATAGATTTATTGTTTTCATCTGGTTCTAGATCTACAAAAAACATTGATAAAGGTTTCTTATCGCGACTACTTTTGGCATTGTAAATATTTCTAACACGGTGTCCGTTATCAGTTATTTCATTTTTTAGCTCTTCTATGTTTATAGAGTGGTGAAGTCCTTTAATTACAGCGCGAAAGCTTACGCTCGGATTTAAGTTGATAGGTGGAATATTTTACGACATTTTTATCTAATTCGTTTAGTATATCTCGATAAAGGTCTACATTATCGGTCATAAGTTTGACCTCATCTTTTCGATTAATAATTTTAATACGTATTTATTAGCTATTAGTTTATTGAATTTAACATGGTAGTAAGGCCAGTCATGTTGTTAATACTTGCCAGAAATAATGGGGGTGGTTTCGTTTAGCACTATTAATATTTTTAATTTCCGGAAAACTGGAAGAAGTTTCATTTTCAATTTCGGTTATATTTTCCAGAAGTTGAAATTTGTTAATAGGGTTAACAATTTGTTTGTATTCTGTTAATAATTTTTGACGTGTATTTCTTTCTGTATTTTCTGGGGAGTTTCTTTTATTTTTTTTGCCCGAAACAATTTTCCAGTCATTTTCTTGCTGGAGATTAATTTGTGTATGTAATTCACATGTAGATTCGCTATTTACAGTATCTATATTGTTGATTTCATGGCTTGTTCCCGACAACGGAAGAATTAAATCGGTTTGATTTTCATTTTGTGGCGGCGTTCTTAACATTTTTAATATTATTTAGCAAGCCCGGCCGTGACCTTCCGTGAGTGCGATATCACGCGACCGATTAATACTAACGTTTTAGCATTGGTGCCGTAGTCTAACTTTATAAATATAAAGATATTTAATTACATAATAAACAAATTGTAAAATTAAATTTTAAAAATTGACATTAATCAAACATGGCATTATTAAAATAACATCTTATAAATTTATACCCATAACAAAATTGAAAACCATGTCTGTAAAGTTATTGTTGATTTCTTCCATTTCCCAATTCTTATATGTTCATGTCCAACGTAGCTGTATGCTATACGTTATAAAGTACAATTCTAAGAATAAATAAAGTATTAATTTTTGTTAATTAAAGTGCAAGTTTTTATGCACTTTGCTTTAAAATTGCAGCGTTATAGAAACATGTTATGTATTTTTTGTTTTGGTAAAACAAACACATTAGCGGCCATTTCAATTTTGTCGATTCAATTCGTTTATGTGTATGATGCAGTTTAATTATTAAACGATGTTTTTCACAGATCATTAATTAAAACTTAAAATTACTAAATTGACATGTTTTATAGAAAGACTTGAAATGTAATTTAGATTTGTTTTTTTTCTTTATTTCATAATTTTATGTATCTGTGATTGAGCATTAAGCGCCTTAAATTTAACTTTAATAATTAACTAGTATTTTATATTTAAATTTGAAGATTATTTCAAATTGAAAGTGACTTGGTGCAGATGTTTCTTGTTTGTAAAAAGAAACTATTCAAACATCATTGCCGTTTTTTTTTTAATTTGTATATCTTTGACGTATTTTAGATTCAATTTGTGTTAATCTATTACATCAATTTTTGTGTAAGTTATGTATGCTAATCTTTTGCTTCAATTCTAAATTATGCAAAAATATTTATTTGTTTTTTTATACGTTTATAATTTGATGATAAAAAAGTTGCTTGCCCCTGCAATCGTAATATTTACCTATTGATAGCGATTCTAATGGGTTTGGTATCAGGAAAAAACACTAGTGTATACATTACCTTGTAAAGTGTAATCTAATATTTTATTTACCGTAAGGAGCAAACATCTTGAGGCCACAGGTTGCTTCTTGATTGGATATTACTTGTATTTTATGTGTAATAGCATTGGTAATAGTACAACTTTTATTCATTTTATAGACAATTGCATATTTTATGAGTATTTTATGTATTAAAGTCGGGGTAAGTTGCTTTCTGAGTAGACATTCGGCATTCGTTTAAATGGCTTAAAATTGGGATGTCTTAACTTTCCGAGGTTTATTGATATTTTTAATTATAAACTGGTTGTTTGATAAATCTAAATTATCTAACGATCTTGCATTACATTCAGTTAGAGAACCGGAGGGGTTTCTTCTCTCCCAAACAGGAAATTTTTGTTCAAATTTGACGAGTTCTACTTGAATAAAAAAATCACGAATCATATTTTTATTGTGTGTTTTATTTAATCTACTATAATAATAGTTTCTATTAAAAAAAATTACTACAATATAGGTACATCAGTACATTATTCTGGGGGCCTTAAAAAATCAATCTTTGATTGTTTATATTGGCATCCAAGCGGTTTTTTGATGCAATTTGTTTCCACTTTACTAAAAGTAAGATGTCACTTGGTGTGGCATTAGGCTGTTGCTCTACATATAATAATTATGTGTTTAACGCATCAAAAGCTTGAGAGTATGGAATTTTCCTCTTTCCTTCTTTATTTTCTTTTGACTCATTATCACTAGCTTTTTCGCTTTTCCTTTCATTAACAAGTTCGATAAAACTTACGTCAATTAGTTCCTCTTGTTCTTCTTGGCCAATATCTTGCAAGCCATCTAAATTTATCATCATTTTTCTCTTCATCATCATTGAGTTTTGTAATTTGTACTTTTAACTTTATTCCATGAATCTACTGCTCAATAAATTAAGATTTTTAAATTTATTTCTTTTAAACAAGGTATGAGAATTTCATCAATGTCTACTATTTCCAGAATTGATTCTAGTAAGTTTTGTCGATAGTGCTTTTTGAAATGCTCTAATACACCTTGATCCATAAGTTGAATTAATGATGTTACATTTGGTGGTAAAAACATAACTATAAAATTTTCACTTCTTAGTTCATTTTCATTTTAGTAATATGCAGGGCTTTTCTAAGCTGACCACATTTTGTTAAGAACTCCTCAACTCTAAGAACAAACTCTTCAGAAAACCAGTTTTTAAATATGCTGTGTCTATCTAAACACTTCTATGGTGTAACTAATAAAGTGGTAAAACAGCCATTATATTTTAAACACTCTTGGCTTCGCGGATTTGCCATCGCACATGAAACGCAGCTTATGTCGTCTCAAAAAATTACTGCAAGCAAAAATTGTTACCCGATCTTTATTGTTTTTGCAGCCGGCTGCAACAAATTCATTCCTTCCAGCTAAAGTTTGCTTTGGTAAAATTTTGTAATAGAGACCAGTTTTGTTACAGATTAAACTTGATCTGGTGTATATTACTTTTTTTTCAAGATTTGTTTAAACTTTTTTTAAAAATTTTTAACTACAGTTTGATTAGTGGACAATTTTTCGCCTCAAATTTAACGTACGCTATGGCGGTTTTTTCATCTCGATAACCAACCATCACTTTCTGTAAATGTATCATCAGGAGTTAAGATTTCAATTGCTTTTTGTTGCAATATAAAGCGCGAGATTGGAGTATCACTGTCGCGTTGTTGAGTAAACCATATATACAATGTCTTGTCAATTTTATTGTATTAGCCGTGTTTTATAGACTTCCGTTTTGACGTTGGGAATGCTAGTACACTACACCATTGTTCAATTTTTTGTCGATTTTTTTCCCTTCGGAAACCGTGCTTATACCTACACCATACCCACATAGCACACGAGATACAATGAACATACATACTTATCCATTCGGCATACATTGATGAATATCCATCAAGTAATGTACATTACAGCTCCACAGTATATACATACGTGCACATCCATGAACGTATATACATTAGAATGTATTTACATGGATCTTTTAAACCACATAATCCGAGTAAGAATTGTGAAACGAGACGTCAGCAGAAGACCCACCAAGGACCTGTAAAGGTTTGCGAAGACTCGGAAAACAGTTTATGAATGTGTGATAAAAAACATTTTTTCATCTGAATTTTCAGGAATAATCTTAAATAAAAAAGGATATTTTGTTTTAGATGATTCATATTAAGGAATTTTTTGTTGATGACTAAAAAAAGTGGATTTGAAGATCAAATCACTTGTTTTCTAATTATAATAATATATAATAATTATAATAATTCGAATTTATGATTTGGTACCGAAAAAATTCGTTTCTTATCTTATTGGTTCATTATAGTAAATGTAGCCGCTTTAATTACTTAATATGTATAACATTCCATACATTCATTTACTATTTTATGTATAATTGATAGTTATGTAACTACCTTTATATCACTAACATTACAGACAAGTTTCAATTCATGATTATATAGGAAAATTGAATATTATCGGCAACGCCGCCATTTCTTACCCATAAAGCATTGTGATCACATTATGGTAGTTCGCGAGGTTAGTGATTTAGCGTTTTTTGTTAGTGATATAAACATTTATATATAAACTACTACAGAGGTATTAAAGTTTATGAATTATTTTCACTGTGAGCGCCCTTTATGATTATATAATTGCTTTCTAGAATAGTTATTGTACATTTTTGATTTTTTTCAGGAAACGATCAATTTAGAGAAACTTCAAGACAGACACTGACATTATTTTTATATTTCTATATATATTTTATAATCAAAAAGTAAACAGTAAATATAATAATTTTTTTTTAGTTTATTTTAACCTAAGTACCAATATCTAAAATAAATATTTCGATCTACATACAAGAGTATATTTGGAGGACAGTGGATATGCAATAGAGGTTATATCTGATGAAATAACACGTCCATTGCAACTCCATAATCTATACCTTCTGGAATAGAAATGGAGGTACCGTGGATATACAGTGGAGGTCATATTTGACGAAATGTCACATCCATTGTAACTCCATATGAGATCCATAATGTTTATTGTGGATTCTACATTAAACCTCCATAATCCATGAACATCACATTCATTGCATATGTAATGGACCTTTTTGTGTTATGTGGGTAATCTTTGGCAACACGTTTCAAGGATTCTCGTCGTTTAATTACAGTTAATTTTTATTGCACAGTAACAACAACATTTAAGCAGGCAAATTTTTATTAATTTTTTTTTTGAGGTTTTCCAACATTTTCGACGAAACGACGGACCAGATGTTATTCGCTGAATTCGTTTTAGAATTTTTTTAATGAAATTCAAATTTAATTAATAGGGAGTTTCGTCTGGATTTGTTTCGGTTACAACGGCGTTTCGGTTAGTCGGGATTTGGATAATCGGGAGGCTACTGTACTAGTAAAAAATTGATTACGAACGTGAAAATATAAACGGAAAATATACAATTGTACAGTTTTTTTAAAATTAATATAACCTACATAATAGCTTATTAAATATTCACTTAAACGCACTATTGACGACAAACATTGCATTATTGATGTCGATGAAACGAAGCGAATTTAAGTTCTTAGTGCTTAGATTATAGAAATTAAAGATACGAAATTGACCTATTGCGCAACATATTATTTAAAGAAAAAATTGTGTTTGACCGGCATTACTATAGAACACCACAAATGGCATATTGCAGTTTTAATTTAAACACATTTTTCAAATAAAGTTTGTTTGAAAGTTATTATTTGTTGGAATTGTGATTTGGCAGTTTCTAATTGCAACAACAATAGTATGAGGAAGAAGTTTGGGATAAGCTTACACAGGTAAACAAAATTTTTCAGTACGCTACAATTATCTGTTATTTTTGTTGTAATTTTTATAAAATGAATGAAGCAATTATTACAACCGTTTTACACTATATGTCAACTAATAACTTGTATAAAAAAGGTATAAAAAGTAACATAACCATACAAAGAGTCATTGGTGTAGATTGTAGATAATCAAAATTTGCGTAGTTAATGCTAAAAGAAATATTCCTATTCTAGCTTTTTTTGTCCGCCACTGCGGATTGGGGACCAATTTGCTTCGTCCCGTGCAGATGTACTACGTATCCTCTCTTCTAGAATCTAATAAAATTTATTATGTATTAATTTTGAGTTATAATATATATTTTTTGTTTCAGGTGGCACTTGTAAGTAAATATTTTTTGTTGTAAAATGTTTAGATTTTTTTAATGTAATATACCATGAACAAACTAAAACGAGATCTCTTTACGTGAATAATTTAATTATAATATCGAAAGTACCTAGAAATGCGCTGATAATTGATAGTTTTTTTTATGTAAATGTAAATTTGTTGTTAATTGTAAATGTTGTTTAGTAAAATTGGATTTTTAGTACATTTTTTCTTCATCAGAATAAGATCTTAGTCTTTAAAGTTATATCTTTTTTGAAAGATTAATTGTAAATTTAGTTTATTCGTTTAGCAAACTTAGACTTTTGGTCTTTGCACTATAAAACGATTATCATATGCGTTAAAGCATGCATCTAGTTATAGCATCAAGCTGGTGGTTCTTATTTGAAAATGTCTGCACTTTTAATTAAAATGTCGACATTTTAAAAGTTTTTTCAGCAAATCAAAAACAGGAAAAACGCATGGTGACATATTTGGATTATAGAGCGGTGCTTCTAGTACCTTTATGTTCTGTTTGCTGAATATTAGCGACATAAGAGCATGCAAGAAAATAATCACATGTTAAGTTTCATGGAACGCTTTTGCCTGACGGTTTTATACTATTTCTCTACGACTTGGTTGTACAGAACTGCGTTACTATACTGTTTGTATTTGTATATAAATAATTAATATTTGTTATTTATGCAGTAGAGTTTGACATTGAGTGATTTGAATTTGTCAATAAAGAGTTATGATTACAATTTTTATGTAATATATTGTTTTTAATAATAAAACAATACATTCACTAGTTTATAAATAAAATAAGGAATTACTTAATATAGAATAACAAACAAGGAAAGAATTGAAAATAAATCATTTTTGCAATGTTACATATTAACAGGATATTAGTCTAGAGTGGAAAAATTAATTATTTTTTTCATTAAACGGATTAAAAATATTCAAATTATGCTACTGATCACCTTGTATAAAACAATATCATTATCATACATTATCATATTTGTAATTTTTAATATTTCGTTTTACATATTGCACCAAACTACGTATTTGGCAATAGATTTTTTTAATTTTAAACACAATTTTGTTCATTGCAAAATATGATTTTAGGTACTTTTTATTTAGACTAGAAACGCCGATTTGTGTTTCGCTTAGGTTGCAATTATAGCCTCAATAATTGTGTTATTACCTATAATATAGAAACATTTATTTGAGTGGCAAAACGTTATACGCATTTTACTAGAAACATTTTTAACTAACAGTTTTCAAAATTGGCTGAATTATATATTATTGTTTACGGTTGGCTGCAACGTACAAAAGTGTTTCTTACATATTTGATTTAGATATACAGGGTAGGTACATCACATATTACGTACAAGCAATATCTATCGCGACTAAGGTACTAAAAATACGGGAGTAAATTTTTTCTATTACATTGGTTTATTATAATATTATATACAATTATATTACGTTTCAGAAATGTAAAACCGCTGTCTTGTTAAGTTTTTAATAAAGTATGGTTTTATTTGGGGAAAAATTATCTCCAAGCATGTATTTATTTTAAAATCTCTAATAACGACTTTTTATTGTCTTCAGATTCTTGTAGAATTTCTACCCGTGTTTGCCGTTTACATCAGTAAAATTTTGTTGATTTGTTGAAACTGTAAAAATTGTTGAACTTTGATACGGGGTGATCTGTCTTGTTTGCCTACGTCAAACTGAATAATGAGTTTTTTTGTTTTTATTTTTTATTGCAAGATAGGCTCTACAAATGTAACAAAATTTGTTTGGGTTGTTTTTATATTGATTGCAACTCCTAAAAGCACTGTCCTATTTTACCTATGTGGCCAAGATTACCACGTCCTTGAAAGGTAATGTGTTCGAATTTTTTTGTGTTACACGCCAAGTACGTAAGAACACACTATTGATTCGGCATAGCAAAAAGTAAAAATTTGTAAACTAGTTTAATTATTGATAATAATATTATAGATTAGAATGTATAACGATAACAAAGTCGAGTTATTGATTTTTAATGTTCATTTATTTTTTTTTATTTGCTTAAACAGCAATATTTTGATAATAAACAATCAAGAGGGCTAGTCAAAAGCCACTTTTTTTCAATCTTATTTTTTAGCAATTTTATTGTGTATTGACGCTATTAGTCCTACATAATTAACTAGTTTTCATATAACGCTGATCGATACCTTATCACATTATTTAATATTATGTACTCATTATTTAAATTTCCATGTTTTTATTATATTGCTCATAGTCGTAATAAAGAAATTATAAACTTTTTTTTTATAAATGTTAACATTCGTCTCATCATACAATACGACCTCCTGCAACGCTTGCCGCTTTGCATCGCCGCTGCCTGTAGTAGTTAATGAAATCTGCAAATATATTACATTTCTTTTATAAGCATTGCCTTTAGTTTTCACGCGATTATGTGTTTATGTGCAGTTTTCTACGGGCGTTAAAAATAAAAACTAGAACCAAAAATTTATTTAAAAAGGACGCGTTTGCTTTATTAGACATAACTTAAAAGAAGCGCCACCACAGCTGTACTGGATAAAAGGTAGTTAATGTAAAAAAGTCTATAAAAAAGATTAGAATTTAGGTAAATTATATATTGATATATAAACTTTCTACATAAAATTTACATTACTCTTATTAACTCACTTATATACTTAATACATTTACATTTGTTACAACTTTAGTACATATTAAATTACAAATAAATTAATTACATTTTACTATGTTCATAGAACTTACTATAATAATATATCATAGATATATGGGACCAAAATCACCGATATTTTCAAAAGTTATAAGAAACTATTGAACGCTTTCAACAAGAAAATCCCGAGCAACATAAGTATTAAACTTGAGCATCAGGGACTTTCAAATCCCACAGTTCGTTTTGTTTCTCAAACTCAAAACACCGGTAAATATTTTACTTAAAAAAATATTTTGCAAAATCTTACAGTGGAAATTACCTTCCACATTTTAAACTATTGTTAAATAAAATTAAAAGGCCTAACTGGCTTTAAATATATAAGCTGACGTAGTAATACCCTACGACGCTTGCTTAAATAAGCTACTTTATCATTCTGATAACTTCAAAATGAAAACACCGAATACCAACACCATCTTCCCTTATCCATTAACCCCCAAAAATTTACATTTAGTTATTACGTACAGAAGTCTATAAATTATAAGGATGACAAAACTGATACACTAATCTTTGTGATCTCTCCGTTTTCTTCATTATTCCTTTTTTGTAATACTGTCGTATTGATCGACTTAATTTATCGTAATTCATTGCCGGGCGATTTTTTCTTTTGCCCCAAAGTCGCGCGACTTTTACAGAATCTTCTATTTTAAATATTCCTTTTGCGCGATCTATCCATCTAATACACGAACCGTGTATTTGGGGAGATGCTAAAAGTTCTTTTAAAAACTGCCACAAGTGTATGTGGGAGCTGCCGGTACTTCTCGAAGTTGTAGGTTTTGTTGTATCTACATCTGTAGACATTTCCTCGTCCTCATCTGAAACATATTAAAACGTCCAATTAGGAAATGATCGAGCAAGTAACGAGTATTGCAAAATAAATTATTTTATAGACTGGTTCTTGAGAACAACTTCACGCTCACATTGCACATAAACCTACTTTTGAAGGCCAACCAGTTATTTGTTTAAGTGCTTAATGCGTCTTTTTGATACAATAACCAGTAGCGATTATCTATTGGTTTTATATAAGAAAATTGGTCCAAAAACATAATTAACCTCATGTGAAAACATTTAATGGATAATTTTTAAAAAAAATTTATACTGACTATAAAACAGTAATAAAAAAAGTACTAGACAAGATAATAAATTGACAAAAGTAAATAAAGCAGTCGACATTTTTACGTAATGTTTTTATTCACATTTTATCTTAATTAATTCAAGTTCAGAAAAAATCGATTATGTTGTAAATTACTACAATCTAAATAAAACTAAAGGTCAAAGTTGTGCAGATTAATTCTTTGCCATTAGCAAATACCGTGATCATTTATATGTCTTTTTTTAATTTTTTTGCAATTTGGTCGAAACTCACCTTCGGACACATCGCCGCTTGATGCGTTGCTGGAGTTATTTTCAGGCAACCACTGCGCTCCTAAATCATCTTCGGAAAATGCAGCTTTCCATATTTCTAGCTGCGCGTATAATATGCTTCCACTCTAAATAAAAAAAAAAAAGAATTAGACATTAGCACAATAATACTTCATTTAAATCAATAGTTTAAACAAGAAGATAAAGCGATCCTAAAGGTTAACAATAAATACAAAGTGTAATTTTTTAATCATTCAATTTAGTAATAAAAAAAAACATTACCACATTTTTAAAGATTAAACTTGCTATAAGATTAAAATCTTTTATAATAACAATTCATTCTTAAATCAATCTCTTTCAATGTATTTTACTATTTTAGTAAATGGACAATAAATGTGTTTTTGTTACGATAACAAAAATTCATCAAAATTGAAAATTTGTAAATTGCAAAATCGTATTCAGAAAACTTATTCAAAACATTTCAAAGCCTCGAAAGTTATTTATGTAAGTTGCAAACTCCGACATTTTGATTGTTAAAGTGGCAATTTACATAAAATTTAATAACGATAACGCGATTAACATGATTTGATATATAATTTTTAGCGATTAAAATATTTTTGAATGCGTACTAACCTCCTTTAACATCATACAAAATAATAGATTTAAATTGGTTTTACTTCAAACAATTTATGATTGAAAATACTTAAGTGGTTAATTACGAAGCAACTAATTATATTTTTTAACACGCTAGCCTACTTGATCTGTTGTTATTTCATTACAATTGCAATGATTAAACTAACGCGCGAATGCACAATTTGAATTTTAAATTTGAAATAAAACGTAAACGGGGCCAACTTGGTTATCTTTTTAAAAAGGTATTTTGTTGTTGTTTAGCAAAAATTTATGAAAATATGTTTATTAGCATAATCACGCTTTAGGCAATGTCGTAGAACGTCCTTTGCACAATATTTATTATTTCTTGCGTTAAGTGCGAAAATTGGATGTCTTAATCATTATTCATCAAGCAACTGGAGAAAGTCTTTCCAGTTGACCCACTTGTTAAAGAAAAGCAAGAAGGAATGCGTGATTTCGTTTTAGGTGTATCACGCTGTGATTTTACTTAAATTATTTGCGTATACTTAAAATTTAAAACTGACTTTTTTCTAAGTAAAATGTTTTTTTCAAAAATATAAATTTTTTTTGCATTTTGGTATTTATTTTTAAAAAACGTAGCTCTTAAAAACACCGTCTACCGAAGAAGAAAAATTCGGGTCATGAATTAAGATTTGTTAATGCAACCGACATCTGAGGTGAAGTTAACGGTTTTCAACATTGACGTTGAACAAGTGCTAAACATTTACCGTAATCGAACAAGTAAATGTTGATTTAATTGAATTTATTACAAGTTAATGAAGAAAAAAAGAGATGACCTTGTATGCGACTAATCTATAATTTTTTTCTGTAAAAAACCGTTTAAAACTTTTAAACAACTTTAAAATATTTTTAGATTTCCGGAGTATTAATTTAACAGAAAATTCTATGTGATAAAACATACCTGTGGCGCTCTTCGAGTAAAATCTTCTTCTGAAAGGGTTACTAAACTCGAACCTGATATATTCCATTGATCGGCTATTAAATTTGATAAGCCAAATTGATTTGTTGTCCATTGAAGCCAAGACAACACATTAGCCGAAGTCCATTGCGATGGATCTGAAAGCGAAACGTTGTAATTAATAAATGAGCACTAAAAATATTTAAAATTTAAATTTAATAAAATCCAATTTAATTCCTAAACGAACCCTAAAAATGTAACTAAGAAACTAATTTAAGTTTTAAAAATTTTGTATAATTTATCATGTAGTTTGACAAAAAATACACTATCAAATTTTGAATAAATAATAATTTCGAATTTTCAATAATTAATTAAGAGGTGGTAATTATATTAAGGACGCCGTTACTTCTGAATGAATTTTTTTTAAGATTGAAAAAGATCTTTATGAGTTACATCATCTTTATTTCTCTTGGTTATTGTAGTTTTCGTTACTAAAATTATGACATAGGAAACAATGCGAATCAGACATGCTTCAATTATTACGATACGAATTAAAAAAAAGTAAAAATTAGTTTTTGAGCAATTCATAATACACCAATGGTAGTATGTAAATATTATACTTATCGAAAATAATTAACTTAAAGTACACTATTTAAGCTTTCAATTATACAAACGAAAATTGAAAATATCAGTCAACAATTTAGAAAAAACAACTATATTAAATATGCGTTTCTTTTAAATATACTGAATTTTACAATAAATAATTAAAATTGTAGTTGATAGTAGAAAGTAATAAATGTATTTCTCCATGCATACAATTTCTTTTAACAATTAAAACAGTTGAACTAGAAATTTCTACGCGTCCTCAATATTTACTCAAGTAATTTCGCATTAATTACTTAATTTCTTATATAAAGACCTTATGAAAAAATTGTTACGCTAACCAATGTTCTTTTTATAAAATGTCACGTACCCTAACGTTTGAATTTGAATAATGAATCACACATTTGCAAACAATTCTATCCATAATTTTATTGCTGAAGTGAAATTAGAACGTGTTAATAAACTTAATGTTTCATTCCTTTTAATTTTATAATAACACGTGGCTTGCTGTCCTTGCTTTTGTTGTCTATTTATATAAACCACACCTAAGCCTATAAGAAAATAGTAAAATAGCCCTAACAACTATTATAAAAATTAAATCGTAATATATGACGTATGGCATTCTAGTGGGTGAGCGGAATAAATATTTTTGCATAAACTGAATTAAGAATTCCGCCTTTGTAGACCGTCGAGAAATACATTCGGTGTTTGTTCGTGAAGGTTACTTTATACCCATGGCATGGGTGTGTGTCTATTATTTAACAACATATTTCCCAGTACATGTATAAAATAGTACATGTTCTAAGAAAGAAACACAATATAAAATAAAATGTTTGAAAACTTGAATCATCTGATAATTATAGATCACTGCATCAACATTTTTTACTTTGTTTAAACAGAAATGACGTACCGCTTGCTTTATTATTGCGTCACTAATACTGTGAGCATCCATTAATATTTTAATTGTTTACACATGAGTGCTAATACTAGACGTCATTGGTTTTTACCCGGAAATTTTGAATTAAAAAAATCGGAAATACACGTACCTGGTGATATGCACAAAACCGCACATGTGTTGTTAACATCCTTTCGCATCTGCTCGATAGCCAAATTAAGAACGGGATCAATATTTTCTCTCGATAATTCGTCACTGCACGGATTAATTATGTCACGGTCATCTGGCACCTCCATTTTAATATTATCCATTAATCCAAAATCGAAAGGCTTAATATTAAATTTCTTTTGAAACGAAGTATCCCTTAAAACTTCTCGTAATAACTGATGGTCGTTCTTTGGTTTTTGAGGCACTATTTGTGATTCACCACTTTTATATGTATCTAACAAATTATCGTTGATTTGAAAACTTTGCAGAATACTATCAAAATTCACAGTAGTTTCTTCTTTAATTATAACGTTACCCAGCAAATCAACTAAATCTCTACTTTGACTTGTAGAGAGACTGGTGTAGTTTACTGGGTTTGAACAAGAAAGATAATTTTCTTCTTTGACGTATGCCGGAAAGAATTCTTTTTTGACGTATTGTTGGTAATCGGAGTAATACGAATTGGGTGAGTACAAGGATACTTCGGGTGGTGAATTTGGATACAAATCCGAATTTGGAGAAGGAAACGTCGAGTATTGTTCGTTTGGTGATAGGAGACTGTGTGTAGAATACGGAGACAAAGAACCCGTTGGCGAATTGGGATTAATTTTAATTGAAGGTACCTCTAAATAAATTCCTTCAACAGGCGATGCTGGATATTGCGTTTTGGTTAATTCTGGACCTAACAATTTTTGGAAATCAGGCCCAAGATCAAGATCGTTGTTTTTTATACTTGGTGAATCTGAATAAAACGTTGTTGATATTTTTGGTTTCGGACATGTCATAGGTGGTGGCGAATTTGTATATAATGTTGTGGTTAGTGAAAGTGTCGATGTATCACCCCCAGGTAACAGTGAAAGATCAAATGTGTCTGCAAAATTGCTGTAATCACAGGGTGGTGTGAATCCCGCTGAAGGAACTGTTTGAGGCATCTGAAACAACACAATTACTGAGAAAATGCATTTTTTTACTTATAACTAGTTACCCATTGAATGAGGTTGACAGTACAAGAGTATTGTAATTACTGTCAGTGTCACCCTGGGTTTTTCTTATATAAAGTCAATGCGTATCTATTCTAAGCAATGAATAAATTCTTATAGGTTATTACTCTTTGCAAATATTCCCTACTATTACGTGTATAAGAGAAAAAAATTACCTCGCATAGTTAAAAAATGTCACGGACCATTACTTCAAACTAAAACGTTCATTTACCTTCATTATTTAACTAACCACACAATTTACCACCGCGATTTTTACAGATTTGTAGTAACGTTATTTAACGCATTTAATGAAACATAATAATACTAAATGACCCACCCAAAACAAAGATGCTATTACTACTAAGGTTCCATTTTTATTCAGCTATCATATTTTTGACTTACTTCCCACTCTCTTCTTTTTAGTTCACCTTGATGGCCAAATTATAATTTGCACTGTCAAGGTACGCAACTACGTCATAGTATCTGTTTAATTAATACAATTAAGCGATCTCCTCGTGTTCTTTTTAGTCATCTTTATTTTAATACACTTTCAGAATTATGTAATGTGCTCGCATTCTTACCTAAAAATAGTTCATCAGTGATTATGATTAAAACATTAATGTAATATAAAAAAGTTAGAGTGAGAGGTAAGTTATTACGAGATTAGTTTCGGGAAAACCGAGTTGCCTTGAAAGGTGACGTAGTTTAAGACGATCTTCTCACTGTAATAACTGTATAGTACTACGGAAGATCTCAAAATATATTCGCAATATTTATTGTCTATCTTGTTGTCTCCTTATTAGGAAAAATCTATTGTGAATTAATATTCAATAAAATAAATCCGCATTCTTAGTCAAAATAAGAAGTTTTTTCTTGTTTCTAAGTCAAATTTTCGAGCCGTGCCAATGCTTTGAGCAATAACGACCTTCATTTGAGACGTTATCTCTATGAGGGTTATTAAAGAAAAATAAAAATTATGTGTAAAATTTATAAAAGAATTCCATAATTACTGCTTGTTTATTACTACTTTGCATAATTTTAGCCTTAATTAAAAATTCGAATTTTGAATATTGAATTTTGAATAAATAGTTGCTAGTATATGTCAGAGGCACCGAATTTAAGCCTGGCTACAGCTATGAATACACGTGCACTTATTTGTTTGTGTTCCCATAAATTATGTTTCAAATGTTTAGTCTTTGTAACTTAATAACTTAGAATCAACCAATAAGGTTTGGATATTTTGTAAGATTGCCTTATATGGGCAAGGAACGCGTGTGAAATTAGAATTCTTTCATGCGAATGAAACGACACTAGTTAAAAATGTAACTGGTAAGAGGGCAGATTGAAATGAGATTTGGTGGTGACAACTGAATAAGATAAAAGAGCTAGTGTCGGATCGTTTGTTCCAGTGTTGATCATTAAACGTTTATAAATTTAATTTTTATATTAATGAAATCGGTTTTGTTTGTTTGTGTTAATGACTTTGTTTGAAATTTGTAATCGTAACTTTTGCTATAGTAAATAAATTGCGTAAACGGTCAGTGTCGTGCGTTATTCACTTGTAATAAATTATCAATGCAGTCTAACCCAGTACAAACGCCCAGCGGAGCCCCCTTTTATTTTCGATGCGTCTCTGACATCAGAAGTGGGATCAGGACTGCGAATTGATAATGATGATCCGTTACGAAAAAGTGCAAGTAAAAGTCAAAATTGTAGTGCAACTATAGAAAGAGTAAAATTGCTACAACTATTATTGTTAGTTATTTTACAAGTCACCAAGTTCAATAACTTTTACAAATGTAAAATTGACAACGTATTATAAAAATTAAAAATTTGAAAATGCCGAAAGCTGATGCACTATTGTTGATTTGGATGGAATACTTGTGTTACCCAAACAAATTGCTTTAATTCAACTTTTCTGAAACCGTAAATGAAAATTTTAATGTTACCGTAAACACCAAATTAATTGGTGAAATGCTTTCGACAATATAGAATATTCAGAATGTATTCAAATTTTAAAAAGTGATTTATTATTTGGCGTAATTGTAATCCGCTACGTTAAGGGCACGTGTACCATATTACAAAGAAGACTCGGTAAGCAACCGGCGCTATTTCTTTCTGGTCGTCAAACTAGATCGAAGCGTCGAGCATTGTCACCGTCTTTCATAAATGAAGGAGCTGGACGTCTTGAACTTGAATGAAGACACCGCAGTGTATCGCCGCTTAGAAACTCGATAGGGGTTCGTGACCCTGTGGCAACACAGGCCATGCTTCCGAATGCTGTAGTTAAAATCTGGTGAGATCTTTCCTGTTTATTTAATTTGGATTGTCATTCTTATAAACAAAAATATTGCCGTTTATGAAGTGGCAAATGTTTGAACGACATAACTACCTTAGATAAAAAAAAAAATGTCACTATTACATTGCCAAATGATTTTTATACAGACAAACATTATAATTAGTAAAAGTTTGATAAAACAAAATTTTAATTTGAAAATTAATTGAACTGATTTTATTGATTGAACATTTAAATTTACCTGAATGAAGATGCAAATTTTGAATTAAAAAGAAAGGTTGTTCATACTGTTTTTGTGTTAATCACAGGAAGTTTAATTCTAACACAATAAGTGTCTACCAGAAAAATATCCGTCACCTTTAATTAGAAATCAAATTATTGCTTACACAATGCATACTATTTTGTGTGTAAACCGGTGTAAACATTGAAATTATTTACATTAAGGATGATTTATTTCTTTTTCATCTTTTGTTTGACTAAATTTTTAAAACGCATTTAAATTGTCGTGAAAACTTTTGTTAAAGCAAGTTTTTGGATTACCGTAAACAACAGTAAAATTTAAATTAAAAAGTCGATTATGTTGCTTCTGTAAGAGTTAAAAAAAAAAAATTGCGTTAATCTTCAAACAACGTCTGTACTGCGATGAGGCAAATGATAAAGTAATTCCTAACGTCCGACCCGTTTCAACTATTTTTAATCTTGACTTGCCAATCGAACTTCATACAGATGCTAGCTCAGTTGGTTATGGTGCTGTACTTTTTCAAAAAAAGAAGCTAAAATTCATTCGGTTGCGTATTTTAGTAAACGTACTACTGGCCCAGAATCTCGATATCATTCTTACGAGCTTGAAACTCTAGCCGTAGTCAAAGCTGTAAAACATTTTCGTCATTTTCTTCTAGGACGTCATTTTACAGTAATTACAGATTGCAACTCTCTTAAATCATCTCGTACAAAACAAGACCTTACACCACGAGCCCATCGTTGGTGGTCATTTTTACAGGCCTTTAACTTTGACATTCTTTATCGCGAAGGAAAACGCATGAAACATGCTGATTTCTTTTCACGAAATCCATCTACATCAAGTAAAGAAGTGTCTACTTTATCATCACCCAAATCTAAAAATGACTCAACTTATATGATTCAGGTTAACGACTTATATTTCGACTGGTTGAAAGTTTCTCAACAACGTGATGATAGCTTGGTTCAGTTAATTGCCGCTTTGTGTTGATCCTGGTTTGTATAACCAGATGAGGCAATTGTGCCGCTTTGTGTTGATCCTGGTTTGTATAACCAGATGAGGCAATTGTGCCGCTTTGTGTTGATCCTGGTTTGTATAACCAGATGAGGCAAGTGTGCCGCTTTGTGTTGATCCTGGTTTGTATAACCAGATGAGGCAATTGTGCCGCTTTGTGTTGATCCTGGTTTGTATAACCAGATGAGGCAATTGTGCCGCTTTGTGTTGATCCTGGTTTGTATAACCAGATGAGGCAGCCGTTTTGTGTTGATCCTGGTTTGTATAACCAGATGAGGCAGTTGTGCCGCTTTGTGTTGATCCTGGTTTGCATAACCAGATGAGGCAGCCGCTTTGTGTTGATCCTGGTTTGTATAACCAGATGAGGCAGTTGTGCCGCTTTGTGTTGATCCTGGTTTGTATAACCAGATGAGGCAGCCGCTTTGTGTTGATCCTGGTTTGTATAACCAGATGAGGCAGTTGTGCCGCTTTGTGTTGATCCTGGTTTGCATAACCAGATGAGGCAGCCGCTTTGTGTTGATCCTAGTTTGTATAACCAGATGCGGCAGTTGTACCGCTTTGTGTTGATTCTGGTTTGTATAGCCAGATGAGGTAGTTGTGCTGCTTTGTGTTGATCCTGGTTTGTATAACCAGATGAGGTAGTTGTGCCGCTTTGTGTTGATCCTGGTTTGTATAACCAGATGAGGCAGTTGTGCCGCTTTGTGTTGATCCTGGTTTGTATAACCAGATGAGGCAGTTGTGCCGCTTTGTGTTGATCCTGGTTTGTATAACCAGATGAGGCAGTTGTGCCGCTTTGTGTTGATCCTGGTTTGTATAACCAGATGAGGCAGTTGTGCCGCTTTGTGTTGATCCTGGTATGTATAACCAGATGAGGCAGGCAGTTGTGCCGCTTTGTGTTGATCCTGGTTTGTATAACCAGATGAGGCAGTTGTGCCGCTTTGTGTTGATCCTGGTTTGTATAACCAGATGAGGCAGTTGTGCCGCTTTGTGTTGATCCTGGTATGTATAACCAGATGAGGCAGTTGTGCCGCTTTGTGTTGATCCTGGTTTGTATAACCAGATGAAGCAGTTGTGTCGCTTTTTGTTCATCCTGGTTTGCTTAACCAGATAAGGCAATTTTGTCGCTTTGTGTTGATCCTGGTTTGCGTAACCAGATGAGGAAGTTGTGCCGCTTTGTGTTTATCCTGGTTTGTATTACCAGATAAGGAGTTGTGCCGCTTTTTGTGTTGATCCTGGTTTGTACAA
This sequence comes from Aquatica leii, assembly GCA_035610365.1. Classification (NCBI taxonomy): domain Eukaryota; kingdom Metazoa; phylum Arthropoda; class Insecta; order Coleoptera; family Lampyridae; genus Aquatica; species Aquatica leii. The sequence goes on along the minus strand of CM069432.1, from coordinate 207,130,906 downwards.
CCTGATGAGGCAATAATGCCGCCCTGTTGCCAAATTAGACTTTTTTGTTTGATGTAACTTAAAATTGTTACTTGATCTACTTCTTGATGTTTTCTATTTCGTCAGAATGGACGAGCGGTATCAATTGAAATGACATTGTTATTTACGTTGCAGCAACTTTCTTTTTTCAATTTCCAGAGGACGTGCAAAAATGTCAGAATGGCCGTGTCAGAGGCACCGAATTTAAGCCTGGCTACAGCTATGAATACACGTGCACTTATTTGTTTGTGTTCCCATAAATTATGTTTCAAATGTTTAGTCTTTGTAACTTAATAACTTAGAATCAACCAATAAGGTTTGGATATTTTGTAAGATTGCCTTATATGGGCAAGGAACGCGTGTGAAATTAGAATTCTTTCATGCGAATGAAACGACACTAGTTAAAAATGTAACTGGTAAGAGGGCAGATTGAAATGAGATTTGGTGGTGACAACTGAATAAGATAAAAGAGCTAGTGTCGGATCGTTTGTTCCAGTGTTGATCATTAAACGTTTATAAATTTAATTTTTATATTAATGAAATCGGTTTTGTTTGTTTGTGTTAATGACTTTGTTTGAAATTTGTAATCGTAACTTTTGCTATAGTAAATAAATTGCGTAAACGGTCAGTGTCGTGCGTTATTCACTTGTAATAAATTATCAATGCAGTCTAACCCAGTACAAACGCCCAGCGGAGCCCCCTTTTATTTTCGATGCGTCTCTGACATATATTTTGAAGCATTATTTTTCAACTAACTCAGTCATTAGATTTTTATTTGTTTAAACTTGTCATTTATATGTTGTATTACATTATAAAAAATAATTAATTATTAATTAATAATTTAATAGCATACGTTGATTTTGTTAAAAATAATAAATACAAAAACCATTTTTTTAAATGTTTCTGCTATCTGGATCTGTCAGATGACGACTTTAAAATCCGATGTTTTGTTTTGATTTCTGTCGTATTGTTATCGACTTAAATACTACACATTGTATAACACAAAAATTAGCTTGTTAATAAAAATATTTAATTATAATTTTTTTGTTTACAAAACAATTTTGTAGATGTAAAATAAATTTTTTAATTCAATGGCTCTTTTGTAAAAATTATGAAAAACTGTTAACTCACAGAAAGTGCAAAGTTAGATATCACTAATGAATGCTTTAGATTATGATAGGTTGTAAGAACAAATCATAATTAAAACTGTTTAAAAGATCGTATAGTTGAACCTCTGAAATTAAGTATTCGTGTAAATGTAATGTTTTTGCGATATTTTGTGTCGATTTGTAATAATTATTTGATTACAAAAAAATATGAAGAAATTTAACTATTCTCAGTCATATTTTCTATTAAAGTTTAATTATACTCGAGATTATACTATACCTTTTTAAACAATTTAAACATTCAAAATGTAATCTATGTACATTATGTTTTGATTGTGATTGATTTATTATGAATTATTGCATATAAAAGTAGACAAATCAAGAAAATATTCATTATAAATTCTAGTGTTAAAAAATAATAAATTATGCTTTCATAGTAATGACGTATTAAAAATGAAAATATGCAGTTTGACAAACAATAAGTTGGGAAATTTTGCTGTATAGAATTTAATACTGAAAATTACATATACTGTTGGTTAAGATTCTAATAATTGGACTGTCACCTAAGTTCATATCAATTGTTATCCATTACTTTATTTTATTATTATTAATTATATTAGTAGAAAACGTATATATTAAACCCCTGATTACTATAAGTAGATATTAAATGTATTACTGTTTAGCAGACTTATTTTAAATTGCGTTTATAGTTTGTTGTATTAGTACAAAAATGTTATCTTTTAGACGAAATTAAAGTTTGTACAAATTTAACAAACATTTGGTCTTTCAACGGCTGTAAAGTACTAACAATAGAAAAAGACTACTACTGTTTATTTTCTACGTATTGGATCAATGCGATAATAAAAGGGAATTTATTTATTTTTCAATTATACTTTAGATCGGTTTTGGTGTGTAACCTTCTTCCAGAGTATTTAATTTTTCAGAATTTGTTACTATTTTAATTTTTTTTAAAACTGATTTTTAATTAAATTTAAAAGGGAAACAACAAAGAGTCCGTCCAATGCGGTTTAAATTTTAATCGCCATTAGAATTAAATTAAATTAATTGAAGTCAACAAAAGCAATTGTTAAACCTACTAAAGACATTTTTTAATTGCTAAAAAAACGCACTTGACTAAAATGACTAATTGTTCTTCTACATTGTAAAATTTTAAATTGACAAAACATTTTTTGTGTATTATATTGGAATAATTTACATGACCATAAACTTGTGACTACTGACATTAATTTTTTTAAAAACAATTAATCGATCTTAATTAACCAAAACGATTGCAGGGAAAGGCATGAAGAGTGCAAGGACTTGTAGTTTTATGATTGAATATTAGATAAGTTACCTGTTGGTATGTAAAGGTGTGTTTATAATCTTAGCATTTTTTTATGTTTAACAACCAATCACGATATTATTTCGTAACGGTTAAAAAATGGGGTCATTTTTTTCCTGTAAAAAAATATAATCCGGCAGGGAATTCCATATTCCGGATGAAATCTGAAAATGAAAGTTACAAAGGCGTTTTTTCCAGAATTCACGCATCATAACTCTTTAGTTAATAAAGACTTATAAAAAGTAAAATGGTCATTACACCCAACTTTCTCTTCCTATTCCAAGAAGTGCGTTTACAAATTCCACGCCTAAATAACAGGTATTAATATACATACACACGTCATCTTTTTAGTACCTGGTACAGACACGAACGGAATTACAAAAAAAGTTTTAAAAAACTGCATACGATTTTTTTTTTAATTTTTATCATTCTTTCAGGATAGTGAGTTTACGTTGTAGTAGTCACGTTCGCTTTTGTTATTAAAATCAGATAAACTATTTAAACATTTTTTATAAACCTGTTGTTAATTTAAATATTACAACTATTTTATTGGGTTTTTAAATTCTTAAGAGCCTAGTTTTGTAATGTCCTTGCAGCCGTTTAATTAAAAATTAATCATAATCTTAAGAGTGGAAATGTGTTTTCAAGGATAATTGCTAATTTATTGTAGTAACAAATCTTTAAATTAGAATTAATAACTTATTACAGCAGTTGAAGGTACTACATAAAGGTGCAAAAACAATTTGCCGATTATTCCTTCGTGTTATATAAAAACTTGAAACGCATCGCATTCTGTTAAAAATAAGTTTTGATTGTTGCTAATAGTTGTCCATTTAAACATTAATAATTTTTTTTTAACTACAAGGTTCAATTTTTTTTAATTGTTTGAGGTTTTCTGTTATTTGATTAATTGGGAGAAGATATGTATATGGTAGTTTCAATTAAATTGATAGCAATGTAAGTAATATAAATTGCACGTTACTATTTTAAATACATATAGTACTCTAAAAAATATACATACAAATACTTTTAGTTTTTGTAAGTTTGCTATCTTACAAAAAACTAAGTGTTGTGTACATTAAATTGTGTGATCCATAAACAAGACGTGTTTGCTGTACCGGTTATTTAAAGAAATAAATAAAAAGTAGCTTTTTTGCTATTAAAATCAAAATCTATTCAGAAAGTTTTTAGATGTTTAACTCGTTTGATTTATTTTAAATCTTAACCCGTAGAATCTCCTTATGCAAATAACTAAAAAAAACAGTTTCAGTTACAATGGCTAGACGGGAAAACGCTTTATTTAGTAGGTACACACTGTAATCTTACACGTTTTCTCATTTTTGTTTTTGTATTTTTATTATATACATTTTTAGTGTTGTTTGCTAGTGAACAATACTTGTCACCTCCGGGTCGATTCTATACTACTACTACATAAAGGTTATATCACCAATTACCAAAATAGTTTTTTTATGCTTTTCTAAATTATTTGTAATTTTTTATAGTTTCTATTGCATTTACTAACACGTGTAAAGAAAATTTAAATACTAAAAAATATATAAATTTTCAACGTCTGTTAATATCACCAACCGATAGTAATAATCTAAGAATAGCAGCAGGTGAGGGTGAGTGATTACATCGCTAGTACCAGTTTATAGAATTCCTTGCACGTCCACACGTTTTGCTAGCGTAGCATGCAAATAGCCAAAATTTCCTTAACAAATTAATATATAAACGAGAACCAAGATTTCAAAACTTGACACGAAATTTTTATGTAACAGGCAATTCATATGACTTGGATCAAATCTTATATTAAATAGTCAGACAACCTTACGAATAGTTACAGAAAAAACAAAATTTTAGAGTAGTTAAGAAGAGATCTGATACAAGTTACAACAAAAAAAGTAAGAAAGAGCATATGAGACAAATACAGATTCAGTTGTAATGTCACAAATAATAAACAATCGTAGCAACATTAACCAAACTAGAAAAGTTGTATCAGTAAAATATACCAAGAAGGTAGATGTGAACACATTACAGCATATAAAATATAAACAAATAATAAATAAAAAGTATAGGAAACAGTGCAAACTAAAATTAAAAGATAAAAAGTCCAATATTTACAAGTGATTTTAAGAACAAAACATTAATACTATAAGATTAGTGATAATTAGTGCAAATATGTAATGCAATTAAAAAACTTAAAATTTTTTGCTTGTTTTTTTTTTCTTTAAATAGTAAAATTTATCTTTTATGCAATAATACTTTTACATAAAAATTAATTGACAACGATTTTTATTATTTTTACTCAGCAACATGTGGAGATTAAAACCAATTTTAGACTTTATTTATATAAAATTATTTTACATATGGTTTACAATTTTGCATCATTTTATATTACGAAATTTTTATTAATCCCTACATATTTTTAAAATTTACTTTATAAAGCCCTATTCAAAATCGTTCAAACAATAAACTGATTAAAAAAGTTTTTAGAACTTGGGAAAACATAACGGAGAAAGAATATAAATAATATATTTAACATGACAGTTTCTTGTATTTTTAATTTATGCGAATTTCTTAATGCTGAGTTTTAAAAAAGTTTCTATATTTAACTTGCAAACCACATTTTCTTTATTTACGAAAAACGTGTGTGCATTACAACGTCATAAAAATAGTGCAAAAGACAAGATAAGACAAATAACAAAAAAGTTACAAATATTTAGAACAGTAAGAAATTCTGAGAAAGTGTTGGAGTACATGAAAAACGTTTTTATTATATAAAACAAGCGTGTCTTGGAGAAAGCTGAAAACAGCGTTATTTACTAATGTAAAAAATTATACAATAATTTGATTTTAAAACTACCGCTAGTGCTAATATTTCGGACACAAATTGTGTGAGTTAAATATTCTTGATTGGTGTATTAACAGCACGACGGTTTAAAATATGCATTATGTTTTTCTTTAGATAAGTTAAATAAACATAAAACTTTTTTCTAATCAGAAAATTAACAGTAGAATAATTACAATAGCGTTATAAGTGCGTTTTTATGTTATATTTTAATCTGTCAAATTCTAAATTTTATTTAACATTTGCTATTAAAAAATTTTAAAATAATTTACCCAAATCAATCCAAGTATCGCAAACTCACTAACTGAAATTTTGAATAACTTATTTTTGACCAAACACAAAAAAACTACAATTTTGTATATATATTTTTCTTAGCATTTGACCTCTTATATTTTATTTAAGAATTATCAACTTCTGGACTTTGTCACAAAGAGCATCGAAAGATAAGTACTTTTTATTTTGTTTTTACACCTAATTAATTAAACTGCTTATAAAAACAATTTTTTTCCTTTTGTTAAAAACAACCTTGTAACTGCGTCATTGGCCAGAACTTATACATTTGAAAGTATTCTACACTATGTACGTAACAAAAAGTCCTTACCGTTTCGTCAGAATTTGTATTCCTATTTAAGACCATCGTTAAAAGTACGCAAAGGTGCCGATATAGCAAACACTGAACTCACATTAAAATAAAGCAATATAAATGTACTTTTTAGAATGTAAAAGTTAAGAGGCGGTCTACCGCACACTTCGACTGCTTTTAACTTAATGTTACTATATTTCTTCTTCGTGCGCCGCGTCCTACTTTTCACTCACACCCAAGAGTAAAGAAGTAACTAAAAGATTCACAAGCGCTTGGGTAGACAAATCATATCGGGTTTCAAAATTTTCTTTTATTTAAAAAAATCGCAACAAAGTTGACAGTGTATCGGTGACAAAAAACTTACGGTCGCAGTAGTGGCCTTTGATTGATATCATAATGAACCACAGAAAAGATTAATTTGATTTTGTAAATTTTTAAAAAAAATTTTAACTATATTTTTTAACAAGCATATCAAGTTATTTTTTAACGTATTGCAAGAATACAAACAAATACATTTTTATTTTATTGTTTTTAGATAATTTTGAAATGTATTTAATAAAATAATTTCGATTGTGACGCTAACGTGTGAATAACGTATGACATTAATTTCAGTAAACAATAATTTTATAATATATTTCTTAAACATTTCAAATGCGCTTATTGTAACGTCGAACTCAGCAAAAAATAAATTGACAAAGTTTATATAATTTATAATAGTAAAATTTATTATAAAATGAATAAGCGAAAGAAATTAGTTAATTAACATGTTTAATAGAAATTTTAAAAGTACGATAAAACAGCAGTTGCCTAGGATATAAAAACAATCACTCTGTGCACTCTCTAATCAAACTACAAACTGTACAATTTTTTTAATAAGCAATCATATAATATTTAAGATCTTATCTGATCCGATCTTATTATTAGAAGTAATACAACTGTTATAATCGGTTATTTTCATAGTCAAGTCGGTACTATAACATATTTTGTTAACAAACCATTACTGCTGAAGAAAGACAAATTGTCGCGCGAAGAAAAAGCGGCAATGGTGATTTACGCACCCATTACACAATTTTTTTTCTGCAGTTCTATAATTACTTAATTTTTTGTTAGTTGCTGATGAAGATCGAAAAACGTCAACTTTCTGACGTTAGAAGAAAACTGGAAAAGCAAACTTTCTGAAGCTGTAGATGAAAAATCTCTTTAGAGGATTCACAAACATGTTCGTTGTTATTGGATTTTACAGCTTTAAAAAAAACGAACGTGCGATTTCTTACAATTAGATATTTATTTTCTTCATTTCTTTTCGAAAATAAGATAATCTAAATCAGTAGTTTCCAAACTCTTTTGGCCCACGGCCCACTTTTCTTAGTCAAAACTTGCCCACGAACCTCTGAGTGAAAAAGCAATATAAATGCATAACAGAAAAATTACAAAAACTTGGATGTTTTGAATTGGAAATGCTGACATAAAAATAAAATGTAAATAAAACATTTTGTTAAAAAAGTATTTAATGAAATTGTAACTTTTGTTTTGAAATACAATATTAATAACTGCAATTGGTCATAATTTTTTCTTAGTTACACCACGTAAAAAACATTTTATTTTTATAAAATTTGGGTTAAGTTTCGTCATTATAGTAATTGTGCTAATCTTCTAAGTACTATTATAAATATTCTATTTAGTAATAGATGTGTTTACTAAAAGTTTAACTTTAATACTAGAAATACAGCGGTCTAAAAACTTTTGACAATAACATATTAGTGGTTAAATAAAAAAAAGTTATACCGGTAAAAAATAAAAATTTTTTTATTACAATCACAAACTAAACCATTTAAAAATTCTAAGTTTTTTTTAAATTAAAGCTAAATCTAAATATACAATGTGAGTCAGAATATGTGGGAAGCACAATAACTATAAATAATAAGCATAAAATAAAGACGATTAGTTAAATAAACTAATATCCTAGCATGCACAGGTAAAAAGTTATTAGGGCTTCAAAGTTTAAATACTTTTTTATTAATAACTGCTAAAGTAATTAAATGTAATCGACTATTTTTTGTAGTTGTTAATAAGTACTTAAAAACAAAAAAACTGTGAAAATTTAATAAAAATTAAATAAGGAGAAGATGAATTTTTAGAATACCTCCACTGTTAAATCCTCTGAAATTTTTTAACTTTGGCATTTTTTTTCTATTTAAAACGTGTGTTTGATAGAAAATTTTATTCACAAACTTTTTTGTCTTTGGTAAGCGTGTGATTAAACACATCGTTTGGCTTAAAAAAATAAAAACCGAAGTGGATGGTAATACTGCGGGGACTGCAAGACGTAACGCACTTTTGTTCCCTAATCGTGCAATACCAGTTTTAAAGCAAAACGATGCGTTTAATGAAAACTTTATAAGAGACAAAAAAGTTTAAGAATAAAATTTCCTATTAAGCACAAATTTAAATAAAAAAAACTCGAAGATTGAAAAATTTTATATACTCTTAATATTTTTAATAGCTATAATCCACATTTAAGATTTACGGTTGAAATAGAAAAAGAGGGCTCACTACCATTCTTAGACGTTAAGTTAATTATAGACAATTATATGGATAATATTCTGACAGATTGGTACTCCAAACCTATTGCTTCCAATAGAACTATCACAGTTTATCTATCTATCTATGCATCCACACCACCAGAAAATTAATATATTTAATTCTATCAAAAATAAGATCATGAGTTTAAGTAGTCCACAATTTTAAGAAAAAAACTTAACGACCCTAAAAAACATACTAAAACACAACAACTACCTTAGCAAAATTATAAAAAAATCTATTATCTAAAACCAACTATACCAACACATCTAAGCCCATCTAACCTAACTACCAACTTTACATACACAAAAATCATTAATGTATCTAGGTTAACTCAAATACTAATACCAATCCTTAAAAAAATAGACCTAAAAATTAGTACATATAATACTAACACTATATACAACGTGCTGTATACAAAAATAAAAGATAAAACTAGTAATCTACACAATTTCGTATACAATATCGATTGCAACCATTGCAATAAATGCTATATAGGACAGATCAAACAAAGAACAAAAAATTGTCTAAAAAATCACCTGTACGACTATAAAAACAAAAACCAGAATCAGCGGTTGTGTTACATCACATTAACACAGGTCACAATTTTGATTCTTCTAATCTCACAATCTTAGACGTGGAACAATCTTTCAATAATCGTTTGATAGCCGAAATGATTTTCATCACTAAGTACAACAATAATGTTAACTTCAATACTGATACCAATAATTTAAGCAGCATTTGCCAAAATTTATTTTCTAAAATGTGATAGAGATTCACTGGATTACATCAATGCATAATTGATAACTGTGATAAGAGGAAACATTTTCTGTGATAAACTTGGTTGGATAATGTTTGTCTGTGTAGATGTTTTTTGTTTGTAATTTATTATATTTTTATCTCTACACTAACTGTTAATCTCATTGTTTGTTTATTTATTAAGTTTTAATTTTGTCACTATCATCGGATAGCTCATCTTGGACCCGTTTTTTATGTAAGTGTTACCTAATAAGTTAACTATAGTTAAACATTACAATGCATTTTAATACGTACCTATAATCTGCCATGTTAAATCTATTGTGTTTCTTTTGTTTTTTCAATAAATAGTGACCATGAAGAAGTGCGCTCAATAGCGCCACGAAACGTCGCGCGTACAAAAATTTACTAAGTATGAGTTTTTTGCCTCTTCTACCCGAAGGTTTAATACAACTACTTAATTATAATCATTCTTACTTATGTAATTAAAGTTTACCAAAAAAGATTATGTAGAAATTAGTTAACTAAAACGGAATTAAAACAGTTAGTTTTCTGTAATTATTTTTTTTTTAAATTAATTTGTACAATTAATACATTTGTAGAAAACGTATTCATATCAGTTACATTAGTTTTTTTTAAATATATTTTGTTATTTAAAAATAATAATTTTTACCAGAACATGTCGCTGAAGAAGTATGCATTGTATTTAAGAACATTTTGTAAAAAATGCTTAGTTACGAATTAACACATCGGTCAACAAAAATGGATGTTAGTAGATCATTCATAGTAATTAATAACAACATTTATATTATTTGAAACTACATTATATATACACTTACGATCGTTTCCTCATTAATAAATCGACTTCTTCAAAAGTTAAATTTAAAACAAATTATTATAAAAGGTGTTTAAACAATATAATTCAATTTAAATTACATTAATTATAGGATAGCGAAGTGATAAACATTTTTAATCTTACCTGTGATTATGTTAATTTTTAATTAAATGATATTTACAAACTAATTTTAACGTTATGAATTAGTATAAACACTATCTACTACAGCATTTTGCAATAATATATTAAAAGCATCACTGGAAAAAATTACAATGCGTAAGCATATTGTTATTTGCTTAATGGAGTAAAAGTGTACACGACTGTGTTTAAATCGCTCTCAAAATTATTTAATTTATGCAGGAAATAATTTGAAATAATATTCAATAATAGTGGTGTATTATAAAAGTAGTAGTGTTCTATTCATCTGCGGTAATATCAACAGCTAATGTTTAAATAATTAACATTACTTATTATTTAAGCAAATCGTAACGTAAACGTAGTTTTATCTCCTATTATACCTTATCACTTGCTTGGACAGTCCAACGCTATCGCTATAACTCGACCTATTCGTTAAAGTCGTACTTAACTACAATTATAGTCGTACCACTTTTTGAAGAAAATGTCTTTATGTCAAAATTGTAACAAAAATATTAATTCACAATCCAAATCGGTACAATGTGATGGATGCCAAAATTACATACACGCAGCTTGTGCTGATCTAACGGCGGATGACATCAATCGTATCACCCGCTCTAGAGCCAAGGCGTTGAGAATCTACTGTCACAATTGTTTTACTGGAGTTGATACTATTAAATCTCTCCAGGTCTTAATAACGAATTTGCAAAAAGAAATAATTGAGTTAAAAGAAAATTTTAGCACAAATATAATATCGCAAAATGCTAATCTGGACGTTGAACGCGTTATTAATGAAATTAATGAAAGAAATATCCGTGAATCAAATATTATTATCTCAGGAGTCCCAGAAATAGAAACAACTAATGTTAACGATCAGGTAGCTGATATTATCTCTAAAATTGCACCTGATTTATCAACTGATTCTGTTCAGACGTTTAGAATAGGTACTAAAACTAATTCGTCAAGTACTCGTCCACGTCTTATTAAAGTTAAATTTACTAATCCTAAGCATGCAAAAGTCATAATAAAAAATGCTCGATTATTACGCAACAACCCAGATTTTAACAACATTTATATTAACCCGGATAGAACGCCTCTGCAAATGGAAAACTTCAAAAGGATAAAAACGGAGTTTAATGCACGAAAAAATAATGGTGAGTCAAATATTCGTATTACTTACTTTAACAACACTCCTCGTATTACCGTTTTAAAAAACTAAGAAACCATCTGCCAAACGAATCCACTCTATCCATATATTATCAAAATATACAAGGACTTAACACGAAACTGACTCAACTAAAAGCAAATCTACCAACACTCGAATACGACATTATCGCACTCACTGAAAGTTGGTTGAATGATAGTGTGTTCAATTCGGAAATTAGTGATCAATCGTACCTTCTGTACAGAAAAGATCGTAACTTTAGTGAATGCGGTGGTTCACGTGGTGGTGGTGTTCTTTTATTAATATCCAGTCAACATAATTCATTTGAAGTCTCTTTGAGTGATTACAATAATTATTTACCTGTTAATGTAGATATAGTATGTGCCAAAATATCTCTAAGTGTTACCTTAAGCGTCTACGTTTTTAATATTTATATTCCACCAGCACTGCGCTCAGATGATTATGAAAATATCTTTATATTTTTTGAGTCTTTACCTTTCTTATATAATAACAATTTTATAATCATAGGTGATTTTAATATACCTGAATATATACATTCTCATAATCAGAACTCAAAAAATGCAAAGTTATTGAATGATTTTATTACATACTTTGATCTTGTCCAGCATAATACTATATGCAATAATGATAATCACATTCTCGACTTAATATTATCTAATTTAAATTGTGTTGTAACTCGTGAGACAGTACTTATATGTAACAAAGAATATTACTCTCATCCCACATTAAATATAGTATTAAAAACTAATGCATACAATAAAAATGTCTCTAAACACCATGTATTACCTCGCAGATATGATTTTAGAAAAACTAACTTTGTTAGACTATATGATTTGATTGGTAATTATAACTGGAATGAACTCACATGTTTTGATGATGTTAATACTGCAGTCACATTTTTCTACTCAGTTTTATATAACTTTTTTGATGAATGTATACCCTCTAAATCAAATAAAAAAAATTCATTTCCCCCTTGGTTTAATTTTGAAATACGACTAGCACTGAGGAAAAAAAATCACTTTTACAAAATGCACAAAAAGTTTCCATTCAATGACACTTACTGGATCAAATATAAATATTATCGTGCCATGATTAAATTAGAGATAAAAACCTCTTATCAAAGTTATCTTAAGTCATGCGAATCTTCAATTACGTTAAATCCAAAAAAATTCTGGAGTTTCATAAATTCTCAGAAATCGAGTCTTAATTACCCTCAGATTATGTCGCTTAACAATGAAAATTTCTCGACAACTGCAACAATTGCAGATGGTTTTGCTAAGTGTTTTGAAAGTGTATATTCGTCTTCTTCTTCTATTGGTTTAGACACAAATACTTATGAATCTTCAAATAATCTAATTTATCTATCTTATATTTCCGTTAATGAAATAGAAACAAGAATAAAAATTAAAACCAATTTATCGCACGGGCCTGATCTTGTTCCAAACATTGTAATAAAGGACTGTTTCAAACCACTTTCTAAAGCTCTGCTTCATATATTTAATTTGGCAATAAAAACAAACACTTTTCCTACTGCTTGAAAACTGGGCCTAGTAGTTCTTATACATAAATCCGGAGATAAAAGTGACATTAGTAATTACAGGTCAATAACAATTCTCTCAAATCTTAGTAACGTATTTGAAACTATTATATACAAAACCATTTATTTTAACATTCATAATCAGTTGTCTTTCTCACAGCACGGTTTCATGAAACGTAGGTCAACTACTAGCAATTTGTGCTATTTCACTCATTACATAGCAACAGTCTTAGACAACAAAGGCCAAGTTGATGTGATTTACACTGATTTTGCAAAAGCATTTGACACTATCGACCATAACATTATAATAACGAAGTTGCATGTTTTTGGACTCTCTTCTGCATTGATAACACTTTTGTCATCGTACCTTCGGAACCATCTCTTAATAGTTAATTTTGGCGGCTATAATACTTCTCCTCTTCAAGCTTCTTCTGGAGTCCCACAAGGATCAAATCCAGGGCTTCTTTTATTTTTGATATTTATTAATGACATCAATGACGTAATAAAATCAGAACGTTTGCTGTTTGCCGATGATCTAAAAATTTTTCGAGCTATTTCCACAACTAATGATTGTTTTGCAATTCAAAACGACCTTCAAAAAATTGACAACTGGTGTTGTTTAAATAACTTAAATCTTAATCTCGCTAAATGTAAAGTTGTTTCTTTTAATCGTAAATTGACTGCAACTAAATTTTGTTATTCTATACGTAATTTACCCGTTACTCGATGCGACAATATTAAAGACTTAGGTGTTATTTTTGATAAAGAACTTACTTTTAACTTGCATATAGATTCAGTCTGTTCTTCTTCTATAAAGATGCTAGGTTTTATTGTTCGCAATTCTCGAAGCTTCTCAAACATTCATGCAATTTACACATTGTACTACGCATTTGTCCGGTCCAGACTAGAATATTGTTCACTGATATGGGATCCTATCTACCAGAATCAAAAAACTCGCATTGAAAAAATCCAACAGAAATTTCTAAAGTATATTTACTTTAAGATGATAGGATCTTATCCACCAGTTGAAATAAATTATAATAATTTACTTCAATTGTTCTCATTAAAATCTCTAAATGAACGACGTAACTGTAACACCGAGCAATATCTGGAAAAACTAATCTCTAATGAAATAGATGACCCAATTTCTCTTCAAAATTTAAATTTTCATTCTCCATCAGTTCATACAAGGTATCCAACACTTTTTTATCTCGACCATGCACGAACAAATATTTATTTCAAGTCACCTATCAACCGGATGTGCTTAAAATTTAACAAACGTTAATTTATTTTGGATTTTAGTAAGTTATTTATCTATTTTTTTTCTATTGTGCTGACTTATATATAATTAATATTAATTTTTGTTGTTATTTACTGAATTTATGTATATATTGTATCTTTAATTTCCTTTTTTATTTGTGTTTTCACTTTTACTTATTAAGTATGTATAAAAATTAATTTGTACCTGCCCTATTTTAGAATTTTGTTTCTGTTGGGCAGATGTATTGAAATAAATAAATCAGTAGAATATTTCGTAAAAGTGAAATACATGTCTTTGAGATAAATTTTAACATTGAATTTATACCTTACTTAAGTTTATTTATTATTCACATTTATATTTTTTTAAATATACGTAACTTTAATTAAGATTTCTTTATGAAATGACGAAATTATAAATTAAATTGAGATTTTCTATATCTGTTTTATAATTAATTGATGTAGTATTTTTTTTAATTTTTATCATTTCATAAAGCAATCTTTTTTTTTAAATTATTTTCTATATGTAATATTTTTGGTGAACGAAAATTAAAATTTTGATTTTTTCTACTGTATGCTGTGTTGGGAAGATGTAGTGAAGTCTTTTTGATTTTATAGAACTTTTATGTTGGTTAATTTTTTTTTAAATTTTGTTTTGTTTGACCTATGTAGTTACCGTTGCAATTTAAGCAATTTAATTGGTAAGCTACATTAGGCGCTGAGTATATGTCTGTTTTATCTTTCAATTTATTCAACTTTTTTATTCCACAGTAGAGTAATTTTTAAATGATGTAAATTTATATTGATGTAGTACTTTTTTTAATGAGTAAGATAAGTAAAGTATAAACGGCAATGACACATCAATATGTCATCATCATCAATATGTCACATCAATATAACATCAATATGTTTATTTTTACATCTAGCGAAAACCGATACGTATAACGTCTTATATAAAATGTGTTACAGCTTTTATAATTGGTTACGCATGTGATAATATCTGATTTGCTTGGGATTGTACTTATGAAGTTAGCAGTTACAAGTGAAATCCCCACTACCAACTTTAAATTCAATACCGCGCAGCTAAAGGTCATCTGTCATTCTTAAATGCTTCAACTGTACTTTAAATGTTTGTCATGCATTATATAATAATTATGCAAAATAAATGCGATTATAATTGATTGTAGAAAAATCAAGTTATCATTTTGAAAAAAAAATACTTTCAATCAATAAATTAGTAAAATATATTACTCCATGAGTTTAGAGGTAATGGAATAAAACACAAGATGAACATAACTTAACATAAAATACATTTTAATAAAAATAAATCATAAAATATTAAGGCAATAGTACCTACCGATGATGATTTTTATAAGTTACACTTTCTATAGCTAAAACCACCTAAAACATAATTAGTTTTAAAGATGTTTTTAATTTTTGTATACTTTATGATAATTTGGTTTTTTTATACAAATTAAACAATTTAACGGTTTAAAAATCGTTAATAAATAAAATACTATTTTGTTAAATTTATAACTTCTTTAGTTTTTTTATTGTCCGTGTTGTGGCTAATTTTATATATTTCCTTTAATCTTAAATTATAAATTTTAAATTAGAGAACTAATTCAATTAAACTATATATCTTTAGTAATTGCTAAAAAATAGTTATTTGCGCCTCTAGTTTAAAAAATCCCTACAACAGTCCTTGGAAAACCAAAGATTATAAGCGTTTAAAAAAATAATGTGATCTTTGGTGTATTAAAAAATCTAGTGAAATATATAAAACGAGCTCAAAAATTAGATATTATTACACTTTTTTTCTACGGCCCTTCTTTACCCTGTCATAACCTCAAAATATACAGTTACGCACTGCTCAGACAACCAGGTCAGCATTCATAAGGTGTAAAAATTTTTCTTGAAACTATATTAACTGTTATTCTCTATTAGGTGCGGTTGGATTTAATTTCAATTTCTAGGTAGCCGACTGGTGAGAGATGATTATAAATACCTGTGTGCATAAAAGTTAAAACGTATTAAAAGACTATACAAAGTGAATATGTATAATATATGTAAAAACTATAGATAACCGGTTAATTATTGCGAACTACAAGTAAAAGGCCCTATGCGAGTTTGATTAAATAAAGGAGCACACGCACGCACTATGGTAGTAAGTAGGATAAGATTCCATTTTGCGCTCTCTTCCGATTACTTGCTATTCATCTTCTTTGGTTTTTAAGACCGTCGACAGAAACGCGCTAATATCACTCCAGGCTTTTTCGTTTTGCAGCATAGACTTGGTCAGGTTGTTTTGGACAATGATATATGTGTTACTTAGAGTCTTTCTTTCTATATCCCATTTCCGGCAAGTCATGAGTGTGTGCGCACACACACACTTCATCGTGACACAGGAAACAAGACGGCCTGTAAATCCTTGCGTACTATAAAAGTTTGGGTTTTCATGTTTTCGGTTGACCCATATGTCGAGTTTCGGGATAAGTAGGCGAGTCCAAGTTTCTTTTTGGTAGTGATACCATCTTTGTGGCCAGACTTGTGGGACTCTTTTTTTAAATTGATTTAGAGGTCCCAAGTCGCGCTTTTGCCTTTTCTTCCGCAAGGATGTTAATTGGAACGACACCCGCTAAGAATCTCGCCGCCTCAAGCGACACTGTTCTGAAAGCCGAAGTTATTCTCAAGGCAATTTTTTTTGGATGTTTTTGCCCGCGTCCGGAGTCTACTTATTTCTAACGCCTTGTTCCACATTCGCGCTGCGTATAGAAGAGTCGGGTAAATCGTTGACATGATTACTTTACGTTTAGTCGCAGCCGTGATTTTTACATTGGCCATTATTAATCTGGCTAAGACAGTGGCCCTTCTGTCCACTGAGAGGCTTTTATCTAGAACGACACCCAGGTATATTAAAGTATTTTTGGTAGATACCATCACACCTCTGTATCAGAATTTTATATCGTCGAGCTTTTTCCTGCTCGTAAAGTCGATCGCCTCAGTTTTTTTAATTGCTACTGACAACCTATTTTCCCTCAGTCACCCGTCTACCACGGTTAGCCCTTGGTTCATGTTCTGGGTTAAAGATTGGACAGTTTTTCCTTTTCCAAAGATAGCCAAGTCGTCGGCGAAGACCGTTAGATGTATAGTATCTCCTAGTTGGGTGGTTACTAGGTACGTTTCTTTTACATGAACCCTTTTATTTACATTTAGTTGATTTAGTTTGCCAGAGACGGGCTAGCTCTAACACAATAATGCTGTTTTTTACACCCTGTACTATAAAGAGACAACAATAATATTTTTGAACAAGTTAAACCTTCAATTGAAAAAAAGATACTCTTGATCGACATCGATGAAATAAACTGCTTAC
This sequence comes from Aquatica leii, assembly GCA_035610365.1. Lineage (NCBI taxonomy): Eukaryota > Metazoa > Arthropoda > Insecta > Coleoptera > Lampyridae > Aquatica > Aquatica leii. The sequence goes on along the minus strand of CM069432.1, from coordinate 207,113,350 downwards.
GAAAAGAAAATATTTTTTTAAATATAGTTTTTATTGAATAATTTTGTATGTCGGTTCAACATGAGCTACTTCTACTCTTATGCATTTCCCAGCTTTAAGAATTGAAGATTGTTGGACTTTTTACAATGCTGCAACATTAGTCCTTATTTTGCGACAATGGAAATTAATCAAAAATACGAAATATCTCCGTAAGAAAAAGGTTATTAGAAATTACCAAACACAGTTTGTGATGAGATCTTTGCAAATACTGGCATAGCTCCTCAAAAGCAACGGGGAGGAGATCGTACAAAGTGTAAATTGAATGCACTACGGGGTGTTATTAGTAAACTTAAATGCTTTTAATCGCATTGCTGCCGATCAGAGTCACCTTCCTCTGAACTTAAACGTAAACAAATTGTATAAAATGTATATAGCACAAGTAGAAAATGTCGTGAAAAAAAAATTATTTCAGCCACATTTTTAATACTAACTTTAGTTTAAGCTTCTACTGCAGTGTTCAAAGTAAAAATTTAATAATGGTAGCAATGTGCATAAAATGGTTGCGAAGTAATGCCTCAGTAAACGTGCAACGTCTTGGGATTATATTTACAGCGTGTTAACGCCAAATAAGTCAACGTGTACTTTCTCCTCTTTTTGTTGTAACTTATTCTTATCACTACATTTCCATTCATTCGTCTCCTAGTTTCCGTCCAAAACACATAGTAGTTTAAAAGAACTTTGTGTTTGCGAGTTTCCGCGGCATGTTACTTACTTTGCAACCACCAGCGCAACCTTAGTCACAAACAAAATTTGATCCTTCGAGCAGGATAAAATTAATTCTGTAACTTCTGAACTCTACATAAACTACATTGCTGGTCTGTATCCTTAAATAATACTCTTAAATTATTATTGCAACAAAAATAGAATAATCATTAAAATTTATTGTATATATAAATTGATACGATTATGACTAAAAGCAACGTCCAAATCAAATGCAGATAAGCTTATTTGCAAACGTGACCTTCATTTACAACAAAGTGCAAGATTATAAAATAAAAAAAATTAAGGTATTGGAAGTCTACAATGCTAAATTAGACAGTTATAAGGTACAGGCTAAGTTAGACAAGAAGCAGATTTCGAAGTTTTTTCAATATGAAATTGTTGAATATCAATTGTATCAATCTTATCGCACTTTTGACAAAATTATTGCATACATTCGAGTTACTTACAATAAACTTAAAAAACAGCTTCTAACCAAAACAGAACCATCTTTATCTTTTATTCATGACTCTTCCTCACACGCGTACACGCTTTTAAAGATATGACTGCCTAACTTTTTTGGTAATATCGAAGAATGGCCTGAATTTATTTTATCATACAACTTGATTGTAGTACATAACAATCCATTACATCTCAAAAATTTCAACTTGATCACTATGATGGTGCGCGATATTCAGATGCGTCTTGTGCTATCATGAACTCCACATATATAGATGACGTCCTAACTTGGCATCAATATGTATCCTCTGCTATAAGTTTACAAAATCAATTATATGATTAGCTTAAGGGTGGAGGTTTTTAACTTAGAAAATCGGTTAGTAGTCATCCAGAAATTTTAGCCGATCTACCCGATGGTAATATAGAATCAATTAGATTTCTCTAAGATTATCTTGGAATCCAAACTCTGATTTTCTTCTTTTTTGAGTGCTGCCTTTCGACGATAGAATTACAAAACGATATTTGTTATCGTATATCGCACAAATTTTTGACCCGTTTGAATTATTAGCACCCGATGTTTTCTTTGTGAGAGTTCTACTTCAACACTTGCAGTTAGCTTAAGTTGGTTGGGACGATTTGATTCCACCGGCACTAGAAAAAATTGGCTATTGTTTGCAGAAAACGTTTCTCTTCTGCTTCAGTTAAAATCCCTAGGTGCGTACTTCCACATAAAGCAACTCCAATTAGGCTTATGGGATTTTAAGATGCTTCACAAAAAGGTTATTCTGCTGTTCTGTACAATATGCTGTAACGTTGTGGTTTTATTAAAAATTTATTTTGAATATATTTGTTTAGATTTTAGTATTGATTCCCTGTGAGGTTAGTTGCCTAACTTTTATTACAAGCGCATTTCAGTTCAGATTATGGCCATCTACGTCGAGTGCTAACGGAAGAGGCGTTACCACTGGTAAATATTCAAATTTGTTGTTTTTTTGAAATAGGTCTTCGTTAGTTCTTTTCCCGCAATCCTCATAAATATTTTGTGGGGATATCGTTAAGGAAATTGTTTAAATTTTGTGTTAAGCTGACAGTTCGGTACTAGCAAATGTCTTGGCGTGGTCGATACAACATTTTTGTTTTCAAAAATTATCCACACGGGATTAATTCTTCCACCGCCATTGTTTGAATTTTCGATTTTGGTTATTGGAAATATTGGATGCTGGAAATTCATGCCTTCGGGGATTTATTACATTTGCCGTACAACTAATACTGCTTATCTTAACTTGGTGTTCCCCTCAATGAGGTAATTAGATTTTTACTTTATCTATTTATTTGAATATTTCGGTACAATTTGGTAATTGGTGTTTTTCCTTTAATATTTAGGGTGCTTGTTAGAGGCCAGATCGTTACGTCTTAGTAATAAGAACGACGTTAGAAGGAGAATTGGTCGTAGTTCTGAACCGAGTAATTACAGCGGCTCCTTGCGTTAGCGTGCGCCCGCTTCGATAAGTGATAGCAGCTCATCGAAGACAATCATAAGGTCATTTATGTTTGCTGTGTCTGTCCATATCATGTAACCTTTGATATAAATATATCTCGTGTACCTTTAGTTAATTTAGGAATTATTCCGTTTTTGATTTAAAAATATTATAGCGATGATTAATTTTGTTCTTTGTAATTATAGTCTTTATTATTAATTTTTTTATATTTTCATGATAATTGAGTAGCAAGCAATTTTAATTTACACAGTTTTTTTGTAATTGCTGAAACTATTAGTTGCTCGCTCCGATAAAACATAGTTATAGTACTGATTATATAGCGTAGTGAATTTTAGCTAAAATTCGACGTGCACGCGGTCGGTAGTCGTTTCGTCCTAATTAGTTTCGGTAATAAAATTTATTTTTTTTTATTGTTAATATTATTGATTTCGTGATTTTATATGTTTTAATGTACTCATTTATCATAAATATCCATCTTTCTTTGACTTAAAGTAATTATTATTTTAATTAATTATAGAGAAACATATTTTTCCAGTTTTTTTCTCTCTCAGCTTCAAACAAAACTGGTGGCGCCCTTTTGAATTAATTTTTTTGTTTATTTTTGAACCACTCCTTCTGCCGGCACTGACAATCAAGTCTACAGTTTGTGTTACCCTTGTTAGTAATAATCTGGCGCCCAACGTGGGGCCACGACTTAGTGTTTTTTCTTTAGATTTTTTTTCCTTTTCTGCGGAATCTAAATTAGTAATAGTGTATATATAATTACGTTTTTTTTCTTTTGTTATTTGTTTGTCATCAATTTATTAGTACGATGAATATTGAAAAGTTACTTGTGGATGAAGTAGATCATGAGTTATACATTCGAGGTATTTCTTTTTAAGGATCCGCGTTAGAAAAAAAGAAACTACTTTGTGGTAGGCTGCGTTTAGAGAAAATAGGTAATGTTAGTTTTCCGGAAGTAAGCGTGAATGATACTGAGGAACTTCAAATATGTAGCGACAAACTAATACTTTTGAATGCCGAAGTTCAAGTTTATAGGCCTACCGTAGTTGATAGCGGTTTTGAACGTCTTCATACTCGACTTTTGCATGTTCACGGAAGGTTAGATAGAATGAAACCCAATGAACAGTTTGTAGAGTTGCATAATAAATTGCGCAATCAGTGTTTGAAATTAATCGAAGATCTTCAAAACACAATTCAATTGTTGCCTTCAGGAAGTATGACGTCTAACGTTCTAGACAATGTTAACTTAATTACCTTGGACGCTGAAAATAGTGTTTCAGACGAAACAACCAACCACGCACAAACACTTGATAGGAGTCCTCCTGTTATATCTTCTTCTCCACATGTGCATTTTTCTAATGCTGTTAATCCTAGTACAGACTGGGAAACCAATCCTTGTTCTCCCTCTCGCAGGCCTACCTTTTTTGATAGTACTCAACTTTCTGCTACTACCCCTATAGCACGTAACAATTTAGTTATCAGTAAGTGGAATTTACAGTTTAATGGCGATTCGAGTGTAACGAGTTTTCTTGAGCGAGTTGAAGAGCTACGAGTCTCTCGTGGTGTTCTAAAAAGCGAATTATATCTGTCTGCTGTTGAATTCTTTAGCGGTAATGCTTTAATATGGTACCGTTCGGTACGTGATACTATTAATAGTTGGGACGCACTTGTAACGGCACTTCGACATACTTTTCTTCCTTGTGATTATGAAGAAAGTCTTTGGGACGAAGTACGCAATCGTACACAAGGATTTGACGAACCAGTATCGATTTACATTGCAGTTATGGAAAACCTTTTCCGGCGGTTTTCGGATCTTCCTCCTGAACCTGTTCGGTTGACGGTAATTAAAAGAAACTTACAGCCATATTTACAAACCCAACTTACATTACAGGCCATATTTAGTATTTCCGAACTCACACGTGTATGCAAAGTTCTAGAGGATACTCATATCCGTAATAGCAAATTTAAACCACCACCTTCTAATATTAAAACCGTGTTAGAACCAGACCTTGCTTATCGCAGATCTACAGCTTATGCACCAAAATTAGCAGTTTCTAGTTCGCATCGTTCCGACGATTCATCATTTAAAGATTCTCAGTGCACTACTGTAGGTAACGTCATCACACCTATTCTTTGTTGGAACTGTAAAAGATCTGGTCATGTTGCTCTTCGTTGTCCTGAACCAAGAAGTAAGTTTTGCTATAAATGTGGATGTCCTAATGTAACCGTTCGAACCTGTACTAAATGCAATTCAAGTCAGGGAAACTTCGTCAGAAGGACTTAAATCGTCGGTTAAGCCCTTCATCCAATATAAATCCGATCGATGAATTAGCTACTTTAAAATATCAAGTTTTAGTCGATTATATTTTGTCTCACGTTAATGGTGATCAAAGACCTTATTTAAAAATAACTATTTTTGGCAAGTCATTTTATGGACTACTCGATTCTGGAGCTACACATTCTATTGCTAGTTTTGAAGTATGGAAGATCTTACAATCTCTTAATGTTCGACTCGACAAATCAGATAGCGATTATTGCACAGTCGCTAACGGCAGTCAATGTTCGATTATGGGATCTATTACTGTCCCCGTTCAACTTATGGAAAGAGTTAAACTTATAAAATTTCTTATAGTACCTGAAATATCCCATTCCGTAATACTTGGTTTTGATTTTTGGAAATCTATGGAGTTAGTCCCCGACTTAAATCGCGATATTTGGAAGTTTTCATCTAGTAATGTAGATTTAGTAGCCACCAAATTTTTGAACGCATCTTCAGACTTAACGCCAGATCAACTTCAAACTTTAAATTCTCTAGTTCTGGAAAAATTTAAGGAAATGGGAAACCATATAGGTACGACACATTTAATAGAACACGAAATCGTCACCAATTCGCAAGCTATTAAACAGCGTTATTATCCCGTCTCTCCAAATATGCAAAAGCATATTGACGCGGAAGTTACCAAATTGTTAGAAAACGATATTATAGAACCCTCAACCAGTTCTTGGTCTTCACCCATTTTGCTAGTACCGAAAAAGGATGGTACCTACAGATTCGTAGTAGACTTTAGAAAATTGAACAGCGTTACTAAGAAGGACGCTTACCCTCTTCCATATGTGTCAGCAATTTTGGATCGCCTAAAAGGTGCTAAATTTTTAAGTTCATTGGATATAAAATCTGCTTTTTACCAAATTCCTTTAAAGGAGTCCAGTAAGGAACTCACTGCGTTTACTATTCCTGGACGTGGATTATTTCATTTTAAAAAGTTACCTTTCGGACTGACTAATAGTCCTGCAACTTGGCAGAGACTTATTGACAAAGTTGTGGGTGCTGATTTAGAGCCCTTTTGTTTTGTATATATGGATGATATTATTATCATAACGCCTGATTTTCATAAGCATCTCGAAGTTTTAACTAAGGTTTTGGATCGTTTAATTGCTGCAGGGCTTACGGTATCACAAGATAAATGTGAATTCTGCAAACCTGAATTGAAGTATTTGGGATATGTCATTGATAGAAATGGTCTTAAAGTAGATCCTGATAAAGTGCAAGCCATATTGAATATACTTACTCCCAGCAAAGTTGAAGATGTCAGACGTTTTGTAGGCATGGCTAGCTGGTATCGCCGGTTTATACCAAATTTTTCCAGCATTCTTAGTCCTCTCACTACTTTGCTGAAGAAAAATCACAAATGGAATTGGACACAAGAATGCGAGAAATCGTTTCGACAGGTACAGGAGTATCTTATCACTGCACCTATACTTAGTTGTCCTGATTTTTCAAAACCGTTTTATATTCAATGTGATGCTAGTGCATATGGGTTAGGTTCAGTGCTCTCCCAAAAATTTCCAGACGGTGAGCGAGTCATCTGCTACAATAGTCGCACCCTGACAAAGCAAGAGCGTAATTATACCACGACTGAACGTGAATGCTTGAGTGTCATCTGGAGTTTAGAAAAATTAAGATCATATATCGAGGGTCATCCTGAAGTTTACGTGATTACAGACCATCATTCGTTGGTATGGTTGGACAATCTTAAGAACCCTAGTGGTAGACTGAATCGATGGGCACTTCGAGTTCAACAGCATAATTTTAAAATCATACATAGGAAGGGAAAGGATCATCAAGTTCCTGATTGCTTATCACGTGCTGTACCCGTTGTCGACGGAATTAGTTGTCATAGTACCGCTTTGGAATTTAAGGTTGATGAAATCCAAGACAACTGGTATAGAAAAATGTTGGGAAAAGTTATTAACAGTCCTCTAAAATTCTTGGCTTGGCGGGTAGAGAATAATAAGTTATACAAGTTTGTAAATTGTAAGATATCGGAATTAGTTGAAGATTCATATAATTGGAAGTTAGTTGTACCAAAAGATTTGCGCAAAGAATTAATTAGTGCAATACATTGTAGTCCAATTTCTGGTCATCCTGGAGTATTTAAGACATATAATAAGTTGTGCAATCAGTTTTATTGGCCAAAAATGAGACACGATGTAGCACATTATGTTAAATGTTGCAAAATTTGCGTTTCCACGAAAGTCGTACAAAAACGTCCTCCTGGGTTAATGGGTTCTAGACCAACTATCGTACGTCCATTTCAAATGATATCCACGGATATTATTGGTCCCTTACCTAGAAGCCTAAAAGGATATCTATATATATTAGTTGTCACAGATTATTTCAGTAAATTTGTAGTTACGTGTCCTCTTCGTAAGGCTACTTCCAAGTCCGTTTGCACGTTTTTAGAAGAACAAGTATTTCTCTTATTTGGAGTACCCGAATTCATTATCTGTGATAATGGAGTACAATATAAAAGCAAAGAGTTTCAAAAACTATGTACCTCTTACCATGTAGAGATAATATATAATGCTCTTTATCATCCTCAGAGTAATCCCACTGAGCGAGTAAACAGGGTCATAAAAACCATGTTATCTGCGTATGTTACTGATAACCATAGGAGCTGGGATAAATATTTAAGTGCTGTTAGTTGTGCTATTCGCACATTGGTACATGAAACCACTGGATATACTCCATACTTAATTACATTTGGACGAGAGCACGTCATAAGTGGAAATTACTTCAAAGGTCTTAGGTTAGCTGGAAATCCTGAAGTTGATTATGACCAGGGCGTTGAACTAAGAAGAGTAGGTTTAGATAAATTATTTGAAGACGTTAAGAATAGATTAAATCTAAGAGCTCATTTCCATCGGAAGCATACCTATGACTTACGTAGAAGACCAGTTAACTATGAAGTCGGTCAGTCTATTTGGCGAAAGAACTATGCTTTGTCTAATGCTCTCGATTATTTCAATAGCAAATTAGCTCCCAAGTTTGTTGGTCCCTTCCAGATTAAACGCAAGGTTGGATATTGTACCTATGAAATTATGGATCCAGAAACCAAAACTCCAAAAGGTATATGGCATGTTAAGGACCTTCGTCCGAGTCCGGACGAACTCGAACTTTAGTAAGGGGGGGATTGTAACGTTGTGGTTTTATTAAAAATTTATTTTGAATATATTTGTTTAGATTTTAGTATTGATTCTCTGTGAGGTTAGTTGTCTAACTTTTATTACAAGCGCATTTCAGTTCAGATTATGGCCATCCACGTCGAGTGCTAACGGAAGAGGCGTTACCACTGGTGAATATTCAAATTTGTTGTTTTTTTGAAATAGGTCTTCGTTAGTTCTTTTCCCGCAATCCTCATAAATATTTTGTGGGGATATCGTTAAGGAAATTGTTTAAATTTTGTGTTAAGCTGACAGTTCGGTACTAGCAAATGTCTTGGCGTGGTCGATACAACATTTTTGTTTTCAAAAATTATCCACACGGGATTAATTCTTCCACCGCCATTGTTTGAATTTTCGATTTTGGTTATTGGAAATATTGGATGCTGGAAATTCATGCCTTCGGGGATTTATTACATTTGCCGTACAACTAATACTGCTTATCTTAACTTGGTGTTCCCCTCAATGAGGTAATTAGATTTTTACTTTATCTATTTATTTGAATATTTCGGTACAATTTGGTAATTGGTGTTTTTCCTTTAATATTTAGGGTGCTTGTTAGAGGCCAGATCGTTACGTCTTAGTAATAAGAACGACGTTAGAAGGAGAATTGGTCGTAGTTCTGAACCGAGTAATTACAGCGGCTCCTTGCGTTAGCGTGCGCCCGCTTCGATAAGTGATAGCAGCTCATCGAAGACAATCATAAGGTCATTTATGTTTGCTGTGTCTGTCCATATCATGTAACCTTTGATATAAATATATCTCGTGTACCTTTAGTTAATTTAGGAATTATTCCGTTTTTGATTTAAAAATTTTATAGCGGTGATTAATTTTGTTCTTTGTAATTATAGTCTTTATTATTAATTTTTTTTATATTTTCATGATAATTGAGTAGCAAGCAATTTTAATTTACACAGTTTTTTTTGTAATTGCTGAAACTATTAGTTGCTCGCTCCGATAAAACATAGTTATAGTACTGATTATATAGCGTAGTGAATTTTAGCTAAAATTCGACGTGCACGCGTTCGGTAGTCGTTTCGTCCTAATTAGTTTCGGTAATAAAATTTATTTTTTTTTATTGTTAGTATTATTGATTTCGTGATTTTATATGTTTTAATATACTCATTTATCATAAATATCCATCTTTCTCTGACTTAAAGTAATTATTATTTTAATTAATTATAGAGAAACCTATTTTTCCAGTTTTTTTCCCTCTCAGCTCCAAACAAAACTGGTGGCGCCCTTTTGAATTAATTTTTTTTTTGTTTATTTTTGAACCACCCCTTCTGCCGGCACTGACAATCAAGTCTACAGTTTGTGTTACCCTTGTTGGTAACAATGCGTTCAATCAAACACAATTTTTAGCAGAATTAGAAAGTTCCACATTATCTCTTACAAAAATTACTCAAAATTATTATTCTCATTCTAAAATAAAACAAATTCAAAATAAATCGACGAAAGTCGCAACCTAGCATCGTTATCTCCTTTTATTGGTTCTTTTGGTTTTCTCAAAGTGGGCGGAAGATTACGTTACTCCGTTTTACATAAGGCATCTAAGCACTCGTTATTGCTACCTAAAGAAGTTTATTTCTCAAAATTAATATGTTCTTATTAATACCATTTGTCATTACTAAAGAGCAGACAGTCAGGCAAATGCCTGGTACTTGCCTATTTTGCCTTTTTGTGTAACTTTTTGTTTTTTTTTGTCTTTTTAAACAATATTACTTTATATTGCATTTTTATATATAAATTTTGAAAAGTTTATGTAAACAGTGTTTTAATAGGTAGATGACAAAAACGCATTAGTTTACTTAAATTACGTACAATAATATGATTAACATGTTTTACTCAAAAGGTCTTACCACGAACCTATAAATAACAACAGGGATTTTCATGTTTTGTTAAATAATGGTTTCCAGAAAACAGTAAATACAAAAGCCGCTTATAGAAAAGAACTGTTGTAAGAATTTATACTAGGATTATGTACAATGACAGGTTTAACAGAACACTATTTACAAAACCGGAAGGATTTCGGAATGAGTCATATTTTATAGGTCTATTCAGTATCTAAGTAAAGCAAACGAATATAGATAATTTTAATTCTGTCCGGTGGGATTTCTTTAATGACTGAAACACATGACTAAAATATTCTTTGTTTGTTATAAATACCTGGGATATTGTCACACTGTGATAGTCTATTGCTGTTGTGCTGTAAGTAAGTTTTAAAAAATGCCACCTAATAAACAATCAAAATTTGAAAATTATTACAAGTGGAGTAGTAAATTGGACAATAATTTAACAACCGACGGGGAAAACTTTTTTTGTCAAATTTGTTCAAAATCAGTAAGTTTGTATTATCTTAATTTAAATGCTTTTAATTACTAGTATATGTATTATTTTAGATCGATTCTACTAAAAAGTACCATGTAAACAACACTTGGGTAGTGGTTTACATTTAAAAATATTAAAAAACTATTAAACAACCATTGTTAAAAAACGTTATAGAAGATCAACAGAATAAACCTGGTACATCAAAAACATCTTTTACTCTAGATTTGTGATTGTGTCGGTTCAAATTCCTCTTAAAAAACCTGATAATATCAATTTTCGCAATTTCCTCAAAAAATACACCGAACAAGTTGTTCCAGATGAATCAACTTTGAGAAAAAATTATTTAGACATATGTTACGAATCGGTAAGCAGTTTAATTAAAATATTAATAGTTTTCAAAATGCTAGTTTACCTTTTATAGAAAATACAGACAATAAGGAATGACATTGGGGACCATTACATTTGGACTTCGGTTAATGAAACAACCGATTGCAGAGGTCCATATATAGCAAATTTGGTAGTTGCTGAATTGTCTGAACTAGGACCAGCAGAAAGCATTCAAAGAAATTCCACAGACCAATCACAAAACAGTTGCAAATTTTTTCGATGATTGTTTACGTAAGTTTTTTTTTAATGCTCGATTAATATAGTCTAATCTAATAATCTAATAATTACAATTATATAATTTTATGTTTTTAGGTCTACTGTATCCTAATGGCGTAAAAAAAGGTTCTCTTATTCCTAACCGATGCAGCACCTTATATGATCAAATTCGCTCAGGCATTAGAAATATTTTATCTGAATTTAAAACATTTAACTTGTCTAGCACATGGAATACATAAGGTGTGTGAATTCATTAGAGACGAGTTTGCAATAGTAAACAAGTTAATTTCTGCCACCAAAAAGGTAAAAATTTTTACGGATCTATAAAGAAAAATTTCCAGATGTTAAACTTCGACCGGAACCTATCGTAACAAGATGGGGAACTTGGTTATCCGCTTGCATTTTTTATGCCACACATTTTGAAAAAATTAAAGAAGTACAGTTCATACTATAATCTGACATTGTCTTATACATTAATTGAATTGTCTTACTTCAGGTGGTTGAATTATTTGACGAGACGGCGTCTGCAGCAATTGCTAAATCTCAAAAAGCTTTTAATGACGAAGCTGTTAAGAAAGGACTAGTTTTTATAAAAACACACTTTTCCGGCATTCCTGAAGAATTAAAGAAGCTAGAAAAAAGTGAAACCGCAATGACCAAATCTTTCGCTGCATTCGAAAGAATAAGAGCAATTATAAGAGCATGTCCAGGGACTATAGGAAGAAAAATTAATCAAAAATTGGATTCCGTCACATCAAAAAACCCTTCCTTTGATCTCTTTAAACAACTGCCTGAAATTAAAAAAAAAGGAGGTCATGAAGCATCAACAGAAAATAATTTTAACAATAACAGAAACATCGGCATTAAAATTTGCTCCACTAACATCTTGTGATGTGGAAAGAACTTTTTCTTTCTATAAAAATATTTTAAATGTTAAAAGGCAACAGCTTCTTGGTCAAAATATTGAAAAATATTTGATTTGTGCTTGGGAAAATAATAGTACTTAATAAACATTGTAAAACAAAAAAATAAACTGTAAATTTTAATGGATATTTGTGCCTTTTTTATTACCTTTTTCGCAGTTTTAATATGCCTTTTATGCCTCCTTTTTTGGTATTTTTTCTTGCCTTAGTATCCGCTCTTTAGTCATTACATCATAGTCCTAACAATTCCTTCCAACCTCTAATGGCTGATCTTCTTTCTTCTGGAGTTTTTAACTTTCATTTTTCACAAGTAGATGTAGACTACGCCGGGCTCTTTTCAATAAGATGAAACGGTTTACATAGACCAGTGGTTACTAAAGATTACTTATGCTTAGCTGTTTGTTTTATAACTAAAGCGATACATCTTGAGTTTGAATCTGAGTTGAGCACTGATCCTTTTTTAACCACTTGATAGATTTATAGCTAGACAAGGTTCACCTTCCGTTATTCACTTTGATAGTGGGCGTACCTTTGTAGGAGCTTGTAAGCACATAACGGAAGGGGACAAATTTTTAGTTCTTCATGTCACAGAGATTTGTGATTTTTTATCTTGACGCCAGTTTACTCCTCCATATAGCCCTCATTTCGGACGTCCGTGGAAAACAGCTATCAAATCTGCTAAAGTTTTGCTGTATCGCATGTTAAATAATGCATAAACCACATTCGAAGAATACGTTACCGGATTTGCTCGAATCTAAGCTGATCTTAACAGCCGTTCTTTGTGCATCCTATCTGAAGATCTCTTGGAATCTTGTGATTATCTCAACCCTGTCCATTTTTTAACAGGTACACCTTTACTTTCTCTACCAGAGCATCCCAAATTCCGAAACACGCAACCTGCATAACCGTTGGTTAAAACAAAATCAGATTCTTCAATCGTTTTGGAATCGTTAGTCAATAGAGTATTTGAACTATCCAATTCAGGGCAATAAGTGGACGTCTAACACGTCAAATTCGCAATTCAATTTTATTTACTTACCACCAAACGATTTATTTTAAAAGGCTCTACTATTGGCAATGTATCGAATAAACAGAAAGCTAATACCAAATACATTAGATAAAGAAGAAAAGGCTTTTGTAGAAACGAATGATTATGATGGCAATTGCGGATTTATTCTAGACGTCGATGGTCTTCTTATATAATCTGTTATTTGTTAACGCTGTTAGGTTTAATAGTTTATTTTACCGTTTTGTACCAAATTTAAAATAACAGTTTATTTTTTGATCAGCTAAAATGTCACTCATTGTTAAATTTAAAAAATTGTTAGCAAAATTACAGTTACTTGTAAGTTTCTAAAGCAGCAATCTCCATCCAAATTGAGCGTTACTCTAAAACCAATTAAATTTCTATCAAAATGTTTTGATAAACTTCGTTATATAGGTATAATAAATATCCAAGATAAATATGTTCAGGTTACTAATGCTGTGAATATGTGTACCAAAAAGAAAATGTATACTTAGAACAGCTAAAAGTGGATATTATACCACTTTTGATTCTACGCCCCTAATTTATAAATATGCAAGCAGTAGTATTGCTTTTATTTTTATTCTTAGTTTTTATTCTTTAATATTTTTTAAACTAGTTAATCAACTCAAGACTAAAAAGCGGCTGTTTTGGATTTACAAAATTTCTAAATTTTGTTTTGTTTACTCATTTTTAGACAATTGAATAAATACAAACGTTTTTGGCTGTTACTGGTTTTATTAATTTTTTAAGTTATAACGTACAGTTTGCTTTATCTAAACATCAGAATGTTAGGTAACTTAGAGGTTATGACTAACGTTATGATTGCATCTTTAGGGATTTTCTTAAATCTTGTAATGACTGTAATGAGTAAAGAAACTCTGGTATTTATTTTCTCCTACGTGTTTCGGTGTCTTATTCGAAAATACTATTTTATTATGACCATTTTAAATTTCTATAATTAACTGATTTATATACTAGTACTATTAATTATACTGTTGTATTTTAAATTGTTTTTGTTTCTTCAGTTGGGTCGGTCGTAAAGTGCAAGGTTAGTGGTTTTGTTCTAATAGTTTTACCACATTCTAAAACATTGTCATCTAGACCATTATCGTAATGTACCGTTAGCACCACTTGTAACTCTATAATGCATTTAATTATGAAAGAAAAACTTATTTAAAACCATGTTAAAATTTCATTTGAATCAATATATTATGTAACAAATATCGTTCAAGGTTAGAAAATGTCAAAGACTAATAAATGATTTATGACAAAAGAAATCACCTTCTAATCTCTTTTGATTCAATACTGGCCAAACTCTTTTAATTTTAAAATAAAACTGCGTAGATAAAGGGTGATATTCATCAATCATTAATTAAAAATTATTATTATTCCTTACTACCATTTACGTCATGTAATTGTTTCTGTAAAGCACGAACAAAACCGGTTTTTTCTTTATTGTATTCTACAATAAAATGCTAATAATTGCGGTTTTGTGTTTAGGTAATGCCAAAACTCGGATTATTTAAATTTCTGCTGTTTTATTCAACAAAAACGCTTCCGCATTAGTTTTAATTTGCACACATTTGAGGCGATGTCCTCTTATTAAGGTAATCTTTTGTTCTTTGTTAAATGTTCTAAGTTTTCTTATTAATATATAAATTTAAGTTTCTAATATATTATATATCGATTTAATTACCGAATACATAAATAATTCAAGTGTATTATGTAGATCAAGCGTTATGTGGCTATATACATAGTTACGCTAATCGTTAATTTTTGACTTAAAAAGACTAAAATTAAAGCCATCACTTATGTATTCAGACTTCGTAACGTGTTATTTTTGCTAAAATGTGTACAGATTATACCAATTTTGCAAACAGCCAACGTACGATAATTCATCAAAAAATCATGTATTTGTATCTAACAATAGTAAAAATAACAAGTTCACGTTCTTTTGATTATACAAGAATGTTGACATATGAACTTGGTTGAGGTTTACTTAAGTTTAGCATTTTTATAAACTGTGTTAGATACTTACAATTTAACAATTATCTACATGCAGATAATCACTAAATTAACTTGTTTGGATAGAAGTAAAATTCTATAACATTTGGTTTATCTAGATATGTAAATAGATATTTGTAACAGGTAAAATGCTAACAAATTTTACATTAACATTAAATAATTTTACAACAAAACCTAGGCCGGTAAAATGTAGTACTAGTAGAACTATGAAAAGTACTATTAGAACTCTTATTATTTTTTTAAATTTTTTTTAAACGTGCTAAGCGTGAATATTAGAAATTTATTAAAAATTTTTAATCGTTAAAATAGTGATCTAAAATTACAAATATACAGGATGAGTTACAATATGTAGGAAGTACGATAACTATAAATAATAGGCATAAAATAAAGACCCTGCATGCACAGGTAAAAAGTTAGTAGGTCTTCAAAGTTGGAACAAACGCAACTGAATCTTCACAATTCACGTGTTGGGACCTTCGAAGCTATGATTTTCTCGTCCGACAATAATAAAGACATACTACTGACCTAAGAGTCACTCGTGTTTAGTTCAAGTTCAGAGTACAAGCTCGCTGGCGTGACTCTACTTTTCAACAGGATTTCCGCATCCTCTTCTATACAACTCTACTATTGTTTTCAATAACTTAAAGCCCGTTGGATTTAACAAATAATCATAACAGGCGACTTCAATTGTAATTTGCCATTTTGGCATTTTTCGGTGAATCACAAACGGGGATGATGTGTGGAGACCTCGTAGGTGAACGTGACCTCTATGTTGTCAACGAACCTCGCCAAGCTTTTACGTTCGCTAATCATTTAAGTTCGACAAGCATAGATATAATCATAACGTTCGCGTTCTCTTGTTTAGCCAGAAAATAACAAACTGGTTAGTCATCCCTTAAGGGATAGATAATGACCACCGACTGATACAGTTTGAATTAACCGTCAATGCCCCTAACCTTGCAGGTATCAGTAAGATTGTCTTCAATTTCGTTCGTTTGAATAATGCTATTGCAAGATTAATTCTTTCTTATCTTCCACGTGGTATTGTGCCACGATTATAAATCTGTAGACGCCATCATTAATAAGTCGACCAATTTGATCTTAGACTTTTGCCAACATGGTTTGAATATTATACGCATAAGCTCTAGGGCTGGTGTACCGTGGTGGAGTCTTAAGTTAAACAAGTTAAAGCGAGCGGTGCGTTGTTTGAGAAAACACCAACAAAAAACCCCAGCAGACGTAAAACATCAATGACTGACCTCTTCTAAGGCCGCGATTTACTGATACAACTGGCAGTGAAAACAGCTAAGTATAGCTTCTGGTAAAGTTTCGTGGAGAAAAGCTTGGCGACGAATCCGTAAAGGTTACTTTACAGGTTGTCTTTCCGGTAGTTCCTGTCGATTCAAACGGCGACAGATACACTATTTCATAACATGACACAATCAAAGCAATAGTATCGATTTTATTTCCAGACGACGATGTATCAACGGAAAATCATGCCCGAATAAGATCATTGATCATCCTGGGGGCTGATCGCGTCGTTCCCGTCGATATCTTCTGTGTTATATTCAAGCATCCTTCCCTACTTTTTTTTAAAATGTAGAATACCTTTTAATTAAATCAAATTTGGATATTTATGGTAAAATTGTTAATTTAATGTTTAAAAAAAAGTTTCTGTGAAGAACTGAGGTCTCTTTAATGACCAGTTTTACCTAGATAACTGCAAGAGTGAAGGGCCGTAGCACTAAAGAGTTGAATTAATTAAAGTATTCAGGTAAACACCTCTCAAAATTAAGTCTGCAGGATTTTTATTTGTTTTTATATAATACTCATCTGATTTACTAGACAAACTTTGAATTTCAGCAATGCTGTTGGCTACAAAAGTTTTCCATGTATTTGGTTTGGCGTTCAAGCAAGACAACAATATGGTTGAATTGCTAAAGAAATGAGGCATCTTAAAGTTAAAAAAGGTGCACTAGCCGTACCGTAAGTTAAAATATTCAAAGTATACGTACTAATTAGATTATAATCATTATTAATCAAAACTTAATCCAAAAACGTAAAATAACCAATATTATAGCTCGTGTTGCAGTGTTGGTCCTATACAGTGTAGGTCATTTAACCTTTCAAAGGCATCGTTATTTTTTCGTACGTATATGGCACCTTGGGGTCCACTTGACCCCATTTTCAGTAATTGATCACATGTACATTTATTTAACAACAGTTAATTTGGTGGTACATATTGCATATGTAGCATATATTAAATAATAATTACAAACTATTTTGTCAAAACATAAGGTACTCTATATTCATCAGTTACAAAATCACTCGTAAAACATAAAAAATTAAACAGTTTTTTCTTCTAGGGCCTTTTTTTTATTTTCATTCAAAATTTATTTATATAAAAAACATAAACTTAGGTAGGTACCTTACAAAAAAGTAATATATTCATTGTTTCTAATTGTTGCAAGTTAATGACTACACTTGAAGCATATTGTTGCACGATGCCCATCACACATAGCGAGATGACACCTATTGCACTAATTTTTTGTTTTTTTGTCTTCTCTCCGAGGACAGAAAGCACATCTAACTCATTTTTGTAACGTTTTAAGTTCTGGTGGTGGTTCTTGCAGTTCAGGAATCTCTAAAACGTCTCTAGTGTATGTCTTCAGTGCTGTACTCAGAGTTGGAGTTTCTAGGCGCACTCTGAGCAGTGGTTTGATTAACTGAAAAGCAAGCTCTTTTAGAAATGTTCGTCTATTTGTTTTTGTGTGATTAGTTATGTTGAATAATATAGTAGCATTTATGCTGCTATGGTCTAGCATGCCATAAAAGAACCTCAGTTGCCATAGCTATGCTTGTCAAAAGTATCAGTGCCACTCTTAGTACTATTGTAGTCTAATATGATCTCTGGCTTTCCTGTGTCAGGGTTTATATCATTTGAATAGTGCATTGTGGAGATCAAAAGAACAACTTTATTTTTATTCAGAACATACGATACTAGAGTTTTATTACAATCGAATGCAAACCTAGATGATCCCTGTACAGTACCATCAAGAAATGAAAGGGGTACTTTGTCTTTGTTCTTTCTTAGAGTTCCGATCATAGTAATTTTATGCTCCGTAAGCATATAATTGAATAAGTTAACAGAAGAAAACCAATTGTCTACTGTGATATTTTGATTTGTTCCATGGATCGACTTAGACAGCTCTCTAACATAGTATGAAGGAACAGATTTGTTATTTTCTGTATTTACTTTGCCCACGTAAGGAATAGCGTTGACCATGTACCATGTTCTCGCATCATTTAACATAACAATTTTAATTCCGTATTTGTCTGGCTTAGAAGGTAGATAAATACGAAAAGGGCATCTTCCTCTATATCCCATTAACTGTTCATCAGTTGTACAGTATGAATGTGGTGTATAGAGCCTATTACAGTTTGAAATAAATTTGTTTCTCTAATGGGCGCTAAATTGTCATTAATTCGTCTTTCTGTCCGCGTTTCCTTGTCATCAAAACGTAAGCAAATACATAGGTGTTTAAATCGTTTCTCGGACATTGTTGCTCTATACAACGACATTCCATATTTTTTGGACCACATGTCCTCGGTGTTTAGATGGCTTTGTTTGTGAACTCCGCATAAAAATAGCAATCCAACAAAGGCACGAATTCCTCTTGGATCTGTAATTCGATGGTAAGACTGTAAATTATCTAGAAAACTATTTTTCCAGACTATTTCTTCATTCGTATGAAGAGCAATTTTATCTAAAATGTATTCATCAAACAGAAGGGTCCATGCTTCAAGTGGAAATTTTATGTTACGAGCCTCTGCGTTTGGGTCTGGCATGAACGATACTATGTTTTTCTGGGGACGTCTTCCTCGTTTTTCAGATATTTTTGTTGTCCATTCATACTTATTTTTATCTTTTATAATCTCGCTGGTAGATGAGTGTTCTGGTTCATATTGTTTATAATTTTCATTACATCACTCTGTTCACTTTCCGAAGCTTCTTGTTCTTCTAAATAATCTGAGTCCGGATCGGTATCGTCATCACTTGCGCTCAAATAAGATACTTCTTCTCTACTTCCTCCTAGCATAATTTTTTGCGCTTTTTATTCCAGTTCTGTTGCAGATAAAGGACGTTTCATATTCGCCATAATCCTATGTTTTATTCTAAAACACAGAAATTACGTATAGAATTAGTTATTTGAATAAAATACACACACAATCACTTACTAAAATGATCAAAAGCACAAAAGTTTATCAATTTCTATGACACAATAATAACTTCACTAAAGGCACCGTGGGGTCAGATTGACCCCAGAATCACTTTAACAGCTCGAAGACAAATTGTCGACTGAGATCTACTGCTCCAACGTGAGCTACAAACTAAGGAAGCATTAATTTCAATGCACACTAGATGGCATTTTTATGTTTACTCTAGTTTTGAAATAATATCATTTATTCAACACTATGGGGTCCATACTACCACAAGGTACCTTATGAAGGTTAATAATATTCCCGTACTAGATTTGCACGAAGCATCAAAAACCACACGTAATTTTGTAGTAAAGCTACTTTCTTAAGTGATGGGGTATATAATAAGATATGTCGTCTTCGTCATTATTTAATTTAATCATGTGATGAATGATAAACTTACAACTATTACAAATTAAAAGAAAACATTGTCCGTTACTGGATTGGTAGAAAAACTAACGAATTTTTGTTCTAACCAATTGTAACAAAGGTCACGGATTATGTACACAATGAAGCTATAATTTCAGGAATTTCAATTATTCTTTACAGTTTATTTATTATGTTTAATACTAAATTGAAAGAACTTTTGTTTATTTCTTTTTTGTACCTTATATCTAAACATAAGATTTTTACTAAAAGCTTTTGTTCCAGGAATTTACATCTTTTGATTAAAACATTTTGAAGTATACCTGCTTTTTGCAATTACAAGAAATCACGTTTTAAACATGTTTACGCTAACTTTCTTCTAAACGCCAAGTTCAAGTTCAACTAAAGTAATTACCTACTAATATAGTACTTCATTAATGACATAGAAACGAATGAATAAATTATATGACGATTGTAGTACTTTTATAATGACGGCTACAAATGTAAGGTATAAACAATAAGCCAATAATAGCAAAAACAGCGGTGACGCATTGTGATTTTTGTTTTTCTGATAGATTTTTAGTAATTGAGAAAATATTATAATCAAAAACACGATAACATTGTAATCAATCTTACTTAGTTCTTGGTAACATTGCTATATTTTACTTTAATTATTACTTCTTTCATTGACAATTAACATTAATCGACACTGTCTTTTGATATCTTCCTGAAGTAAAATAATTATTGATTTTATAACATTTTTGTTTTATCGCATCTTGAACACATTTTGCTCAGTTTTCTACAACGGCACTATAACGATTACTCAAACAGCTTTTTTGTGTTATTTACATATCCTTTCATATAGGTATGCTCATATAAGGTTAATTGGGTTCAATTGATGGTAATAAAACGGAAGTCGTAGTATAAAAATTCTTTTTTCTCTGCTATTTCACCTACAACGAACGCACTTCTTAAAACTTGGATTGTGAATGGAAGCAGTAATTTAACCAGCGTAGAAGGTAATCGTTCTACTTGTTTGTAATGATAAATCATCTTGACAGTAGAACTGCCGATGGTTTAGGTAGGTAATAGAATCAATGGTAATAGTTTCATCATTTGTTCAAAATATTTTTAAAATGTATCAAAATTTATTTTTACCTGGTAGTTACATCTGAGTTTCGATTCATAAATGTGTTCTTAATTTAAGGACTCTTATGTTCGATCTATGTCATGGGTTAATAAATAGGGCGCCAGTACGGGAAATGCTTAGTAAATCCTTCCTACTCTGACAGCACAAAAGGCGTTAAAAATCCGTAGCTTAAATGCCAGCAACACAAAACAATAAGTTACATACAAACTACTAAAAGTAAGCAAAATTAACAAATCACTAAGCAACACATTAAACCAATTACAATATAATTCAATGAAAGTAAATTATCGGTGAGCTATAATGCAATAATAAAAACATACAAGTTTCCAAAGTGTTGTTCGGAGAGTAATAAGCTTAATGTGATTAATAAAGAGCATTCTAATACTCGATACATAAAGCTGCTTAAGAATCTTTACAACTTGTACAGCTGATGACATAGTCGTATCAGCAAGAAATTACAATAGAAAAGGAACATTTTAACTTATCTGCATGACAGATGCTATGAACCATTGAGTTTATTATAAAAGGAGATATCATAAAACATCTATTTTCTATGTACAAAGTGGAACCACTGGGCGTGGCTTAGTCTACTATCAAGATGGAAACTTTGCCAATCCCGGATTACATAAAAATTAAAGTTTTAATATCAATCGCACATTGTAAATTTTTCAGACCATCCGTTTGTATGTTACTATACAAAATTAAAATAATTACTTAAATTTATGCTTTAAAAAAGTGTAACTGACATAATTACAATGTTACAGACGTATAATGATTATAAAGTTCAAATATTGTAATTTACTAAGAAAATTATTTAACTATATAGATTTGTGAATCTAAGCAATTAAACAATATGCATTTTAATTTTTCTTATCAACATTATTAGTCTAAAGTAAAGACAAACTTTCTTAGAATATAGCTAATTTAGTAAAAAAATTAAAATTTATTAATAATATGCAACAAATCAAATGAAATTATTAAAAAAACAGCAATCTAACATTTAAATTTTATTAAAATAGATTCTTAATAACCAAAGTAAGAAAAAGTTAATAGGTTAATACTGGTCTGCCTATATTGTATACATACTTGTGAAATGTAAGTCGGAATAATACCTTCTTATTTACATGTTTTTTTACTATTACAGCTACATAAAACACACAAAAGTATTATGTTTGAAATGTTTTAAATTAAAAATTTAAAAAAAAACATAAACAAACACAAAAAATCACTATAAACGTTGAAAAAAGACAACTAGTAACATTTGACGTTAGAATGACATAAGTCTATCATCAATATGGCGGTAGTGGTGCCGTTTTAGAATACAAACCACGACCTCTCTATATTATAACTCATTGGTATGAACAGATAACCTTATGCAACAGGCGGTATGATTGTAAACGTCCGTTTAATTTTTAAATTATGCTTTTATTATTTTTAGCAATTTCAAGCTACCAATTACTGATAACTCATAGGAAAGATTTGTACAAGTTCCTAATAACGGATTCACGAGATTCTCAAGATAAACCAACTAGCAAGGATAAACTATTACGGTTTAAGATGTATTATGAGTTAAGACAATTTCTTGTTATAGTTTGAATAAATCCTTATAAGTATGCATATGACAAAAGACAAAGTCAGTTGCGAAATGACAGAGTTGAAACCTTGTTGAACATCTGTTTTACCATCAATGCATAGGCTTGCATAATAGAAAATTAATTTAAATTATCTGTAGGGTAGAAAAAAATATGAAACAATTCTAAAATGAATGTTATAATTATTAAATGACCACTTTTTTTGGCGGTTTGTTTTAAACCACTAAACAAATCTTTAAAAAAAAACTGTTGTTACGTTCATATACCCATTTTTGGAAACTAGAGGAAAATCACATAAATCGTACCACTTTCCACGTTTTAGCTGTTTTTAACCAAAAAGTTTAATATATTAACTTAATTTATAAATAATTATTAGATTTAACCATTTGTATGTCTTTTTTAATAGTTTGGTACTTTTCAAAAGATGACATCAGTAAAAAATTATAACTTAGACAATTTAGGAAGCCAGTTGTCTAAATTGTACCACCAGCTGTCTTAAATTGTACCAATAAGTCTTCTCTTAGAAATATTCAAAGTTTATAATATTTTTAATAAAAACATCTTTGTTGTTGTGTTACTTTTTGTTTGTTTAATTTTGCCATTTGCTGCATCATTTTCTTAACAAGTTTAGCGGGGACCATTTGGCACAGAAAGGCTAATGGAATGTCATTCTCATCTTCTTAACTACCAGACAATTGTTTTTCTATAGGTAGTTGATGCATTGTGCAGGATTTCTCTCGCTGCAAAATCGGCGTCTGTAAAAACATTTCTATCTACTGGCCAAACGCCACATTTCCTATATCCATTAATCGTCTAATTAATCGAGCTACTTGAAACTGTGTAATTACTTTGTCTAGGTGCTTCTTTAACTATTTCGTATTGACTTGATCGTAGTAAACTTCAAATGGTTTGAATATGGCAACGGCTAAGGGCTGCAATCAATGCGTGGTGTGTCCCGGTAGCCGAAGAAGAATAATTCCATTTTCCTTGACAAGTTTTATAGTTTTTAGGTTTTACGAGTGTGTAGTATGCCCATTTGTAAATTGATTTACACCTGCGTATTTCAAACTAGTTTTGAATAAAACTACGTGATAAAACCACAACGTAAAAGGCATTGAGGGTAAATTATTTATTGTGTATACCATGGTAAATACATACTGTGAATTAAATTATGTTTATAAAATAAGTATAAGTTTTTGGGTGACTATGAAAGACAGAAACTTCCGAAAACTTTAACAATAGAATTTGGTTGATTTTTTTCCATTATAACAATACTTTTAAAATAAGTGGTTGCCTTTAAATTTTAAATAAACAGAGGAAAAAAACAAGTTAATCCATACATAGTTCATACTTATTGACTTTGGCATTTTTATTTACGTTCTTTTCCGGCATAGTTTTATACACTCATTGGTATATATTAACTAATAGTACGAATAAAAATGATAACTTTGAGTTTCTATAAAATATTTCTCGGCGCTCTCGTGCTGGAAAACTGCCAAAATCATTATTTCATCGGAATCCAGTGTCATTGAAATTTCAAAAACGTCCTTATAAATAGTCCTTAAATAAAACTTTTTTGCTATAAAATTAATACAATTTTAACGCGCGCTGCTGCTTAGCAATTTTTTTAAAGGATTGTTTTATTGACTATTTTTGCTAATCTATAGAATAAATTATTTTAAGCTAAAAAGTTTTATACAACATATGTCATAAATTTTTATTTTCGATTTACAGGAAGTTTTTCAGCTGTTTCTCAACAAACATGCAAACTACTGATGTACAATTTGGCACGTATTTTTTGCTTTAACATATATTTTTTTAAATTTAATACATTTGTATTGTATTTTCGAAACAGATATTTTTTCAATATTTCATTGGCGTGCAAGTTTGTAACCAGAGCTGGGCAGTAGTTAACTACAAAGTAGTTAAGCTACTAATCTAACTACTTTATTGTTGACGATAGTTGTATTCTATATATTCAAGTTACTTTAATTTAATGATGTAACTGTAGTTGGAATAAATTACTTTTTTCGTGTAATCGTATTTAAAAAGTAGTTAGCTACTATATTTTAACTACAAAAATAGTTAAACTACTTTGTTAATAGCTTAATACTTTACTAATAATTAAACTACTTTATTAGCGGCTTCAATTACATGCAATGGCAAGCATTCAGCTTGCATTGCAGTTTCGCATGTAAAACGTGTCCTTCAAGTGATGAACGGTAACGCAGAAGTAAACATGAATGTAAAGACTATTCAAAAATTTTTTATAAATGCAGCAAACCTAATTTGTTTTAAAATGTTAAATGCCACTGATCTAAACGTAAACAAAGTATTACTTCAACAAAATGAAGATTTTTTTGATTTTGATGAACTTGGTTTGTCTAAAAAGTTACACATTTCTTCTGATACTGAGAATGAACATGCTCACAAAACCAGAAGAATAGAACTAGAATTGTTAAAACACCTGGAAGATAACAGAATTCATATATCGATGTCAGATGATTGTCGAGCGATTATTTTCGTTTTTCACTCATAAATTCGCTCAAAAGAAATGCATTGGCTGATGCTCTTTTTGAAAAGTTACTTTTATGAAAATGAAATGGATATTGAATACCAGAATAAGTTTATTACTTTAAGTTCTGTTTTTAAAGGCTTGTTTTATTATTTTTTTTTGAGAATTTGTAATAAAATAGATATACATGATAATAGAATAAGAGTACTTACGTTAAAATTGTTTTACTGTTTTCGTGTGAGCGTGATTGATTTACTTTGTCTTCTTTAATGTAATAATAATTCAGTGTCTATAGGTACTTATTTTTATATGACTGAAAGTGGTATAACATAAATCGTCTCAGAACTACTTTTTCTACAAGTAGTTGAAAAAAAAGCTTATATTTTAGAATACAACTGTTGAGTAGTTAGTAACCTAACTACTTTTCGATTTACGGTAGTTAGTAGTTAGTAACTTACACTACTTTTAAAAAGTAGTAACTTTAGTTAGTAGTTAACTACTTTTACAAAGTAACTTGCCCAGCTCTGTTTGTAACGAACTACGCCACTGGATATTTATACAAATGTCAAATAAAAGTAGGTCTACATAAATTTTTAATCACTCAATAGTATTTAATGATCGATTGCACTGTATTTTGTAATCCATACTTAGTGCAAACTAACGCTTAATTGCAGTACAAACAAATGTTCACATTTATTTCTACCGTAATTAGGTGTTACCATTGAATGTGTTACTTAGCATTATCTACAATTTAGAAAATACGTTGCAATCCATTAGTAGTTTTACATACATAGTTTAGTTCAAAAGCTCGATTTTTAAGATAATTAAAAAAAAATTAAGTTTATATTAAATGACAAGTTTTGGTCGAAATGTGGACAATGAACGTAAGGACTTAAAAATTTATTTTAAAATTACTGATGAGTTGCTAAGTAGCAGACTGGTATATAATTTGTAGCAAGTAGGAACACTGTTAGAACTGTTACTATAAGAAAATCACTAGATATAGTATATTGTAACGATTTCTACAGCTAATTTATTTATTAACAAATATTTACACGATTAGAACTACACGTAACTAATTAAATCTAACGATGTTTAAGAAAGACACTAATTTATTATTATTACTCGAAAAATAATGTCCGCGGATAAATTCTGTTTATCTAAACCGGTATTTGTTTACAGTAAAAACGCTTATACGCCTTTATATTTGTTTTTTGCTGGTACGGGGTATATATCGTAGCACACACGTTAATGCTCATCTAACACTATAAGATTTCTTTCTTTTACAGATAGTTTTATGGGAGAGATAAAGTGTTTTAGCCACATCACAAATAAATCAGAGTTTATGTAACCAATAACCAAAGACATCCAGCAGGAGCTGCTTTTGGTAATTCTGTGGACTCTAAGAAAAATTTGGTGATGTGTCATGAAGCTATAAAACCATTTTTTGCTAATTATTCTTTTATTTTTATTAAAATTATTTTTTATACCATTACGCTCTGCAAATTCGAAAGCAGCTTTTCTACTGTCTGTAATAGCTGCGCCAAAGAATGATGCTTCTAGTCTTAAAATATAGTTTGTTTCTCACTAGAAATTAACAATAATCCAATTAAATTAACAAGAAGGCTTGCGACAAACCACAACATTTATCGTCAAAATGTTAAATGCCATCCATATAAAGTGTACCTCAGTTTGGAACTTAAAGAAAATTACTGTAATCATAGACTTGAGTGGATGAACTATCTAGGTACTTATTCTAATTCATTTCGATCAATTCTAGTCAAAATATAAATTAAAATGTAATGACGTTACAGTAAAGAGGGCGCAGTTTAAAGCGACGATCAAATCAAAATTACATGTAACACGACGGTTGGTAAGCCTGTTGGAAAGTTCATTGTCACTCTGCTTAAGGTTATAAAAAGCTGTTTTATTACTTGTTTCCTTTGTAGCTTTCGTTGAATCTTGAATATCAATAAATAATTGCAGTAAAACAATTAATATTTGTTGTTACACACCTTTTAATAATTTACTAATATCCCAAAACAAAAAAATCATTATAAAATACAATCATTATTTTGTTATCAGTCAGCATAACCTTCCTCAAAATGCACCAAAGGTCATGATTTTGATTATTTTTCAGTCGAAATAACAATTGTGACCTAAAAAATTGAAATAGAAATTCCGAATATCGGGTTTGCCAGACACTTAAAAGTTAGCGCAAACGTAAAGTTCAGCCAATCACAGCACGGTCGAAATTACTTCAAGTCGAAATTGTAAATTACAATAGGTACCCTGATATTTAGTAATGCAACTACGTTTTGATGAAATACGAAAGTACACATTCAAAACTGTAGATACTGAGCTACTGAAAATCCTTATTGGATTCAAGAAAGCTATACGCGTCATTTACTAAAATTAAATGTTTGGGCAAATATTACCAAGAGGCATTTTGGTTTTGGGTTTTCGATGGTTCATTAAATGGTAAAATGTATTTAGATTTTTTTAGATTTGAACTAATACTGGTTCTACTAATATTACTTTCAAATAACGAAGACTTAGCTTTACCGAGCGTTAATGTGTGATATCAGCAAGATGGTGGTTATATTATTCACTTTGTGTTGGAAAATATTTAGCAAAATGTTTCTGATAAACTGATAGGAAGACGTCGTCTTATGGAATGGCTCGCTAAATCTCCTGATCTTACCCTACGTGGTTTCTTTGGAGGTATTAAAATTACTAGTTTATCAGACTTCGAGATCTTAAAGATCTCAAAACAAGAATAAGGTTAGATTCTAGAAATATCGATCAATAAATGAGCTTTTTTTCAGTGACAATAGTAACAAAATATAAATTTTATCCCTTACTTTATTGACACACTATACTCTATCTGAGTCTATCAATACTAATGGTGTTCCGCCACTTACTAAACTAACTAAGTATTTTGCTTTAAGGTCGTTTATAATTTTTTTGTCACCAATTTCAAAAATGTTTCAACTACGTCTGTTTTTGTTTTTATTGAGACCATATCTAAAAAGTCTTCATTAACGCTTTAATAGCTTTACAATATGAAGTGAACAATAGTTGATGACACGCATAATGTTATTTTTTGTTTTATTATGCTTACTACTAATATCGTAAACATCCTTAAGTTACTGTTTAATAGTCATTATGTCACATTATGTCGTGAGTTTAGACACAAAAATCATGCGTTTGCTCCGGCTTGGTTATGTTATGACCAAGCTGACTTGTTTATCGGTTTGAATTAGTCCGGTTTTTTTTGGATTCTATAAAGTGGTTACGTCTAGATGTAGAATTAAGCCGCTTGGATTGGTTTAATCAGCTTAAGCGCCTCGATATAAACATGGTAATATTTTATATTTAAGTAACTATTGGTTGCTAGCACGTATTTATGTCTGCTCTGTAATGTGAAATCTACAATGATTAAATACAAATGTGTTTTAAATTAACAAGGAATTACTTATTTGCAGTAGACTGAAAAGTTGACTGACTAATGCCACAAACAAGAGATTCCACATATTCTAAAGCGGCTACCCGATAAAATTAGCTACTAAAATCTTTTATGTAATCTTGATGGAATCCAGTTACCTAATTCTTGTAGAAGCACTCATATGATAAAATAAAAAAAAATCAAAGTGCTTTAATTATAATTTGATTTTTATATTCGTATATGAATATTTAATTAAACCTCTGTGAATTATATCTAATTAAAAGTATTAACCGTTTTTATTTAATATATGCTATTACGTATATTTTTGCGTTTCAATATAACATTGACATTATTTCAATTGAATTTTCTCTTATTAAGAACAACGTTTGAATGTTCAAAATGATCTGAAGGTTGACGTTTGAGTATAGTTAACTCTTAACAGAAAATATATTTTTTTTGTTAAACTACTAAAACACGTCTTGATTTACATGACCAATTATATGAACTTAAAAAACCTTGACAATTTGAATTCCTATTAGTAGAGGTTTGTAGTTTACTACAAAGACAACAAAGAATTACAATGTTAAAAAAACCACTGAAGGTTGATACAACATTTGTTTGATATATAATTTGTAAAGAAAATAAAACGCTTATTTAAAGTTTGTTATAATAAAAGTTAATTCTAATTTTTTAAAGTATTATTTCTAAGCTGTTTTTGACAAAAAATTTAGAACCTTTCATTGGTTTCTAATTAAAATAAATAGGTTTTATATTTATATAGCGGAAATATCTGTGTGTTGTAAATGTAACGTTAACAATTTAGTAATGTTATTAATTGCTAGAATTCTGACTAACGCACAAAGAACTTTTTGTTACACACGTCGATTATCAACCAAATTGTCGTTAGTTATTTTTCTCTTATACTATATTCTACTATATTTAGGTAAACACGTTTTCATTAGCTTTTTATCTGGGGTTTATTGTCTGTGATATTCTACTCCTTTTTAATAAATGTATTTGTTTTTGTATACTATTATTCGCTGTTTAATTATTTTTGCTTTCCAGTGTTCAATATCTTTGTTTAATCATTCAGTAATTTTTGTCGTTGAAGATCTGTTTCAAAAATTTGTAGTGTACTGATGTCTGTGAAAGTTCTTCACTCAAAGTTTAAAAGATTCAATTAAATATGGTTCTAATAAGTGAATGAATATATATTATCAACATTTACGTAAAATACGTGTTACGTGTTTAGATATAATAAATAATCATAGCTTTCTCTATGTATACATTTAAAATTAACTAATTAAATTAAACTTTAAGCGACACATTTTGACTAATGTTATCGTCAGGTTTTTGAAATTATAACAAATAGTTAAAGCAAACCTAAAATCATACACTAATTACTTACATTAGAATATACATTCATAAATGAAATTATAGTTGAATGCAATAGTTAAAATGTTATTTTATTATTAACCATTAATAATATATATTTATAAATAATTTATTAAGTTTTTGGTTAAGCTTTTAAAAAAAAAAATAAAAAGCTTAACCAAAAAGCAAATAAATTATTTATAAATATGCAATAGTTAAATTAATATTAAAAAAATCGTACTAAGGTTGAGAAGTAACATAAGCCACAAATCATATCGCGAGACGCGGAGCGTCCATGATTCACGAAGTATAAGTCGTACAGATTTAAGTCAATACTATATTTTAGAGACCTAAAATCTAAATTCATACTTGAAGAATGGTAAAATGCTTTTTTTAAATTAGTTTCATAATTTCATTTTAAGTAAATAATTAAATTAACGCGTTGAACCATTTTACCATACTACTTCTAGTATAGACAAACGTTTTCTAGTCTGCATAATATTCAAGTGCCGATTGCTAAGTAATGCAACTATTGTCAATCATTGTAAAGATAACAGTAATGTTAATACATGTACATTGGAAAATATATAATATTTACAAACAGCAATAAAAGATTAATTGATTTTAACATTTTAACAATAAATAAACGTTATTTTAAATTAAAGTTTTTTAAACAATGGAGATGAACTCTATCGGCATATATATATATGATGATAATATTGGTTTATTATCAATTTCTGTTTATAAGCTCATTTCAACAGATAAGTTCAAGGTGCATGTAGAATCTAACGGTTTTAAATTCTTCAGATCATGTTCTATACACAAGAAGTTTATGGATACAGTGCTAGATATAAGTATTGTATTACTTATAATGCTCAGAATACAAATGTCTGTTCTTTTTTTAGTAGGTTATTAATTATATTTATAGGTATTTATTTAAAATTTGATAGTTACTTTTACATTTATATTTACAAATGCAATATTTATTGATTCTAATAATTTTCGATTTTCTGGATCACTTATGTCTTAAATTTTTCTAAAACATGCTTTTTGCATTTTGTATAAAATATACAAAAAAGACCAAGCTAAAATTCTTTGGCTTTAAAGATGTTTTATGTGGAAAATAATTGTATAGCATTGAAAACTGACGCAAAGAAAAGTAAGGAGTCGATCAAATAGGCTGAAGAGAGAAGTAGTTGAAAAAGTAACAAAAACTAAGAAGTACTTACATGTATACTTTATATTTGAATTGAGTTCTTCTTTTTGATTGAATTAGTGTTAAATATGGTAGAAAGTGAACTACCGCTTTTTATAACTGCACTCCTTTTTTATATTTTACAAGTAGATAATGAATTTATTTCTAAAAGTATAGCAACAGAAAAATACTTTGTATCAGACACGATATTTATTTTTGTTTTACTGTGTAATATATCGGCTGTCTACTATCAATACCTCCTAAGTGCAAAAACACTTCAAGATACTTTTGGAACACAGGTATTTTATTTTTTAAAACGTAGGTAAGCAAGGCATTGGATAAAACGTTATTCCTGTTCTGGTAACTGCATCCATCTGAATAGCTCATTATTGGCAGATTCATAGCTGTGCAATGCTTTTCCAAATTAAGTAAACGCTGAAGCAATTAGATCACAATGACATTCAGTAAACCAGTAGCAAGTAGTGTGATGACTAACAACATAGTAAATGGTGAAGTTATGGCATGACAATTTTGTTTTAAAGAAGATGCTGCTGACTTAAAGAACTTGACAAACTTTGACCGCTTGGAGATCCATAGTAAAAACAATGCATGCTGTTCTTTCTGTCGAACTTTTAACAGTTACTTTTTTGTTACGTGCCTGGTCTTTTCTGTTAATATGCCCCGTATATTTAGCATCACTTAAATTGCCAACTTTATGAGTCACGCAAAGATCTTTTTTTAGCTGGTAAAGTGCAAGATTGGTGTTATTAAATTGGTTATAAAATGTTTTACTCGATTTCTTTTGTTTGCATTCTTACAACTTTTTAAGTATAGGTCGTGCCTCTGCTTCAATGACCTAAAACCAGCTTCAAATAGTTTAGAAGAATTTCTTCTGTTATAGTGAGAAGCTAGTTTTGGTACCTGTTTCAAAAAGTTTTTTATATAGTTGTTGTCTTTGGCAAAAAAAGTATTCTTTACACGATTCAGATTGTCACAATTTTTTGTGTATAATCATAGCATGATAGCCAATTTTCGTCCAACTTTGTACTGTAAAAGATCCTTTTTCAAGGGTGTCAAAGAATAATTTAATTTTTCTTCTCGTCGTCGTTGTCGAAATTCAGTTAATGCCGTTTTACGTTAAGTTTGTTGTTTATATTTTTTTTTCATTCTCACTTCGATGCTCTATGTTACGTTTTTTGGCTTTCGTTCATATTTCCATATTTTTCGACATCTGGAGAATTGTTATTTTCTTAATCAATTTTACCATGTTCATCCTCTACTAGTTCTAAAAGCTGTTGTCTAAGTTGTCTTTATTATTGGGTGCATAGTCTGGATCGGATGTTGTAAGTAAGCGCCTCTCAGAATCATTAGCATCTTTGTCAGGGTTATCACTAACTAGGTTATTAAACTTTGTTTTGTGTATATAGTCTGGATCTAATGCTTGTGGTTCAAATTGAATGTCATCTAAATATACATTTGTGTCCTGGCTGTTGTTCTTAGGCTCTATATCTGGTACTAAGCTAGGTATGTAGTCAGGTTTGGAAATTAGTGCATGAAAATCATTCTCCGCTTTGCATTTATGATTCACATAGGTAAATTGTCCATTTTTTTCTACTACAAATTCTACTGCATTATGGTCTATAAACTCAAGATTCATATTATCTAATAACTCAGAAGTTTTTTTTTTAAATGACGAGGTAACTGATTCTAAATCAGTGAAAACTATTGGGGATGATGTAGAGGCCGATGGAAGTAATTCTTGTTACTGATCTGACAACTGGAATTTGCGTTTGTCTTGTCTTTTAACAAAGACATAACTTTTTGCGCTGTTGAACCCATATTACGTGTTTTGAAACAATTTCATTATTAATTAACCACCTTTTAACTATCTACTACCGAAATAATATAGCGCGGTAAGTTTACACTATTAACACATTGGAAGTATTGCTACATTTAATTTTACTTTTGTAGAACGGAAATATCTCCTATTTATAACTTTATTTTAATTTATGCTTTTTTGACGAATATATCAACATTTTAATTAAAATGATGTACATACGGATCACAGAAAAACAAAATAAACACATAAAACTACAAGTAATCAAGCAAAACTTCATAACAAAATTCAATGCTTGACGTGATATTTCCTTTTGAAAATTGGCGGGAAAATAATAAATTTAATCGTTAGGAGGTATTTCTATTTCGAAGACTTAATAAAGCTGTACCCATTGGTGTAACCAACTCATTTATGACAAAAAGTGTAGATAGGATGTATTGGTAGTAAACAGTCGATATACCCTTTCAAAGTTTTAGTACACACTTTTATTCTAAGTTGTACTACTTGCCGAGGTACTATTTTTTCAGAACTAATAATTAGATAACGTTTGATTCTTATTGATTCTTAAGAATTCTTAATTTATTTGAACTATTGTTGTAAATTCTATAAAACAAAGTAAGTTCTCCTAAACTATATAAATTTGACATTGACTACGAAGACGACAACAGCGGTACAACGGAAAAAACAAAAATGGTGAAAATGAGTAATAAAAGTGAGATGTTGGAATATACAATCTTGGAATCAAAAATTACAGTAAGTTCTGATGGAACTGTATAGAAGTAAGGTGATGGAACCAGTCATTGACATGATAAGACTATTTTAGTTCACTTAAAATGATAGCTATCTTAATTGAAGTGGAACCATTAAACTACGTGTATTTAATGGTAGTTGAATATGTATAATATATAGTACAATATATCAGAGTAGTCAAATATAATGCAAAGAAAAATAGTTCTAGTTTAAAAAACCAATTGTAATACTCAATGGTTGACATATAAGTTCATTGAGTAATCCAACTGTTGACACAATGTATATCCAGTATTTGACACTAAGCTTTCTTTCTAATTTTTGCACGTAAAATACGAAAAATAAAAGAAATTAATCAGTGTATATAATATATTCAATGTTAACAATTATTTTTAAACATATTTGAATAATTCTACAAACTTATAAACACCTTTACTATTGACTCGAAACGGTGGACCTATTTTCTGGATTACATCTTCTAAAGGGTATTCCAGTAAGTCTTTTGCTTTGGGTCACCTATAATTCATGCCGCTTGGAACCATTAAACTTGAAAACATTCTTAACGATTTTTTTAATTTTTTCCAGGATAATGTATTCCTTCGTACTTAAATATAACATAATAACAAACGTTGTAATTTAAATCTTATTCAAATTCTTCTTCAGTTTTGTCAGATTTCGACAGATAAATCAGAGGATCATTCGTCTTTCAAAATTTTTTTCTTTAGTTTCAACTTCTTTTCATTTTCAGCCTTTTTCCTTCTCGTTTTTCTTCTTTCTAATTTATCTAGTTCCTTTTTTCCTTATCTAGTTTTTTTTAATAGTATTCCCTCCACACTTTATTTTTCGTTGCAAAATTCGCTCAAACTTAACGTTAGATGGCTGGCATGGCCATTTACAAAAAATATGACTGGGAAAGGGATGCTGTTTTCTAGAATCCATGTATACATGATGTTTTCTACAATGTTTCTTTTGTCATCCAGTTTCTCTTTTTTCTAATCCCCATTTTATTAGCACCAGGCTGGCAATAGTAAATGGAATTCGCTCATATTTCCACACGACCATGGACGGTTTCAATTGTCTTGCTGTATTAGCTGTAACCAACGTCGTGATGCATTCTTTTTTGTCATTTGTAACAAAATTGTACACACTTTTTTCTTCTGCTCGTACCAACACTTTCTGCCTTTTTGGTGTAAAAAAACGGTCACGTCTGCATTAAAATTTTTTCTAGGATCATCAAAAATGTACTAATAATTATTTTCTATTACATGATGAAGCACTTCAGCAAACCAATCTCTTATGTTCTTTTCAGCCACTGATGATCTAGCAGTAGTTAAGTTCTGAGAGATTCTACAGGAAACTTCAGGGTGCCGTTTAAAAAAGCACTGATACTACTTTTTTCTTATAGCATCAAGTGCATTATCGATATCTTTATGTGAGAAATTTCGAATTTTTCTTTTAATTTTTTTATGAACTTGTAATTTAAGCATTCTAGAAAAAAAACCAGTGATAAAAATCAAAGTTTGGTAAGGTGTCAATCACAGGAATTGCAATTTTACTAGTCTTTGACACGGGGTGTCAAGGAGTAGGTCAATTTCCTATTCACCGTCCCAGTCATTGACACTCTAATTTATAACCTTTAAACCTGAAAGTTTTCATTTATATAACCATTAATTGTCAGCAAACATTACTGTTGAACAAATGAAATAAACAAAATAACAAAATATTCAGTACTTCCTAAGTCTTGTTCTCACATTTAAGAAACATTCACCAAACAACAATAACAAAAATGAAGATCAAGTGACAGCAACGTTGGTTGGCCTGGGTGTATGAAATACGTTTTACTGTAATGGGAACTAACAAGAAATATGGGCGGGATATTCAAATTAGTACAAAAGACTAAAACATTCTTAATATACCAAAAATTTACTTGAGTTGTCAACTACTGGATCAATGTCAATGACTGGCGACTTTACCTATAATTTAGACATATGCTGTGCTTTGGAGACAAAAAAGAAAAGTAAAAGAAGAAAAAATAAATGAGGAAGTAAGTATACTCATTAGAAGAGAATTTGAATCAGCAATTGACGATGTAGCATATATAAAACAAAGAATGGAGACTACAGCACTATATATAATAAGTGTGTCTGTGTATGCACCAAAAGAAAACAAATCTAGACAGGATTCGGTGGACTTCTATATAAAACAGCAGGAATACCTAAGCACAATCTCAAAAGATCAACCAGTTGAACTTGTACTGATAGAAGACTTGAACGCAAGGCTTGGAAGTTATTTTATAAAACAACGATTTAATAAAGATACAAAAAAATAAAAATGGCGATATGCTAATTAACCTGCGCTAACAATAATTTGAGGATAGATAACACGTTTTATAATCATGATATGAAATACAAGTATACATGGTACAACAGCAGAATTGGGTTATAGATTATATAATCTCAAACTAATATTTATATCCATCTTAGATAAGCAGTGACCATAAACTTGTACTAGATAAAATCTGCTGCAATTACAGAAAACTAAAGAAAAAATCGAATACATAAAAAACCTTAAAATAAAACTATTCGAAAGCAACAACATACAGGATTATTATCAACGACAATTACAACAGTATATACTGCAGAACCAACTACAAAAAAATGACGAGAAAAGAAGAAATATAGAAAAAATTAATAATGAACATACTACAAGCTGCAAAAGAAGCATTAGATTATAAAAAGAACTCTACTAAGAAACAAACCAAAACAAAGCAATGGTATAACAAAACAGTAAAGCAACTAGTCAAAAAAAAAAGAGTAGTATACAAAAAATACATCTCAATAAAGTCTGCAGAAAAATATGAAACGTAAAAAGAGATAAAGGAAAGCTACTTAATACACAAATAATCTGCAAAGATACTTCTACAAACCATAAAATTATATCTGGAGAATGATACGTTTACAAAGAAAAGAAGTAAACGATTACATAAAAAACAACAGAATACAAGAGAAAACCTGGGTGGAATATTTCAAAAATGTATATGCCGAAGACAAAAAAAACAAAAGACAAGAGATTAAAGGAACTACAGTAATATTAGAAATAGGCAAAAAATAAATAACATCGGCACTAAAAATACAGAAAGTCTCTGGAAGATGATGAGATTATTAATAAAATGTTTAAGTACGAAAGCTCAACCTTCACACAAGAATTAGTTAAAATGTTGCAACTACTAACCCGCAAATCAATAGTACTAGACTTCTGAAAAATGGCAATAATCACATTATATTGTATATTGTAACGAATTTCTAAAATTAATTTATCTATAAACTAAATATTTACACGATTTAAATTTAAACACTTATAAAATGCAACGGTATTTAAGAAAAACAGTTGTATATATTACTATCACTAAAAAAATAATGTCCGCGGATAATTTATGTTTATCTAAACCGCTATTTGTTTATATTAAAAGCACGTACACTTACAACGCCATTTTTTACTAAAACGTGCACTTTATTTATTTATCTTAGCTCACTCGTTAACCACTTATTTAGTTAAACCGACAAAGTCCTCTTAACGTTTCTTCCGACTTAATTCGAAAAATGACCTCAGCTTCTTTTGAATGATTTTTATATGTTTTTGTTATCTGTGTCGAGAATGTTCCACATCCTTCGGTTATTATTTTTCGAGAGTTAACAATTACTTCGAGAACAGTTCAATATAACAATATAATATATCCGATACGATTTCTGTCAACAAAGGAAGCAGACAAAGAGACTTGCGTAGTCCGATGCTATTTAAGTTTATAATGAACGATGCACTTAAAGAGCTTGACAGTCAACGAGGATATAAAATGTCTGATAAAAAAACAAGAAGTTTGCTATGTGGACGATGCAGCATTAGTTACGGATTTGCAAAAATTTTTATACCAGTTTTCAAACAGTTGCAAAACATTTAGATTAGCAATTTCTAAGTTCAAATCTAAATGCCTAATAAGTACAAATCGAACAAGTACATAGTTTCAAATACTTTGAGATAGAAATAACCAGTGTTAGAGACGAAGTACAAGAACAAGCTAATAAAGCTATGGATATATCCGTATACTTGAATAATTGTATATGGAGAAATAAGGTTTCAAATACAGAACTAAAGATCACAGCATACAAATAAGTAATAATATCAGTACTCGCATATGCACAGCGGATACAATTAAAACTCAACAGATGTTGGAAACTATAGATATTAAAACCATGCGAAAAAATTTACTTGTTTTTTTCTTATTATTTGTTTATTTAGAAATATAATAAGTCAAATTCAAGATAAGTTTTTTTTAAATACGTAACGCTTTTATGGCTTTAGCAAACCGATGTTATTTAAAATGCCAAATGCAAGTTTAAATACTATATCCTATATGTCTGCTTCTTTTTCATATTTAGACTTTCGACTAATTCTATTTTTGTTATTTTTAACTTTTCTATTAATTATTTAACAACACGTTAAGTACAACAGTTTAAGAAAATGACGGAATGGCGCTATCTTTTGTTTATTCTGTTTTTGCATTTTGTGTTAAAAAAATATGAACCAAAAAAAGCAAACCACTAAAAATAGAAAAACTTGTGTCAAAAATTAAAGGAAACGCTTTATTAACAAATTATGCATATCAAATAAAAGTGAAAAATACTGAGTATAGTCATTGAGTAATAATTTATGTATAGTGCAAATACCAAAAAAAGGTTTTGCTATTCTGTTTTTGTAGTCAATTTTTTTTAGAAAATAGATTTTACAGCTTTATCTTATAAAAACTAAGAAGAGGGATTTTATAAAAACAATTCTTGTTGTAATAATTTTTAGTGTTTAGTATGTTCTAGTAGATAAATGGGAAAGAAAAGTCAGCTTTTTTAGAGCTTTTGTTTCAGTCTATATAACCGTTTATGGGACGTCGTTTGTTTTGGATGTAGTTGTGCAATAGCGGTTTTAATATAAGCCAATAAAAATTTAGCAGTATTTATTTTATTCTAAAAAACCGATATTTGTCTTAATTACTGGTTTAATTTTTTCTGCATTACACAGCAATTATATTGTAACATATCCACTATTTGTTGCTGAAATCGTCTAACCTAAACTGTTGTTTAGTTTTTTAGTAATCACAAACATCACGCCATTTTTTGTTACTTTAAATCCAAGTTTTGAACAAATCATTTAGTAGAAAATGGGTTTGATTTTGTGAAAATTAAAACTCGCACACATACAAAAGGTTAGTGAAAGTTAAGAAAATTTATTTTTTAAGTTTTCTTATATTAACAAAATCTAAAAAAGCTAAATTAAACATCGAATAACTTTTGCAAGTTATTTTAATGCACCTAAAATAAGATTTAAGTAACAACCCCAGAGTTTGTATTTGCAGTTTATATTTCAATTACATAATTACATACGTGTTTTTTAATGTTGATGAGTAGATATTATATTTAGACCACAAATAGATCGAAGAAGGGTGTTTGAGAATACTAATTTTTGTACTTGTATTTATTTTTCAATTAGCTGTTGAAATAGTGTACATATATATATTCCTATTTAAAATCTAAGACATTTAAATATTAACTAATAACTAAAACAGTTTTTAATTTAATCAAACGTAGCAAAACACGTTTTGTATTTTATAAATTTTGAAATTACATATATATATATAAATAAATTTAAGAAACGCTTCTATAGAATTTCCATATTTCTTTAAATAAAAAAAGATCAAGACATCATTTATAATCTTCATCGTTAGAGAGACGTAATTTAATGAAATTCTTTTCCGCTTCTGGTATCAATTACACTGTAGGTAGTAGACTAGTAGACTATGCAACAATATATTTTATATTGCAGTTTCTTAATGTTTTCTTTTAAAACTATAATTTTATTACAAGTGAAAGAATTGTTATTAAATTACTGTAGACCAGTGAGTTAAAAAATAACAATACAATTGTTACAATTATTTTGAATTTTGTAAATTTTTTTTGGCATCTAGTTAACATCTTTATTTTTGAAATTTTATTATTTCCTATTATTTTCTATAAGAAAAATAACTTCAAAAGAAAAAAAGTTTAGCACAAAAGAATTCGAAGCAGTCTTATAGGAGTGGTTATAATAACTCTATTTGGATTCTAGAATAAAATTTGAAAAATTAAAATCGTAGGTATCTAATATATAATAATTATTTTCGCACAATAAACAGTAATTTGAATTTAATTTTGACATAAACACATAAATAATGTATAAAAAATGCAATTCTTGCAAATTTGTTAAAGAAACGCTATAAATTACAAAACCAAAAAAAAAGGCCAAGAAGAATTTACTGACCACGCCAACTCATTAATATTTATACCACAACATAAAACATAGATATATGCAAATATTCATTTATCTAAAGAAAATAAAAAATACAAAATTGTAATTAATTTTTTAAGATCAATACTGAAATTATTTCAACGCAAAGCCTTCACCTTTACCTTTTTTTATAATTTTATGTATTAAATTGCTCGTATAACCTTCGATAACTTTTATTTTGTTATATTGCCACCGACTTAGTAATAATTCATCAATATTGATCAGATATAAGAGCAATAAAAGAGTTTACTATAAACAAATCTGCACATGGTGTAATTAAATTACCAATGCATACTAACGACTAACAAAAAATTAAATAAACGACATTGCTTCTTGGTTTACTTTTATAGGCAGTTATTTAAAATTATGTTTTTAAACTATAAAAATGTTTAAGTATGTTAAATGAATATTTGAATTTAAACTGGCGCCTTGTTGTGACGTTTACTATGATCCTATTTTATAGGTGAAATGCGCGAGCATTATGGAAAAGTGGTGGTGAAGTGTAAAATCGCAATGTGATAACACGTGTGAATACAGAGAGAAGAGTAGACATGGTGTGCCATTTTGATTGAAAAGTTATTTTACAATTTTGTAAGTTTGTCTAATGTGCAATGCACAAATAAATTATTACCGTAATAAAAATTTAATACAGTCCATTATTGAGTTATTGAACATGTTGGTTCTTCACACCGGATTAAGACAGTGTGCAAATAAATAAGAATTCGTGTACAGCAGGGCCAAAAGAAGCCGCACATTTTAATCTGCTAATCAAGATAACAAAATTTATATTTTCAAGCGAAGCAGGGCCAAAAGAAGCCGCACATTTTAATCTGCTAATCAAGAAAACAAAATTCATA
Source organism: Aquatica leii (assembly GCA_035610365.1). NCBI lineage: Eukaryota > Metazoa > Arthropoda > Insecta > Coleoptera > Lampyridae > Aquatica > Aquatica leii. The sequence goes on along the minus strand of CM069432.1, from coordinate 207,072,530 downwards.
TTTTCAAGCGAAGCAGGGCCAAAGCAGCCGCTTGATTCCAATACTGCTAATAACCCAACGTAGTGCATTTTCACCGGGGTTCCGCATCCACAACAAATTACGCATGTTTACTCATCATTGCATTATTGAGTGACAAATATTCCTGTAAGTACCCACAACTTTATTATTTTACTGGTGGATCGTATCTATCGTCGTCGTCGAAATTACTCTTTTAAGTTAAGCTAAAGTTAATGCTTGAAGTCATTTGTTTAATTAAATTAAAGTTTTATTCTTATACTTCGCATTAGCAAACAAATGGCTCCAAAAGATAGTGAAATTGTAGAATTAAAAACTAAATTAGATAAATGTAAAAACACATTGAACGAGTAAAACGATTTGTTCACGAGCATAAAAACGATCAGCCTTCTGCTGACCTTAAAGATAAATTGTAAGTTAGGAAATTAAATGTAATTGAATATTTTAAACAAATTGAAGAGTATGATTCAAAAATAACTTGTATTGACAAAAATAATGCTTTAAGTGATCAAGAATACGATGAATTGTCGAATGATTACTATGACCTAATTGCATTTATAGATCCTTTTACTAAAAATTACGATCAGAAGATAGGTCCTAATGTGGTTAAAACCTTGACGCCATTAGATGATATACCAAATATAAAATTACCAGATATAAAAATACCTAACTTTAGTGGTAAAAACATTGGCGAATTTAAACCTTTCATAGACATGTTTGAAGCTGTAATAGGCAGCAATTCTAAATTAAAAAACGTAGAAAAACTGTATCATTTAAAAAGTCATCTCGAAGGAGAAGCATTAAACCTTCTTAGTAATTTGCCACTTACAAATGACTCGTACAATGAGGCATTAAATATTTTAAAGGAATCTTACAAAAATGAAACGGCTTTAATAAATTCACATATTGATGCAATTTTGAACTTAAATGCAATTCAAAAGAGTAACCCCACTATATTAAAAGAATTTGTTTCTCATGTTAAGCAGCATACGGGAGCTCTAAAAACGTTAGGCCAACCAGTGGATGGCTGGGGTGTCATTTTAGTAAGAATTCTTACCCAAAAATTAGATTTTTATACAAATCAAGCGTATCAGTTGGGTAAAGAGATCAAACAAAAATTCCATGTTTGGACGGTTTGTTAGATTTTCTGCAACAGAGAATTTTGTCGTTTCAGGGAATGCCTGAAACAAAAAAGGTTGTAAAGGAAAAAGTTCATGTTAATTTCGCAACCAAACCAAATGTAAACAAATGCGTATTTTGCAAAAATCCTGATCATAAAATTTATGATTGCGAAAAATTTAAGCAAATAAAGCCAAATGAAAGATTTTCCTTTGCAAGTAAACAAAGACTTTGCAGAAAGTGTTTAAATTCACATTCTGGTTATTGTAGGTCCGCCAAGTGCCTAGAATGTCATAGCCCTCATCATTCGCTGTTGCATCTCGAACGCTCTTCTACTGAGAATGAAGGTGAATCTGACACAAGGAAAGAGCCACACAAGTGTGCAACTATTTAATAAAAATCTTCAGGCCTCCCAAAAATGTATTGCTTCCAATTGGTAAGGTTAAAATAAAAAGGCTACTGGGGAGTATATCATTGTTCATTGTCTTTTAGACAGCGGCTCGCAAGCCTCTTTTATTACAAATCGTTTAGTCTCAAAGCTAAAATTTGCATCCTTTGTCAGTCCTTTAAGGGTAATTGAATCTCACAAGATATTACAAAGGTGAACAATGCCGTAAATGTCACCATTGAGTCATGCATAAACAATTACAAAATAAATATTAATTGTTACATGGTTGATAAAATCTCTTCTCATTCTATCAATTCTACTACCGATTTATCCAACGTAAAAATACCAAATCACATCATCTTATCTGATTCCACTTTCACGGATCCAAAAAATGTCGATTTACTGTTAAGCGCTGATATTTTCTTCAAAATACTTCGTGCAGGCACTTACAAAATTCCTGGTACGAACATAATTCTACAGAATACCCTCTTGATACGTCGCAAGCGGTGCTGTCATTCAAGAGGCAACATCTCTATGTGTGATTTCACATTACACTCGTTTCTTGCTGCCTCAAAACTTGAAGACGTTTTAGTAAATTTTGGGAAACTGAAAGGGTCCCCGAATTGTTTAAAGAGTACAACACAGAGCAAGAAGCGTGTGAAAATATTTTTCAAGCTTCATTAAAAAGAGTATCTGGAAAATTTCAGGTAGAGCTTCCTTTGAAACAAGAAATGCATGCTCTTGACATTGGCGATACTTTTTCTGTTGCATTAAAACGTTTTCAAAACTTAGAGAAAAGGTTTAAAATGGATCCACTGCTTTTCCAAAAATATCACCAATTCATAAAAGAATACGTTGATTTAGGGCATGCAAAGGTTGTCGATCTTCAAAATTATAAGTCAAACGTGCATCATGCTTACTTCATGGCGCATCACCCCGTTATTAGGGACGACAAATGTACCACAAAGCTTAGAGTAGTTTTTGATGGTAGCATGAAGTCAAAGTCAAACAAATCTATCAATGACATGCTGTACAATGGTGTAGTAGTTCAAAAAGAGCTTTTTGAAGTTTTAATACGTTTTAGAATGTTTAAGTTTACATTGTTGTGTGATATAAAACAGATGTACAGAATGGTATTGGTAGATCCTAAGCATAGATGTTTACAGAACATTCTTTGGAGATCAAACCCAAGGGATGAAATACAATGTTTGCAGTTGCAAACAGTTACTTACGGTCTGAAAAGTAGCTCGTTTTTAGCCACAAGGTGCTTGCACGAATTAGCCATCAACAATCGGGAAGTTTATCCTCTTGCGTCAAGGGCATTACTCAATAATACCTACGTTGATGACATCTTAGTTAGCGGTAATACCATTGATGAAGTTATTTCCTTAAAAAACCAATTAATAAATCTTTTAAAATCTGGCGGATTTGAGTTGCACAAGTGGAGCTCTAATAATTCATTAACTTTAGAAAATATTTCAGACAACGTCAAACTATTTGCAAACATTGATATAAACAAAGATCCTTTTACTATTAAAGCACTGGGAATGAACTTAAATATAAATACAGATTGTTTTGAAATCATCACCCCAAAGTTAAATTTTGAAGAATATGTCACTAAAAGATATGTTTTGAGTTATATTTCTTCGTTTTATGATCCGTTAGGACTTGCAGGTCCAGTTATCGTGACTGCAAAATTGTTTATGCAAAAACTTTGGCGCCTTAATCTTAATTGGGATGACGTTTTGCCAGACGATCTTTTGAATGAATGGCATAATTTTGCAAAAAATTTGAACGATATGCCTACTGTCAAAATTTATAGAAATTTACATCTATGTAACGCCCTAAAAGTAGAGTTAATTGGGTACTGTGACGCTTCATCTCAGGCGTATGGATGTGTTATTTACATAAGAACCGTCTTTGTTGATGGTGCAAGGGTATCTTTGTTATCTTCTAAGTCTAGACTTGCTCCTAGCAATAAAGACAAAGAGTTATCTATTCCTAAACTTGAATTAAACGGATCCCTTTTGCTCTCAATTTTAACTGAAAAGGTATACCAAGTGTTAAGTGATACTTTACCAAACTTAAGTGTGTTTCTTTATTCTGATTCCAAGGTCGTACTTGCTTGGATTAAGAAAGATCCTGTAAAGTTAAATCCATACGTAGCTAACCGTGTTCTTAAAATTCGGAATATTACGTCCAAGTTTAATTGGCTTTATGTTGAGTCAAGCAATAATCCTGCTGACTACATTTCTAGGGGTTTGAATCCTCGTGAATTTTCTTCCACAGAATCTTGGTTCTCTGGACCAAAAGAACTTGCTGATATTCATTTTTTTCATAACGCTTATAATGAAACTATTGAACCTTCTACATTGCCTGAATTGAGTGGACATGTGTTTTTCGAACAAGTTTCGAAAACACTTTCGTTTTTTGAAAATTACTCTGATATAAACAAATTGCTGCGAGTTGTTGCATACATTCTTCGATTTTGTACAAATGCCAAAGGCAAAACCAATTTTAAGAACAATCTTACTGTTCAAGAACTAAATTCAGCTTTAACCTGTATTTTGAAGCATGAACAAAATTCCCATTTTTCTAAAGAAATGCAAATCTTGGCGGCAACAATGAAGCCAAGCATTCTTTAAGCGGTCTTTTTCCGTTCATTGATAAAGATGGTTTGCTTAGAGTCGGAGGTAGGCTTCAAAAATGCAAACATTTCATACAATCAGAAACACCCAATCATTCTTCCTAAAACAGCCATGTTACTTCTCTTCTCATACATAGAGAACATTTGAGATTATTACACGCAGGGCAAAGACAAATCTTTAATAGTTTAAGTCAGAATTATTGGTTAATAAGCGGAAATAGGGAAATCAAAAAGATTCTTCACAAGTGTGTCATCTGTTTTAGACACAAGGCTATATGTTCAAAGCAATTAATGGGATCTCTTCCTGAGCCTCGCGTAACTTCATCGCGGCCTTTTAAGCACGTTGGTGTTGATTTTTGCGGACCTTTTCTCATCAAACAGTCCAGACTAAGAAAGGTCATCGCCACTAAGCCTTACATTGCTCTCTTTGTATGCTTTTCAGTCAAAGCAATACACATGGAGCTTTTATCAGATATGACGACTGAAAATTTTCTCAATGCTTTAAAGAGATTCATATTTAGAAGAGGCAAGCCTGTCAAAATTTTTTGTGAGAACGGGGCTACGTTTAAAGGTGCCTCAAACCAGATAAGGGAGTTTTACAAGGCCGCAAATAAATTAAAAATTCATGACTACTCACTAAGTGAAAATATGACCTTTAATTTCATCCCAAGTTATTCCCCAGTCTTTGGCGGGCTCTGGGAAGCCGGCGTTAAGAGCGCAAAGTATCATCTCAAACGAGTTTTGGGTAATGAGCAACTTACTTTTGAAGAATTAAATACTCTTGTAATTCAAGTAGAAGGGATTCTTAATTCAAGACCTTTAACGCCGTTGTCTAATGACCCCTCAGACTTCACTTATCTAACTCCTGCACACTTTCTCATTGGTTCTACTATCACTAGCTACCCTGAACCCGATTTAACTACAGTACCAGATAATCGATTAAGGTTTTGGCGTAAGTGTACTCAGATGCAGCAGCATTTTTGGGCAAGGTGGCATAAAGACTATTTAAATTCACTGCAAAATCGTCCAAAATGGAAAAATAGTGTTTCTAACCTACGATAAGGTATGCTTGTCCTTCTTAAGGATGACAATTTGCCATCACTAAAATGGCCAATGGCCAGAATTGTTGAAGTAATGCCTGGAAACGACGGCAAGGTGAGGGTTGTCAAGGTAAAAACCAAAACCGGATTTTTTCTCCGATCGGTGACAAAAGTAGCTGTTCTGCCAATTGATTAATTCTTGGTCACGAATACTCTTTGATTTTCTATAGAATGTTTATTCTTAATATTTTATTATTATTAGAGCAAGTACATTTGATTTCAAAATGTTAAAGACAAGTTTACTTATTTAGTTTACCATTTTATAACTCATTGTTATTTCCTTTTTTTTGGTGTACTTTTCTTAATAATAGTTATAGTTAATAGCTTGTAATTAGTTAATTATTTCATTTGTATTAGATATATTGTTGTTTCAGTTTAATTATATTTAGAATTTGTAAGTTTCTGCCGAAACATTTTCGTCGCCCCAATTTATGTTAAATGAATATTTGAATTTAAACTGGCGCCTTGTTGTGACCTTTACTATGATGCTATTTTATAGGTGAAATGCGCGAGCATTATGGAAAAGTGGTGGTGCAGTGTAAAAATCGCAATGTGATAACACGTGTGAATACAGATATAAGAGTAGACATGGTGTGCCATTTTGATTGAAAAGTTATTTTACAATTTTGTAAGTTTGTCTAATGTGCAATGCACAAATAAATTATTACCGTAATAAAAAATATAATACAGTCCATTATTGAGTTATTGAACAAAGTAATCTATACATATATCTACACTGTTTTTAGATTAGTTAAGTATTTTCTATTTTTAGAAACCAAAACTATTTCGGTTTTTGGATATTAAAATCATTCACATGTCATAAAAAAGTTGGTTACATTATTAAAAAAAAACTTGAAACTATTCAGTTTATAGACACCGGTTTTATAGTAATATCGACGATTAAAAAGTATGTACAAAATAAAATGCTTTTAAGATTCACATTTATACTGGTTTAATAGCGGTAAAGCATCAAAAGTTAAATGATATTACTTTCTTTGTTGGACTATTAAGGTTATATAAACTTTTCGACAAATCTGTAAGAAACAAAAAATTGTAAATAATTTGCCTGAACAAGCATGTGAAGTTTTATTTATAATTAATTACTTTATATTTGTTTATGTTAACTATTATACAGATTTTCTTCTTGTCAGCAGGTATTTTTTAATGATTATTTAGTTTAATTACATATTTAAATTTGATTTTTAAGCTTAATATAAAATTTTAACCAAAAATTTGCATTAAATAATTAAACCTAACAAATTAATAATTTGTAGTGTATAGTAGTGGTTGATTAAAATTTGCTAAAATAACCAACCGTTTTAGTGATTGCTGCTAATACCGCTTTTGTTACAAATAATAAAATTGCAATTATTGTTTTTTGATTTAAGTTTTTGTCATAGGACTAAAATCATTGTCTTTTACTACTGATTCTAAGTAGATATTTTTCAATCTAATCTTTAAAACAAGAATATTGTTAAGTGAACGATTATAAGCAACAATCGGCTTAGACCGCGTCGTAGTTGAACATCCAGACTTCTTAGGCTTGGTTCAAGTCTTTTCTTTAGTCAAAATAAGAAGTAGAACTTGACCTTTACTGTATTGTTGTTCGTGAACCTAAACAAACTGACGTTTCGCGAGACATTGCGGCTTGCATCTTCAAAGTGGTGAATGTCACAGTGACATTCACACTCAGTGACATTCACCGCTCCGAAGATACAAGCTGCAATGTCTTGCGACACGTAAGTTTATCTGGGTTCTCGAACGACAATACAGCAAAAGCAAAGTTCTACTTCTTGTTTTGTCTCTCAAGAAGAAACTAGGACTAACCCTGAAAAGTCTGGATAAACTCGTATAATCGTAACCATGAAAACCACCTTAAAATTCTAGTGTTAAGTGAATTTTTCCCCGACTGATAAATGTCTATTTATTATATTTGAATTACTTTTTAACACACTAAACTATATTGGTATAACACTTTTGGTTTAAAGAAAATAGCTTAATCGTATTGAATATTTTTTTATTTCAGTCAAAACGCACTTTAATCTTTTTAAAAGGAATTACAAACAACAAACAAAGATTGTTTTTAAACCACAATTGTATACTAAATATATTATTTATTCTAAAAATTTGAATAAAATCTGGCATAATAAAACTTGACGGGCGCCGTAATAAAATGTTTTCTAATAAGAATACCAATCTTGCTTTTCCAATAATTTAATAATAAACAAAAAAATTAAAATTAAATTGTTTTAAATTTAATTATTTTTGGAATAAACACATACAACCGGTTTAAAAGTTATTAGTTTTGTTTTTTTAATTTAATTAACGTACATTTTTATGTATATTTTCAACCAAAAAAGCTGGAGATAAAAACAATTTTTATCTTGGAAACATTTTTGTTAAAAACATGTTTTGTTATACGATTTCTAATAATAGGTTTCTTGTTAATTACTAGTCGGGTAAACGATGGTCATGGTTTTTTATACCGTAATCTATCGTATAACATTCTTACAATTTTTACGATAAAAAAAGAAAGACTATATATATCTTTCTTTAAAATTACATTATAAAAGATTTTATAAAACATACAATTTATTTGTTTATAGTTTGTTTTTGTATTAGTAGAACACTAAAATAAAAAATGACGCATTTAAAATGAGTTTGCAGAACCCAATTATTTTATACGTAGTTGAAAAATGTTGATCACCTTACTATATAATAATTTTTTTTGTTTATTAAAATTTTACAATTTTGGATTAACTAATTAAAAAAGTGATTAAGTAAGTATAAACAAAATAATAACAATAAATAATTTAACTATACAAGAATACTGCAATGAAGAAGTTTCATAAATTATCAATTTAAACGTGCATTGCAAACATTTCCTTAATAGTACAATAATAATTATTTGTACATGCTGTTACGTATCTTATTAGTTAGCACGCTGTTGTATATTTTTGAAACAATTTTGCTTTACTATTACATGTAATTAAATTGATCTTGTTAAATTTATTTTCTGAAAGTGTTTAACTATTTAGTTATTTTTATAAACGCAAGAAACGCTGCAAAAATGAATGTATATACATAGCTTCACACATAACAAATACTGTCATTAGCAAACAAATATTATTACTCATTACTAATAAGTTCATAATTGGTTACGATTATAAGCGACTATCGGTTTAGTCCGTGTCGTAGTTGAAGACCCAGACTTTTTAGGCTTGGTCTCTCCTTGAGAGCCAAAAGAAGAAGTAGAACTTGGCTTTTTCCATATTGGGGTTCGTGAACCCAAACAAACTGACGTTTCGTAAGACATTACAGTTTCCATATTTGGGTTGGTAAATGCCACTGAAGAAAAAAGTATTTATATGATTAGCGATCAAGTAATTAACGGACTTTCACTTTCCGTTACCGCTAGACTGACTTCGTTATTACTCAGAACAAGAGTTTGTGTTCTTTCCAAGAAGATTAATTTTTGTCTTAGAGGGTGTAATACTGGTAGCCAAGATACGTTGAGTTTTAAACCGTCTTCCCGATTCATATTATATGGATGTTTTTCTATTTCTACAGCTTCGCGGATTACTTAAGAGAAGTAGAAAGGAACTCTATCCATCACTTTAGTTTGGTCAAAGTTTAGCGCGTGTTCTTGGTTCCATACGTGTTCTGCCGCTGCTGATTTTGTAACTCTGCGGTGTTTGTAGTCAGCCATGTTTTCTTTTACTCTAATTTTAATAGAGCCTCCCGTCTGTCCTATATAACTTGATCTACAGAAACAAAAAATTTCGTAAACTCCGGCATGTTTTAAAACGGTTTGTTTGTTATTAGCAGATCTAAACCAATTGTTCAGAGTACATATGCTTAGTGGTAAAGCCAGTTTTGATATTATGTTTCTTTAGCACTCTGCTTATTTAGTCTGTCGAACCCATACAGTTTGGTAAATAAACGGTACTAGTAGGAAGTGATAAGTCTTTTTTGATCTTTTTGAACCTGTATCCGTTTTGCTGTAGAGCTTCTAACAGTGTTTCCTTTTCCTGTTGTAGATTTTTATTATCTGACACACGTATAGCTCTTTTAACTAAAGTATATAAAACAGTAGTCTTCTGTATTAGATGGTGGCGAAATTTGGCCTTTAAGTACCTACTAGTGTACGTTTTCTTTCTAAAAACGGAATACCCTCATTTTCCGTTAATTTTCACCAGTACATCAAGAAAGGCTATAATGCTGTTATGTTCTAACTCTATAGTAAATTTAATACCATTATGTGCATAGTTTAGATGAAAAAACTAAAATAGGTATTGGCTGTAACTGGAGAGAGCGGTGAACGGAGGGCCGCTCTTTCTACTTGTTTAAATAATAACGAGTTTGATGAGTAGAACTCTTTTTTCAGCAATTCTCTCCTTGAACAAAAACAACATTTTGCCAACCGGCCCTTTAGTAAAAAGAGATACGACGTCAAAACGGACTAAGATATCTTCTTTTGTTATACTCAAGTTTTGAATTTTTTCTACAATGTTTGTAGAATCTTTAATGTGAGTTTTTGTATTTCCTGTCAACGGCAAAAGTTTTGAAGCTAGATAACGTGCTAACGATTGAGTCTGCAAATTGATGGTGTTCACTATCGGTCAAGGGAGGCTCCTTCTTTGTGTATCTTGGGAAAACCATAGTTTTGTAACATAACTGAATTTTTGTCAATGAAAACTTATTTGTCAATATCTATAGTAGTAGAGTTTTTGATGGCGGAGTTTACTTTAGTGCATAAATAGTTTAAAAGGTTTCTGTGTAGGATTTTGTAGCAATCTTCCGAGAGTAACTTTGTCATTTTGTCGTTGTAATCTTGTATGTTCATAACGCCTATAGCCTTTCCTATATCTGCTCTCAGTACTAAAATGTCTTTGTTCTTACGTAGTTACGTACGTACAATTATTATAAAAATCTAATAAACAAAATATTATTGTATACAAACAACACTAATAACATGCTATCACCATCGACCCAACTAAATAATTCCAATTTTGAAATATACTAAAATCATAAACGTTTCCAGTTTACCAACTAAGCTCATTCAGATTTAAAAAAACACAAACTTCAAAACAACGACTTATAATAACAACATTATTTACAAAACCATTTACTTCAAATCAAAAAATAAATCAAAATTAAACGACATACACAATGTTATGTACAGAATCGAGTGTATGGTATGCAATAAATGTTATACAGGGCAGACCAAACAAATAAAATATTGATTGAATAAAAAACCATAAATATGATTGCAAAAACAAAAAGACAAAATCAGCTCTTGCTATACATCAAATTAATACTTTTTATTCTAATAATCCCACAATCTTGGATTGGAAAGATTATAATAAAAAAATTATTGCTAAAATAGTTTTTATCACCAAACATGCCAATAATGTGAAATTTAATACTGATATAAATAACCTAATTAAACGTTCAGAGAACGTTCTGGTAATTTGAAAGTATTTTTATACTTCTCATCTCAGGATTGCTCAGATAGGTTTTCATTTTGGGTTAGAACTTTGATTTTAAGGATTATGCAATTCTCTATAATTATTGGAACATTGGTACAAATTCACGTGTTCAATTGCACTTTTTGTTTTTCTTTCTAGTTGTTGTTTCTCGAGCTTACGATACTTTCTGTAGTATCTTAGTAAAAGCACAAATTTTTTGTACAGGAAACCTTGTGAACATTTCTGAATGAGTTGTTAAAAAAAATATATAAGAATATTCATTAACAATGTAATTTGTCTTTTTAATTACTGTAAGTATCATTATTTTGTTAAGTAAGAAAACGCTCTATTAAGATATATAACTGTTAGAAATATAAAAAAAATTAAGTGTATATTATTTATGCTGTATAAAAGACTATAAATCGTATTAATCTGGGTTAAGCCAGGTATGCATGTATTTCTATAATAAAACCCTAATATGTTATGAACACAGTTACACATAACATCATTTAAAAATAACATTTGAAAGTGTCAAAGTTAAGTAGGTAATTGTGCTTTTTATAATTTGTAGTTTTTCTAACATAAATAATGTTAACGACACATCACTGGTTATTCGACAGTCATTACAGATTCGTCTGTATTAATAGTATCAGTATCAAATATTGAAAAAATTGGAAGATCAGAGCAATTATGACAGTTGGAAGTTAGCGATGAAGAAGAGTTTGATGTTAGAAGGTTTGTTCTACTATGTCGATGGTACCTTAAGACTTAATAATCAAGTGGATTTAATTCCAGATCAAAGTGCACTAGCGAAAATACCTTTATCGGTAAAATATACATGCTATATACTCGTATATAGTGCTGCAAGTTAAAAATATGCTTGAAATAAGGCTTTTAAAAGTAACAATAAGGATACCAAATACAAAATGACAGAAAAGTTTTTTAATATAAAACAAAGCTCATTGATTACTATAGAAGAATATATCAAGAATTTTGTATCGATTGTTTAAAAGCTTGCAGATATTGACGAGAAATTAGAAGATACATGGGTATCTTTTGTTATGAGAAACTGTTTGTCGAAACAATATAAAAGCTTTGTAGCTTCTCTAAATTAGGAACTTAAAGAAGATGCTACCTCTAAAGATGTTAAAGTAACCCTGTTGAATAAAAGTAAAAGAAGAAAAGTCAAGAATGCATCAACATCGAACACAGCACTCTTGTCCCACAATTCAAGCAAAAAGCATCCATTCTATGAGCTCACAAACAACCTGATTGTCCTAAAAGAAATAAAAGTACTGGTATAGTGAGCAAGCATGGTGAAACATCTGTACAACAAACTGGTTCAAGTATATAGAGGAAGACGACTCTCTTGGCCAAAGTGCTGGTGTCAACAATGACTTTTACATTATGAGTCGTCAATTTTGCAGCAAAATTGCACATGGTTTGTGAAAAATATCTATTTTGCAATCTGGATTGAAATATGAGTTTGCCGATCTCTATTGCCGATGAATCCTAAATCAAATCAGCAAGTGTCGCTGATAGTGAAATAACACTTACTGAAGTTAATTTAAAAACTGATACTATTGTATGTACAAAGATTGTCAACTATTTTTTTAGTCAAGGCAACATTCAAAAATTTTTGATTATACATTACTTGTCAAGTGTTTGTTGAACGTTTCATGTCCGTCATTATTTTTAAATTTTTATATATTGACATTTTTATGCTTCATTATTTCGTTATATGTTATTACGTAATTGCTCATGTTTAGGATTCGTTGGATAGTGCCACTATAATCTATTCGTGTAAGTTCTTTAATGCTAGAATAATAGTGTATTAGTTAGTCTTGAAATCTTATGTGATCTTAGACTTACAAAGTTTTAATAAATTTTTAGTGGCGTGATGAAATGCTCACGTGTAGCACAAAACGTAGCCTTAAAAATAGTATAAAGTTGTTTTTCTTGCCCATACTAAGTGCAGAATTAAGGAAAATTTGGGCAGTTGATTAGAAGAGAATTAAGAATTTTTACCAAGTAGAAAGTATAACTATTTTCAATGATAACCAAAGCGCCAAAAGTTATGTTTGGGTCAAAGTTCTCACAGTAGAAGTAAACACATCGATGTAAAATTCCATCAAATAAGAGAATGGGTTGTCAAAAGCATTATAGAAGTAAAATACTTGCCAAGTAATGAAATGATTGGTGATATATTTACAAATGCACTCACAAAAGCAAAGCATGGCTAAATGTGTTCAAGACATGGGAATTATGTAGCGTACGGTTAAGATAGTTAATAATATTAAGAGATAAAAAGAAAAACAGGAGAGTTGCCAAAGATTTCTAGCGCCCATTTATCAACATCCTATTGTACTCGATTTTGCTAGCTGGAGTTTTTCTGGTCTCATCTAGAGTATTAAAACGTTCTCAAAGTTATTGTCAACTTCGAGACAGAGATAACAAAAATATATAAAAAGTGCTCAAAAAGAGCTGAGATCAGTTTTTTAAAGTCAGAAGTTAAGAAGGCTGTCAGTTTAAAATAAATAAGTGATTAACGTGTGTGCTAAGATAAATAAATAAATTACCGGTGCTAGTAAAACATAAATACGGTACGTGTGGTTAACATAAACAAGTATCAGTTTTAGATAAAATTAAAAAGTGCGGACTTAGTGATAGAAACACATAAATGAATGTGTTTTTCTTAAATATCATTAGATTCAATTAGTTACGTGTAGTTCTAATTGTGTAAATATTTGTTTATAAATAAATTCGTTTTAAAAATCGATTACAGTATGTTACAGGCAGAAACTTTTCAATAACTTTTACAACTTTATTACTATGTAAATTTGCCTTGTAGTAAGAATCGTTGACTATCGTAAATTTTATTTGGAAAACATACATATATGGTGCTTTAAAAATAATTTATTTTGTAGTTGTTCTGTTGTTGTACCTAAATTCGCCAATCTGAAATGTTTTCTTCATTAAGTCCACGGTCGAATTTTATAATACCGCATGAAAAAAAAATTGAAAACACAATAGATTTTAGAATAAAAATATCAATCAGATTTTTTTACGACGAGATTAAAATAAACAGTTAACGACAATCAATACAACAATTGAATTTAAAGATTAGAAGAAAATTACAAAACGTTTTTAACAAAACTAAAGCAAATTATTAGAGACAAGCAATCACAGTAGTTATTAGTTAAACATAAATTTAAAAAAACTGTTGCATTTCTATAATATAATGTAATATAGCGTAAACGCTGATTTTTTTGGTAACATTAGGTTTTGGGTCTTAAACTTTTTGTTAAAAATGTTAATTTTGCAAGCATTTGAGTGGTTTGACCTTTTTGCTGCTATAAACTCGTTTAATTTTTTGTTGAAACGGCTATTTGTATTACCATTTGATTACTTAATGATTGCTCCATGATCAAATATTTTACTTAAAAAAAGCATTGACTATACGTTTGCAATTTGTATTAAAATGCAACACGGATTAGCTTCACAACTAAAAACGAATTATTACTAACCGCAAAATGATTTGATTATTTGTACGAACCCGTTGATGTGATAAACATAATAGTTGTTTGTAAGTATCGCTAGTTCAGACAAAGCTGTTTTGAGAATGTAAGCATATTTGTACAAAATGCGAATACTCGCAAAATACTTTCAGGACGTGTGATACACAAAATTATTTGTTTTAGCCTTTACAGTATAAATTTGTTAAAAACGGTTATTTAAGTATTAATTTTTAATATAATTTAATAGCACATAGACCGAAAAAGTAAATTATCCGGCCGATTATGATGCTTGTGAAACACATCAAAACATACGGAAGCACAAAAAATGTATTACAGTAAGAAAAAGTAAAAATTTATCATCGCATTACAAAATAAAATGTGATATTTTAATAAAATATGATATTTTTATATTTTAATATTTGTTTTTTGCTCGATTTAGTTTTTAATTTTTTTTTTTAATTTAATCATAATTTCTACTCTCAATCATCTGGTTTAATTATGAGATCTTAATATGTCACCTCTTGCTGCTGAAATCTTCATAAATAATATTGAAAATAAAAACTTTTCTAATTCTTCTTTTTTTAATATGATTAATTTTTGGTTTAGATATGTTGATGATTGCATTGTTTTCTTTGATGGTATTTTAGATGATTTAAATAATTTTAATAATTTCAGTAATTCTATTCATCCTAATATTCATTTTACTGATAAAATTAATTGTAACAGCTCTCTTCTATATTTAGATCTTCTTTTACATGAGAATGAGAAATTTAGTTTTAAAATTGATTGTAAACATGCTTACTATGATTGCTTAATTTTCTTTTGCTCTAATCATCATAAAATTGCTTCTTTTTGTTCTTTATTTAATCGTTTTTTTCTATTTCTCATTCTAAGTCTAGTTTTAATAAAGAATTTGATACTATTAAACAATTAGCTTATCATAATGGTTACCCTTTTCATATTTTGATCAATGTTTTTTGTAAAGTTCGTTTATACCTTTTCTTTAAAAAAATTTCTTAAAACATATCGAATAATGCTACTATCTATCGTTTTATGTCTTATATTAGTTCTTGTTTTGTTTTTCTTAAACATTATTTTAAAAAGTATAAGATTTCTATTTTTTTCTACTAATCGTAATTTAAAATATAGTATTGTTAATAATAAAGATTCTGTTTCTTCTTTAGATAAATCTGGTGTGTATAAAATTTCTTGATCTTTTTGCAATTGTTCTTATGTAGGACAAACTGGTAAAAACTTTAAAACAAGATTAAAAGAACATATTCATTTTATGAAGAGGTATTTAAATTCTGATATATCAAACACTTGTTCTTCTTTCGTTAATCATATTTTATCTACTGGTTAGTTTTTCTTCTGACCTTAATATTAAATTTCCTCATTTTTGTAACAAAAGTTTTTTTAAATCATCTTGAAATTCTTGAAATTTAACGTATTTATAATTAAAATTCTGATAATTGTCTTAATGAAATTCTTGATTTAAATATTTCTGCTCTTTTTAATAATACATTTTATTGTTATTAACTGTCATAAATTTTAATTTTTCGCTATTGTAAACCGTCTTTGTTAGTTTTTGCGCACTTCTGAACATAAACGTCAAATTATCTTTGAGAGATTTTGAGACTCTGGCTGCCTCCTAGTCTCTGTTCGAGCAACTGTTGTATTCAACTTGTTCCTGTCTAAATTGGACGTTTTTTTCCTCGAAAACTTTTTAAACTCTCGTTTCACTCGGGTTTAAAAATGCCTTCTTGTCAAAAAAAGCGTTCAATTTACACAGGAACTCATTAAATAAACTATTATGAACTTACTTAATTTTTCATTTTTTATTTTCCTCTCCTGTGTATTTAATGTCAGTTTCAATTTAAATTTTTTGATTTGTTAACATTTGTCATTCAATTTTTATAATTTTATATAACTTGTAAGCTTTTTTAAATGTTTAATTATTTGGTTAATTCATTTGCTTTTAGTTTAACTGATGATAACAATTTAAATTGTCGAAACTAGTTTTATTATAATAAATATAATTTTGGATTGACTTATTTTCAGTTAGAGATGGATTACTTTAACTATATTAAGAATTGCATTACAAATATAAAAAATGCATTAATAAGAGCTATAACAAGTATATCACATAAATTAGTCAAATAAAACAAAAACTAGCATGTGTATTAATAAAATTAGGCAAAATATAGATTAGAAAAAAATTATATTAATAATTTTTAAACTGTCAAATTCAAAATAAGATAATGGTTAAAAAGAATACGTAATTTTACAATGAAGAGACAAAGATAAAAGATAAAGCTTTGTGCTAGCAGTAAGTCCCTGACATATGTTATATCTTGTTAAGAATTAGCAATATAACTTTAAACGCTAATTTGCAATTTGTTGTTATATTTGCAATCATTGTTTTAATTTTTTTTAAAGCTAATACTTGATTTAAAAAAACAGTAAATTACGTAACACAAAGGATTTGCAAATACAAAACAAATAGTGAAAGGGTGAAAATGGTAGTAATGCATTAGTGCTTGTGACTAAATGGGAATTTTCATTATCATAAAATGCACTTACATAATTACGTCGTTACTTATATACTTAAAGCAATAAAAATAATTCAATTTCAATTACGAAAGAATTGCATTGCATTTTAGTAAATATTAATAAGAATTGAAACTTACAATCTGCTTCTCACAACACAAAATCCTTGAAACTGCAATTACTTGTTCTAAGGATGATGATAATGCTGACTTAGGTAATATTTATAGTTAATATACAGCGTGTTCTCGTTAATTTTGAATGTTACAAACAATTCTCTTAATTTTAAAAAATCAGAACTACTCTTTATACATAGTTTTCAATCAAATCAAAATTATCTGTGTACAATTTTTTAAAAACCAAATTAAACTTTACATATTTCAAATCAGAGTTTTTACTTATCTATAAAGCAAAATTTTGGTTGCAGAATTCTACAGTTCAAGGTCTCCTGAATCAGAAAAATGTATTTTTGACAAAAAAAATTTGTTTAAATTTATAGTTGATAATAAATTCTATTTTTAATCATAAAATTAACAAAGACAAAGCTATCATTATGGATCATATTTGACAGGGTTCAAATTAATGTAATATAAATGAAATGTAAATAAATATCTAGCTATACTATTACTAGAGATAGGGTCTCTAAAGCAACCTTACGTAAGCAAAAATGCGCCTAAATAAACATTAAACCAAAATTATGATTAGTAGATGCAGAACGAGTCAGTGGCATAGCTACATATTCAGCACCCTGGAGCAAATAAAATCTGTGTGAAAATATAAGCCATATTCAAACAGTAACATTAAATTAATCAAGATAATACAGTGATTCCCAAAGTGGTCTATATCGACTCTCAGAGGTCTATAATAACTTGCAAGGGGTCTACGTCAGTGAAAAAAAAATTTGGGGGTCCATGAAATGAAAATGGGGGTTCACTATAGTGGATCTCAACATACACCGATAGTACCTATTTACTTACATTATACTATCTTATAATATAAAGACATATAGATTATTTATAAAAGTACCTATGAAGTAAAAAATTTATTATATATGTTTATAAAATTGTGTAAGTTGTAGGATGTAGGCATTTTGTGAACAAACTTGGCAGAAAGGTTTAGCTACTCAGAGGTAGTAAATGAATTTTAAAAATCGGTTCATAGAATGTTTTGCTATGTGAGGACAGGCATTATCCTGGTGGAAAGTGGGTAGTCTAACAGCTGAAAGAATAGAAAAATATAAGATTCATCACTGAAAAGTAATCTATGCCATTTCAGATTCCAGTGGAGTCGCAATCACCACTTCAAACGTTGATGTAACGGTAAACTGTTTGAAGGGTAACAAGACGACTTTCATTACCTAACCATTAATCGGCGATTGATCTGGTACTAGAAAATCGGTGTTTTATTGCCATAAGTCAAAGATGGCGACGACTCTAATCTTTACTAGTTCAAGCTTGATAACATCACATGATAAAGTGGTTTGGTTCCGTTTAAGACGATTTGCAATTTATCTGTACCAAAACCACAACCACAAGAGACAACAATATTAAAATTAACTAAGACTTGCAAGAAATACACGATAATAAAGTTAGTTACTATACTGCACATTATTTTTAAGTACTTCTATTTTATAAAACACAAACGTTTAAAAGTCGCCAAAAATTGTTCGTTACTCGCCTAAATAATTGCAGGTTTTGTCTAATTGCATTTTCTGCCACAAAATTTTGTAGCTCTTGTATATTATTTACGAGGGATTTGTATACTTCACCTTTTACATAGCTCCAGAAAAAAGGGTAAAAAGTTAATATCTGGCTTACGGACTGACCAGTGTCTAGTGGCGTTTCTTCCAAGCCAACGACCCGATTTTGTCACTAATAATGGTAAGAAACAAACATTAATATCTGCTTTAATTATTTTATTAACAATTGATTTGGTAGAGGATGGAAAATTAAAGAAAACAATAATTAACACAATACATCAATACGTTTCACGGATTTTACGGCATTTACCCATCATTTACCGCATAGTTACAATAAACAAATAATTTCCATTTGTTTAGATAGACAGAACCGGCCTGAAAACTTTAATATTTCAAAACTGGACCACTTTAGACCAAATCTTTAAAGAAAAAAAAATTATTTAACGCCACAAGGCAAGTACTCCTTAAGTTTGTAGACGTATTATATAATTTATCCAGGTAAAATTATGTTGTTGGAAACGTTTTGAATTTGCTAGTTCACTACTTAAATGTTATCAAAAACTGTAATTTAGTTTATTAGAAGCATTATATTGCACTGCTTGATAAATTATAGAAATCGAACAATTTGTCAATTATTATAATCAATATCGCCGTTTTAAATACTCTCACTAAGTAAGAAATATTGAACACTGAAATAATATTTTTGTTGTTTACAAAAAACAGCCATATTTGTATATTATTTGACCCCAAATAACTCATAACGACAGATACTTCAAAATTAGCTTTTAATCTGAAACTTAGTTCAAATATTGTATTAGTTAAATAATTTTAAAGCAGGAAGAAATTTTGCGCTAGTGGTTGTTTTCAGTTTGTATAAAAACCTCTTATCATGCTTTATATACATCTTCCGAGCCAACAATTTTGTCAAACTTAACATTGTACAATAAATTTGCATTTTACTAACACGCCATTTTAACCAGAAAGTAGCTGAACGTGCTGAATAAATATTTACAAAGTTTTTGGTTCAGAACAATCTTTATCAGTTTTTTGTACAATATAAAACCGAAAAATATACTAATAAACGCTAGTTTGAAAATCTTTTGGAGGGTTTTTGCATTTTAAATCATTAAAAAAACATCTGACATAGTACGTACATCCATCTTCAATTTAGATTTACTATTTAACTTTCTTTGGGAATCTAAAACATTTTTGCTTTTTTGATAAATTTGATCACAACAGAAATATAATATTTACACACACCACAAAATATAGAATATACCTAAACAAAGAGTGACAGTCTGTGACAGAAGCTAAATGATACTTGGATAGCCGTACAAAATAGTGTGGAAATATTTTGCATGTGAAATAAGTGTCGAGAAATACACTTCTAATTCTTATTTATTGTGTGCTGACACTAAAACTTTTAATTGGTTAAAATACAGAAAACGATTTGAATAACATTGTACTTATTAACCTGTCTGTCATTAACAAGGCATACTTCATTTTCTAAAAATTATAGTCGTTTTATTAAAAGTAGACAACATAAAATAAGTTTCATTAGTTTTCTTTAATTTTACGATTGTAGAGTTAAAGTAATACAAGAACTTTTTGTTTCAAGTAATTTGCAATATATTATTTATTATATTTCTTTAAATTAACATCATGTAGGTAGTAATATTCTGTAAATATTATTTGATTTTGTTAATATGGAAAAATGTTTATTTGGTTTTAATACGATTGTTAGGTAACTAAAATATTTGTCAAGTTAATCATTTTATTAAGAACGCACGCTATGTTTGTAATGCCATGCGTTTGAGAAAGTATTATTCCAAGTAATAATTTATTTACTGTAAAAATTATTTAACGTGATGTTTAATTTGGAATGTAATTTAAAAAAATTCTGAAACTAATTTATCCAAATTACAAAACCGATAGTGCTATCGATTTTTCTCCACTATAATGTCAACGCATTAAAAAACAAAAACAGAGGATGTTAAAGCTAGAATGACTGAATTAATTAGTTTAGACAAACATAAAAAATTGTGTTTAATAAGTGCCGTTTCTGTAACTTTAAGCGCGGACTAGCAAATTTTTGTTAGGGATGCTGACTTAAAGAAAAGGCTCAACAAGTTTTCATTATAAATTTATAAACGTGCCAAAGTGTAGTTAACGCTAGTTTCAATTTTCAGTTAACAGTCAGAAAATAATTGTCAAAAAAATGATAATATTTAAAACTTGATTCTAAACAGTGTTGTAATTTATTTTAAATGTTTGTAATGGTTTTTATTTTTCTGATACAAATTGTAAGTATTTACGATCTACTATCTAGCAATCTACTGTCACAACTTTTTGGAACGCAGTTGAGAACTTTTTCTAAATTCGTGAATAATTTTTTCCACTGAAGAGTAACATCATGTTCTGTTGAGCATATTAAAATAAAAATGTCTAATAGGTTGTGACTCAAACTATCTTAAAGGTGTTTTTATAATTTTCAATTTTTAATTCCAACAGTTCAAAAGACTATAATTAGCCTATATTATGAGTAACTGTTGCATTATTGTTTGACGTGCATATTGTAATAGTGAAGTAATTAAAATAATTTTAATTATTAAGGAAGCTTACCTGTTGAAAGATGTAACCTTTTTGGAGATACAAAACTTGGACAGAAGGCTCAACCACTTTGTTCAAAATACCTAAGTAGCATTCTGTATTAAGACGACTTTATATCATCCAACAAATGCCTAATCTTATTTACTGAGAAGTGTCTACTACACTTTTTGAGCTTGTGTACTTAATTCCATAACATAACATCTCTAAAAACAACATATATCAAAAATCTAGCGGTTTATTGATGTAATGTCTTGCAAATTTCAGACGCTTTTTTTTATTGTCTAACAATTTATTTTATAGCTGTTTGATACTTTTTTATTCCAGTCTTATCCGTACGATCAACTGGCATCCCGAAAATTTGACGTCGGCTAGAGTATTTCAAAAAGTTGTAAAATGATTTTGAATAACATAATCCACTAACGTCGCGTTCTGGGCCACTGTAGACACTCTTCGTCTGCCATTCCCGATAGTCATGTTTATCGTGTGCTTGTAATACCACTTAACTCGGATACGTTAGTTAGTGCGTAAAATCATAAACATTTGTGCAATTGCTCAAACACTAAGACTAAACGTTAACTCCACGATGATTTAAGCCTTCGCATCAACACTCCTATGTACAAGCATTATCAGCAACAAATAGCTTTCTACATAAACTTATTAATTTGATGCTATATTTCTACTAAATCATAAATTAAACTAAATACTACAATTACTCTTACAATAATTAAGGGTAGCGGTATTTCACATTTACAATTCACATATATTAGATAATAATAGATCAACCAATTAAAATTTTGAGATTATAGCTGTTATAGTTATAGTTATAGCGACTTAAAAACTAAAAATAGCAAATAAATATAAAGGTAAAATACTTCATTGTTCTTAATTGACATTCCTAAAAAATACATTAAAAACAATTATTCATCATATTAAACTAAAGCAGGAAATGGGCAACAGGGCACATACAAATTGTTTGTTTATTATGCTAATAATGGTTTTTACGTTGGTTTACTCGTAACAAAAAGTGACGGATAACACAGTTGTTCTCGGAGATGAGATCGCAGGCTTCGTGATGCAAGAGTATAAACTGAATCTAAAAAGGCGCCAAAACGATTAAAGACTAAATTAGGGAAATATTGTTTAAATCTACTAGCACCTGAAAAAGAACAAAACAACAGAAGTGATAACACAGAATATATATTTATTTTATCACAGACAGTAGTTAAAGAGAACGAAGAAGGTACATAAGTGTAATTATATCAGTTTTCCAAATACTAGTACATGGGTTGGTAACACAATTAAGTATAAGTTACACCCTCGACTGGGCGACACGTCGTACAGCAAAGTGACCTAAACTTTTACACTTACACAGATAATATGACAGAAAAAAATGATTTTAAACTATAATTGTGATTACAACCTAGTATGCACGTATGGTCGACTGACCACCAAACTATTAAGAATTAAAGTAAAAAATGTAATACTTACAGTTTTGTTTTATCCAGTAAGAGATTAACTAATTCCGTAGCAGTATTACCTAAAACTCCATTAGAATCTAACACAAAAAAATGTACATACGGCGTAATCACAAGTAAATCCTGTCTTTTATTAATATGATCATTGAAATAAGCCAATGTGTCAAGCTTCCTTCTAATTAACTTTGCAACTTGAGTAATTATTTCCTCCAATAAGATTTCATTCAACCCCTTGAACTTCAGCGACGTGACATCATGGAAATTTTATAATTGTAAGAGATGTTTATTATCTCCACAGATAAGGAACACAGGTGGAAGTGTGGAGACCCGCCCGAATAAGATTTCAATCAAAAAGACATAAAATAACTAATAATTTTTTTAATTTTTATAATAAAAAACGTAACGTGGAAATGCAATGATACATTAAGCTACGTATTAACAACATTCAAATAAATATCTTATTTTTCTACTAGTGTCACAAAATTGATTGCATTAACGTTATCTAAAAAGATTGTTAAACTAAAAAATGTAGAAATAAGCTAAGGGCGCAAACATGCATTGACAACCAAAGGAATAAATTGTTCAGCGTTGCAATCAATTTTATTTATTTATGACGGTGAATTTGATTATTGAGGACAGTTTTTATAATGCTTGGTCATTATAAATAATGACCGATAAAATTATGCAATTTAATAATTTTGTATTTGTCTATAACAATCTAGGATAATTTATTACATTGCCCGGTCATTATAAATACTGCTATTGTTTTTCTGTTCACTTTAATTAATTGACAGCAATTTGGCAACGTGCGTATGGTGTGATTCTCGCTGGCCAGCAACCATTTTCGGTGATTCATCGCTTATACCATCTTGCACTTTAACGAGTTCACGATTGTTTTCAGTTCTTTGTTGGGCTGTATCGTTATTTTTATATAGTTCTACAGTTTTCTTTAGATGTTTTATAGCTTATGTGCGACGAATGTTTATTGTTTTTTGTTTTAAATTAACTTTGGTTTTTGTTTATTAAGGTCCGGTTTCACCAACTAAAATTTAACTGTAGATTAACTAACCTACGATTAAATTTAAAATCCTGTCATATTATTGGTTAGCTTAAAACCACTAACCAATGATATGACAGGATTTTAAATTTAATCGTAGGTTAGTTAATCTACAGTTAAATTTTAGTTGGTGAAACCGGACCTTAGTGAGTTATTTTTCTAAAAAATAAAATGCAGGAACAGTTATTAACTGATGTAAATGGTATGAAGCATTGTTTTAATAAACAGCTGAATGAATTGTGTTTATCAAAAGATCAGAATACACAAATTCTTATAAAACCACAATACTTGGAGTTAATAGTAAAGTTAAAACATCTAAAAGCAAAGTGGTAAGAAAAAAACCCGACGATTATCAGCGTTTACGTAGGTTTGACGTAATAATTATTGGAGCAAAGAAAAAGTTGATAGTTCTTGTAGAGGAAGGTAAAGTGCAGATTAGGTTTTACGTACATCGGAAAGAGATATTTCAACTTTTACATGATGCAGTTGTCAAAACCGTATGAATAAATTCAAAGTTTAAAAACATCACAAGGAAAATTATTGCAATCTATCTAAATTTAGGTATGACGTAGCAAAAAAAGGTTTAGTTGTTAGACCGATACTAAGTAAAAACATGAACTTAAGATGTCAAGTCGATTTAATCGACATGCAGTCACAAGCTGATGATCAATATAAATTTATACTTGTATACCACAATCATTTAACTACATTTATTCAACTTTGACCTCTTAGAAGCTAAAGAGCAGAAGAAGTAGCTTATGTGCTTTTGGATAATTTTACCATTTTTAATTCGCCTATTATTTCGCAAAGGCATAATGGGAGATAATCTTCTGACAATACTGTTAACAAACTATCTAGCATGTGGCCCGAGTTAAAGATGGTAGCTGGAAAGCCCAGTCAAGAGTCCCTAGAACGTGCGAATTAAAAAGTGGAAAATATGATTTGTTCGAGGCTGAAAGACAATAACAGCAGAACATGGTCAAAAAGCTTACATTTTGTTCAAATTATGAAGAATAGAGATCATCATAGTGGCTTAAACTGTACTACGTATGAGAGCATGTTTGGAACAAAGTTCAAAGTTGGGTTAAAAAGTTTTCTACCTACAGACGTTCTGCCTAATATAAATTGTGAAGAGGACTTAGAATTAATAGTAAAAAATCTAAACAATTTAGAGTCCGTAAAAGAAGGTGCACTGCCAAATGAACCAAGGTAAATTCTTTAGCAGAGTTAGGTTCAAGTCAACATAACGAGAAGGAACAATCTTCTATTGATAGTTATGTTCAACCTTCAACTTTGTTATTTGAACATGTTCTGATTTCTATAACAACGAAAAATAAATAAATGTCTTCGAGCCATCTGATATTTAAGTTTCTGGTCATGAAAAACGCGCGTATAAAGGTTATGAAGATTCCTCAGAGAATTCTAATTTGAAAAAAAAGGAAAAGCCGGCACATTAAAAATTAAGAGGATTTCAGCAGGCAATCTAAGAAACAAGCTAAAAAAACGCTTCAAACTTCTAACTTAAAATACCCTGCAGCTAAAAAGGGCGACACAGTTAGAGTTCGAGTCCTAGATATCGACACAAGTCGCGAAGAAATATTTTGGCATTTGTTCTTAAAACAACAGATGCAACTTTATAAATTAGACACGAAACATGGGATTCTAAATCAATTTTATGCTAGAATCCAATTTACAATATGTAATGAAAAGGTTATTTATGCCGAAGCAATTCCTCAGTCAGAGATTTCACTAAGAGAATGTGGAACAATGTCATTTAAGACTGGGGGCCAAGGCTTTAGTTGCTGTTGCTGTAAATCTGACAAGTTCAAATGACCTAAAGAAAAAAAGTCATGTAAATCAAAATGTCGCCAAAGTGGAAGCTGCTGTAATAAATAGAAACTCTAGGATTTGATATTTTGTGTGTATATGTATTTGTAAGTACATACCTAATATGTTTTTACTTTCCTATAAGGAAAGTATAGCGATGGCATTTTTTTTCAAAAACATTTTTTTGCATAATTTTCTGTTTAAAGGTCTCCTAAATTAAAAAAAAATGTATTTTTGACAAAAAAAATTGAGTGTCTGTGTGCGTGTAACGATGTACCAACGATAACTTTCGAACCAAAAGTTCTAGTAAATTGAAATTTGGTATACAGATTTTCATATTTTTTCGGTTCTATTTAAGAGATGGGTCTGATAAAGAAACCGAAAGTGGGTGTATCCGCCATTTTTAACAGTTTTTCTTATATAATTTTGTACCTATGTAAATTGTTCGAATTATTTTTATTTTCTTATAGTAATCCCACATAACCAAATAGGTTCCATAATAATGCTTTTAGAAGCATAGAGGCAGTATTGATATTACTGAAAGCCTTCCTGTAGCAGTAGAATGGTTTATGTTTAGAGATAGGTTTTGACACTCCAGTAGAATGCTGTACAGTTAGTGCTTATAGAGTCCTATTAGACGTTGTACAAAAGCAGGCCAAAGGTAGAAGTTTTCACGTTCCATTAGAATGCTTTAAAATAGTGCCAATGTAGTACTTTCCTATGTTTTAGAATAGCATGACAAAGTTAACGACTAAAAGGTAATTGATTTGCATGCTTTTACAGGGTTTTAATAGCATACCATAAGAAACACAAAAAGCATGAAATAATTAGTTATAAGTCATTTTTTATTAAGAAATTTGTACAGTATCTTTGTCTAAACTATAATAATTTTTAATCAATGGTTTGCGAATTTGTAGTTTGCTGCATCATCCTAATTATTTCATTTTTTAATCTCGCTTTGCCATGACGTAGCCATTGGAACACCTCATTAATAACATCTATAGAAACTCCTTTGAATCAACTTTGGGTTAACTCTATAACAAAATTATGCGTTTAATTATTTTTTATTATCTATTATCAGTCGCATGCATTTTCACTAGATTCATATCAAAAATATGTTTCTTTTTATGAATAAAATAAAGTTTTTGTGACAATGCTTTTTAAGTTTAAGTCCGCAGGTTGGTCACCCCTGTTCTAAAAAAAAAACTGGAAGGCAAGTAAAAATAAACAATAACAATAAAGCGCTAAAACGTGGATAAGCTGAACGTATAAAAATTGTTTCTTTTTGTACTTACTTTTACTTAAATCAGCAGAATTTCTAATAGCTTTTTCTTCTTTAATTCAGCACAAAAAAAGAACCCATTTACAAATATAGACCAAGCCCGAAGTCGTCTTCCTTTCGTAAACGTAAAACTGCATATACCCGTACTTAGAAGCGTTTCTGGTGAATCAAACTCGGTAGTCGGTACATATTTCGTCACAATTCTCAGAAATCAAATTATCTTATCTACATTTACAGTATCAAACGCGAATGCATAAGTTTTTTATTGCATACATATCTTTATCAACAAAATTTAGATGTGGGCGTTTAATCTCTACAGGAAGTTATTTTTGTTTAGGTATTACAATTTAGCAACTTGTACAAACGGTTTTTTCTGATATTAAAAATTATATTTCTTTATCTCAAATAAAGAACGATTAAACCGATTTTAGAGGTACTAAAACACTAAAAGAATGTTATCATGTTAGTCGTAATACTTGAATTTCAATACATTGTCAAAGTTGCTATTTGCTATAAACACTTTATTTTTTATATCAATATAGAAGGCCTATAGGAGTGATTTTAAAGGAATCTTTTAAGGTACTTTATTCTCCTTCTATATGCATTGTTATAGAATCAATATGGGAACGCCATTATAATGCTACATTTCTAATACTTTAGTGATTCCAATCAACTGCCAATTTTAAGGCTGCTATAAGCACTTCTTTCTTAAATTAAATATAGTATTCCTATAGAAGTGTTTTTAAAAGAATCTTTTAGAGTACTTTATTCTTCTTATATAGGAATTCTTATAGAATACGTTTTAAATTAAGTGTGTTCTTAGAAGTCCATACACAAACTACTATTGGCATGCTTTAGAAATGAATATTTGGGAATGCTTATCGAACCTACATGGAACTTATGGTTTTGTGGGATAATTCTTTCTAACAATTTATTCAAATAAAAAAAATTCTAACATTAACTGTTTTTTAGATATTTTATTTATAATTTAAAATTAATTAAAATTTACAAATATAAGTTCGAATCCTGCTTGCGGCAATTTTTTTTAGAAAAAATTCCATATCTCGAGGAGAATTAAAATAATAACTTTTACTGATTAACTAAAGAGGAAAGCAATATCGAGGCGCACAAATATAGGGATTAGTCAATATGATAGTATAAGCTCAATTTGCCACATTTTGGTTGTATTTGAATGAAATTGAGAAAAATAATTTAAAAAAAATTATAGCATGCTAGGAAGTCAATACAAACGTGTACTTATCACTTCAAAGTAGTTTTTTGGCAACATAATCTTAAAAAAATATGTAGACATATCTTTATCATTCCTTATAGGAAAGTCGTGTGGTGACCACACCAGTGTTTTTTTAGTTAGGCGTACGTATTTTTATACTTATTTTGTCAGTACTATTTAAAAATTTGTTGTGATATAATATCCTCTTATTTTTGTGCGTAGAGGAATGTTAAAAAAAATCTCAAATTTGCCAATCGATTTTCAGCATTATTCATAATGCCCGGGCAATATAATATTTTCTATATAATTTATCATTTTGTCACACTGGCACTGTTTAAATTGCCCGGGCATTATAAATAATACCCAATTATTTACATTAACAATAACATATACACGAAAATATTTTGTATAGAAACATTTTTTTTGACACAAAATCATCCCACTGTTAATAAGTCTTTATAAGTGTGTTAGCATTTATTTAAAGCATTTGTTAAAATTCCTCTCTTTAACATTTCGACTAAAAAAAGAAATTAAAAAAACTTACTACTAATATGTAATTAAAACTTAAGTGCAATAGCTTAGATTCACGATATTATTAATAGGATGTTACATGAGTGTAATACAAAATGTGCCTTAATAAAGTTTTGATATAAAACTTTTATTTACGTACGAAAATAATTCGTTTAAAAACAAAATGCAGTTTACTGTTCCAAATCATTCAAAAATAAGAATTTATTGATTATTGAGTGTTTACTGATAAGAAATTTGACCTTCTGGCATTGTCAATGTTTATTTGTCTAAATTAAATAAATTGCCGATCGCAGTTGCTAACAAGCTTAGTTTAGACCGAACTATCCAAAATGTTCCGTTTTTTCTTCATTTGAAAAAATATAAATGGTAAACTAATTTAGTATATTATTGAGGTAAACACCTTAAAATAATAAAAAATATTTATTTTTATTTATTTATGTAATTTACATTTTGTAAATTATTTGTCTACATTAATACCGCAACTTAAAACTTTATTTTCATATTTTGACTGTGATATTTAACAAACATTTTATAAACAATAAAACTATATTTATTTATTTATTTTATTAATTTAATATTCGTATTGTTTTTATAGTTATAGGCACAAAATTATCTTTTGACAATGGAAAATTCAATAATCGTTGAATCAAAAATTGAAAAACATAAGTTTATGTGACAAGCTATTGAAACGTTCGAGAAATTACTTGCAAATGCAAGAGCCTTCTAGGAGCTGTTATCTATTTTCTAGAAGTTATAGCGAAAAGTAGGGAACGATCGAGAAGGATTTCCGTATGTCTATATATAGCGACGAGACAGATGGTAGGTCAGTTATTGCTGGAATGTCAATGCAGCAGTGTTAAGAACATTATCAAGTGGAAATAAATCGTTAGCACGCGTGTGTCTACATAAATATACAGAGAATAATCGTGTACGTGATTTATAGTGTAAACAAGTGTGAAATCCGAGGACGTTATCTTATCGTAAGTGATAGTGTTATACAACGGTTATACATAAATATACTGTAAGTGTTTTCATTAAATATTTTTAGATGTAATTGGTTCGGTTAATTTAAAAGTGTACATATTTCTAGAATAAGTAAACATAATATTTAATCGTTTAAATAAATTAGTTTTTAATAAATAAAATTCGCAACACTATGGTTCGAAACATTTGCTATAAATTGCATATGATACATAAACTTGCTGCTTTTCAACTTCTGATTCAACGATTATTGAATTTTCTTTTGTCAAAAAATAAATTTAACAAAGAAATAAAATATATTAAACTTGCAACATACAATGGAATTTTGGAATCAAAGTCAACAATATTATTAGAAAGCGGAAACATAAATTATATATTAAAAATGTGACTACGTTACAAAATATTAATAGTAAAAAAGTAAATAAATATGTTTTCGTAATATCTTACATATACTAGAGGATTTGAGTATATAATCGGGAGTATATAATAATTGTAAAGAGTGTAACCAAATATATATAGGACAAACTTAAAGACCCCTGAAAACTCGTTATAAAGAGCACTTAGCTTATGCCAAATAGTTTATAGAAATTTACATATTCTTTCATTTGTTTTTCTAATACTCGTTCTAAAATTTTAGACAAAACTGGTAAGATACTTATGGGCCTAAGGTCTTGTAGATTTTCAGCATTAGTCTTTTTGGGTTTGGGATGACAGTATAGCTATCGAAACACGTGTACGATAAGTATTCAATTTACTGTAGTTGCTGGGTTATTGTGAATTAAATATACTTGTTATTTTAGTAATATGATAAACTTCACACAATTGGATTTTGAGATGATAATTCCTTGTTTGTCCCATAGCAATCTTTGTAGAATGAGCGCCTCTGTTGAGTGCTAGATTTCCAGACCTTTCGATAATGGATTTTAAACTATCAGATAAAAATTATATGTAAACTACAAAACATCAACGTTAGTGATAGTGAAATATTACAAACAAAATAGTGATTACTGTTATTAAAAGCGAGAGTTTATTAAAAGCGAGAGTAAATATTTGTTACATAATAAAAATGAATGACTCGGTATAAAGAAAAGTCAGATAACTCCAGAAACCGTTTCTTTGTAAGACCACTATTCAGACATCAAGTTCTATTAAGTATTGCAAAGCCGATTCAATTTTTCAAAGCACTTTTCACAAGTAAATTGGTAGATGAAATTAAAAAGAAACAAACAATTACGCAAAGGAGATTGTCAGATTAAAACAAATAAATGACATTTGACATATGTAAAGCATGTGGAAAAAATTGTATTCTGAGTCTTCCTCGGAGACTGTTTCCAAAGTAGTCTTACCGTGAAGAATTACAAAATTTTTTGTTTACATAAAAGCAAAAATGTGAACAAAACAAATAAAAATAAATTCATTTACAAACACTTGTATTTTATTCTCGTTTACAATAAAAGGCGTTTTACTGCTAAAGTTCACCAAAGTAATAGTAGAGCGCAAAAGGTTAAAATATTAGTAACATGAGTGAAATACGATGGCAGAGCCATCTCATAGTATAAATTTACGATGCATGAATATAATATGTAAATGGCTATAGAGATAATATAAAATTATATGTCTGTCAATGCATTTGTCGAAACACAGTAGAGCGTTCTTCCCCTGTTGAAGAGTCCCGTAAAGACGAAACGCCCGTCCAGTACCATTTTCACATTTACATTAACATTGTTACATTGCAATATTATATGTTGGGATTTTAGCTCGCCGTTTACTCAAAACTTATTTGAATTGCGCGGGTATAAAATCAGATTTCATCATTAATATATTATAATGTTATGGTATATGAATTGTTTTATCGGTTAAACGTAAAATGTAAACTATTCATAAAACGGTTTTAAACTAACTGTAAAAATTATAAACAGTAGATTTAAAAAAATGAAGATTTTTTATAGCTTTAAGTATTCAAATAGTTTGTTTATAATTTATTTAAAAATATCTATAATTAAATTATAATTAACCTACATTGTATACGTATAAAATCACTTTAAAAATTAAGTTTTGTGTTTACTTAGGTTGTAGTAGTATTTGTTTAAATATAAACATAAAATAGTTTAAAGTACATTTTATGACTAAAGAATACAATAACTTTTTAATGCTTCTCATTCTTTAATAATTATAAAACGTTTAAACATATTTTATTACGTTGTTAATTTCTAAAAATAATACAATGTTTAGTTGTCATTTATTTATTCTAGCTAAAAAATAAACGTGTTTGTCTTTTCTTTTAATATTTTAAGATTTCTACTATTCATATGTATATTTATTGAAATATTGTTGTAAACTTTCCAAACAAGAAGTACGTATAATTTCTATATTTCCGTGAGTTTTTTTATAAATATTGTTAAAGTATTTGATTAATATGTAGTAGTTTGTTTTTTTATGTTATTTAACATGATTAAATTACATTTTTCAATATTTTAAGAAACGTTTTTCAACGACTACTTTATAAACAATTTTTTACTACATGCATTAGAAATAAGATAATAGAGGTTGGGCAAAATAGTTGAATTAAACAATATATTATTTTAACATAAAACAGAAATATTTTAAGCAAATTACAATTAAACTTTTTGATAACACTAAAAATTACTTTCCTACAAAACTTGTCAATCAACCAACACTCTTTATTTGTGTACATTTTACCAAACTCTAATTTAGCTATTAAAATTTTCTTTCTCTAGTACAATTAATTTTTTTTAATTGTACTCTATAAACAGAAATGATTTTTTGAACTATCGGCAAGCATACATAACCAGCTTATATAGCACCTGTCAAACATTTTAATGCTGTAACTGCAAATAAAACAAGTATATTATTATATGCTTTGACAGCTATAGCTTATCACAGCAAAAAAACACCTAACCAAAAACACCGTTAGTTATTGATGTCTTGCATTTGCATAACTAAATGCGTAACATAGATTTATGAGTTGTGTCTTGAGTATATGCTAACGGACAAAACTAACCGTTTCAAAAATACACTAACACGTATAGAACTTGCGTCAAAGTGAAGAGATCAATGCTAAAAACTTGAACACGCTAAGAATTGTTAAAAAAGTATATAGAAGTATTAATAAACAAACAGACCAAAACATTAAAAAAGCAAAAAAAAAACCCTAATACAACTAATCTTTGTTGGTTTTAATTTAAGAATATAAATATGTTTGGAGTTAATTATTTTAGTGATCAGTTAATTAAAGAAATTTTTAATAATTAGTTAAACTTGTTTTTTTTTACATGAATACATTATTACTTTTAGGTTTTTAAAAACCTAAGGCAATTTAACAAATCAAAAATGATTTCAAATATTTTTACCTAAACTTATATTTAATTTAGAAAAAACATGAGTCAAGAATTAATTATTGTGGTCAGTTATAACAAGGGTATCTCGATCATAAACAATTTTGAGTATGTTATTCATAAGATAAATAACAAAGTATTTTTATTAAAAGAAAATTCATTAAACAATATAACAGCTTTTGTGTATCAGTCAAATAAGTACACACTGTATAATCGATCACTCTGCGTGCAAAACCCTACGAACACTATATATGCAAAACTTTATCCTTATTATATTCTGTGAATCATTACACTTCTATAAAATATCACTTAATTCAGAATTGCAGTGATATTTTTTCTTCAATGGCTTAACGCAATAACTAATTAGAATGTTGTTTTATAGATTAGACATTATAATCGTTTCGCAAACATAAATAAATCAAGCTACTGGTAATAAATCAACTTTATTAATGCAAACCGTTAGACATTATTGTCCTTAAATGTAATAAGAACATTTGCTTAACTGTTTTATTGTATATTGTTTATAATTAGTCACGAACTACAAAACATTCTTGTCGTATTAGTTAGATTTTATATATTTTTACGTCACGATAATAATCTGGTTGTAGTTTGTATGACGTCAATTACTAAAAAAACACCATGTGAAAGTTAGGCCCTGTCTATAAAACCATCACTTTTTCTTCTGTTTTTAACCTCCATATGTTAAAACGTAATTTCATACCAGTGGTAAAGTAAATATTGGTTTTTATTTTAAGTGTTTTAGTTATTTTTAAAATATTAACGCAAAGAGTAACTGTACCATACATATTATGTTCTGATCGTGCAAGCACGAAATTTGAAATTATAATAAATCAGTCAAGAGAAAAGAAAATTCATTAATTTAGTGTATACACATTTAATCTATTTCTATAGCACGCGTGAAATATGGCTTTACACATTAATACTTTACTACGATAATAGTTATTTATTGTTGAGTTGTTAGATATAGCATTACTGAGCGATCAAAAAGTTATTAGTAATTAAGTTGCATTAACACAAGTCGTATTGAAAGATTGCAAGAATGGGTCTTAGAGCAGCGATTGCTAACAAGAAGGCCGCGGCTCTTTAGGAGACTTTGGCCATTTTTTAAGAAGCCACAAAAAAATTATTAAAACCTCTCGGTAGAAGGGGAGAAAATAAATTGAAATTCTAAGGGGGCCGCGGTCATTTCGTGCATCTACATATGTATAATTGTAACACAAGATATTCTAAAGAATATTTGGTTTACAGAATAAATAAGAACTTAAAAACGAACAAAAATCCATCTCATACTATAGTTAAACTTAGATGAATAACAAACATCGATTTAATTTAGTATATTAAATCAGACTGTATTAAACGCTGTTAAACTTCTTGGAAATTAAAAAAATGGTTTATTAAAAGTGATTAATAGATCTGTAAAGTTAGTAAAACATTTTGACCATTATTTCTGAAAACTTGAAAATAATTAGTGCCTAATTAGCGCTTATTATTGTTTTATACTAGATTATCAGCAAATATTTTATTTGAAAATTATACAGAGGAAAAGTTTTCTGCTAACTTTACGCTTCAGCAAAATTTTTAAACACGAATTTTAAAAAGTTGCCAGTAATTAGTGCTTTATTAGTGCTTCATATCCAAGCATCAGCCAGCACTTTGTTTAAAAGTTATAGGTAGTCAAAGCTTTCTAACTTTACACCCAGCAATAAATGTGGAGCACTGATTTTAAAAAATTGTTATAAATTAGTGCTTTGTTAAAGTTTATTAGTGTTTTATATTAGAGCATCAGCAAACACTTGGTTCAAAAGTTGTAGGTGGTTAAAATTTTATCCTAATTTCAAACAATGTTGAGCACTAATTCTGAAAATTGGTTATGAATCAGTGCTTTGTGTTAGTGCTTATTAGTGCTTCATATCAGAACATTAGCACACTTTAAAAAGCATAGATAATTAAAGTTTTCTGCTAACTTCACGCTCAGCAAAAAATGTTGAGCACTCATTCTAAAAATTTGTTAGAAATTAGTGTTTTATTATTTTTTATTAGTGCTTGATATTCGAACATCAACAAATACTTGGTTTAAAAATTATAAGTAATCAAAAATTTCTGCTAACTTTATCCCCAACAAAAAATACTGAGCATTAATTTTGAAAGTTTGTTAGGAATGGTTGCTTTGCTGCTTATTAGTGTTTCAAATCAGCAAAAACTTTGTTTAAAAGTTATAGGTAGTTAAAGTTAAAGTAAATATTTATTTACATTAAATTACTTTTTAAATTCGGTGCCAAATATATTCTACCTAAACTTAACTGCCGATAGTAATGCTATGAATTAAGCCTAATCCTACGTCACTGTCATACATCCACTTCAAAAAAGAATTTTATGTAAATAAATCTTTTGAGATGTGTTTATTAGTCATACGTATTGTGTTACATGTGAAGTTCAAGTATGTAGTAAACGCCTAATTGATAGTGAATAATGAATAAGAAATGTATTTATTCACGTGTTAATTAATGTATTCAATTTTTGCATTTTTTAAATTTTTATTAATACAGCAATTCAGTTGCCAACAGTAGCGCCTGGTTCATACGGACTTTAGGCCCCGAGCCCCCCAGACATTCATTTAAACAAAAAATGTTACAAATTATTATAAATTAAAATATTTAAACATATTTATAGAATATAGGTATCATCTACTTTTTATTAGTTTAAAAAATTAATTTAACATAGTAGTTTTTTAAAACAAGGTAAATTAAATAATTTTTTTTTGTTCGAGCTACAATTATTAGGGCCTATGCTTGTATATCTAGCAGAGCATTGTAACGTTACTTTGCAACTCACACTACGAGATTTTCATGTGCAGTTTTAACATGCAAAATGGCTCGCGTTGTTATAGTCCGCGCTGCTTTCAAATTTAGTACTGATTGATCAATGAAACGTATAGGATGTGTTCTAAGTAAAACGATATATTTGTCGTACGTAGTTTTTTGCAAATTATATTAGTTAAATGACTTTTATATTTAATATATTATTTCAGAGCGCTAACCCAGATAGCATGTAAATTTACAGCAAGTTTGCTTTTAGCTTGCTTTTTCCTTGCCAAGTTTACGAATCTTACTGCAAGTTTACAGCAATATTGGTAATATTGGCAACTTTGACAACACACGCTTGAGAAATTAAAGTAGTTTGCTGCAAGTTTGCTGCAAACTTGCAGAAAACTTTCGTTTGCAAATTTGCAGTACGTCGGAGCCGGCGTAAACGCATAAATACCAGCGCATGTCTCGCCATTTTTATGTTAATAAAAGTCATGTCACTAATTTAATTGCGATAAGAAAAGAAATTCTATTGTAAAGGAAGTGGAAGTATGCGATGAAGCGACGTTTTGTTTGATTTTGCATGGTAATTCAAACCCATTATGACATCTCACTCCTAAGTTTGACGTCAAGATTACGGGTAGATTTGGCCTTTAGATAAATTATCGCAAACGTGTTTATCTTTAATACTACCGTTTGTCTATTGCGGCGGTATACTAAAATAGAGACTAATTTGTTCAAGGTCTACAGTAGCCTTGCCTTTTTTTGGCGTGTTTGTGTAATAATATTAATTCATAATACAAATTCTATGTAATTACAATTTGACTCTAGTTTTTCTTTTTCTCTCATTCTTCTTTAAGATCAGTTGTACAATCTAAATAAGAAAATAAACGACAATGTTGTTTTTCTATGTTAGCTTGATTGTTTTATTACTGGTGTACTTTTGGGGATTGCGGGTCTAGAATATCTTTTTTTCTCTAGTCTAAACGTTTTCATTATAATGCGAAAGAAACGTGGCCCTAGAACATGGATTGCCTGAAGAGTGCTTTTCACTGACAATCCGACTCACGACCATCTGTGGCAAAGCTAGCCGAAGGGTAAGCCAAATATCTAAATAAATTTTCTTTTTCTCTACTTCCTTAAATTGTACATTACAAAGTCTAGGCGTTCCATTGCGGCGCAGTCTATGTTAAAAGTTGCTTATAATCTAAGCACTCAAAGATGACTAAACTATAAAACATATTCAAATAGAATTAGAAAATGTACCACCAATAATTTTTACACAAAGTGTTTGTTGATGTTCTAGTATGAAGCACTAATAAGCACTAACAAAGCCTAACATCTTTTTACAATCAGTGCTCAGTATTAACAAATGTTCAGAATTAGTGCTCATTTTTTGCCGGCTGTAAAATTATCAGAAAACTTTGACTACTAATAACTTTTAAATAAAGTGTTTGCTGATGCTCGGATATAAAGCATTAATAAGAATTACTAAAGCACTACTTACTAACAACTTTTCAGAATTAGTGCTTATCATTTTTGCTAAGCGTGAAGTTAATAGAAAACTTTGATTGTCTAAACTTTTAAACCCAGTGTTTGTTAATGCTGAGGTATGAAGCACTATTAAACACTAACAAAATACTAATTATCGGCAACTTTTTAGAATTAGTGCTTAAAATACTTTTTTGACGTATGAAGTTAATAGAATATTTTTCTCCTGTATCACTTTTAAATAAAATAGAAGAAAAATTGGTGGAAAATTCTAGAAGTTTAAAAGAAGAAATACAAACGAGCAATGAAAATCAAATAAAGGCTGCTGGGGAGCAAATACTAGTTAGTATAGAAAACTTAATTAAAATTGTTTAAGAGGAAACCTAAGCAAATATGTTAAATTTAAAAGAAGAAATATGCAAATCTATTAATGACAAAATAGAAGCAGTAAGAGACAAAATAAAACTGCGTTAAAAAAATTGCCATGGTGAAAGAAGCGTCATAAGCGGAAATTTAATAATGAACCATCGGGAAGAAACCACACACAAGTTTGTAGTTGTACCTCTATATTTTAATTGTAAAGTTCCATGGTCAACCTGCTACAAGCAATTTGAAGCCGCAGCTACACCTAATGGTTGGAGCAACAAACAGAAAGGCGACTTTAATAGTGTCTTTACGTGGAAAAGCGCTTGGAATTTTGCAGACTGTTCCTGTCCATCTGCAAAAAAATTACGAACACCTAATTTTACGTTTAGAAATAAGATATAGAGATGCTCATTTTTAACAAGTGTCCCAAGCTCAAATTAAAAGTCGGGTTCAAAAAGCTGGCAAAAGTCTTTAAGAGTTTGAGGCTGACATCGCCAGTTTAACACGGTTTGCGTATCCTATAGCACTAAATATCTTCTTGGAGCAGTTGGCTATTCAAACCTTTGTTGACGGCTTCCGAGACAGCGAAACGCAGCAGACTCTCCGGTTAGATTGACCGAAGACGTTGGATGACGCTTTAACCCATGCTTTGGAGTTTGAAGCAGCAAAACAGACGTTGCACCAAAGCAGTCATAAGCTACGCTGTGCTCCAGAAATACCCGAGCAGACACAAGAAAGCATTGAAGAAATAGTACGACGTGTATTTCGGGAACAAGTAGCTCAAGAAAGAATAGTGACGTGCTGGAACTGCGGGGAAGTGGGCCGTGCATAGCGACACTGTGCTAAGCCCAAAAGAAGATCAGAAGAGCGCCTGAAAAATTAAAACAGATCGACCGAATGGGGCAAAAATCTACCTCAACGAGTCATGTTCCGGAGATTACCATACAAATGGCATCGCCGATGGCAAGATTAATCGACAAAGTGTTCAGTTACTGGTTTACACGGGAGCAACAAAGACTATCATTCGTCCGGATATATTACGGGAAAATCAGAAAGTATTACCAGCAACACTACAACTTTGAACGGCAACGGACAAACAAATATCTGCTCACAAACAAGTTAAAATTGGTTTAGGAAATGGTGTACTCAACCAACAAGTACTGGTAGCCGACATCACGGAAGAATAGATATGAAGAACTATGTCGTAAAGATCGACAGCCAAGAAATTCCTTTTCATTCGCAGAGAAGGCAGCGGTGCGAGTCTTATTGAGTGAAGACGTGACTCTGCCTGCAAGCACTGAAAGTGTAGTGATGGCACGACTGAATGGAAATCTCTGGGAATGCTACATTCGCGCGATTAAACCAGTGAAAGGCGGCTTAGTTGGTAAAAGAGTACTTGTTAGCATAATTTTAGTACGAATGAAAAACACGATGACAGTAAGGATCTTGAATGTCAATTCAAATCCAGTAACTTGGAAAAGAAGACCGTGGTAAGCCACTGCACGCCAGTATCTTAAATTGTGAATTCTAATGAAGATACGTCGCCGAAAAAGTGCTCACAACAGCTATTGGACATTCTTATCTCCAAATGCCAAAGCTTCAGCCAAGACCAGCTGGCTAAAGTTAAAGTGTTGATCCAACAGTATCAAAATGTGTTCGCGCTGGAGAGTGGTTTTAAAGAAAGAACTAACGTAGGGAAACATAAAATGAATACCGGAGACGCTTAGCCGATACGACAACATCTACGTCGATTTTTTTTGACGAAAAGAGAAGAAGCCGAACAAATAATTACGGATATGGAGAGAGAAGACGTCATTGAACCTTTAAATAGTCCATGGGCGTCTCCAGTGGTACTCGTAAAAAAGAAAGACGGATCAACAAGGTTTTGAGTAGACTACAGACAGCTTAACCACGTGAACAAAAAGGACAGCTACCCTTTACCAAAAATTGACGATACGTTAACACCCTGTCAGGATTCCAGTGGCCTTCCACGTTGGATTTAAAGAGTGGTTACTGGCAAGTAAGATTGGAAACCAATGATCGGAAAAAACGGGTTTTATTATTAAAACTGGTTTGTAGCAGTTTACTGTGATGTCCTTTGACTTGCGTAACGCTTCTGCAACGTTCGAGCGTTTGATGGAGACCATCTTGTGCAAATTGTCTTGGAAGGCGTGTTTGGTTTACTTAGACGACGTGATCGTGGTTGGAAGGTCGTTTAAAAAACACTTGAAAAACTTGAACAATTTAAAAGAAGCGTTTTAGGGACTACGTGAAGCAAATTTAAAACTGAACCCAAAGAAGTGGCACGTACTTAAGAAGGACGCGAAATAGCTTGGTCACGTCGTATTTAGAGATGGAGTACAAACTGACCCAGATAAAAACTAAGCAGTGCAAGCATGACCATCACCAATCGACAAACATCAAGTCTGAAGTCTTCTTGGGTTGTACACCTATTATAGACAAATTGTACACGTATTTGCCAATATTGCCAAACTTTTGACGACCGAAGAAAAAGCAGAATTTAGATGGAATGAAAATTGTGAAAATTTTTTCCATCAAATAAAACAGGCCCTAGTCACTTCGTCAATTTTAGTTATCCAAGAGAAGAGGGAAAATTTATTTTGGATACCAACGCAGGTGCAAGGTGGGCAAGAAAAAGTCATCACGTGTTTTAGTAAAGTTTTGTCTACACCAGAAAGAAATTATTGCGTGACTAGGAGGGAGCTGTTACCAGTCGTCAATTCCATACAAGCTTTCCATGGGTGCGGTTCTTTCGCAGATTCAAGATGAACAAGAAAAAGACATTGCGTATTATAGCAAGGTTTTATCTAGGCCAGAAAGAAATTATTGCGTGACTAGAAGGGCACTGTTAGCAGTCGTCACATTTCTACAAATATTTGTATAGACGAAAATTTTTACTGAAGACGGACCACGCCGCTTTACGATGACTATTGCAGTTCCGTAACTCAAAAGGACAAATAGCAAGATGGATCGAGAGTCTGCAAGAGTATGACTTTGACAGCGTACCGAAAGCAGTCATCGGAACGCTGATGCCTTGTTCAGACGACCATGTTCGGCTGACTGCAGTGTTCGCGACTTGAAGAAAAAGTCGAATTCTTCCGGAAAACTACTATGGTTGATGACGAGTGGGAACTTGAACAGATGCGTCGCGAACAAGAACACGATTTAAAAATAAGACTACTCTTGAACGGGTAAGGAAACGGCCGACGATCAATCTGCAAAAAAGTAAATGCTTTGGACAGAAACATCAAAGCATACTGAGCGCAGTGGAACTCGATAATAATACAAGATAATCTTCTTAAGCGATTCCTTAAAGGTGCCGAGGGCACGAAAAACAGACTACAGTTTGTAGTGCCAAAGAGTCGAGTGTGACAAGTATTGAAGCATCATTGCACTGGTACTTCAGAACGACACTTTGGCGTAAAGATTCTACTGGGTAAACTGTAAAGAGAAATGGTGTCGTAAGTGCACGGTCTGCGCATCAAGAAATGGTCCAGCAAAAAAACGCAAAGCACCGATAAATCAGTATAACGTGGCAAGACAAAATAGCGATTGACATCGCAGGGCCATTCCCAGAATCCAATGCGGGAAACAAATACATCCTGGCAGCGATGGATTATTTCACAAAATGGACGAAAACACCATACCCAACCAAGGAGCAGCTATAGTCGCAAACGTATTAGTAAAAGAGTTTTTTTTCAGGTTTGAAGTTCCGTTAGAATTACACTTTGACCAACACCTCAATTTTGAGTATGAGCTGTTTAAAGAAGTTTGCCGACTGTTGGGAATTAAGAAAACTAAGACGATATCTCTCGACCCTCAATGTGACGGCATAGTTGAGCGGATGAATCAAACAATAGAAAAATACTTATCCAAAGTAGTGTTCAAACACCAAAGAGACTGAGATCAGTACTTGTACCTTTTCCTACTGACATACCGATCATCCGTTTACGAAAGCACATGTCAAACTCCATCCTGTTTCAAACTTGGTCGCAAAATACGACTGCCATGCGACCTTAAATTTAAACAAAAACTAACCAAAAGGCTAGATGAAGTGCATGAGACAGTGCGTAAAAAGATACAAATTCTCAGCTACAAAATCAAGATCAGAACTAGAGTAATAACTGGCAGAACCAGAAATAAAGTAGATTAAATAAACTTTGATAAGTTCATGAGCATATACGGAGGTTCTGGAAAGGGTAAGTTCGGAGTTACAACCGAAGAACAACAAAACCTGTTCTAAACATGAAAAGATTACGCCATCGCACATTGCGTGAACGAGGTTGTTGACATATCCAGAGGGGTTGCAGTCGTATTTAAAAAGAAGTTTAGACGGCTAAAGGAACTAGAAAGACAGCAACCGGCGCCGGCAGTCGGAAAAATTTTATAACTACGTGGTGAACGACGCTTTGTTTTCTATCGGGTCACCAAGAAATACTCACATATTAAGCCGTTATACGAAAACCTATGGCGAACATTATAGAATTTCAAGAGAGAAATGGAGTTCCACAATATTAAGAAATTGGCAGTACCAAGCTTGGTTGTGGCTTAGATCAAGTGAGTTGGAGGACAGTACAAAATATGTTGAAAGTCGTGTTTGGACGAACAGGCGTTCAAGTGTTGGTGCAGTTACTAACCAAGTAGAATATTGGGTCAGGAAAAGTCCATTGAGTTAATTTTATGCTCAAGGAAGTTACCGAAATGAAGAAAACTGCCGCTATCGCCACGATCGTTTCTACCGGTGTCGCATCTAGTTTCCTGTTCTGGGACAGAACAGTCTTAAGAAGGGGACAGTGAAACGTTCGTAAAGTTATTGTCAACTTCGAGAACGTTTACGAACTTATTGTCAACTTCCAGAACGTTTACCGAAGGATCTAGAAAATTCTCGAGAGAGAGATAACAGAAATATATGTATAAAAATGCTTCAAAGGAATCATAGGTCAGTTTTTCGAAGTCGAAACTATTAAGAATACTGTTTAAATAAACAAGTGATTAACGCGTGTGCTTGAGACTGGGTTCAAGCGTACCTGCCTTTAATGTAAACAAGTATTAGTTTTAAATAAACATAATTCTTCGAGTGATAGTAATATATAAATTAGTGTAAGTCTTTTTCTTAAATAGCGTTAGATTTAATTAGTTACGTGTAGTTATAAACGTGTAAATATTTCGTTATAAATAAATTAGTTTTAAAATTTGTTACACTAAAATCTTAAGCTTTCGCGGTTGTTA
Organism: Aquatica leii; assembly: GCA_035610365.1. Taxonomy (NCBI): domain Eukaryota; kingdom Metazoa; phylum Arthropoda; class Insecta; order Coleoptera; family Lampyridae; genus Aquatica; species Aquatica leii. The sequence continues at coordinate 207,029,744 of CM069432.1, read as the reverse complement.
AGTTTATGATTATAAGCGACTTTAGGTTTAGACCGAGAACAAGAAGTAGAACTTGGCCTTTGCCCTATTGTCGTTTGTGAACCCAAACAAACTGACGTTTCGCAAGACATTGCAGCTTGCATCTTTAGAGTGGTAAATGTCACTAAAAGAAAAAGTGTAAATGACGATATTTATACCAATAGTGATTAGCGTGATTAACGGGACATTGTTTCCGTTACCGCTTGACTGATTTTGTTATTACTCGGAGTCAGTGTTTGTGTTCTTTTTAAGAAGTTTGATCTTTGTCTTAGAGGATATAATACTGGTAGCCAAGATTTGCTGAGTCTTAAACCGTCTTCTCGGTTCATATTACATGGATGTTTCTCTATTTCCACAGCTTCGCGGATTAGTCTGGGAAAGTAGAAAGGAGTTTTAGCCAACACTTTAGTTTGGTCAAAGTTTAGCCTGTGTCCTTGGTTCCACACGTGTTCTGCCACTGCTGATTTAGTAATTGTGCGGTGTTTGCAGTCACTCATATGTTCTTTTACTCTAACTTCACTAGAGCGTCCCGTCTGTCCTATATAACTTGATCCACAGGAACAAGGAATTTTGTAAACTCCAGCATATTTTAAAGCCCTTTGTTTGTCTTTAGCAAAAGTAAACCAGGTTTTCAGGGTATCATTAGTCGTAAAAAGAGTTTTAATATTGTTTCTTTAGCACCATGTTTATTTTGTCTGTCGAACTATACCACACTGGATGGGTTCGATATTTACCACTCTGAAAATGCAAACTGCAATGTCTTGCGAAACGTCAGTTTGTTTGGGTTCACGAACGACAATACGGCAAAGGCCAAGTTCTACTTCTTGTTTTCGCTCTCAAGAAGAGACTAGGACCAAGCCTAAGTCTGGGTGTTTAACTCCGACGTGGTCTAAGCCGAAAGTCGCTTATAATCATAAATTTGTTACACTATATCAATTGCTTAATTCTACAACTGATTCACTAGTATCTGTCGTAAACATAAATTCTAAACATTCAACTGGTATGCGGATGTTTTCATGACATAAGAATTCTTCCATTTCTCCAGTTTCGCAGTTTTTGAAACTTTATTTTCTGAACAATTTATTTGTTCAATTGCTTTCCCTTTTTGAATGATTTACTTGACTTTGGACCTCTTTTGTTTTTTATTAATGGTACAAATAGTACAAATCAAAACGAACATTCATTGTTTTTTAAATTAATGGAAATCGAACTACTATCATTGTGTGTCAGTTACTAACATTTTTATTAATATTTTCTAGTTTATAAACGTACAATAATCGCTTAAACTTACAGTAGTAATATTTAGGTTGAATTTATTAATTATAATTTAATTTAAACCAAATCTAAAAATGTAAAAATTGAATTTCAGTGCTTCGATGAACTTTTGAAATATATATATTTGAATAAAATTAAAATTTTTGTATATATTATTTTAACTTGTGTAGTATAAAAATTAACATAAAGTTTTTTTGAATTATTTATACGTACATCAACTAACGTTAAGTATAAGATTGGCATCAATCAAGTTTGAAGAAAATTAGTTTTTGATAAAATCTTTCGGAGCATTTCTTAAATGTAATACAAAAACTAATATGAGATTTAAATCGTACTACTTCATTTAAAGTATCATTTAAAATCAATTAAGTAAGGTTAAGAGCTAAGTGGATTGGATATACCTAAGAATAGATTTAATATTGAATTAAAGATTAAGCAACTTCATGGAGCTGCTTTATATTTAAATTTAATTGTAGGAAAACTTTTTAATTAAGATAAAATTGATGCGAACAAGAATTAAATACCAATAAAAAAAATATTTTCTGTGTTATTGGTTACTTTAATCTATCAAATATAATTTCGTTTGACAATTTTTTTCTATTATTAAAATTATATTATGATTACCAGCAAGTTTGTAAATAATTGTGCGTGGTGCATTTATTTGCTGTTTTTTGCACGTGTCATATAAAACATAATAACAAAACTAACATAGCAATTATACTAAGATTCTTAGTCAAAATGAGAAATAAGTAGATACAAATTAACGCGAAACATGGAATCAATATGTTAAATGAATATAGTTCAGTAGTAGCCATTCAATGGGTTTACATTTCATTTCTCGAAAACGTGTTTTAAAAGCTATTAAAAATATTATTAACAGTATGTGTTGCTTTGAAAAGTTTACAAAATTTTTGAATTCTGTTTCTAATGCCTGTATGCAATTGCCGACTTAGCGCCTTATATAATATTTTTTACTTGTTTGTGTTATTTTTTTAAATTTATCCTCAAGGTAATATGTACATGTTTTCAAAAAAAAACTATCTTAATATATTCGAAAATGATTTATTAATATTTTAGTTTTTTAAATTTAATATTTACAGAGTTAGAAATAATATTTTTATTTCTAATTCAGCACAAACTTGTTTAACTCGATAATGTTCGTTCTCCGCTTATTACACTATTTAATAAAATAAAAGTTAAAGCAGGATACATTGCAAGGTATAAAAAAACAAAGAATATAAACCAGTTCTTAAGTTTTAAGGTATCTTTCTGAAGAATGTCTTAGTAGGCATAAATGTCGTTCTATGGTATTTCATGTCGTCATCTTTTAAAATAGTGTCTAAATTGTCATGATTTTTTTCTTGTTACTCAAGTTGTCAATGTACTATATTAATGAATAATGATTTTATTCTGTTTATTGACTGAAGACAATGCAGCGTTCAAAATTTTATAAACGAAGATCATTTTAATTTCATCTTCTGTAGTTTTATGTCTTACACGTCTTCATATGTGAAATGTTGCAATAACAAACAAATCGTGTTTTACTATAAAAAAATTTTTAACGGTTTTTTTGTAGGGTAGTGATTAATAATGTGCGAGCGTTAACGAAACAATGTAATTTATTTACTGCCGCTGAATAAACTGTAATTTGTTTATTTAGGTAACATGTTACTACTATACTACCGTGTTAGAGTAACTTTCAATTATCTTTTGACACATTTTTGAGTTAAATCATTTTTCAAACTTTTTTTTTGAATGGTAGTAGATAAAATCTTGTATACATTATACTTATATATATATACTTATAAACACACGTTACTGTACTTGTCTGATTACAAAATTCGTGCTCAGACACTTGAAACAATATCGTGTATACATGCATTTTTCACTTATAATATATTACATACTTAACTCTGTAGTAGTCTATAGAGTGTGTTCAATGTAAGAAAAGTCATAATGGGAATCTCGGAAACAGTTGCATGTAGCAATTCGGTTAATTGAGAAAACATTACGCATTTAGAACATTGGATATTTTATTATAACTATAACCAGCTAAAAAGAAGATCGACACAAAAACGCATTTATGAAAAATACCGCCACTTTAGCCGCGATTAGACTACAGTACCGTACGATCATGCATTTCAGTTTCTTAATGCCACTTTTTTTAATGTGCGTTTGTTTATTTAAAAAAATTAGTAGTTGCTCTTGCAAAGTAATAAGTTAGCGGTAAAAGTACATTCCTAAATAATTTGTAAACAGATTTGTTCAAAACATCTTTTCACCTAAATTGCCACTTGTATCTTTTTGAAGCATATTTAGTAGATAAGATAAGCACGTGCATCATTATAAATTTATTCCGACAAACAACATGTTTACGTTACAAGAAAAACTTGTTTTTAAAAATCATAATCGAATTATTCATATGTATCTATTTGATTTTTAAATGTTTTGAAATTATGATGCACACAACTGAATTTTAAGTTGTTTAAGTCATCTCCCTTGAAGATAAAACTTATACAATGCGATTTTAATTTCGTATCATTTAACACTTTTTTTTACAATGCGGTACACTATGATTATCAAACGTGTTGTTTTCAATACATATTATTTCAATAAGTATGTTACATCGCTAACAAGAATGTTAGTACTACATTCGGTGCGCGAAAATTATTGATGTTCCCAATTTTGCATGAAACGAGTTCTAAACGTACTTTTTAAATTTTCTATAAGAAAAATATAGCAATCGCAATTTTTTTTCAAAAATTTTCTATTGCATAATTTTACGTTCTAAGGTCTCCTGAATCAGAAAAATGTATTTTTGACAAAAAAAGTTTGAATGTCTGTGTGTGTCTGTGTGTAACGATGTACCCACGATAACTCTCAAAAAAAAAAAAAAGTTCTAGTAGCTTGAAATTTGTTATGAATCTCTCGGTTCTATTAAAAAATAGGTCTGATAAAGAAATGGGAAGTTGGTGTATCTGCTATTTCTAACATTTTTTCTTATATAATTTTGTACGTATGTAAATTATTCGAATTATTTTTGCAGTTTCTTAAAGAGTTAATTCTTCCTAACAATTCAAATAAATTTTGTTTCTAACATTAATAGTTTATTAGATATTTTGGATTCATAATTTAAAGTGAATTCCATATATAATCCTACGTTTGAATCCTGCTTACGACGATTTCTTTTTAGAAAAAAGCTCCATATCTTGAAGGAAAAGCAAGATACGTTAAAAAGTATATCGTTTTATATATCCCTAAAGTGTTTTTAAGATATTTCCAGTATCAGAACATATGACAATGTGTATCAGAGAACGTTTTGCATAATAATTCTCAAATATCAAAGATATTTTGAAAAATGTATCGCGTGGTAAAAAGCTTACTTTAAAATACAGATGTAAAAAATTTATCAATAATTTGCTGTAGTGTCATCAATCGTACGACTGTATTAATATCGCCGCTACATACGAAGGTTCAAACCCCAATGTGGGTTCATATTTTTTTAAATTGTATTATTATTTTAAATTAACGACAATTAATTTTTATTAGTAAAAAGACATTATGAAAGGTGTTAATTGTTTTTATTAAGCTAATAATAAATCCATTATGACTTTACTAAAAACAATTCACACGGTTAATTATGTCTCTTTACAGATAAAAATAAATCGTCGTTAATTTAAAATAATAACTCCATTTAAAAAAAGCATGAAACGCAATTGGGATTTGAACCTTCGTATGTAGGGGTGATATTACCGCAGTCGTGTTCAACTCAACTCAACATGTTTATTAATTAATATGAGTATTAAAGTATATATATATCTAAGTAAATATAGACTAAGTAAATATGTACTCATGTGTATATTTTTATCTTTCCAGAAATTCCTACTTTTCAGTATTTGTTTCATATTATTGGTGAGTATCTGGATTATTTATCTCGATAATAGAATTAACAAATTGTACAAACAAAAATTAAAAATTTGTGTAACATTTGTACCTTTTTTATTTGTTTTAGGAAAATAGTCAAAAACCTGTGTTTTTAATTGTAGTTACCAGAACAAAAGAAATAATATTAATTGAGTTTACTGGTTAAATATAAGTAGTTCTTGACACAGCAGTTTATGTTTGATTGTAAAAGGTGCATTGAGCAGTCTAATTTTTGTAATTTCTTTTAATAGTGGGTTAATAGAAGTTTGAGTTTCATAAAATTTTTGTGAAAATTTTAGTACATAATCTCGAATAGGTTCTAAGTCAGTGTGAGTGTGCATTTCTGTAATTTTTGCATACCGGTCTTTATTTATTAATATTTATTTTGAAAAACTTGTAATTGTTTTAAGTTTGTTTTAGATGCACTACACCATACAGGCGCAGCATAGGTAAGTATGGGTCTTAAGACCGTTTTGTATACAATAGTAATTTATTGTTTTCATTTAATGAACTATTCTTTGACATCAACGCGTAAATTTGTTTTAGTACACCGTATGCTCTATTTGTTGTTAATTTTAAGTGATTTTGATATGTCAGTTTAGAACCTAGAGTATTTGAAATTGTTTTTTATAGAAATTATTTCATTTGCAAATTTTAATGGCGTAATTATTTTATTGTTGGTAAATTTTTGTGAGAATATTATGGATTCGATTTTGTCGGTATTTAATTTAATTTTCCAAAAGTAGTAAATTTTTTATAAAATGTCTAAATCTATTTGTATTTGTTTTGCAGCAACTATAGCACTAAACGAGTGCGCGTAGATTGGCGTGTCGTCTGCAAATAACGCCAATTTAGTTTTCGGGAATGATGGTATGTCGTTCATGAAAAAGGTTAAATAATTGCGGTCCCAGTACAGATCCTTGCGGAACACCAGCTGTAATTAATTTTTTCTGTGAACGAGCGTTATTTATCGAAACGTAAAAGTATCTGTCTGTCATGTATGATTTTATAACCTTGATTATGTTGTACTAAAAATTTTGTTTTATTAGTTTGAATGTCTAATAACGTCATTGCCGTTACGTTTTGTTTATTAAATTGTGTTTTTATATCAGTCACTATTCTGGTAATTTGTTGAACTGTATTATGTTTTTCCCTAAACCGAAATTGAAAATCGTTAATTAGATTGTGTTTTCTTATATGTTGTTGCGTTATTTCAAGTATAATCTTTTCGGCTACTTTACTTAACGTGTTAAGTAGGCTTATGGGTTCATAACTTGACGGTATTTAACGTCTTTAATAAAGAAATTACGTTGGCAATTTTCCAAGATTTTAGATAATATGACTGTTTAATTATCGCATTGACTATATAAGTTAATTGAACCAAAGCTTTTTAAGAAAGGTTTTTTAACACAATGTTTTGTATATTATCGGGATCGGGTGCTTTAAAGTTTCCAAATGTTTTAATAATTTCGAAGATTTTTTTAGGAGTTGCGATATGTAGAATTAATAAATGTGTTTACTTCCAGTTTAATTTTAGTTTTATTATCCGAAAGATTATCTAACCCTATGTCATGAACAGTTTGAAATTGGTCAGAGATCATACTGCATTTGTCTTTGTCCGTAATTGCCTTAAGACCATTTTTCAAGTGGGTATAGGATCGTACCGTCTTTTAAGTTGTTTAGTAAGTTTCCATAATGAGTAGTCGTTTGGTCTTAAAGATTCTAATTTTGTTTTCCATTTATTGTTTTTGTCGTTGTTTATTTCTTGTCTAATCTGTCTTGTGAGTACGTTTAGTCTTTGTTTCTGTTCTTGTAATGGTGTACGTTGCTATAGAGATCGAATTTGGTTTCTGCTTTTTACTAACTATATTATTTCGTCAGGTAATTCAGTAAAAAGTTGTTTGTTTGTCAACTTGGGTATTATCTTATTTATTGTCTTTTGAATGTTATCTGTAAAAATTTCTACTTGTCTATCTAAAGAATCGACGTTAGGTATACCATTGCCTAGCGTTATGTGTTCATCTAACAATTTTCTAAACTCTTTCCAATTTACATTTGAGTAGTCATATAATTTTTTCGAGTTGTTTTCTAAAGTGTTTCTGTTTAAAGTAAAGAATATGGGGTAATGGTCTGAATTTAATTCGTTTAAAGCAGTAATGTCTGATAAATTTTGTACGTTTTTGTTTAAACCAATGTCTATTGTCGTAGATGTCGAATTATTTAATAGAGGATGTGTACTTTGATTTGGATATACAACAATTGTGTTGGTGTTGACCATGTACTAAAACAAAGTATTTCCATTTCGATTATTTTGATGACAATTCCACGTTTAGAGCCTCGCATTAAAATCCCCGGCTATTAAAACTTTATTACCCACACGTTGTAATTTGGACAGGTCTTATACAGGAAAGTAATTTAGCGGTCTGTTGTAAACTGCAATTATACAAGTACCGTTTGTCAGTTTTAGTCCAATGTTTTCTAACGAACAATTTTGAATAGTTTTAATATTAACAAAAAGTACGTCATGTCTAACAAGTACAAGTACACCTCTATGTCTTTCACCGACTCACGTCGTAAGCAGTGATAGTGTTTAAATTTTATGTTAATGTTTGGTGTCAAATGGGTTTCTATAATTACAAAGATATGCACATTCATTCTTATTAAATAGTCAATTAAGTCTCCTTGTCTGTCAGTAAGGCCGTTTGCGTTCCAACTACTTATATTCAACTTAGTCATCTAATTCTTGACAAAAATTAAAAAATAATTCAAATTTTTCAATACCTGTTTTGGCATTCTGTAATTTCAAATTTAAATTTTTTACTAATGACAGCATTTTTTGACGTCTATTAATTTATTCAAATTTTGGAATTCCGAAATTAGTTCATTGAACTAGTTGATTGCGAAATTAGATTTTTTACTTTCAATTTTTTGAGTATTTCAGACATTTACGATTGACTCTGCTGTTGTTGGTCAAGTGTCCCCATTCTTGACATATATGACATTGTGTCGTTTGCTTTTTGTTAACGTAAGTTTCTCATTTTATCCTGGTGCTACACACGTACCGAACACTTTTTATTAATATAAAAATATAACGGAGCGTAATCTGTCCGCATCTTGTTACATTTCACTACTTCTATTTGCTGTCGTAGCAAATCTTCTTTTACTTCTACTTCCGTAACATCGTCTCTTTGAATACCCTTTAATACAAAAACGTGGGTTTTGATGGATCTGTCGGTGTAGGTGTGATATTCCATCTCATTTTTAGAAAAAAATCCATATTTTAAAGGGAAATAATAATAATCTTTCTCTATATTCTTTGGCTTTATATACGTAGTGCTGCATCTTATTCAAATTATCTTTGAATGTAGCCACGATAACTCTTGAACCAAAAGTCCTAATAACTTGAAATTTGGCAAGCTGGCTTTTTATATTTTCTATGCTTTGTCAAAAGATGGATTTGATAAAGAAACCGGAAGTTGGTGTATCCGCCGTTTTTAACAGTTTTTCTTATATAATTTTGTACGTATGTAAATTATTCGAATTTTTACAGTTTCTTATAGAGATAATTTTTCCTAACAATATATTTAAATAAAAAATTTCTAACATTAACAGTTTATCAGATATTTAATTTATAATTTAAAATGAATTTACAAATATAATATAGTTTCGAATACTACTTGCGAAGATTTGTTTTACTGATTAATTAAAGGAATAAGTAATATCGAGGCGCACAAATATAAGGGTTAGTAGTTAAGATCATATATCTTAATGAAATGGAGGAAAAAAATTTCAAAAAAATTATAGCATTCTAGAAAATTAATACAAACGTGTACATATCATTTCAAAATGGTTTTATGACAACAATACCTTAAAAAAATATGTAGACATCATTCCTTATAGGAAAGTCGTGTGATGATCACACCAGTTTTTATACAACGTTTAGTTTTTGGATAACCAAAATTTTTTAAATACAATTGTAATTTTAAAAAAGTTGACTTTTGAAAGAGTTGTTTAATCTCTATTTAACAGTATACTGTGCTTTACGGTTTAATTACGTTTTGAACATATTTCGATTTCTGATTTTTTAATGCTTACTTTTTGTAACATCTTAGTTGATGTTTGTTTTAGTTTTGTTTCGTTAAAATAATTTCTTTTGAAACGACATTTTTCACGTCAAACTTGAATTAGTGATAATTATTAGTTTAAAAAAATTGATCACAGTTTTAGTAAAGTAATTGATAACGAAACGTGCTGTTTCAAATCTTTTTTAGTAACATATCAAATTAAAACTAACTTAAATCTTTTTAATCTTCTTCTGTGTTAGCTTAGAAACTTGTTTCAATCCAGCAAATCTTTTCATCTCTTTTTAGGTCCACCTTCTTTACTATTCTAGCGTCGTCCATCCTTGATATGTGGCTATTCGATTCTGATCTTTTTTTAACCCATTAATCTATCTTTTGTATTTCACAGCTGCGTGTAATGTTCTCGCTTTGTATGTCTTTTGGCTTTCATCTCGGTTGTTTTCAATATTTGATTGGTCTTTACTGTATCCGATCTTGTCGTACGTCATCATCGTTTTTATGACTAACTTTAGATTTTTCTCTGCCATACGGTGTTATTTAGACATGCTGATATGTTTGCTGTTTTTTTGGCTTGATGTTCTAGTTTCCTTCTAAGTACTCCATTACTTGTAATCTTGATTTCTAAATACTGTATTGACATTACCTGCTCTACCATACTTACATTTACTTCTAATTTGCAGCGTAACGGTTCTTTACCGATTGTTAGTGCTTTTGTCTTTTTATCCGACACTTGTAGTTCAAAGTTTTTACAGGATTTATTGAATTAGAATAGAATATTTTATTCATCACTACGTTGAACAGCAGTAGACTGAGTAAATCTTCTCGTCTGATTACTTTACCAATTTGAATTTTATCTGGCATTATTCCTATGAGAGTTTTTAGTTGTGTGTAGTGGTGGATGTATATGTTTCGTATAGGGAATATCAGTCTATCGACAAAACACATAAATGCCAGTATCTATTGTTTCAGATTCTTTGTTGTTTGTCTCGCAGTTCTATGATTTTTTCAAATTTTCTAGCAATCAGTTTCATTGTAATTTTTAAGTTCGTATTCAGCAAGTTTATGCTTTGGAAATTGTCGGATATTTGTTGTGCCAGAATTTCTTCTTCTAATTTTATCTGCTCATTTGTTATTTCGTCCGTGCCCAGTGATATCCTATTCTGTAAAGTTTTGATTTCTTTGTTTACTGCTTCTTCATTTGCATGGCGTCGGTTGTCTCTTTTGTTATAAGTTCTTCGGCTGGGTACAGCGCCTTGAAATGTTTCACATATCGTCAATATCGTCAGAAATTTTTGTTGTTTGTACATATACGTATTCGTATTCCTGGCTAGTCTGATGTAGCCTGCGAGGACTGAAAGTATGGTGACGGCACCCCTAGATGGAAACCTCTGGGAAGGCTACATTCGCGCGATTGAACTATTGGAGAGCGGTTTAGTTGAAAAGGGAATACTCATTGGCAAAACTTTAGTTCGAGTGAAAAACATAATGCCAGTAAAGATCTTAAATAACAACACAGATCCAGTAACGTTGAAAAAAAAAGACCGTGGTAGGTCAATGCACGCCAGTATCTCCAATTATGAGAAGCGTGAGATCTAACGAAGATACGTCGCCGAAAAAGTGTCTTTAACATCTATTGGACATTTTTATCTCCAGATGCCGAAACCTTAGCCAAGACCAACTGGCTAAGGTAAAAGTGTTGATCCAACAGTATCAAGATGTGATTGCGCTGGAGAGTGGTTCCAAAAAAAGAACTCACGTAGTGAAACATCAAATTAATACCGGAGACGCTCGACAACATCCACGCAGATGAAGTCGAACAAATAATTACAGATATGGAGAGAGAAGGCGTGATTGAACCTTTAAATAGTCCATGGGCGTTTCCTGTGATACTCGTAAAAAAGAAAGATGGATCAACGAGGTTTTGCGTAGACTACAGACAGCTAAACAACGTGATCAAAAAGGACACCTACCTTTTACCGAGAGTTGACGATACGTTAGACGCCTTGTCAGGATCCCAGTGGTTTTTCACGTTAGATTTAAAGAGTGTTTACTGGCAGCTGGAATTAGAACCCAGGAATCGTAAAAAAACAACTTTTACGATTAGAACTGGTTTGTGGCAATTCATTGTAATGCCCTTCGGCCTGTGTAACGCTCCTGCAACATTCGAGCGTTTCATGGAGATCATTTTGCGCCGATTGTCTTGAAATACGTGCTTGGTTTACCTAGACAACGTGATCGTGCTTAAAAGGTCGTTTGAAGAACACTTGAACAACTTGAAAAAAGTGTTCTAGCGACTACGTAGGGCAAATCTCAAACTGAGCCCAACGAAGTGCCAAGTATTGAAAAATGAACTCCAGACAAAATCCGAGCAGTGCAAGCATAGCCAAGACTAAAAGCCAAACATCAGGTGCAAAGTTTCCTTGCGTTGTGCACCTATTATAGACGATTTGTACCCGGATTTGCCAATATTGCCAAACCTTTGACAAAACTGACCGAAGAAGGAGCAAAACTTAGATAGAATGAAGACTGTTTTCTATCAACTAAAACATGCCCTAGTCATTTCGCCGATTTTGAGTTATACAAGAGAAGATGGAAAATTTGTTTTGGATACCGACGTAAGCAATCTGGCCATAGCCGCGGTCCTTTCGCAGGTTCAAGATAAAAAATTATCGCGTATTTTAGCAAGGTTTTGTTCAGACCAGAAAGGAATTGTGACTAGGAGGGAACTGTTAGCAGTCGTCAAGGCCATAGAACATTTTTACAAATATTTTTATAGACAAAAATTTTTACTGAGAACGGACCACGCCACTTTAAAATGGCTATTGCAGTTTCGCAATCCGGAAAGACAAGTGACAAGATGGATCGAGAGACTGCAAGAGTATGACTATGACACAGAACACCGTGCCGGAAGCAGTCATCAAAACGCTGATGTCTTGTCCAGAAGACCATACCCAGCGGACTGCAGCTATTGTTTGCGACTTAAAGAAAAAGTCGAATGCCTCCGGAAAACTGCTATGGTTGATGACGAGTGGCAACCGGAGCAGTTGCGTCGCGAACAAGAAAATGATCCTGAAATAAGATTACTCCTGGACTGGAAAGAAAACGGCCGACGACCAACCTGGGAAGAAGTGAGTGCTTTGGACAGAAACATTGTACTTACTTCCAATTGTTTCTGTCTCGGGTAGCTACCCACAAAACCATCCAGTTAATGTTAGAATTTTTTTTATTTGAATAAATTGTTAGAAAGAATTATCCCACAAAACCATAAGTTCCATTTAGGTTCAATAAGCATTCCCAAATATTCATTTCTAAAGCATTCCAATAGTAGTTTGTGTATGGACTTCTAATAACACACTTAATTTAAAACGTATTCTATAAGAATGCCTATATAAGAAGAATAAAGTTCTCTAAAAGATTATTTTAAAAACATTTCTATAGGAATACTATATTTAATTTAAGAAAGAAGTGCTTATAGCAGCCTTAAAATGGCAGTTGCTTAGAATCACTAAAGTATTAGAAATGTAGCATTCTAATGGCGTTCCCATATTGATTCTATAATAATGCATATAGAAGGAGAATAAAGTACCCTAAAAGATTCCTTTAATAACACTCCTATAGGCCTTCTATATTTATATAAAAAATAAAGTGTTTATAGCAGCCTTGACAATGTATTAAAATTCAAGTATTACGACTAACATGATAACATTCTTTTAGTGTTTTAGTACCTCTAAAATCGGTTTAATCGTTCTTTATTTGAGATAAAGAAATATAATTTTTAATATCAGAAAAAACCGTTTGTACAAGTTGCTAAATTGTAATACCTAAACAAAAATAACTTCCTGTAGAGATTAAACGCCCACATCTAAATTTTGTTGATAAAGATATGTATGCAATAAAAAACCTATGCATTCGCGTTTGATACTGTAAATGTAAATAAGATACTTTGATTTCTGAGAATTGTGGCGAGATATGTACCGACTACCGAGTTTGATTCACCAGAAACGCTTCTAAGTAAGTACTTATACGGTTACGGGTATATGCAGTTTTACGTTTACGAAAGGAAGACGACTTCGGGCTTAGTCTATATTTGTAAATGTGTTCTTTTTTTGTGCTGAATTAAAGAAGAAAAAGCTATTAGAAGTTCTGCTGATTTAAGTAAAAGTAAGTACAAAAAGAAGCAATTGACAACATATCTATTTTTGTACGATCAGCTTATCCACGTTTTAGCGCGTTATTGTTACTGTTTATTTTTTACTTGGCATCCAGTTATTTTTTTAGAACAGGGGTGGCCAACCTGCGGACTTAAACTTAAAAAGCATTGTAATAAAAAATATATTTTATTCATAAAAAGAAACATATTTTTGATATGAATCTAGTGAAAATGCATGCGACTGATAATAGATAATAAAAAATAATTAACCGCATAATTTTGTTATAGAGTTAACCCAAAGTTGATTCAAAGGAGTTCCTATAGATGTTATTAATGAGAAGGTGTTCCAATGGCTACGTCATGGCAAAGCGAGATTAAAAAATGAAATAATTAGGATGATGCAGCAAACTACAAATTCGCAAACCATTGATTAAAAATTATTATAGTTTAGACAAAGATACTGTACAAATTTCTTAATAAAAAATGACTTAAAACTAATCATTTCATGCTTTTTGTGTTTCTTATGGTATGCTATTAAAACCCTGTAAAAGCATGCAAATCAATTACTTTTTAGTCGTTAACTTTGTCATGCTATTCTACAACATAGGAAAGTACTACATTGGCACTATTTTAAAGCATTCTAATGGAACGTGAAAACTTCTACCTTTGGCCTGCTTTTGTACAACGTCTAATAGGACTCTATAAGCACTAACTGTACAGCATTCTACTGGAGTGTCAAAACCTATCTCTAAACATAAACCATTCTACTGCTACAGGAAGGCTTTCAGTAATATCAATACTGCATCTATGCTTCTAAAAGCATTATTATGGAACCTATTTGGTTTTGTGGGTAGTAGCAGTTTATTTTTTTTTAATCGGCGAGCGTTGATCTTGCGTGTTCGTGCAATTATGGTATCACTTACTGGTGTAATTGAAATACGGTAGCTGGACTTAGTTTACTGGTCTTAATCGATGCGGGGAACTGTCTTTGACAACTTTTAATTGAGCTAAATTTAATTGGTGAATAAATGTAATTATGGGGCCAATTAAATGAAATACTCAAAGTCGTTGGATCAAGATTGAATGCAATAAATTGCGATGACTGAAATGAATGCGCGTGAGCAAACAAATTATTTTAAAAGTCCTAAATTACCTTGAACACGTACCGGTAGCAAACTTCAAAAATTTCGTTGTGTATTCCCAAGTCATCTGAATTTTTCTGACGAGCTTCAGTTAACTCTCGGGGGGTGGGGATAACTTCCTATCGTACTCCCAAGAGGGACACGCCTAATCGGATCAATACGTAGAGGTTTACGCCACCGCCAACAAATAAACGAAAACACAATATACCTGATAAACAATAAAAACTTACTGAATGGCGAACGTGATGTAGATGAATGATTTAGATGAGGAGATGTTGGTGAAATTGAATCAAATCGGTTGTCAATCTTATTTGGGGTTTTAGGTATGTAAGCAATTATGGTGAGAAGATCTCGGAAGAGGTTACCGGAGACGGGTCTCGGAAAACAGGTGCCGGAGACGGATCTCGGAAAACAGGTGCCGGAGACCGATATCGGAGAACAGGTGCCGGTGAAGCTGGTTCAGCGGATTTTATAGCCGATTTCATCTCGTTTAACTGCGCCTAAAGAGAGAAAAGAAAAGTCCATTGACTGCTACTTTTATGGTCAAGGAAATTGACGAAATGGATAGAGCTATCGCTATCGCCACGATCCTTTCTACCGGTGTCACATCCAGCTTTCTGTTCTGGTACAAAACAATCTTAGAAAGGGGACAATGAAATAATCGCTAAGTTTTTGTAAATTTCAAGAGTGTTCACGTACTTTTTATCCACGTTTAGAACGTTCACGAAAGAATATAGAAGATTCTCGAAAGATGGCAGAAATGTATAAATGCGGTACAAAAAAATCATAGGTCAGTTATTTCAGTACTTCGAAGTCGGCAGTAAAGATTATTCAAGTTTAAATAAATAAGTAATTAACGCGTGTCGAGATCAATACAACGAATTATAAACGTGCGTGACTTTAATGTAAATAAGTGTAAATTTGTAGATAAACAAAAGTTATCCGCGGACATTACCTTTCGATTGATAGTACTATATAAATTAGTGTAAGTGCTTTTATTATATCCTTAGATTTAATTAGTTCGGTTAGTTATAAACATGTAAATATTTTTACTATAAATAAATTAGTTTTAATAATCGTTACAATATTGCTTGAACGGACGATGGCATCCTCTATAACCATAGCGTTTTTAATACTTTTTCTTAGAATCTTATTTCTGCTAATAATTTCATTTCCCGCAATAATTGTGATGAGATTTTATCACCGAGCTCAATTTCAGTTAACACTTTTCTTAATTGTTGGTCTTCAGAGTTCAAAAAACGCAAAATAGTTTTTTTTCATATTTGTCTTTTACGGGTGGCGATGCTATAATGTCCGACACTTTTTGCAGAACCGTACTACCCAACGAACTAATAATCGTATAGTGTTTAGATGTATCTGACCGTATTTTAAGTTTCGAACTGAGCTTCTACTTGACTCATTTCCTCTACGTGCTAAGTTTGTGTAGCGTAGGTATCTGAGGATTCTTTTGCGTGCATTTTTTTTCGGGGTCACCAAGGTACTTTTATAGATTTTATTAACGAAGCATACAATAACTTAGAATTAACTAGAACTAAAACTGCTTAACAAAAATTAAAACTCGTTAGTTCCCTCGGTAGCTTATGGCGGGTTGTTACAGACTGTCGATTTTCACTTCGGTATGCCACTACAGCTTCTGTCTAAGGTAGCGCCGACGCAGTCGCCACAGCTGCATATAGTTGTTCGGTGCACTTATTTATTTTGCTCTTAAAAGATTAGTGTTACCTCGATACATTCTATGGAATACACTTTTAGATTGTCTTGAGATTTATGTAAATGAATAGATAAAGTTGTTGAAGAGAACATAAATTTATATCAATGTCAACTATTTAAAAAAGTTATCATCAAGGTCTATTTTCTTTTTCGTTTTGGCATATATTGTACCTCACAATAAACAAAGAAGAATATCCAATTACTGGCTGGGTAAAAGAGAGATGCTCTAAATATTGTTTTCAAACATTTTGCATGGACACATTTATTACCATTGCTAATTAAGCTGAAAACTAAGTCTGACCCTAATCAAAATTATAACAGCAGTACAATGGGGGAGATTCTAAAAAAATGCTCTAGAAATGATGCAAGTGCTACCTATTGTAGGATTAATTAAAGTTAGTGGGGTAGCAATAACAAAACTATATTTACACACTTTTTAATAAGAATCAAGACCTAGTCGACACAGTAAATCCAACAGTGTACAATGTCTTAGAGGAATTACTTTGTTTAAACGTTTGCTTATGTGCACTACTTGTTTTTTTTTAAATTTTGTTGAGGTAGGTTGTTTACAACAAACAACAATTTTCACTACTTTATTTCAATTTGAATATTCTTTTTATTCTTCTAGAAATCTAAAGATTTGAAATTTATGTTTTTACTGTCGTTATATGTCTTCCACTTGTCAACTATCTTTAAATCACCTGAGTAACGTAACTGTATTTAATGCAGTAGATAATTGTACTATTTCTTGGAGAGGTTTTTAAATTATACTTATTGTTTACAACACCTTTTTCATACCTATTTAATTGAAAAAAGTATAATCTGCATAATATAAAAATTTTGACTATTGGTATAATAAAACGCTACAATTTCTCAAACAAAAATTAAGCTTGGATTTCTTATGTAAACTAAATTACAATTAATTACTAATTGTGCTTAAATACCATTTGTAGTTAGTGCCAACTAAAGACAAAAGCATTTTTACTTTTTTAACACAAATTAATTAATTAATAAATTATTTTTTTTTAAATTTTATTCTTTCGTAATTGATTTTAGATGTACTAAAATATTTGTATTGATCGTTTTATTAATTTGTAAATAACAAATTCTTGTTTTGGTTTTCAATATCATTGTTTGTTTTGGTTTGACTTTATCTTTTTGACTTTTGCAAACTAAACTGAATGTACTAAATTAACTAAATTAATGTATTTAAAATTTAGGTATTTACAATATTACTTACTAATACAATATCAACAATAAATACACATGTACAGTAACAATATCCTATAAAATTGTTTATAAATGAGTATTTTTATCAGCTGGTATTTAATAAACAAAGTATATTATAGTTAAACATAAGCAACTAGTACAGTCAAATTACATTAAAATAATAATCATAAATAGTATAAAAATAACATTCAGACTGTTTACAAAAAAACTAAAAATATTAAATATTCGCACACCTTCAGTAGCCGACTATAGGTACAACACGTGTAACATAATCTATTTAACAAACAAGCAAAATCATGCAACAACAAACTACAAGATGTAAATTAAGATAATAAATAATTGTTTAAATATAGCACACGATATTTACTTCATCCTGGTCTATTTGGCAAATTTGAATTAAAGTAATTTCCATCCGGCCTCGACACGGATCCTATTAATGATTGAAACGTACTTGCTGCACCCTGAAAATATAACACATTTATCACATCAATTAAATCGTAGACAAACATAAAGATGAAAATTAGTTAGTAGTTCATTCCTCAGTGTCACTGTCAACTTTGACACAAGTACTAAATTGAAAACATAAATGCGTAGACGACGATGCGGGTTTTTAACTTAAGCCCAATGAAGATGTGAAAAATATGTTTAGATGGATGTTGTAATAAATAAAAATGCAAAAACGCACGGATGAAATGTGCTTAGCAAAATTTGTTTTTACCGTATTCTTTTTTCTAAATTAATAATGTTAACCGCTCGAGGAACTTCGTAATACATTTCCAGAATAATTTGAGTTAAATAAATCTGAGGCGTTTCCGGTACCGGTTGAAAGTATTGTCACAAATTGATTTGAGGCGTCCTAGAATAACATATTATACAATTACATTAAACGACGGGCTATCAAAATTAAATCATTCGGTCATTATTGTACCTGAAGTGCAGAGCCTAAGAACGAGGAAATAGCTTTTGTTATATTTATGGCGTAGTTAACTAATTGTCCACGTATTCTTGGTCCTTCATCTGGCACACCCGGAACTGGATTGATCTTTACTGGAGGTATTCGACTCCTAGTTGGTTCTTTAGTAACTGGAGCTTGAGTAATTTTATTTTTAGTGTCAGTATCCTCAATACTGTTTGTAATACTTAGAGGAAGTGGTGTACTGGCTTGTCCAGCACCTCCGCGAGTAATTACTAACGGTTTTAATTCATCGTTAGTCACTGGTGCTTTACTTGAAGGTATTTTAGATAAATCATTAGTCAGTTTTAATCTTTCCATCATTTGTAAATTTTTAAGAGATTTTATATCTAAATTTTTAGCTTTTTTAGGATCTTTTTGAATTGCTTCTAACTGCATAATTAAAGTTTCTAATTGTTCATCGGTTATAACAGCATTTCTGGGTTTTGAATCTTCAAATCGTGCAATTATGGGAACAGTTGTAGTAGCTTGATTAATTAATTCTTCTTTTGGTGTTGTTGTTGTAGTAGTTGTCGTGGTTGTCGTTGTAGTTGTTATAACAGACTTAGGCTTTGGTTTAGGTTTTGGACTTGGTTGTGGCGATAACGTGTTTAACAACCAGTTTAAACCTTGCATTAAAGGACCCGGCGCTTCCGTCGTTGTTCTACGTGTAGGAGCTTTTGTCGTTGTAAGTAGGTCTTTAGTAAACGCATCTGAAAAACCTTTAGGAGTAGTTGGTCCTACTCCATATTCTTTTAACAAAGATGCTAGCAGAGCGTCGTTTGTTTTACCATATGTTGAAGAAACAACAGGACTGGTGGGTGTTACTGTATTAATTTGTTTTACAAAATTATTTATTGTAGGCGTGACAGCATTGTTTGGTGGATTGGTGGTGCCGGGTTTAGATTTTTCAACGGCTTGCTCAATTACCTGTTTAATTAAATGATGTAACATAACAAAAAAAACAAAGTAATAAACGTACCCTATTAGTTAAACTTCCTTCACCAGGAGAATGTGTTGCTCTCAAATTCTAAAATCATTTAATATTTAATATAATTTTATTTTTCTTATTTATACATACCAGTCCTGTTAAAAATGCTAATTGTTTTAAAATAGCCTCTTGTTCTTTTTCTAAAGATCGAAGAATAGCTAAATCTTGTTTTTGTTGTTCAGTTAAATTCTCTTCGTTTAATTCTAGATCTTTGAGAGATGGAATTTTTGTTGTGGTAGCAACAGGACTAGTAACCCCATTTGTTAATAAATCTATTAAAGTGACAGGTAACTGAGGTGTCAATGAAGGTTTTAAACCTATAGCTAATGCGTTTGCATTTACATCTATGTTTGTTAAAGATAATGGGCTTGTAAATAATGTAGGTTCAGTTGATAATTTTGTTAGTAAATTTTCGGTGGGAGTAGTAACGAAGGTTGTTGACGCAGTCGTACTCATAACTGGAACACTTGTGGTAATTTCTGGTGTAGTTGTTGTCGAAGAAGCTGCTGTAGTAGTTACAACAGTAGTTGTAGGAACAGCAGTAGTTGTTGTAAAAGCTGGCGTAGTAGTTGTAATGGTAGTTGAAGCAACTGTAGTAGTCGTAGTCAATGTAGAAGTATTTGTAGTTGTTAATTGTGTAATAGTAGATCCTTCTGTTGTTGAAGACGGGGTAGTAAAATTCATAGTTTCTCCAGATTGAGTTTTTGCCTAAAAACAAATTGTCTTAATATTTAAGTAACAAACTAAATTATCAATTTTGTTTAAAAGTGTTAAACAGATATGGGTCAGTAAGTAATACTACAATGTTAAACAAGTCTACAATGTGTCAGTCATTATTAAGTAAGTTACTAAGTCTTGCCTGTTCAAAATCAATAATAGAATTTGTCCTAACAATTGGTTTCCAACGATAAATTATATTTTCTCTATAATCGATATTGTCAAGTCGTACCCTGTGGGTCTAAAGCATATCGTTACTAATGTTCTGACTGCTTGTGCGTTTACTTACCAGCGGATCTACATCAAGAGTTTCTAGTTTATTTGACTGCTCTTCATTTGTCTTGTTAACAATGTTATTAAAAGCATTTATAGTTTTTCCACCAAGTAATTCTACAATTGGCGGTAAATTTGCTTTTGTGCCAGTTTGACTATCAATTGATAATTGATTTGGTTCAAATCTATTTTCAACATCAACCTAAAACATTTTTAATTTTTTATTCAGAAATTATATATTTATAACTAAACGCAGAGTTATGTGTTACCGCTGGTGATGTTAGTATGTCACCTTATATTAAAAATCTAAAAGCGTCATCCCATGCACATATTATACAACATAAATAACAAAACCAAAATTATTAACAACATTACTACCATCAATTCTAATAATATAATACAATACTTAGGTGACTTTTTGCCAAAATGAAAATTAAGCTGGAGAAGCACCAATTCCCAATAAGTCTTTAATAATGAGTACCGTCAGCTGTTTACTACTCCGTTGGGAATCCTCGGTGCGCGTTACTTGGTTACTTATTAATTCTGGCGGAGGTGGAGGGTTTTCACGAGTATCAAATCCATTTACCTGGATAACGGGTTCCATTGGTACAATAGTACCATTTGGAAATTTCTGTACTAGCGTGTTGTTAGGTAAGAGCCCGTAGATTAAAAATGGAATTTTTTTATTTGGAAATCGGCTTGGACGTTTTCGAAGGATAGTGTTGTTTTGCAATACAGCAAATATATAATAATCTCTTTCCGTTTCCTCTGAATTAGAAATCGAATTTGGAGGATTTATTAGTTCGAATGTAAGACGTTTTCCTTCACGATTTGTTACTTCCATCATTATCGATTTATTGGTAGACGTACCAATTGATGGAGTTGTTGTGTTGGTGGCATTAGTACTTGCTGATAGTGGGTTAATCATGTTAGACACATCGGGTTTGTCAGTAACCGAATTTGTATTGATTGTGTTAGATGACACATCTTTTGTGGTTTCGTCTATAGTATTAGTAGTTGTTTTTATGGTGGTAGTTGTGGGTTGTGAATTTGGGTATGGTTTTGTTGTAGTAGTAGTTATGATAGGATTGGTGGTTAATGCTCTAGCAATAATGGACACTGTAGTACTAGCGGCTTCGTCAGGTATGAATGTACTCGATATATCATTAGGCGAGTAAATTGACACTCTATCTGGACTTACTTCAAATTTAGATAATGTTGGTATTGTAGATGCGCCTTCTGGATTAATTAAAATAGAAGAATCAGAATCTGTTGCTGTTTGTGTTGATGATGTTGTGTACCGAACAGTGACTTCAGAAAGTGTACTACTTTGTGCAATTATATCGTTTTCCGTACTTATGCTTGGATACGGGAACAGAGAAGTTGTAGTTAAGTCTGCTGACGAAGTTGGCGTATTATCACTTATGGTACTTGCAATAGCTATAGGTGATGTAGTAGATGTCATTGGTGTTTCTATTGTTTTAGAATTTGAATTAGACAAAGTGGGAGAATATGGATTGTTTGTAGGCGTAGAAAGTGGTGTAGATATTGTTTCGGTTATAACTGAAGAAGCGGTAGTTGTTTCCGAAGAAACATTCAAAGAAGCCGGATATGGCCCAGTTACTAATTGTGGTGTATTTAGTTTAGACAAGGTAGTAAGTGTAAAAGTTTCTGTTCCAATTGTTGACATAATATTTGCAGGTGTGACTAATTCTTTAGAGGAAGTTGTCGTATTTAAAGATGGCGGATAAGGACCAGTTTGTACAGCTGACGCACTAGATTGAGCAGTTACCGTAAGAGGTGTAATGGTATTTATAGATTCTAAAACTACAGTTGTAGTTTTAGAAGTAGTTGGATTTTTTGATTGATCTGTAATTGACAAAGATGATGGATACGGGCCCGTTACTGTTTGCGCAGTAGTTGTTGCTAAAGAAGGTTCAACTTGAGAAGAATTTGGCGCACTTGTACTTATTGTGGATTCTGCATCGACAGATGCATTTAGTTTAGAATTTATTGTTGTAATTTCAGTTACGGATTCGCTAGTAAACATGGTTTCAAAAATTGAAGATGGTACAGTTGTGGGTGGATTTTGAGAGGTTGAACCAATTATGTTTGTAGTTAATTCTTCTTCAATTTCTGACGTAAACAACATTGGAGTTGTATCATCGCTTACAGAAGCTTCAGTATTGCTGCGTAAAAAAGTAGCAGAACGCGGAGTAACTAAGACAGTTTTTGATGTATTATCGGAAATAGTTGTATTTAAAAGAGAAAGTAATTTATCAATAGTTATTGTGTCTGTTGTGGTAGGATTTAACGTAGACGTTGTTTCTGTGAGAAAACGAGGTTGCAAGTTTTGAGTTTGTGTCGGTATAGTGTTTTGTTCTTGTATTGGAACTACAGTACTTGTCAAGTCTCTAAAAAGTGCAGTGCTAGAAGCTGTGCTTGTAGTAATGCCATCACTAAGAGATATTTTTTCGTTATTAACGAAAGGTGTAGTCATAGAAATAATGGTTAATGGTGCAGTTGTTGTAGTTGTAACTGCACTACTACCTACTTGTATAGTATTTGAAGCGGTACTCTCAGTTGCGGTGTCAGCTCTTAGTGCAGATAATGAGCTAAGTATTTGTTCGATAATGGTAGTGGGTCTTTCGGTCGTTTTAAAATCAGTGTCTTGTAAAGGTTGTGTAAGTACAGTAGGATCTAAATTTGGTCTCTTTGAAACGAGATTTAGAATTGCCGAACTTTTAGTCATTTGTCCACTAGTAGTAGTCTGTGTCGAAGGTGAGTTGGGAGAAGTGGTTGTAGAAATGGCAGTGATAGAACTGATAATTCGTTCAATAAACGACATTGTCTTCTCTGTTTGTGCTGTAACACTATTTTTCGAGTCCTAAAAATTACGTTAAGTAAACAAATACTTGAAAATCATTTATTACCTCCGGATGTAAAGAAGTATCACTGACTAAGTTAGCTGATGGCAATGTGTTAGAGACTTGATCAAAGATTGAAATTACTTCTAATCCATGAATCTTATCTTCGATTTTTATCTGAAAACATCTCGTATTTAACACACAAATAGTTTTAATAAAATAATTACAATTCCAAACGTACAAAAGTGCGTTTATTACAAAAAATATGTATATAAAAATAATAATAAAATATTACACCTGGACATTGATAAGAAAGTTACATTTTGTGATGAATTATTAAAATGATTGTAAAGTACATGAAGTTAAGCATATTTAACTACTGGCATTAGTGAAACTATAGGTAAGTTAATTTATGTACTAATAAATAACACTTTAAAAACTAAAGAGTACGTAATAGACCCAACGCCCCATGAAATGTACGAATGCTAATGATGGAAGGAGTGTTATATGCAGTGATGTTCGTCAACAGAAGCAGTCGGTTAATCTTCAATTTATGCGATTGCTATACCAACTGTAGTATTCAGTCATGTCTTCTTCTTGCCAAAAATGATCCTTTAGCAAAAGACAAAGACGAATTAGTTTTTGGTTTATCTAATCTTAAAAGAGTCTTTGTCTGTTGCGTCAGTTAATGTCAAGGTGTACTATTTTATCTTCGGGAAAATCTTATTTTATCACTTACCGTGCTTGAAGACGGTGTTACTGTAGGAACAGTCGGTATATACGAAGGTACTGTTGTTGAAACACGATGGACTACCGATTTAGGTAAAATTTCATTACGGTATCGAGCACTAAAACGATTTTTAGCACTTAGACCGATTGAAGGTACCTGTAAGTTTTAGTGAGTCACTGAGATTAATAATAAGAAGTACTTACTTTAGTAGAAAGAGAAGATTGCTCTAGATTATACTTAGAAGAAAATTCGCCAACGGTATCAGGTGCACTTGTTGGGATTCTTGTAAACTTTCTGCTACTATAAATACCTTTTGGTGGTTTAGGTACATAAGTTCTAGGTTTAATTAAGGGCCTTTCTGATGCCACAGAATTTTCAGTTTGCGTTCTTGAAGATTTGTATCTAGCGTGGAATTTTTGAACACTTTCATGATGTGGAGGAGAACTAGGAGCATATTTAGACCGTTCTTGGCTATGTTTTTTAGTATCTCGAACGTCTTCGAGTTTTGGCGATTTTGTTGTTAAAGAAAATCTCGGTCGCGTATACCTAAAGGACCTGGACGTTGAAGCTTCTTCATTCTGTTACAAAAAAATAAACGGCAATTATTCAATAATTACTTAAAATCAATTGTGCGTGTGTTTTATAGACACTATTAATTTATTTGTTACAACGATAAATAAAGTATTTCGATTACAACAAATTTTATAAGTAGGTGCTTAAAAAACTTGTTGATTACTTAAAACAAATGTGGCGGATAAGGAAACTTTACGATAAAACTTATTTTACTCACAGTAGTTGAAGCAACAGAAGCCGCGTAAGGAAAAGTCTTTAAACTAGTAGATGGTATTGAGGAAGTCACGGTCGCCTCAGTAGTCTTCGTAATAGAAACTTCATTCACGTTATTTGTCCTTGACCCAAGATGACCCTGAATGAAACAATGTTCAACAATTTTGTAATCTTATTTATTGGAGTATTTAAAAATGTTTTTTACTCATATAGTGGAAACCACTACACCTTTTATAAAGAGGTGGCACCGCTTTGTCCTCCTTTCTATTAATCGAATGATAAAAAATAATACGTTTGTACAGGTAAAACTGAAAGGTAACTTTTGATATTTAAATGCTTTCTGTGTTCAACAGCAGCTGTTTTAATTACATAACCCCGCCTTTTATTATGTTGTTTCTTGTTATATCAGTACCGGAACAACCGCTTACATAAAGTAAAAAATATATTCCAAAGAACCAAAAGCTATAGTATAATAGGTATTCTTTGGACGGTACCAATTACTCAAAAATATTATGTTAATTGATTTTGCTTATTTAATCAAAGCTTTCAAAGATCAATGTCCGAAGTAAAAGCAATGAGGTCAATATTATTATGTATTGCTCGGATTACAAATTAGTCACAAATGAAGACAAAGCTTTTATTTAAAAGATCTTCTGTTAATCTCATTAATGCAGAAAGCTTTACAATAAGGAAGCACATAAGTAATTATAACTAGAACTAACGCCATGTGTTACGCAATGAAACGTACCTCGTTCTTTTTTGCTTTAAGAGCGGCTTTAAAAGGAGCTGGGTAGTTATCAGATTCGTCAATGACTTCTTGCGAATTAGTCACGCTATCGTTTTTAATTTTTTTTGTAGACGTACGTCCTTTTGGTCTACCAGCTTGTGTAGATACTTTAGGTCCCCGTTCTTCCCGATCTGCCGAATTTCTTAAATTTAATAAGGCAATTTTACTTGGATGATCGGCTACGTCGCTACTAGATTCTCGGTTTTCATTACTTTTTGTTGTGGTACTAAAATTATTTGGCCTTTTTCGAATTCTTCCTGGTTTTGTTTCGACAGAAAAACTTTTTTCCAACGATACTTTAACATTCTGAGAATTTACATCGTCATTTAAAGAATCTATTTTAATTTTTACTTCGGTTTGTTTTGTACTAGCCGCGTCAATATCATCAATACTTGCACTGGATTGTCGTCTTCTTGCCCAAGCATTTCTAGTAGGATTTGTAACAACACTGTCCGGATTATCAATCGATGTCTTAACTCGACTTCGCGTTCTGGCTTGTTGGTTTGAAGATTCATGTGAAATTTCACGCGATGATCCACTTCGTCTTACAGTAGAAGTTGTTGCTGGAGCATCAGTAGTTCTACCTCGCCTTACATCTGGTCTTTTAGATGTAGACACAGCATTTTTTACAGGTTCTGCCGTAGTTCTAGCTATTTGACGCCCTCTGACAAAGTCGCGTCTTTGATTACTTACTACAGTATTTTCGTCAGCGTTTTTTTTAGTTTTTGGAACATCTATAGATAAATCGCGTTGTTCATCTTTATATATTTGTCTTTGAGACATTCGACGAATAGATTCAGTAACGTCTTGAACTACACTTGGAGATTTTATACGTTCAACTAAGCGACGACGTGACGGAATTAAATTTATCGGGCTTGTATCTTCTGGTATCGGTTCAATTGCATGAGCAGTATTTATTGTCACTCTTCGACCTGGTCTAGATCTTGTAGATAATTCGGCAGCATCTGCTGAAAAAACTGACGGACCTTTCGTGCGTAAAGAATTATGTTTTATTTCAGGTGTTGGTTCTGGCCGACGTCTATTTACTCTGACATGAGTTCTAAGCGTACTTGGTGAAATTGTAGAACTATGCTGTTCTTCTCTTTGTACAAATTTATTACGGGTTCTTACCCGTGCAGGTTCATCAATCTTTTGCGAAACATTATTTTTGAGTCTTATCGTTTGTCTATCGGAAATTTTTTCTTTTTTTACTTCGGGTTCTACTTTTAAACCTTCGCTAGATTGTGTTACGTTTTCTTCAATTGTTTTTTCAGTTGACAATTCAACAGAAGGCATTTGTGTGGACGTGCTTTTAGGAATAATTAAATCTTCTACGGGTATAGGACTTGGAACGGCTGTATCTTTTTTTGAAGCATTTGTTGCTTCAAATTTTGTTTCCGTAATAACGTGGGGCTTTTTTCTTAACTTTGGAGGCGTTTCTCGAGGAATGTCATCTATGATTTCGCGAACTTCGTAGGATCTACGGTTTGAATTAGTATTAAAACCTGATCGTAGTGGTTTTCTTTCAGTATAATGTGCATTTTCCGGTTTTCTATGTGAGACAATATTTGGGACCGATTTGTATTCTTCGTTTGCTTGTTCATATTCGGGAGTTAATGAGAATCTTGTTCTTCCTCTGCTTCTACTCGTTGTTTTATGTGATGTTGCTTCAACATTGTCGTCTTGCTTCTGCAACAAAGATAATTTTAATATTTAGTTAAATAGCATATAAATGCAATCAATTAAAAAAAATAAAACAATTGCGACATCAGCAAGAACCGTTTCGCAAGGATATCCATTCTCTTATGTTTTGAAAAATAGAATAAGTTCTGCCTGAGCAGGCAAGTAACCTGTCAGACAAGTTAATTTATCTGGTCGGTTGAATAGAAACGTGCAGTTTTGCGTTAACATAATAAAATTGCGTTAACATAATTTGTTGAAAATATCTTAAGCGTCTTCCTAACTTAATTTTATGCTTTCTTTTTCAAACACGAACGGAAGTTAATAAAAGATTTCTAAACCTATAACCAGATTACATTTGATAATCGCGGAAGAAATTCACTTATTAAAATTCCTAATGTGTAACAACTATTTCATGGATCTTCATTTTCAACATAAAAATATCGTTTTTACATAAATTATTCACATCATGTTATTTAATACAAATTACTAATCATGCAAATATTAATGTTTTTAGTTTTATAAGCTTAATTAGGTTTGCGGAAAAATCAGTAATTTAAATTACGACAGCAACAAATTTCCTAGTACGTAGCAAATGCAAACACGTTATATATATATAAACCTTTCATTTTTTGGTTGGTGAATGCACCAGATAAATAATTAAATATATTCATTATTTCGTAATTAAACACGCATACTAATCTATTTTTTTCAATATGCGTGAGAATTAGTCATAGGTACAATTCGCAGTTTTTCTCGACGTAGTAGAGGAATGCCATATCTGAAGTTTTTTGATAAATAAACGTGCGTGGAGAGAAAGGACGTAGAATTAATAACAACAATTTGTGAAAAAATAATTGGTTTTTAATTTGGTAAAATAATTACACTTTGTAATAAAATTTGAATTTCTGATTGTGAAAGTTTTGTCGAGCATTAAATTAAAAAAAAAATGACGACATGTAAATACTTAATTGTTTATAGTTTATCGGTAGGAATATTTTTTGGTTTTCTTATTTTATTTCAATCTAATTTCCATATTTGTTATTTAAAAAAATGATTTTTTTTAAGAATTTGCGTAATTCAATTTTTAGTAATCGACTGCAATGTTTTACTTATTTTATTTATTTTAGCTAAGTAGGTAAGTACTTAGCGTTTTTTAGTTACTACAGTAGAAACAGAAGTAATGTATATAATCTTTGTGCACAACGAATGAATGTATTTTGAAGGCTATCGAAATAAGGAATTTAACCTCTCAATGTGCCTTTCTGTAACCTTTCCTTTACAGTCAACTTGTTAACGATAATATTAACCACTTCCTATTTGTTGAAATTTGTAAAAAAAGATAAAAACGTTAACGCATATTATGTCTATATCAAGTTAAGACAAATAGTAGACACGAATGCTTGCATTTTAATACTAGTAAAATCCGTATTTAATATTCAGCTTCTAACAATTAGATATTTCCAAAAATTTTGAACATATTAAAATTACATCAAAAATATTTATACTAAAAATAACAAAAAAAATGTCAC
This sequence comes from Aquatica leii, assembly GCA_035610365.1. Taxonomy (NCBI): domain Eukaryota; kingdom Metazoa; phylum Arthropoda; class Insecta; order Coleoptera; family Lampyridae; genus Aquatica; species Aquatica leii. The sequence continues at coordinate 207,000,877 of CM069432.1, read as the reverse complement.
AGAAATTAGTCTTTCTTCAGTTTTTCTTATTTTGATTATTTTGTAAAAAAAAAACGTTTAACAACTAGTCGTTGGTTTAATTTTATAAAAAAATCTATATAGGTATATATAAAACACAAAAATGGTTTCTATGTATGTCCGTTATAATGTAATAATGCAAAGATGGTTTAAGATCAATAAAATATACATGAGGTCCATTCACGAAGTCGATTTTTAAAAACACTGATCTATAATTTTCATCAGAAAGTTTTATCACTTGTGGTCATCGCGTCGATCATGTCAAATAATCGAATTAGGAAATATTAAAAACCTTATACATAGTAAAAAAATGTTTTTTTATTTTCTGAAATTTGGTGGTAATTTGAGTCTTGTTTGCAATTGTAACTGTTCATTCAAGTTTATCTCACGTTTTAAAGGAACAAAGCACTAATAATCAAATATAAATAAGAAAATTGGAAATATTATTTTATTTTGTGTAGTATAAAAATCTATTCACATATAAAAAATAAAAATATTAGTTATCAAAAATGCCACCGGAAAGAGCTGTAATTGGAAGAATTACAGCAGATACGAAACGAAAAAGAGCCGAAAGAACAGCCGAGACTCCCAAACAACGTGAAATGCAGTTACAGTCAAATAGGTTTAGAGAGCGGCAGTCAAAAACAGTAGAAACACCCGAATAACATGAAGCACGTTTAGAACAAGTTCGAATTCGAGCAAGAGCTGCTGAAACTCCTCGACAGCATAAAAACCGGCTTGAAGGTAATCAATTACGAGCGCCTCAATTGAGAAAAAGAATTGATTTTCAGTTGGCGGCATTCAATTGTGACAAGGACTGCGACTACAGTAATTATCAGAATGTTGTGATTAGACCGATGAGCACTATTTGTTTGTACTGCTACGCACTGAAATTTTAAAAGGAATCACCCAGCATGTGTTGTTCGAATGGTGAAGTAAAGTTGTCACTGCTGGTTGAGCCACTTGAACTACTTATAAGTTACGTTTCTGACAACACAGCGTTGTTCAAGCATTTTTTGGAAAATATTAGGAAATACAATTCGAGCTTTCAAATGACTTCGGAGCTACAAACATTGTTAGCAATTTTAAAGTTTGGTCAAATTAACGACCCCTTCTTTTAGGAGGTTGGATGAAAGCAACTACTTCAGTAATTTGCGACGTTTCGTGTTCAGGATGAACACTTCATCAGGCTCGCTCACACTGAGTCAAATAATTTTTTGATATAATTAAAATAAAAAATAAACACATTTAATTAAAAACATGATGTTTTACGTACATCGTGCACTTTTAAGAACGTACAACCTTTGTACGTACAACCTTTGTACGTTCTTAAAAGTGCACAATGCACGTAAAACATCATGTTTTTAATTAAATGTGTTAATTTTTATTTTAATTATATCAAAAAATTACTTGACTCAGTGTGAGCGAGCCTGATAAAGTGTTCATCCTGAACACGAAACGTCGCAAATTACTGAAGTAGTTGCTTCCATCCAACGTCCTAAAAGTAGGGGTCATTAATTTGGCTAAACTTTAAAATTAATCGTTTACCAGGAGGCGAACCGTTCTATTGTTAGCAATACAGGTTTGTCTGTTTTTTTTTTGATTTTTTAATCTGTTTTCTTGTGTTTACATAAAAAAAATTCATCAAAAATAAAACAATTCTCTAGGTTTTACGCCAACATACAAAAGTGCAGGGACAAGTTTACCACCATATCGGTTCGCTTTTTCCAACACCAGATCAAAATTCCAAGTTTTTGCAAATATTTCACACGAGTTGAAGATGAAGAATTTGATCAACGTTGCGCTGTTATCAACTGAACAAGGCGTGTAATTATTTTAAATTTTCAACGTTTATTTCACCAACATAATGAATTGGTTAAACTATTCAAAGTCGCTTTGAATCAAATACCATCAGATGATTACAAAGTCATTATAAGAGCCAATAAAACACCATCCATGAACAACGTTTTAACGTTCCAACAATCAACGAAGTCGCAGTCGTTATGGTTGGAACGGAATTCGATCGGCGAGACATCATAATTTAAAGACAAAATACAAATTTGTGACGCGTCTCTGAAACACACCCATCGCATGATGCTCTTCAATATCCAGTACTGTTTCGGCAAGGTGAAGATGGATACCATTTCAACAGCATGCAATTAAACTCTGTCACTGGTGCAGCAACAACAAAAAAGATTTGTTTTTTTTACTTTGAAGCAAATATCGTCAAAAATATATAAATGAGTTTGTCTGTTTATATATGAGAAAAAATTTATTAGACAAAGATATTTGTATTACAGGTTTCATTTATGGATTATTATGCACATCGCATTATAACAGGTCAACAATTAAATCACATTTAAAAATGTCGTGAACTCTTTCAACAGTTCATTGTTGACAAAATTAAAAGCGAGCAGCTTCTGAACATTCGTTTGAACCAAAAGAAATTGCACGTCAAAGATTATATTTGCATTGCAATCGCCTTGCTTATCGTCTGGTTAATCAAGCATCACAAACATAAATCTGACAGCTAGAGTTTTCAAACAAAAACTAATAAAACTAATGTATCTCATAATAAAAAATTGTATTTACGGCGAAGTGCAATGCTGGATGTATTTGATTGAATGGCAAAAACGTGGTTTACCGCACGCTCATATTCTAATTTGGCTTAAAGAAAAAATTGTTCCAACTCAAATTGATAGTGTTATATTTGCTGAACTACCGAATCAACAAGAAGATACGATCCTTTTTGATGTTGTCTGCAAGAACATGATTCACGGTCCATGCGTAGCGTTTAATATGAATTCGCCTTACATGAAAGACGGCAAATGCACGAAAAGATATCTATGCGATTTGATTGATAAAACTCAAACTGATGAAGATCGATATCCGAAATACAGACGGCGAAAGCCAGAAGATGGAGGATTTGCCACCACCATTAAAGTAATAAGAAACGTTGATATTGACATTGATAACATATGGATTATTTCATACAGGCCAATACTGTCGAAAACATAACAAGCTTATATTAATGAAGAATACTGCAACTCCGTAAAATCCATTAACTACATATGCAAATATGTTAATAAAGGCAGTGACATGGAAGTCTTCGGGTTTTCAAATAGAAACGATAAAATAAAAACGGTAAACGTGTTTATTTGACTGAAGAAAATGCTAAAGAATGAGCAACACAGCCACAAATTCAATTGTGTCAAACTGATAATTTTACGAAAACATTGCTGTATTATGAAATTCCGAAATATTACACTTGGAACACAACAAACAAATTGTTTTACAGGAGAAAGCGAGACGCTGTTGTTCTAGACTATACCGGTGTTCGTGCATCTGATGCATTACATTAGGTCGAGTATATACTGTACATTCAAATAACGCTGAATGTTACTATTTGAGAATGTTGTCATTCCAACTTTTAAAAAAACAGTTAATGAAGAAATGTGTGAAATGTACTGAGAAGCATGTTATCGACTCGGTTTACTTGAAAACGATTAGCAATGGTACACGAAATTTGCAGAAGCAGCTCACAAATGTCTTCCGCCACAAATTCGCACGTTGTTTGCAATTAGAACGACTTAGAAAAAGCACAAAGAAAGCATGAGTGACGATATACTAAGACAAGCACGTAGAACGAATCCGAATGTGGAAATTTAGTTTTCAGATTGAGAATAGATGTATTCCAATCAACAACAAAATTCTTTGCCAGCTTGGACTTTCAGCACCGACACGTGATCGAAACAATGTTCACGACAGGGATTTGGTACGTGAACGGCAATACAATTCTGATCAATTGCGCCATTTTGTCGATGCTCAGAAACAACTGTTGACTGCGGATCAAAAAATATTTTTAGTAAAAGTTATGCAACTCGTAACAAACGAAAGTGGTGGAATTATTTTCTTTAACGCACCTGGAGCCACTGGAAAAACATTCTTGCTCAATTTGATACTTGTTTGTTTGAAACGAAACTGCACTAGCTGTAGCATCGTCAGGAATCGCATTAACGTTACTTGTTGGGGGGCGTACACCGCATTTCAGCTCTTAAGCTTATTTTAAGTGTAAACCATACCGAAACACCAACATGTAACATCGGTAAAAATTCTGGCATGGCCGCAGTATTAAAAACAAACTCACTTATTGTATGGGATGAATGCACTATGGCGCACTAAAGATCTTTTAAACTTTTGAGCGTACTCTCAAATATTTTAGACAAAATGACCGGTCAATGAATGCAGCTTTATTGCTTTTTGCGGGTGATTTTCGGCAAACTTTGTCAGTGATTCCAAGATCAACACTAACCGATGAACTAAATGCATGTTTATAAGCATCATACCTTTGGAGACGTGTAGAAAAACTGTGCATTTACTTCAAGATGCTGCTGCGTAAATATTCTCCAAACAGCTTTTGAAAATGGGTGATGGAAAACTTCCGATTGATCCGACTACAAGTAAAATATCTTTTCCGCCAAACTTTTGCTAAATGCAGTCATCAATTCAAAATATTGTGCAGAAAGTTTTTCCCAATATTGCAAACAATTTTAAAAACCATGATTGGCTTTGCGAACGAGCAATTTTAGCTCCGAAGAATGATGATGTCAACAAAATAAACAATTAAATTCAATTGAAGCTGAATCTGGTAAAGTTGTCAAGTACAAATCGATTGAAGCAGTTACAGATGAGGAACAACCTGTCAACTATCCAATAGGGTTACTTAACTCTTTGAAATGTCACCACACATATTAACTTTAAAAGCTTCTTTACCGTTGAAGCTCATTCGCAACTTAGATCCACCGAAATTGTGCAAGGGAACAAGACTTGTTGTTAAAAAACTATCGCCGAAGTTAATCGAAGCCACAATCATTAGCGGCAAATGTAAAGGAGAAGATGTGCTGATACCACGAATTCCAATGATTTCAACCGATTTGCCCTTCGATTTCAAGCGACTACAGTTTTCAGTGCGTCCGGCTTTTGCCATCACCATCAACAAAGCTCAAGGCCAAACGCTAAGTGTAGCTGGTTTGAACTTAACAATATCTTGTTTTTCGCAGGGCCAATTATACATATGTGAACGCTGAAAAATCTGTATGTTTACACACCTACCAAAAACTCAAAATATTGTTTATCCGCTAGCATTAAGATAAAAAAGTTAACAAACAGATTTTTTTTCCAACAAATGTACAAAATGTATTTCTTTTTTTTAGTGTAGTAGCACACGCCGGGTATCTGCTAGTTAAATTATAATAAAAGATATTTATTGATCTAACTGTATGTAGGATTTGCAGTTTATTGTAAATGTTTACTTTTTTATTCACAACAAATTATTGTTATATAATTTTTTAGTTTATGTATTCAACGCTCATGCATACTAACAATTTCTTTGTCTTGTGTTTGATTATATTTTTCTGTTATAATAATTCGAAGAAGCTTCGCCTCCTGGTAATAGTTATATAGATTGTTGATCATATTAATGATGATGAACAAATACATTATTTTTTGTAATTAAATGTTCATAGGAGCAATTATAATGTAGTCGAACAATGCCGTTTCATCTTAAATTTGCTTATTTTTATAGTGTACTATTGCAATGCAAAAAATTTATGATGTTTACTAAATTAGAAACCGTTTTCTTAAAATTCTTAAATTTAAAAATGTATTATATGTAAAATGTTTAACAGTTTTAATCAATAAGGTAATAGAATTATTAAGAGCGTAGTGGTTATATTGAACGAAAAAGATTGTTAATGATAGCAATTAATGATCGAGTCGTTTTAACGCCGTGAGAGAGTGTAACGACCAAACGCGTTAATATTGTGGAGATTATTTGTTGCAGATTAAAATACGGGTTAGTTTTAAAGTTTTTCTGTTGATCGTACATTGGTAAAACAGGTAAAGTTATAACATAAGCGTGTATTACGCATTAAATAAAAGAATATTTACAAAATGAAAATAAAACTAAAGGTTCATCTATAACAAAAATACCAACGTTGATATATCAAAGTGAGTCATCGGTGACACAAGATAAACACAAGCAAAAAATGATTGCCGTTGAAATCCAGAAAAATCACAAGAGTAACACAGATGTATAGAACAAGAAATGAACCAGTTAAATAAATAATTCAACAGCAGGTAGTACAAAAATTTTTTAAATAAATAACTAATTTGGTACGGATAACTAGTAAGAATTAATTTAAGCAGACTATTGTAGAACATTTATAGAAATGTATAATTAGAAAAAGAAAAATATGAATAGCATAAGAAACTGAGAAAAAAAATTAATTATTATTAGTAACAGACCCTGATTGATATCTTAGATTCAGTTTTTTTTATAAATTTTCTGTCCGTTTTCCGTCTAATAAAAAAATCTAATCTACCTTTTAATTCTAAAAAATTACGTTTTTGTTGTAAAACAAATACATTTGTAAGAAAACAAATACCTATATTGCAAATATATAGTTTTATATCTGTTTGCTGATGACGCAACAGATAGTTTACGTTTGTTGTTTGCATTTCAGTACGACTGAAAATTTTATGTATTTGCACTGTGATTGAACAGTTTATTATAAGTTAACAAGTGTCTCAAATCTCGGTAAATTGACAGCAACTTAAGCAGCACCTAATTTTCAAATATTTAGTAGTACCGATTACCTAACAGTGCTCTATGGCTGAATAGCAAAAGAAGTTATTTTGCAAGTGTGTTTTTTACAAATTAATGTAAAATAATAATTACAAATAATTATGAAATGTATTTAAAGAAAATAAACGAAAATGCAATTTTATGATTATAAATATTAGGTTTAAAACAAATAAGAGAATTGCAAATTTGCCTCAAACTGTAACGAGTTGCTTTGTTGAGATATTTTAAAGAATACGTTAAAAAGTGTAAAATAACGTTCTTATAAGTCACTGACCTATTAAAACTTCCAAATATTGGAAACAGTCTAGGCTTTTAAACAAGGCCGTTATGACCTTTACAGTCGCAAGGTAACGAAAGCTAGATTGATATAACTAAATATTGAGAAAGATCTAATTAGAAGGTAAAATCTTGTCGGTAAACACGTTGCAATACCCATCAAGAAGATTTATAATCTACTACGCAGACATCCCTAATTGCAAACTCATCTGATATATCTATTAGCAAGGACGTTTATGGTTATTGTAGAAATGTTCCTTTCGTTTTAATATAATATTACCAATTACTCGTTTGATTACGAAATTTTCTGATTTATTAACACACCTATAGTTTACGAGACTATCGATGTCTTATTTCTCACATGAAAATGCAGTAAATTCACAAAAAGCTGGGATTAAAATATTTGCGCAATCGTACTTAAAATGTTTCACTGATTATATAATTAAAGTCGTTTAAGAGAAAATTAAAGTATTCAGTGTCAATCTATGTCACAAAAATTAAAATCGCTTTCGTTCATTTCCATATCGGTTACTGGTTTTGAGTGAAACTCCTGTTCTTCATGAGTAGATACAGATTTAGTAATTTATGTGTCGAGTACGTCATTTTATTTTAGTTTTTAAAGAAATCGGCGCACCTTGAGTTTAGAATTGCCAAAAATGTGATTCAAGCGGGACGTTAGTTTTAGTTTCATTTGCAAAATATGTTGAAACTTTAACGTCGATGTTCAAAAGTTAATCGAACGAGTACGCACTCAATCTTTGTTGTAGGCGTCTTGAATTCGTTGAAAGTTGACGGACTTGTATGTACTTACGTTCACTCATGTAACCTCGTTTTAAAAAACTGCAGTTATAGGAAAGACTGAAAATGACCTTGCAATTGATCGGAACAAATTTCGAAACTGTAATTTGATATGCTCACTTAAAAGAACAGTAGGACGTACGTTAGACTTACGACAAACTTCTTCAACCTTCAGTTACCTAAAAAGTTCGGACGTAATTGTGTATACTATTTTCTTTTAAAATAATGAATATGCCATCGAATATTGCGATTTTTATAATTAAATGCAATTAGTAATAATAAAACTGATTGCATATGCTTAAAGTTCAAACGATTTTTGCATTGCGGACAGTATGATACTGTGTTGCTACCAGGTAAAGCATTGACCGTTGCACTACTTAATTTTTTCACATTCACTTAACCTGGTTTAGGGTTTGTCATATATACTATACGATTTCTTTTTATGTTATACAATTGATACATTTAACAATAATTAAAATACAGTAAAATGATGCTCAATCAAACTTTTAATATTAAAAACTAAATATTTATACTCAAAGTTAAAATTATTTCAATTCTTAGGAACTGTTCATACGTATATTACGAGATTAATATTAAGGAGTTAGATAAAAACGTTTTTTGATTTAATATTTTGACTATCAAAGTATTTTCAGAGTCATTCTTATGATTTCAAATAGTACTATGAATTTTATTGTTATCATTTACCATCTTAATATTTTTAAATTACACACTACAATATCAAATTTCTTTAAATGACTTGACATTCAAATGACCATAGCAGAAACCACAAAGAAACTTACAATTAGATTATTCAAACCATTAGTTTAGTATTTAAATTATGTATTCAATCGTTTCGATTTTTCTAGTTTAAATTAAATCAATAGAGAAATTTAAGCATAATAATTTATTCGAAAAAGTAATCTGTTGCTACAACATTTCAAATTTCTTTAAAAAGTTAAATAAATGTTTCTAAACATTAGACAAATATTAGTTGTCAATATGTAAAAGTTAAGAGGTTCTATGCGAATAAATCGAAATTACTACAAATATTTGTTTAAATTACGAAATACAATTTTTGCCGTTGGTTATTACACATGTAAATAAATATTTAAGGACAAATGAATGGCCCCAAAACTGTAGTATTTCTATTAAAAACACTAATGATGCTGAAAATTAAACAACTATGAATGTTATGATTCATTATTAGTAGGTACTTTTCCTTTTATTTTTAGCTCCTTCTCTACAAATAGTTATTTACGTAACAAGGGTCGAAAGTAAGGCATAGCATAACGAACGTTAATACGACGCGAAGCCGGACGGCCGAGCGTTGAATGTAAGTAAATTATGCTATGATACTCGACGAGAGTAATGTACATTATTTTTTGTGTTGCCTTTTGTAAAATTACATCCTTCTTTTTAAAAATAAATAAAAATGATCAGAAATATAATGTTGATACTACATTTATTACTAAATCTATCAAATTTGACATTAACTTCAACATCGCTTTTTTCAATGTTAGCTGTATTTCAAGATTTTTTAAATGCCTTTTGCATCAGTCGCATACTCGTTCTAGTATAATAATTGACTTGGAACAATTAGTGTTATGTGGATTTTTTGTTTTCATTTTGACACCCTAGAGCTGTTTTCGCTCATTACGTAACTACACTAACGAACAAATATTTACGTTTGCGATGTTGGCAGCACAAAAACACTGTTTCATTGGCTAATTTTTCAATACAAGCGTTATGTTTTGTATGTTGCAGCGTTTACGTATCTGTTTGTTTATAACCCGATATTCAGCTACAACGTGTAGTACATTCAAAATATAAAATTTAATACTGCTTTTCAAGTAAAATTAGATAATTAAACAGCAAGTTTTTGACGTTTTTGAACAAGATTTAGATAATTAGTAACATTTTTGCTCAAAAAAAAATTATTAATTAGAAACAAAAGACAAATACAAATTGTAAATAGAATTTAAAAAGCAATGCACATCAGTTTAATAATTGATACCACTTAAAGTGCATTGGGTATCGATCGATATTTTGGAAATTTGAAGCCAAAAAACTAGGTAGTATACTTTTCGATGTTTTTTCATAGAAGTTACAAAAGATTTAAATCATCAATTTATTCTATTGCATATACTTTTTAAAATTGGTACAAATTTGACACATTTGACGTTTGTCATTTTAAAGCTTCGCAAAGCATCTTCTTTTTCTATTTATTTGCAGTCGAAATTAATCTATTACGCCTGATATACACGGGTAGAGTTTTTAGGAGAGTACTGGGTAGAGTAGAGTAAGTCTATCCGTAGAAACCTGACAAAAATCTCAGTAAAGTTTGCAGTATACACGGAGAGAAATCTGCAATCACTAGTTATGAATAGTATGTTCATAAATTACACATTTAATAAAATTTATAAAATATAAATTATATTATGATGTTATGCGTAATACGCATATAACATTCCTAAGAGTGCAATTTGTATGCGTTACGTGTATTCATGTATTATGAATATGGTTTATAAATGTAATAAAGTTATGAATTGTTTTCATATTTTACTAGTTATAAGTATAGTTATAATTTTATCTTAAGTTATGAACAAACCTTCTTATATTATGATACATCAGCAAAACCAGCAGAACGTTTCACACGCAGATAGTGTGTGCATTGCATCATCTAAAGAAGTGATTCTATCAACTGATAAAAAAGTAAGCAAAACGTAATAAAATTGTCATATATTTCTGTTTTTTGAGTTTTAATGTTTGTATATTATTTATTTTCTACGAATATACATAAGATACAAATATTAATACTTATAACACATTCACATACAAATTTATAATTCTTGCGTAAACTAGTAGGTAACGAAAATATATTACATTATAAAGTATGTATTTGTATGAGGTGTACCAAATTAATTTGCCGTTTATCTCAATTTTACATTATATATTGTGCGTATTTCCATTTCTTAAAATTAATATTAAAAACGTTAATAAATACTAACAATCCAAAGTAGGTACATATGTTCAGGGAACTAAGAGAAGAGGTAATGAAAATAGAGGAAATCTTAGATGAAAACGGAAAAGGAGCGGAATGGATGGAGGAAGTATGGAGCAGGAGGAAAAAGTTAAGGGGGGAGAAGGGATAAGAAAATGTATTATATGTATATGTATATATAGCACGATCAAATTTGTAAGCCAAATGGCAACGAATAAAGTTAAACTTATATGTTCTGTTTTGTATTTGAAATGATAAGTTTCTCCGGTATCAGCTACTGTCAAAAATGTTTACATAAATTAGAATTTTACAACACGTTCTAGTCATTTATGCACATACGTCTAAACGGTCTAAGGTAATCAAATCCTTATCGCGATACGATTCAAGGAATTATATTCCGGTACCCGTATTTATTACCACAAAAATATACAGTTGTCAAAGTAGTCATAGTATCCAAAGTAATCAAAGTATAAGTAAGGAATAGTAACGATTACTCAAAAGTAACGAAATTCACCATCACTTTTAACTTGAATTAGAATTAGATATACAAGATGTTCAAAGTTATCTGTTTATTATTGCTATTTTAATTAACATTAAAGCTACGAATTAGATTAAATTGAAAGTTGAAACACTTTTGATCACTTTCTGTTTATTTACATTTTCTAATACACATACTTCTTATTTCTAGATTTACGTCGCTATAATTTAACTAAAGTATTGCAAAGAGTTGTAAAACCTAAAGGCCGTAAGAAAATAGACAATAAGGTATGGAAAGTTTGCATTGGAGATACATGGAAGTTTTTTAGTTCTGAAGTGAGAACAGTGGCAGATACGTGTAGTAAGGATGACGATAATCTAGTTTGCTTTGGTAACGGACAATATTACGCATTTATACAATAATTTTCTATAAACTTTTGATGCCAACTTTAAAATAATGGATTTGATAAACGTTGTAATAGCGAAGGCTTCCACGGCCGGAGTCTATACTAAGATAAGAACGTCTTCCGGGTTTGGACCGTGTCAATGTTGTAACCGAAGTTGCCAACGTTTCGCCCATTTTCGTAAAGGGCTTCATCAGGGCGTGAGAGAAATCGAAGAACTTAAACAAACAACCGAAATCTAACTAAACATTTCTCAAAAGTTAGGTAATCAACTTGTGAAACAAGCCATAATCTAAACTCTGAAAAGGTAAGAAAGAAAACGATAAATTTGAAAAAGCAAACGAAAATCTAACAAAGAACCACTACAGAGTTAGGTAATCAACTTGTGAACCAAGATTTTCGTTTGCTTTTCCAAGTTTATCGTTTTCTTTCTTACCTTTTCTGAGTTTAGAATCTAGCTTGGTTCACAAGTTGATTACCTAACTTTTGAGAAGTGTTTAGTTAGATTTCGGTTGCTTGTTTGAGTTCTTCGATTTCTCTCACGCCCTGATGAAGCCCCTTACAAAAGTGGGCGAAACGTTGGCAACTTCGGTTACAACATTGACACGGTCCAAACCCGGAAGACGTTCTTATCTTAGTATTGACAAACGTTGCTGCCTATATAATAAGTAAACCTATTACAAAAATTATTTGTATTATGTTCTTCAACTTCAATATTAAAAATCGTTTTTGTTAAAGTATCTTGACTGCAATAAAAGAAAAGGTTTGTGGTTAGCAACTTGTAAAATTATTTTTTTAAATTGTTGCTCAAGTTCTGTTTCAGTTTTGTTTATATTATTTACGTTTTATTTATTTGAATAAGCGCTTATTTTTTATAATAATCTGTATTATTATATAATGATATGTGTTATTAGTTATGTATTAGTTCTTGTATTATGTGTTCTATTTAAATTATGTAAGTATTTAGTTGTAAAAGTATGGTGGTGTACTTATAGCTGCATTAAAATTGTGTAATCATCGTAAAAAAAATTAACATTTTTTGAAACTCGAAATATATGTTTTAGTAATTTACAAAATATATATGAGAAATATCTTGTGATTATAAGAAGAGTAAAATTAACTCCGAAATTATGATTAATATTCATAATTGTTAATACACTATTCTGAATATCATTTAATAAACAATACTTTATTTATCACATATTATGATTGGCTGCTTAAAAAGTTATTCTTTATTTAATTAGAGTTTATGAATATTAATCATAAAAAATATAATCATAAAAAAAATGTGATTATTAAGCATACATAATGAAAATACTTCGTTACTGGATGTGAATTATAATCATAATAGATGTGACTTAAATCATATATTACAATTACCTGGTTAAAATTTTATTCTTAATATGATCATTGTTTGTGAGTATTATTCATAAAGATATGATTATTACGCATATATAACGAAATCGTTTACTTCATAACTTATGAATTATAATCATCATCGATGCTAACATGACTATTCACAAATTATACCGATGGTTTATAAATTTATGAATAGCTAGTAGTAGTTGTATTTTATGCTTAAATTACGCATAAGTTGTGCGTCTTACGAATGATATCTGAAAACATTTCTCTCCGTGTAGTGACTTGTTTCTGGTAGAGCACTATTGCACATGTGGCAAAGCAGCTCTACTCTACTTAATCCTTTTACCTCAAAACACTCTCCCAGCCTTCCCATTATAACCGTGAAAACTCACTCACTTTTTGGTAGAGTAGAGTAGTTAGTAAATCTCAGTCTAGTTAAGACGTTGCGCAAGTCATTTGATGTGCCTTTTTTTATTTGCATTTTACCATTAAAAAAAATGAAATTCACGAAAGATGAAACCTTTCAACTTATAACTTTATATGGTAAAAACAAATATTTTTAGAATTTAAGTAACAATAATTACAGAAATAAAAACATGAGACAGGCCGTGGAATGTGAAGTGGATTTTGTGTGAGTAAATTTAAACAAAAGATTAAGAATTTGAAATGCACTTATAACCAGAAATGTTTAAAGATAAAGAAACCAATGAAATATGGGCAGGTACGAATAATACATACATTCCAGCTTTAAAATAGTTTGATGCCATGTACTCAATCTTAAAAAGTGCATAAGGAAACAAGAAAACTGAATTTTTTTATCCACACAGTTCTGCTTCTACTTATTTTTCCACTACTAATCATTTTACGGCACGAAAAACAACACAAGAACAACAGCTACAGCATTACTCCTCTCTTGTGAATGGTCCCAATCTATTTCTAGTACTGTACTTTACACTCTAACAACTCTACCCTTGTAAACTTAGCTTTATATTATAGTTTAGAACTTCATCTTGTTTTTATTAAATCAAATTGAATTAAAAGAACCCATGATGAGTGTTTTTTGTTCTAAAAGTCTAAAAAAGCAAAACATTATGTTTTCCAGTATGAGCTACTGAATAAGTTTCAAACAAAAAAATATTTACTAACAAATAACTCTTGGGTGAACAAAAAATTTTGAAACTTTAGATATAGTAGTCACTAGCATTAAAGAACGGTTGTATCAAACAAAGATTAATCTTCGTTAGCTCTTATATAGACTTATCTAAATTAAGAAATGATATTTTTTTGAAATGGTTTATGTAACATGCAAATGGCCAATGTTTGAAAGAATCGAATTTCATAAAATTATGAGTTTTTACAAATATTAGAAAAACATATATACAAAGTAAAATTTAATGTCATCAAAAAAAATTTGTAGGTACATTTTTATTAAATCCAATATAACTGAATAATATACAGCAAGAATCTTTGTTAAATTGGCAAGCACAATATTGCAAGAACAAGCAAAGAGGTTAATAGGATATTGCGATTTTAATATTATAATACAATGTATCAATACTGTTATTACTATTTACTTAGTAGTTATCTTAACTTGGCGTATAATTGATCATTAGGTATGTAAATGTATTACAATATTATATTGTGAAAATATTTATTAGTCATATTACTTTTTTTCGAAGTATTCAAAATGCATAGTTCTAAAAAACCTTTCAACAAATTAAGAGGGGAGGCACACACGCTTTGTCACTGTTTTTTTATTTTCTTGCTATTATCTTACGTCACATATAAACCAACCTTTAAGCAAAATCCGGTTTTGAACCGTTAAGGAACGAATAAATATCGCTCACAAAAGATTGTACTTCAATATCATTAACAATAAAAAATTAGGTCATTAAGAAACTCTAGATGTATTCAAAAATTTTGAAAAGTTTAATAAAAATTTAAATGAAATATGACGTATGTTTTTAAAACTTTTTTAATCACCTTGTTTTACATATTCATATTATGGTTTAATTATGTTTTTGAATTATCTCATCTGTATGGTTTAGTTAAGATACATCTAGGGCTCATTTGAATTATAACTGAAAGTTTACCAAGAACTAATTTGTTTATTTTTAAATACTTAGGTTGTATGAATTTAAAAATATAATTTGAGGTTAACTTGTAACACGTAAAATGTTTTTGTGCATTGCAAACGTCAATATTCGTTTGTTAGTGTAGTTACGTGATGGACGAAAAAAGCTCTAAGCCGGCAAAATAGAAAGTGAAAATCTACATGAAAACTGAGTGATCAACGTCAATTATTATATTAGAACGAGTAATTCAGTTATAATTGAAAAAGAAGAAGGATGTTAAAGTTAATGTCAAATTTGACAGATTGAGTAATAAATGTAGTACCAACCTTATATTTCTGTAAAAAAGACTAATTTTACAAAAAGCAACGCAAAAAGTAATATACGTTACTCTCATCAAAAGTATCATAGCATAACTCAGTCACATTCAACGTTCGTTATGCTGTGGTTTACTTTTGACCCTTACGTTACGTAAATTATTATTTTATGCGCCCTTACTGCAAACTTTAATATTCGTTTGTTATTGTACTTATGTAATGACAAAACAAAACTAAAGCGGGATAAATTGAAATCTACGTAAATCTATACTTTGAAAGTAACACAGGTTAATAGGCCTAGAACCGAGAGCAAAGGGATCACAACAGACTGTGAGGACAAAAAAAAATTGTAATAGTTGTTAATAAATTTAAAAAAAAATATTGGACCTTTTTGCTGATTTGTCAGAAGTATTATAAAACGATGTAAGACCAAGACACATTTCAGATTTTTGGTATACCGGGTGGGACCTATGTATGTTCGTCGCCAGGTAGGTGAGGAATTTAAGCCAGAGTGTGTGGTATCGACCATAGAACACGACGGAGGCAGCATTATGATTTGGGGCTGCAAGATCGCTTTTGGAGTGGAACAAATATTCGTTTGCAAATGCTGCATGAGCCCGATAAAATACATAAATGTCCTAGAATCTGCAGTACTGCCCCTTTTACATTAAACTATTAATCTTTTCACCATTTTTTATACAATATTTGTTTTATCGACTGTTGTAAAAACGTAATGAAGCGACGTATGCATTTGTTCATTCAAATTTTTTGCCACAAAATACTGACAATAAGCAACAGAATATATAGCAATGCGATGTGAATCTTATTTATTTAGTTGAGTTGATTCGTCACGTTGAATGGAAAGTTGGCAATAATCTAAATAATTCATAATGCGATTTCAACGTCTAACAATTTGGTTAATTCTTTTTCTTCTGAATTGTTCCTTAAAATAATTTTGCCGCTGTCTGGTGATGAAGAACGAGTTTTAACAGTTTAATAACTACTGACAAAATTAATGTTTCCCCAATCAAAAAGATTTGATATAGTCGGCTAATTCAAACATTTTGTTCTCTATTTTTGAAAGTATGACTATTTGGAAATGCTTTTGGCAAATTCAATAGATTACTTTGTTCCAAATTGCGTAAATGCATATTTTAAAAAGTCAATCCTGTGTTGTCTGCCATTATTTTTTAGATTAGACAATTAATTACTGCTATCACGTACGTTTATAAACAATAATTATTGATAAAGCACAATAATGAGATTTGTTCATAGGTTTTTATAGATGTGTCTGTTGTACACACTTCGACTTGTCTATTGCATGTCTTCGCTTGTTTGCTTTCAGTTATAGTTTAAACCAATGCACACAATGTATTGATAATAATATGTTTATAACGTTTGTGTGTTAAAAACTATTTACAAACTTGAACCAAAGCTTGCAGTTTTGTAAACATGAACGATTTGGCGATTTGAAGACGGTATACATATATTTTTATAATTAAATTCGCTTTACTGATGAGGCAACGGTTTGTGTGAACGGTATTCAACAAAGAGGAACCCGGGACAGATTAGCGGGGTACGAACGAGATACAGTCTCTAGTATAAAATCTGTATGAAGCTGTTCTACTTCAACTAATAAAATAGGACGTCTTGCATATGTGGCAATCATTTTTGTTTGCAGTTTGACAGTATTGTGTAATCCAAACCCTATTGCGTAGTTTTTAACATCCTATTGCAATGTTCTTACACTTTAAGTTCAAAATTGGTTGCTAAATCTAACTAACTACTTTCGTTTCAGTCGATCTATTACAAATACCGTTTTGTGAAAATTTTTTCAAATTTCAAAAATTGTAAGTTTAACAATCTGTTCTCGTCTATAAGCAATATAAATAATATAAACAATGATCTAAACAGTGTGCTCTGAGGCAGGACGGGTAGGCGGAACGGGGTATTTTTCACCAGGATCTTGACATGAAACTGGCTGGATTGCATCTGAGCTATTCTTAAACTGGTTCAAAAAGTTTGTTTAACTTTCAAGAACAATTATAAGCATGGTCCACACCATTGCTGAGTGCAAACACGCATAATTTGTTTAACTATGTTTGTGGTGCCGTCCACATAGGCGTAAACGTTAGTTTTTGTTTTGACATCACTGTTATCAGTTAATGTTGTGTTGTTTAGTCACGAATGTCATATGAACGTAATATTTGGTTTATAAATTCTACTCAAAATAATTACACGCATGTAATGTGGACGTTTCTTCTACTGATTTTAGACATTTGGTTATTATTATAAAATATTTTTGGAAACAAATTTTCTTTTTGCAGAGACAACAAACATCAGCTGTAATGCTCTATATCATGTCAACCATGTTTCAAATGGGCCTATAACACTTGTACACAAGTGGACAGTGATGATGATAAGACGCTTTTTATATCTGAACTGTGTGTACCTAAACCTGACTTATGCTAAGGTATATGATAATTTTCAACGTTTGTAAGCGGTACTCTGTTTTGCCCCATGTACGGACAAAACGGAGTACTTGTTATAATGCTTTTTAAAAAAATAACTAATAAGTTTTAAAATTTAGTATGTAATGTAATAATATTGTGTTTGATAAAGTTAAGTTTATTTCATGAATATGGTGTATAGTCTTTTCTGCCCTCAATACCTTACCTCAAAATAATTTTTTACTAACAGTCCCGTTCTACGCTGGGTTCTCCTATATCAAAGAACAGAACAAAAAAAAATTATGCAAATATAATTAGTATTTTTTCAGATCATATTTGTTTGATAGTTTAGATTTTAGATGTTTATAGAATTTGCGTTAGTCCTTGTTTTTATTGTTTTATTTCACCTTTCAATAAATGAGAAGAAATCCATCTGTATCAACTGAGTATAAAGTATTAATACTTTTTTTTATTTTGTGAAAACTCTGTAGAAATTGAGTTTATTTGTGTGAAGTTTATCTTATTAGATTTTTGTTATTATGTTTTAACGTACTATACTTGTCAGTTTTAATTTATTCTAATTTTATAACAAAATAATAATATAAATTCAACCAATATCATTTAAGAATAATTTGTTGCTAGATCTTATTTTTTGCTGTAATTTGTTTCTTAATTTTAAACAGTTTACAAAAAACATAAATATTAATTAAAAACAAAATAAAATACGTTATAATAATGAGTTTTTAAAAAATAGAGAAAGAGGCAATTACGTTTTTGTTCCTATAAAAGTAAATCTGTAACTATATATAATTGAACCTATATTATTGTTTATATTTAAAACATTAAGTAAGATTGATTATACATAAAGTATATCATTAAAGAAATCTTTGATAGTATCACGTAATGCAAAATTGATAGACAAACATTAAGATTGTGTTTGAAATTAACTCGACGGAATTGCTCAACGTTTCTTTTTAAATAGATAACATGGCATTTAAAATGGAATTTTTATTAACAATAAACAATTGCTGATTGAATATGAAAGTTTAATAATAAAATAATAGATAATGTACTATTGAAAGCTAACACCTGTCCGTCAGAAATCATTGGTGATAAAACTAAACTATATTTTTTAATACGGTTTAATTTTGTAAGAAGAGAAAGATCTGAATATTGTGAAAGTTGTCTGAAGATACGGAAGCTATAATCTATAATTGACAGTTTTAAGAAGTAGTGTTACTACGTCAATTGATAACGATTTCTAATGACGGCTTTTGTTTTACGGTTAATTTAATTACATAAAAAATGCCCTCGTATCTGTAACCTTGGAGAGACCCGAAAAACCTAATTTAACATTTACTTTAGATATCAAAACATATAAAACTTAATGATGAAATAATTAAAAGCATGTTGCTGCAACAAAGCGTTATAAATATTTATACTCTTTAATTACCTTAACAGAATTTTTAATTTAATTATTAACTAATATACAACTTGTTATATCATTAATTGTGTTTAAAACTATTGTAATAGTGTAATTACGAGCGCGCCTTCTTCTACTGTAACAAGTTAATTAACGGCTTTTCAAGTGTTAAAGTTTAAACTAAAACAATTTAGCTATACCGACATACAAAGTACAGTAATTTACACTTTTTTAATTAAAAAAAGTTATATAACCTGTTGATATTATTACTTCTTTCTTTACTTATTACTTCTTACTTTAAGTGAAAGTAATCTAAATAAATTTTTCTTATTTAACTTTGGTGGTCCGTGTTTTTTCAAGCAGTGACCTAAAATCTACGTTGCAATTAAAGATTGCACACGATAAACCTGATATATACAAAAAAAAATATTCAGGAAAATGTTAAACGTGAGATGATTGTGAGAAAAAGCTTGCGAATCAAAGTCACTGCCATTGTAATTATTTTAGCGTGCTGTTTGTTCTTTTATTACAACACGATAACAATAATTTACTTTAACATTTAAATCAATTTAAGATTACAAATAATTATTAAAAATTATTAAATTAATATTAGACAACAAAAGTACTTTTGTAATAATATAATCACAAGACAAAATATTCTGCAATCATCATTCTCTGGCACAAAATCTAAAAAAGAAAAATCAAGTGAAGTAAAATTTAAATAATTGGCAATGTTTCCGCTGAAAGGAACGACTTTCTTTAACACATCTACCAACTGTCAATTTAAATAATTTTATGATACGACGAATATAAAAAAGAAGTAAAATGAGTAAGTATGGCTCACAACTTCCATATAAAACAAAAACAAAATCTTTATCTAACTAACACATAAAGAATAAAATAACAATAAAACATAAATTAAATAGTAGTTATAGTAATAGTTAATTAAAAAATAATGAACACATTAAAAGGTTACATAATCCACACTATGAATAACCAATGTCAATAATTAATTTATTGTTCCGAACTGTCATAAATGTTTCGCTATTGTAAACCGTTTTTTGCAGTTTTTGCGCACTAGTCAACTTAAACGTTCAACTATTTTTGAGACTTTGTGGGCCTCTTTGTCTCTGTTCGAGCAATAAAATGTTATATTCAATTCGTTCCAGTGTAAATTGGGCGTTTTTTCCCTAGAGGGTCTTCTTTTCACTCGGGTTTAAAAATGCCCTCTTGGGAAAAAACACAGGAACTCGCTAAATAAATAACTATTATATACATACATTTAGAGTATTGGCTTATTTTATATTACAAGTAATCGTATACACAACTAAAATAAACATCCGTCATCTATTGTAAAGTTTTATAAGCAAAGCGTAACTAATTTTATAAAGAGATGTCAGTAAGACGACGAACTCAAAATGCAAGAGAGATAGGTTTTACTACCCGTTTAGAGACAACTACAAACTTCAAACTGACATCGACTTGACATTTACTGACGTTTTGTCATTAGTTTTTTAAATACGTATTTTTAATGTTAGTGAAAGTTGAAAAGTAAAATAGTAATTCTGATTTTAGAAATAATAAAAAGGTTAATATTTTAATCAAACATCATAATAAAATTAAATTGAATTTTGTGTTTTTCTTAAGAAAATGTAATACTTATAATCGATTTCGGAAATGACAACAGCGTATTGCAATATATTTTGTAAATACTAGCAACGTAGTTGACTACCAGTTTAATGGGCCAAGGTCAACGGACCTTGTCGGCAAATACCAAAACTTTTTGACACAGTGTCTTTTCTTTATAGAATTAGTTACTCTTTGATATGAGTGTGGCCGTTTCTTTAAATTTGTTTTGTAAGCAGCGTAGAAGATTAAAAAAATGTTGGGTATATTTTTAAAGATATTTACGTGATATTTGAGTGGAAAGGCCACAATATTTTTTAACTACAACAAAATAAAAATTAAGTTTTACTACGTATAGAATAATATATTTCGATACGAATCAGTTCGAAAAGTTCCGAGTGGAAGCGTTTGCGAGCGTGAGGAACTTCGGGTATCAAATTTTCATTTCAACCGAGTAACTGACCGTATTTTTTTTTACAACCATAGCATGCGCTGAATGCAATAAAATAATATTTTTAAAAAATTGCGGTATTTATACTGACACTATAATTGTTAAGTAGTTGTATTACACTTTCAGGTAGGAGAGGCAAAAAACTCACACTTGGTAGATTTTTACAGGCAACGCTTCGTGGCGCTATTGTGCGCATTTTATCATGGTCACTATTTATTGAAAAACCAAAAAGAATACATGACATTTAACATGGCAGATTATAGGTACATATTAAAATATATTGTAACGTCTAACTATAGTTAACTTATTAGGTGTACACTTACATAAAAAATGGGCCCAAAATGAACTGTCCGATAAACTAGTCACAAAATTAAAATTCATTAAATAAACAAATAATGGCATTAGCAGTTAGTGTAGAGATAAAAATATAACAAATTACAAACAGAAAACATCTACACAGACAAACATCATCTAACTAAGCTTATCACAGAAAATGTTTCCTCTTATCACAGTTATAAATTATGCATTGGTGTAATCCAATGAATCTCAATCACATTTTAGAAATTAAATTTTGGTAAATGCTGATTAAATTATTGGTATCAGTATTATGTATCTGTTGATGTCATTGTTTATTTATTGAGTTTTAATTTTGTGACTAGTTCATCGGATAGTTCATCTTGGGCCCGTTTTTTATGTAACTGTAGGGCTTAAAAGTTAACTACAATTAGACGTTACATTATATTTTAATATGTATCTATAACCTGCGATGTTAAATCTAATGTGTTCCGTTTAGTTCTTCAATAAATAGTGACCATGATGAAGTACGCACAATAGCGCCACGAAACGTCGTAAAAACGTAAAAATGTTAACTACTCTTGGAATTTTTCATTTTAATACATTTTATGTTGCATGTAGAATTTTAAACGTTCAATTATAATTAAACCACCAACTATAAACAGTGTGTAGAATTGGATAATCTGAATTACACAATTTCTTAAAAAAATGTTTACCATTTTCTAGTAAAAAAAGTCGAAATATTTATTAAGATTATATGTAGCAATAAAATTGCAAAAAATAAAAGTTTTGTAATTTTGTTTTTTTCCTTTTCTTGATGAATGTATTGAAAATGGAAAAAAGCTTCAAAAACACAAATCAAATATTAATTAAGACAAATACTAATAATTTTATAATTAACATAAAATTACAAAATAAACATAAATTTTATAATACAAAAAAGTATTGAGTAACACATCTTAATTTAATAGCCGAGTTATAAGACTAAGTATATAAATGTCAGAAAAAGCTGTTGAACTAATTTTTTAAAAACCAGTTCAAAGAAGTTATTAACTATATCATTACAAAAACTTCCGTTATAATTGAAACTAAACGTTTTTAGATTAATTGCACATATATTTTTTTAATAATTGGAAATAGAATTTGCTAAAATTAAATAACGCGAAACACCACTAATTTAAGATAAATTGTGTAGGTTACACAAAATAATTTTTAAAAATTACAAATTCTAAAGGTTACACTATGGCACATCATATAATTGCATCTAGTAAAAAGGTTATTAGCATAAATTGCATGAACGCTACACATCAGTCATCTACACGTAACGATAATATGAGGTTATGTTACAGTTCGCAACTCTCTAAATTACAGAACTGTTAATTACAGATCTACAAGTAGTAAGCAATGAAACACGTTAATCACTTTTATTTCATAATATAAACTTCACCTGCGGTCGCTTAAACGACATTTTACAATATATACCAAAGAGAAAGTGTTAAGATACGATTGCAGAAAGAAAAAAAATAACGCGTTCAAAATATGCAAGAATTCAAATGCTATTTATTAGAATATATTTGTATATTGCGGTGCAATAAAAGCAAATAAAACGTGAAATTATATTGTTTCGTCGATTCGACAAGTTGCAAAACACTTTCTTCTTTTTTTTCAAATATAACCACAAAACTACTTTCTCATAGTCCGGTATTTAATGTATTTCATAAATGTTCTCTTAACCACCCACAGTTATATACTTAACATATATTTTCACTTTTTTATACTTTCTTATGTTTTAAGGGTTTACAATAAAGCAAATGACGCCCATAGAACAATTTTAGTTTTGTTGGTAGAAAGTGTAAAAATGCATTGAACAATGTTATTAAAGAGAAATTATTAAAAAACAAAAGTTATTATTGTAACCATTGCGTGCATAAAATTTCGTAAACTTGGAGTTTATTCGCAATTGTATCTAATGTTTTATTGTACTATTAACATTTTATTGTTAATTGCCAAGAACACTTGAGTTCAAGTGTACGTGTCGTAATCCATTATATAGTAACAACCGTACAAGTAATCCTAGACACGGAAAAATTTCACATTAACATCAATTTAATGAAATTACCTTTTCAGGAAGGGTCTTCACTGTAATTAGAAACAATACTGTGTGTTTTTTTAATTAATAAACATTAGAATGTTCAAGTGTAGCTATGATTTTTTAACGTATAAATTAAAACATAAATATACATGTGTATACTATTAACAAATTAGAAATTCACTGACCAGTTTACATGTATTAAATTTTTCAAAATAACTAGTTGCATCTTAAACACTGTAATTTTAATGAAAATTTTGTTTTTTTAATAGTTGCAAAAAAAAGAAACTGAAAGTGTTTTATTATAATTAACGATCTTAGTTCATACAAATAGTAATAATGAAATACAATAAAACTAGGAAAAACAAACTCTAAAAAAGACTACAAAACTCAAATTCTATGTCAACATAAAACATTGCCTTGTTATATATTCTTCTTTCTTAAAAGAAATTGGCAAATTAAATTATCATGATTTCAAAATGTAAAACGATATAGAAAATATTTACTAGTTATAAACTAAGAAAAACAAAGTAAAAGCGCTGGTATGAATATTTATCAGGAAGTACTCATCACCATTCACCAAATTTGAATATGAAAATACCAAATTAAATTGAATAAATGTCTAATTCTCGTTAAACTTTAAGGAATTAATAATTTTACAGTTCATTGCTTAATTATCATTTTTTATGTACAGTCGTGCAGTTGTAATTTATACCTACAAGTGCTAAGATTTGCATAAATTCAAATGTTGTTATGAAAGCTATAAATGACATTTCTAGTAACAAACAAACGGAATAAACTTTCAAGAACATACTACTTTTGCGGTTGTAAAAATTTTATTATTGGTCAAATAATGTATAGTTTTTTTTAAATAATTAAATTAAAACATTAAATCATATTTATTCAGTTTTGCAACTTTGCCGTTCCCGGTTACAAGCCCGGATGAACAATGAGGAGAATGAATAGTAGCATCCTTGTGAAAAAAACTATAGACCATCTAACTCAGATGTTAACACTATGAAGGTTCTTATCAAAATTACATTAACATGAGCGTGCAACCACGAGCTAGATAACCATAAAAAACATATATGTACATATACCAAAATCTATTATAGCTGTAATGTAATTTATTCAAGTTAAAACTTATTTATGTAAAGACCACGTTTATAGAAAAAACAAATTATATTAAAAAAAGGATAGACTTAGTTAAAAAATACCAAAAGAGTGAAGTTATGCTAAGTGTTTCGTTGATAAAAATGGTTAGGCATATAAAAAAGTCAATGAAACAAAGTCAAAAAGGAAAAATACTACTCAAAACCATAAAAAATAGAAGTTGTTTTAGTGAGCACTACAAGTGGCGGTAAGTGAACTTTTTTACCGAGAATAAAAAAGAAACTTATCTACTCGTTGTGCATTACGTTTTTGTCACTACCACAGAAATTAACTCTAATAATATGTACTAAATATTTGGGTATATAATACTATTTATCTATAATAAAAAATGTATTGCCATAATCGAGTTTACAGATTGATTAGTTGCTGTGGCTACAGCGCTTGTAAACAAACAAATTCAGTATAAATTCTTTTATCATAAATCCACTTTGTAATCGATACAATGAATGATTCGGACGAGGTTGAAGATTTTTCTGAAATCGAAAGTAGTGATAATGCAGCTCGAGCGTCGTTTCTGCCAAAAAAGTGAAAGACTCGATATGAGCGAACATGTACATATTTTAAAGAATGATACAATTCAAAAAATGTTAAGAAAATTAATTAATCTGTGTTTTGGCATATTTTAGCGACAAGGCGTCGAATCTAAGGTCTCCAACTAGTTTCTGGAGTGAATATTTGATGTTGAAATTAACGCTTTGTGCTAATGGAGATTTATACATTTCAAAATTCAAGCCGGTATATGTATGTATCTATATGAGATTTAAATTTTGCTAAATTTATCCTACCATTTTCTAGGTCATTTCTTTTCTCAAGAGAAAAAATGATAGGTATATTCCTAAGAAGGCTAACATTGTTACCCAGGAAGAGGTAACAAGGTTTTTGTGTGATGATCCGGACCACGCATTTCTGTTGATTTTTGCGATTTTTTTGGGGGTTGCCGATGCTTGTCAGACCGATGAACTTTACAATTTGAATTACGAGAACGTTGAAACCTGACGTAGCGATTGTTAAGATTCTGCAATCCAAGAACAAAATCCCCCGATCATTTGTGGTAACTGGTTGCAGTAAAACGGTTAATCGGTTTAAGATTCTTAAAAAATACATAAAGTTGTGTCCCACTGATACCAACGAAAGTAAATTCTTTTTGCGTTATTGTAATGGTAAATGTGTATGGCAAGTAGTAGGCAAACATACTTTATCCGCTATACCAATAAAAATAACAAGATTTTAAAATCTGGATCACTGCAAAGACTACACACACCACAGCTTTAAGAAAACCTCCACTACTCTTTTGGCTAACAAAGAGTTGGGCGTTCTTTCTTTGAAAAGACACGGACATTCTTAAACATTTTCTAAATAGATTTGATCAAAACCTCTTTTTACCTAAATCGCCACTTTTATTTTTTTTAAACACGTCACATATTTAGTGGATAATATAAGCAGGCGCATCATATTTGTCCCGACAAACAACATATTCATGTTACAAAAAAATTATGATACACATCCTGAATTTTAAGTTGCAACATATTCATAAATAATTTTTTTAGAGATAAGAGTTAACCATATCAATTTTAGTTTCATATCATTTTACCCTCCTTTTACAATGCGGTTCTCTATAATTATCAATCGTATGGCTTTGTTAACATTAATATATATTATACAGTGTGTCCCATTCTGAGTTGCATTGCATGGGTATTAATGAAGATACCGGTTCGGATTAATAGACAATTATGTGCAGTTTTATATTTTGCTTATTCTAATAGTTACAAAAAAAATTTAGAGCGACATTTATTTATTTCATTTAGACAAACTAATTTTTTTTCTAAAAATATATCACAAATACCGTTTTCGACATATTGGTAGCAACTTTCTTATTTTAAATGAACGCCATCTTGGATTTTGATATAAATAGGTTGTTTTTTTTTGTTTTCAACAATGTATTACAACGTATGTTTTAAATGACGGATAACGGCAAACTTGATATTATTTAAATTAAAATAAGTTAGTATGAAAACAAATGAAATTTAACAAAACTTGCTAATACCACCAAATCAGTGTTTTATCATTTTTTAATGATAAATTAATCATTTATTTCCAATGGCTACTTTTCCACTAAACGAACAATATGATATGTTTTGTACTTATATTAGATTTAACAAAAATTCGCACTTTGCTGCTTAAGACTATGAAAGTAATTTTCCAGAAAGACGACAACCATATGCTAGTGCATTTAAACGGTTAGACAAAAATATGCATGCAACACAAACGTACGTGACGAAGACGAAAAATTGACACTGGCTTGCGTAGCAGTTAATGCGAATGTATCAACTCGTCAAATTAAAATGCAAGTTAATGTTAAAAAAAGTAAAGCATCTAAAATATTAAGGAAGTTCAAGTTCATTCCATTTAAACCACATGTTGCGCAAACTCTACGACTAAATGATCACATAGGAAGACGAACATTTTCCAGATGGATTATTAACAACGTGGCAGAAAATGATGGCTTCATTAATTAAATTCTCTGGACTGATGAATCATATTTTAGTAACTGTGGTTTGTTTAATCGTCACAATGAACATTACTATGCACAAGAAAATCCATACATTGTAACACCATGGCGCAACCAAGTTTGTTTTTTGTGGGATATTGGGCAATGCTTAATTGACCCTATTTTTTTAATAGAACTTTAAATGTACCACGTTATCTCGGAATGTTGCAAACAACACTAAAAGAGTTTTTGAATGAATTATCAATGGTACAAAATTTGGCAATATGGTATCAACAAGACAGTGCACCTGCTCACAATGCTAGAAATGTTATTAATTATTTAAATAATCGGTTTAACAACCAGTTAATAGCTACTAACGCACATGTTAGGCGACCACTTAGATCAGCAGATCTAACACCTCTGGACTTTTTTCTATAGGGTTCTATAAAAAATTAAGTATATGGTAGCAATTTTAGTTATAATAATGTTGAAGAGTTACAAGAATCCGTACAAGAAACTTTAAATAGTGTTAATTGTCATGTATGCGTAAAGTAACCACCAGTATTTTAAAGCAATGCTAGTTATGTTTAGCAAACAACGGACAGCTTTTTGAACATTTGCTTTGATTAAATAATGTGATAGGTAGTAGTTTTAACCTTTTTTTACATTCATGTTTAATCAAATTTGTTTTGCGTTTTGTTAAAATTAATTTGTTTCTATGGTTCACTGTGTTTCATTCAAATCATAATAAGTTTGCCGTTATCCTTCATTTAAAACATAGGTTGTTACACATTGTTGAAAACAGAAACAAAAATACAATCTATTTATGTCAAAATTCAAGATGGCGTCTATTTAAAATAAAAAAGTTGCTACCAATATCTCGAAAACGGTATCTGTGATATATTTTTAGAAAACATAAATTAGTTTGTTACAATGAAATAAATAAATTTTGCTCAAAACAATTTTTTGTAATTGTTAGAATGATCAAATTATTAACCTTTTTCAAAAAATGCACTTTTCGGTTTTTTTCGTTTAATTTCGGGACCGCTCGGAATTAAAATTATTTTTAAAGATAATCTAAATCAGCACGAAAAACTCTACATAATTACCCATTTAACTGAACCGGTTTCTTCATTAATAACAAAGATACCCACGCAATGCAACTCAGAATAGGACACACGGTACACCATATATTTATCCCTATGCTTGGAAAATAGAGATTTCAATGTTAACTATGAAATATCGAATTATTTGGTTACTTAATTATTTTAGAGAAAAAGTAAAAAAAAAGAAATAGTAAAATTGTTATTGCATAATTTGACGTTCCAAGGTCTCTTCAATCAGAAAAATGTATTTTTGACAAAAAAAATTTGGGTGTCTGTGTGTGGGTCTGTGTGTGTGTGTGTGTGTGTGTAGCGATGTACCTGCGATAACTCTCGAAGCAAAAGTCCTAGTAACTTGAAATTTAGTATGGAGCTGGCTTTTCATATTCTCTCGGTTTTATCAAAAGATTGGTCTGATAAATAAACAGGAAGTGGGTGTATTCGACATTTTTAAAATTTTTTCTTATATAATTTTGTACATATGTAAATTATTCAAATTATTTTTACAGTTTCTTGTAGAGTTAATTTTTTCTAACAATTTATTCAAATACATTTTTTTTCTAAAATGAACAGTTTATTAGATATTTGATTTATAATTTAAAGTGAATTTCATATATAATCTAGGCTCAAATCCTGATTTTCTTTTAGAAAAAAATATGATATCTTGAAGAAAAAGCAATATACGTTAAAAAATAACAATTGTCTTTATATTCTATGGACTTGTTTATATACGGAGTGCTGCATCTTATTTAAATTATCTTATGATGTACTCACGATAACTCTCGAACCAAAAGTCTTAGTAACTTGAAATTTGGTATGGTGCTGGCTTTTCATATTCTCTGGGTTTTATTAAAAGTCTGCTAAAGAAACCGGAAGTGCGTGTATCCACCATTTTTAACATTTTTTCTTATATAATTTTGTAAGTATGTAAATTATTCGAATTATTTTTACAGTTTCCTATAGAGATAATTTTTCCTAACAATTAACAGTTTATAAGATATTTAATTTATAATTTAAAACGAATTCACAAATATAATCTAAGTTCGAATCCTCCCTGCGACCATTTTTTTTACAGATGTACTATAGAAGTAAGTAGTATTAAAGCGCACAAATATAATGGTTAGTCGATATGAAAACATAGCTCAATTTGCTATATTTCGGTTATATCTTAATGAAATCGAGGAGAAACATTTCAAAAAAATAATAGCATGTTAGGAAGTCAATACAAACGTGTACATATCACTTCAAAATGTTTTTATGACAACATAACCTTAAAGCAATATGTAGACATTTCTTCATCATTTCTTATAGGAAAGTCGCGTGGTGACCACACCAGTTTTCTTTAAATAGAATATTATTTTATTCATTTTTTCGGTTCTAGAAAATGGAAAATTGTAAACAATAAAATGGATCGATGCAGTATTTCTTTTTTTATAAAATATTGGTTGCTTTTAATAATTAGAGAAGCAAATAATTCAACACTAAATATTTAGCCTTGAAATCCATATGAAGCGCATAAAGTGTTTCAGTGTATAAAATAAGAAAATCGTCTTGAATTGTATTGCCTTA
The DNA here is from genome assembly GCA_035610365.1 of Aquatica leii. NCBI lineage: Eukaryota > Metazoa > Arthropoda > Insecta > Coleoptera > Lampyridae > Aquatica > Aquatica leii. The sequence goes on along the minus strand of CM069432.1, from coordinate 206,970,840 downwards.
TACAAAACCCAAACCTTTATATTATACAAAAACTTAATGAGTCGATGAGAAAATCAGTAATAGTTATTCTTATAAAACTTCCTACACAATATTGTATTTCTTATGTACTGCATCACATTATCATATGATTACACGATTCCATTTTGAAATTTGTGTTGCTACTAATTCTTCCAAAAATAATTTTTTAATATTTATCACATTTTTGACAATGAAGTTTTACCTTAAAAAATATTACAACGCATTTAATAACTGTAATGTCTATATTAGAAAGAAGGCCACCATCATCGGTTTTTTCGCCACTGCATGTATAATTGATTTTTTGAATTCTTTCTTTGGTATTATTACATCAAACATTTTTTTTATATGCTCGTTTTGATGATTCATTTTTAGAACAAAATATTTAAAAATCGTTATGTGTTTTTTATTTTATCTTATACAAGTAAAATATACATTATAAGAACTGTACAATGTTTTTTATATTGTATTGTAACTTTAGAACTGTGTACTTTCAAAAAACAAAATTTGTAATAAAGTAGAAGTAATAAATTTTTGCCAAAAGTTTGCTAATGTAAATGAAAATCTTATTTTTAGTTTTTTTTTAAATTAATAACAATTAATGTGTAACTATTATTTTTAGAATTTCCGTCTTTAATAGATCTTATTAAAGCATCCAAATGACGTCATTTGCGTGTTTTACTAGAAATTTTTGCGCGCTTTAATAAAATTAGTGTAATTTTATTTACAAGATTGATATTAGTGACTTAATTTTAATTAATTGGAAAGTTTCAAGTCCAATTTCTACAAAATTTCTTAGATTTTTATAATTTCAAATTTTTGTTTAAAATTGGTTCAAAAAGGCGTACATTTCTAAAAATTAGTATAAAAAACTAGTTCATAAGGCTTTTATTGAACTCACCAGAAAACTTCAATTAGTTCGATAAAACCGACTTTATGAAACTCGTTCTTTTATACTATTGTATACCTAAGTATTTATTCTAACCATTGTAAGTGCAAAGTATCGATCGAAAAAGTTTGTTTTTACATACAATTTTGATAAAAATTAAACGAGACAATGTTAACGTTTTTTTATGAACTAAAACGTTTAATTAACGTCGTTTACAAAAGTATTTAAATAATGTGTTTGCTATTTGTTAAAATATAATCACGAACGTGTTTTCAAAGTACTTATTATTATCAAATAAATAAGTTTAAACCGAAAAATAGCATGTTATTGACAAATCACATTAAAAAAATTTTTTTTAGAAAGTTTAACGGCAATAGTATTATTAAAAATCATACATAGATATGAATCAACAAAATTGCTTAAAGGTTTTTTTTCAAAATTGTAGTTGTTTGTTAGTAAGTTCGAGATTCAACTTTCAAATCGGTGTGTAGTTTTATGTACGATTCCACTAAGAAAACTCGACTTAATTACCGATACGTATTTAGTGCGAAGGACAATAAAGCATTTACACAATTTTTACAGACTGAAATTGTTTATAATTTTAGCAGTCGACCTTTCCATACAGGCCATTAAATTAGAATGTACCACACCTTTGAATTCAATTTAAAGTTTCAGCGATGCACCGAAAAACAAGTCGAATGCAGTCACGTTCACTAATCACAATCACGGTCACCTACTATCCACTAATTGGGTTATAAGAAGAACTTTAATTGCTATTTGATGTACAGGATAACAACGACAATAAGATTAAAATTAGGTTTTTCGGAAGAATTTTTTTTAAAAACCGGATTAAATACGTTCATGATTATCTACTGACATTTTCAAACGTGTTTTTACACTAAGTTGCTCTAAATACGTCCCAATACTGTTTTTAAGGTTACTAATTTTAATATTATTTTAAAAATATATTTGTTAATAAATTTGATACTTTAAATAACATATTTGCGAAGACAGATCAAAAATTTAAATTAGGAATGTTTGTTTTTAAATTATAATTAGAAGTAGGTAAATAGAATCTAACTTGTAAATTAAAGTTAAGTACTTTTATTGCTTTTTATAGATAAAATGTTAAAAACAAATATTTTTATCTGAAATATGTATTACAAAAACCTCTTTACCGGATATTTTGCACGTGCAAAAATATTTGCATAATTGCGAGATAAAATCAAAACAAAACCTGTGTTTTAACAAAGACATTTTTTATCGACCTTGATCCGCAAGTGGCTTTTGCATTAAAACTTTAAAGTTTAATCAAGGCTTTGACTAAATTTAACAAAGATAGTAATTAACATTTAAAATAAAAAGGATAGAAACAGTTTGATAAATTAAAAATCTTTTGGAAAAAATTGTTATTAATTTTTGCTTCCGCATTCCTTATAATATAATCAATTTCTTAGCAATTTGCATTTTTAAATAATTTTGGTTTTAATTATTTCTCGTTTTAAAAAAGCTATAGCGCCAACAATTTAAGAAAAAATAATACACTAAAGTCATTAGATGTAACAACTGTTAAATAATGCATTTTGTTAGTGTCAAATAATAAGTACAAGCTTTTGTCGCATTTACTAGGTTTTCTGGAGAAAAAATTTTTAATACGTGTACCTACATTAAAAAAATGTATTTAATGACAATAATTTGTGACTGTACAAATGTAACTGCAATGGCAAAAATTGTATTGATTAATATTCTAGAAAAGGTTACAAGGTTCATATAGCAGCATAGATAATAAATGAAAATGCTAAAGGTATTAGAAAGTTACTTTAAACTTTGATTTTTAGTTAGCTCAATTTTATATGAGTTTTTGGAAATTTTTAGTAACAGAAACAGAAAATTGTTCAAACATTTTATTTTATTTTTGCTAGTTAAAATCAATTCAAGCTAAATTTATATTTAATAAAAGCTTAGTAGAGATAATAAGAGACGCAGTTCTTTTAAAACATGCTATTGTGCTAGATTTTATTTAATGTAGATAGCTATAATTTGATTAAAAAAAAAATTTGGTTTATAAAATGCTAGAGAATTTAACACGACTCCACTTATACCACAATTAAAGATTGACGCATATACTATAACTTATAAGTTTTCTAAATATGTAGCTTATCCGCTCTTGTACCCCTTAAACTCATCTAAATCTTGTAAACAACTGTTGTTAGTAAATTTAATCGTATTTAAAAAAAATTAAATATTTACGTCGTTAAAAATTTTACTATAAAACTACAGAGTATAGTAGGGATCGCGTTGTATAATAACGTCTGCACTAACGCTGTTTGTCAAAGCTAACAACAGATTACAAAAGGTTCATTATGGCTACCAATTTCTTTGGATGTAGTTCAAGTAACAACACAAAAGTATTTGCAAGTTTTACATAATATTACAAATTCATATCAATTAAAAAAAATTATTATTGTATATATACAACGAGCCAACGCCAAATGTACATGAATGCTAAAAACAGACGAAAAAATATTGTTGTATTATACGAATGTTTATACTATATACAAAAACTATATACATAAAAACATTAATTTTACCAACTTTTGTGTATTTTTTAATGCAATACTTACAATCTTAAATTTTGAATATTAACAACAGATTTTTAACTGTATCAACCTTGAAAATAATTGTATTTTTAGTTTATAATGAATATTACAAATATTAATTTTTTAAACTGCTTATAAATTTTTTAATTCTTTAACTAAATTTTAAATTTAAATTCAATTATTTACGAAAAAACCCTTTTATACTGCATCAACCGTTTAATAATGTTGTTTTGAGCTTATAGTGTACGTTATAAATATTAATTATTTCAAAAATTATTATAGTTTTATAATTTCTTCATCCATATGTTTCCACAATATTTTAGATGCGCACCACTTGATGAAATTTGCATTTGGTTTTAGTTTACATAACGCTTAGCGATTATTTACATATTTTTCTAGTAGTTGTAGCTAATCAGTGCGTACAAATTAAAAAAAAAAAAGATAAAAAAGCCGGTGCATACGTATTATGCAACAACTTTCTTATTTCTCTCCCTGCATAACGACCGTAGAAGAATTTACCGAACACGTTTTATTAATTTCATAAAAAGTATAATTTTTTAATTCAAGCGAAATTTTGCTTGATTAGGTTTAATATAACCCAATTAAAGAAATTAAAACTTGAGATTAAAAATTATAAATTTTAATATCTATACGTATTAATGATTGTGTAATTATTATAAATTTTCTTCTTGTAATTAGAAAGTGGTACAACTACAATTTATCGATTGAAAAATTATAAAAGTGAAATGATCAGTAATGAACTCTTGTTTTCAATCAAAGCTAAATAAATATAACTTACCAATGGTCTGCGTTGAGCCGAAACCACCAATACGCATACAGCGATAAATAAGTGTAACACTTTCATGGCGCATTAAATCACAGTCACTTAAGTATTCTTTAAATTTAGTTTTTAAATGTTTTTAATGAATCACAGATTTATATGGCATAACTTAAGAGAAATTTAAATCCTCATTATTTTTTGTCAAAAAATGATATATTGTTCTCACGCGCGTTAAATGTACATGACCTAGGCACAAGCTCTTGTATTGCGTATTGAGCACTGAGCTAATCATGAACTAATGTAAAATTTTTAAAAAAGAAATCGAAAAAAAATTATATCGTAAGTTTCCCTCTCACCTAGTGTCCAAGCTGTTGTCCTTTCTCCTTTTTCCCCACTCACGCCGACAACGACAAACATAATCTTTCGTATTTAACAGGCACTTCAATTATATATATTTTATTACATTATTAATAATTAACGAATAAAACTTATTTTTACAAAATAACAATGAACAAATAATCGACCTTTCTAAGGTATTCAAACACGCTACAAAGTGGAAGTGCTAGCATATGTAAAACTTAACTGTAGGTTTTATTAGAAGTTGAATTACATTACAAAATTATAAATTATTTTTTTTAACAAAATAAATGGTTTTATTAGTTAATTCAGTCAAGGTAATCGGGCAAAAAGCAATACAATTAATTAGTTAGTTCGTTTGAAATATACATATAATTTTAAATTTAGTGTCGAAAATGATATCTATATTAAAGTTTGTTTAATTATTATCTTGAACAACACCGTTGTTTTTAAGCAAGACATGAACGTAACACAATTAGGAGGACGTTGCTTAATTCATTATAAACAAAATCATCAAAACCTTTTTCTTCCACAAAAAAAATCATTCAGACTAATAACAGAAAATAAATCTTTAAAATAAAAAAGAAATGGTTGAGTAATAATGTACGAACAATTTTACAAAATTAATTTGATTTATTTTTTATACTTCCTGTTAATTTTTTTATGGATATACATACATATAGTAATTTGTGAGTAATTTATTTCCTGAGAATACAAAGTGTTTCAAGACATTGTTTAATAACTTTCAACACATAGGTGCGATCGAAAATAAGCATAATAACTTGTTTTTATTAAGATTTTCTTCATTTTGTTAATTAAAGATTTTCAAAATGACGGTATTTTAATTCTCACATTATTTGCTTTATTACTTGCGCTTGCAAACGATCTTCTAATTTTGTAACGGAACACTGATCGATTTTATCATAAAGGTTTTTAAAGTAATTTCAGCTTGTAAGTATAATTTCAACATTTACAGAAGATACAGTTAGCATTTTTACCGAAAATGAAATCTTTTTTGTCGTATTTTTAAAACTAACTGATTTTTACGCAATTTTAGATCTGATTATTAAATATAACTAACTTTTAATTAAACTAAGTAATAAAACGTAACGATATTTAAGAAAACTACTTACGAGTAATTTATGTATGACTATCACTAGATATTTATAATCACTGTTTCCAACTGGTATTTGTTTATGTTAACAACACGTTCACTTACACGACGTTGTAATTTTTTTTTACTGGCACGCGCGTTAAACACGTTATTTATTTAAACCGACACAGCGTTGACACTTCCGACTTCTGACTAGAATAACTCTTTTGGATACTTTTTATATTCTTACGTTATCTCGATTTAGAACATTCCATACTTTTCCGACCATCGTCTGGAAGTTTTCAGATGCTTTGCAAATACTTTACTGCGTCTTTCTTAAGACTGTTCTGACACACAACAGGAAACATGATGCTGCACCGGTAAAAAGGACATTGATTCTCGATATCGATTTAATAACCTTTAAAAAAATGTTAACCTTGCTTATCAGATCTGTTAGGACTTTTATGAAAGCAACTCTTACTGTGGGCCGCGACCCTCTAAGGGTGCTTGGTTGCTTTCAAAGAACTACGAAAGTGTTGTTAGAACCTCAGAAAAATATATTAGAAATCTAATGTCGCTGCGACTACTAAGTTAGGTTAAAATCCGCTGATCTATATTTACACAAATTTATAAATTATAATTATTTTGAGACAGACGTCTACTCAATAAAATGTAATTCCAAACTCTACTTTATTGAACTTACTAAGGAGGAAATAATCAGATACTTCGTTTAGATTTAAATTACATATCAAAATGGGTAGTTTAAAAAGCTCAATATATTGCATAATTGAGTAGAGTATAAAGAAATAATCGTTATCTTATCTTATCCTTGAAACATTATGTATAAAATGTTGTAAACATTATTTTATAAGATACAAAAGTATTGTAACCGTTTTTAATAAGTTTTGGATTTTTTACAACGTGCGACACGTATTCCGCGAGCAGCATTGATCAAATAAGTGTTTATTATTATAATAACGATGATGACCTTAAGACGGCGTTTGTTTTTGATGATGTTGCTTAACTCAAGAGTAGCGAAGGTTTTTATTTAACAGAAAAAATCATTGTGTAATAACAAATGTTTTATTATGATTCTCCTTAATTAATTACAATAAACCCCCGATAATAAATATATTTTTAGTTAGATTTTTGTTTTATTTCAACGACTTGCTACTAATCAAAAAGGTCTCAGAACAACAATCCGTAAAAACAATTTCTAAAGACGCTTAATTTTTATTTTATTTTATTACATATGTGATTGTTAATCGATCTATAACGTCATTCAAATGAAAATAAGTTTTGTGACTAGGCAAACACTTCTTATTACTCTAAAACATTAATGTAATATGGTCGTCCAACGTAAATTAAATTAGTATTTCTTTATGTGCGGGCTACAATTATTGGAGCCCATACATTATATCGTTGATTGTAGTATTTACTGGAAAGATGCCCAACTACGTGCTAATAAGTGTAAAACTCCCCTTCTCTATAAATTATCTGCACCGACTAGTGTCGCCACAGATGGTTAGCACAATATCTTACAAATATTTTATCATTACTGGCTCATTCTACATGCGAGGTTTCCATGAAATATCAACTCTGATTTAAATTTATTCCAATTTCTAATCTAATTGTGTTACTGTTTACTTATTTTTTACGAGTAGCAAACTTATTTCAAATCTAACTTGATTTTATATTTTTTTGTTTTTATTACCTTTTAAATAAAATAAAACTTGATACTGATGTTTTTTCTTTAACAGAACTAACGTTTTCAGATTTGTAAACTTCTATATATATTTATTTACTTTTATCATTATAAACCGAAATTGTTTTGTTATATTATTTTCATACCGCTAATGAAATAGCATTTTTAATAATTTTCGAAAAAAAGTTGGACTATTATTGAAGTAGTTATATTTTTTTATTTTGTTTTTAATTTTTATGTTTGATATGCTGTCGAAGTAAATATGTAAATTGATGATAAATTAATTTTAAGCCTAATTTAACTACAAACTTTAATCACGCAACAAGACGTATAAGAACAGATTACTACGTTAAAATATTTGAAATGTTGAACAATATCTACTGTTTCTTTCTTATTTTAATTTGTTGAAAGTAAACAAATTTATAATGAATGATATTTGTTATGTAAAACAATTTTTAATGTAAATCCGTCAGTTGGCGGCTCAGTTTATTGGAAAAGCCAACGTACTACTTAAACTATCACACATTAAAGTTGTGGTTGGTCAAGGTTTTAGATGTCAATAAATCCCAAATATTACCGATTTATAAAAATGTATTTTTTTAATTACTTTTCTGTTACGATAATTTTATTACTTGCATGTAACTATTTATATTAAATAATTTAGTACATAACAAAAGTTGTTAATTTGTTTTAACGCAGTTTTTGTTTTTCAAAAAATTAATTCACACTAAAAGATTAATAAGGTTATTATAAACACTCGATAAACAAAACCTTAGACTTCAGTGTAATTCAAATACTGCATGGCAACATTGCTATAACGTTAAATTAAGATTCTGCAGTAATCTACAACAATTAGCAAAGTGGTTAGTAAATATGCTGACCATCAGATGGATCGATGCTAATTTGCTAGCGGCAAGCATACTTTTTCGGCACGAAATACGTCGTTAGGTTGGTCAACTTTCAGGAAATACTACAATCAACGCTTATATGTAGCAAAGCATTGTAACGTAATTTTGCGACCATCACTACGAGATTTTATATGCAATATAAATAAAGCCTCCACGTGTAAATAGGGTCATACGATATTTGGAAGTACGATCGTCGCGCCGGTAACAAATTCATTAAGGACAATGTTTATGTGTTGTGTTTATTTGTAAATATTGTTAAATGTAAATGTACATACGTAATGTGCAGGTAAAGTGCCACGAGCAAGTCAAACCTCTCTAATTTTATCATCTGCTACGCTAAGAAATAAAGAGCTTTAAGCGGAGAATATGCAATTAAAAAGATGATGTTTACAATTATTACAAAATCAAGATCAAAAACAGATGGTAATATAATTTCAACTAACTCGTTTCTTAACATCTGTAAAAAAAAATTTAATAAGAGTTTGGTGAATTTTATGCACAATCAAAGTAACGGTTATAGGTATTCCGATGAGTTTTAACAATTTGTCTTGACGATTTATTTCCTGGAACCAAAAGTTGGTCGTTTTTTGTAAAAAACTTATTGTCTCTATCATAAGACAACGCTGAGTAGCATGACATGTAAATGGAAGTGGCATAAAATGTTACATTTGGAAATAATAAATAAATACATTTACAATTCTTGTCAAGTTTAATATTTACAAAAAATTGTTTTTGTAAGCATTTTAAAACTAAAACCAGTAAGTTTGAACGTGTTTGGCTTAGTCACCGATCAAGGTTCAAACTTTGTACAGTTTTCAAAAAATGTTAGGGTAACTCTAGAGAATCCTTCTTTTTTTAGTGGACGATTTGGTTATTGGCCCGCTGTTGCAATACATACTTCAGTGTTTGTAGCAGATATTGACAAATTATTTAATAATTTAAATTCTTTAACGTTTCAGTCTAAAAATTTTTTAAACCGTTCTTTTAAAGAAAAAAAACAACAAATAGCTAATTTAAAAAAATGTTCATAATTTTTAAAAATAAGTCTATTATCAATAAAAAAGGTCGAGATGTCACAAAATCTGTTGAGTTTTTGTAAATATGGCTAATAAAGATTTTGGGACTTTTTGAAATGTGGAAAGATGTAAAACATAGGCTTAAGTTTTTATGTACCAGATTCATAAACCAAAATTGCTTGGAAAACATGTTTAGAAGTGTAAGAGCACATGGAGGAAATAGCCATAATCTCACTCCAATTCAATTTCATAATGTATTTAAAAAAATATTTTGTTTAAATTATTTTATATATAGTACTGTGAAAATGAACTGCACCACTTAAATATTTTGCATATAAATCTATTTAAGTCCTTGAAAAGGGTAGGGTAACAGGATTTTTGAGCATTTATACCTGTACTTGTTTGTGATGTTCTGCACAAAAAATTAAGTTGATTAGTTGCTTCTCTGAGTTTAAAACGTGAATTTCACAAAATTATGGCAAATTTTAAGTTGCTGACTAACGAACAGAAAGCAGTTATTTTAGCTCTAAACAAACAAAATTTGTCTGCTAGAGCTGTAAGTAAAGAAATAAAGTGTAGTCCTTCTACAATTACTCGATTTTTACCAAAAGTTATCAAAAACCGGTTCTATAAAAAATAAAAAACGTGGTGGTCGGCAGCGAAAAACTTCAGCAAGGGATGATCGAATACTACAGCGTTTATGTTTAAAAAATCGCGCTACTACTTCTTCTGAATTGTGCTCAGAGTGGAATCAGGCTACTGGAGTTTCCGTATCGAGTTCTACCCTTAGGTATAGACTTTTAAACATGGGATTAAACGCTCGTCGTCCTTGCCGAAAGCCTCTTTTAACTAAGAAAATGAAGCAAAAACGTCTTGAATTTGCAAAGGAACATAAAAACTGGAATGAAAATGATTGGAAGAAAGTTATATTTAATGACGAATCAAAATTCAATCTGCACGGAACAGATGGAATTAATTAGTACGAAGACGTAGAGGAGAATGTCTTAAAGGCGAATGTTTAAAAAAAACAGTTAAGTTTACAGTGAGTGTAATGACATGGGGATGTTTTTCTAGTAAGGGAGTTGGGTCACTACACGTTATAGAAAAGAGTATAGCTGAAAAAGATTATTTAATAATTCTTAAAGAATATTTAGTACCGACCATCAAAAGTCAATTCCGAGTTATTGGTAATTGCATTTTTCAAGATGATTGTGCACCTTGTCACCGAGCAAAAATTGTACGTATTTTTTATATTACTTATTGATTTACAGTATTTTCCACTTACAACATAATTAGGAATATTTACATTTACAGGTAAACGATTATTTGAACAATAAAGGTACTAAGCGCTTGCAACGGACAGGTAACAGTCCCGATTTAAATCCTATTGAAAACTGTTGGTTTATGTTATCTAAAAAAATTGCACAAAGGAGGCCATTAACAAAACAATCATTAATAGAAAATTTAAAATTAGTGTGGTCAAATAAGTTAGATTTAGAATATTTACAAAATTTAGTTAAATCGATGCCCGATAGGATCAAACCTGTAATTGAAGCGCGAGGGGGTGCTACAAAATACTAAAACTTTATTATATTTGTAATAATATCATTAGTAGTAAATTATATAACATCTAATAATTTATTTCTTATTAAATAAATAACATTTGCTTATTTTATTTGTGTTTTAAATTACAATTACTAATATAAAAATTATTAGATTATCATCGTTTACTATTAAAATTAAACGCATAATTTTTTTTTAATGTTAATTTTTTGTTAAAATGATTATAAACATATTCAGGTATAAATACTTAAAGCTGTTTTAGTCAGAGTTTATTTATTTTTACAGTACATCTAAATTTATCACAAAACAGACAGTGATGCGGTTCATTTTCACAGTACTGTATATACTAAGAAGAGGCAAATTGCGCCTAAGATTTTAATGGTATTTTGTTAAAGTTTAATGATTCAATAGAAGCAGCAAAACAACTTGAGATTCTAACAAAAAACGCTTTTGCTTCGGTATCAGGTTATCTGAGAAAAGTGTTTGAAAGAACACTCATGTGATACATCTAAAAAAATTCACAAAATCGAAATGAATTGACGAATGCCATAGTGCTTTAAAAATGCGACTCGAGTTATTATATAAATATAAGTATATAAGCTTGATAATTGTTTTTCTACCAGTTTTCCAAGTCTAGCAACTGTAGGAACTGCATTAAAGACAAAATTCAAAAGGTCCATTTTAAACATCCATGTGCTCATTTTTCTTTAAACTGTTTGTTAAATTTGTTTATTTGACTTAGGATATCCCACACGTTAAAATATCGTAATAAACAATTATTAAAAAAAAGCGAGATAAAAAAATTAAAAACGAATTGTTCTTCGACATTTGTAAAAATGTAGGTATTGTAACTGTTTTTAATTTTCTCAAATAAATATAATATTAACATGGTAACTGCTTTTCTATATTAACCATTTCCTCAAATTACGTATATTGATTTAGAAACAAGATCCAAAACTGTTTTATATAAGTTTTTTAATTCGTGGTTTTTATAATAGTGCCATACACAAGTTAAATCATTTAATGCATTTTATTTAATGCTTTTTTCAAGTCGTTTTTTTTTGTTAAAAGAAATTAATGGTTTTTTTAGTGATGTTAACAATAGTGGCTATAGTAACTGAAAACCTTGAAAATGTGATGCGATAAATGCTTTGTTCTGTTTCTCATGTTTATTGTTTTATTTTGGTAGAGCCGATAAAACTTCGAAACATTTTGGTACATAATGCCATAATGATATCTGAAAACGCACACATTACCTACAAGCATTTTAAAAATGTAGTCCACCTTAACCCTGACCTCACGAATAGCCACTGTTTAAATGTCACTTTTTTCCGTTATTGACATTTTTTGCTAGTGTATTGTTTCCGAGTTATGACGTTCTCGACATTTTTTTAAAATTGCATCTCATATTTTTTAATGGATTTTTATATAGTTAATTTTTATGAGTACGAAAATTTCAAAAAAAGTGTGCTCATGAAAAAAAGTTATCGAGATACTTGGTTTCAAACTTCCAAAAACTTAAATAAAAGTTTTGCGACAAAAACAATTGTCAAGGAAGCACTGAAAAAAACAAACGATTTCGATAGTTGTTAGAATTTTGCACTTATTGCTCAAAAGTTGATGTTGTATTTTGCACCGTTTAAGTGAAAGGAAAATAATAGAAATTTTGATGATTAGTTACGAAACCAGAGTTCACACGCAAGTTGAAATTTTTCGTTTATTTAATAACAAATATCTTATTCCTTTAAAATAATCCAAACTTTGCTGATAATTTAAATTAAAATAGAGCCGAGTGATGTTAATTTTTGTTGCAGTTACTAAGTTCTTACAATTATTAAATCTTTTTATTGTTCTTAACTGTCATAAATTTTAATTTTTCGCTATTGTAAACCGTCTTTGACAGTTTTGGCACACTTGTCAACATAAACGTCAAATTATTTTTGAAAGATTTTGAGACTTTGTGGGCCTTCTAGTCTCTGTTCGAGCAATAAAATGTTGTATTCAACTCGTTCCTGTTTAAATTGGACGCTTTTTTCCCCTCGAGGACTTTTTAAACCCTCGTTTCACTCGAGTTTAAAAATGTCCTCTTGGGAAAAAAAGCGTCCAATTTACACAGGAACTCGTTAAATAAACTACTAATAATGCAACGCGTATATTGAAACCTTTACATCCCGCAGAGCCAAACCCTTCTAAGCCTGCTCTGACAATAGGACTAATTTTGTATAAGTTACGAGTACAATAACAAAATGTTATTGTTTATTCTAAATTTAATAATCAAATTTTTAAAAATTATAGTTTGAAGTGTTTTTTATTTTGGTCAATGCAATGGCATTTTGTTTTGCTTGAAACTATGGATTTTGATGATCCTTTGGAGAATAACATTTGCAGAATAAAGAATCATTATCATATTCTCACAGTTGGAGATTTGTACTCGTGGGTGAAAAACGGACCCACACTTCAACGGTTTTTGGGAAGTTTTTTGGATATCCATTCTTGTGACTGTGTTGTCCGTGTTCTAACGATATAACTTGTCAACGAAAACATTAACAAACGTTTTTTTTTGCTAATTAAAAAAGTATAAATAGGTGTACGTAGTTTTAACAATTAGTTAAAAAGTTTGGTTTTATACATTACCTTATAGAAAATTATTATGCTTATATTATATAACTGTTTTAATTTATATATGTATACAGATAGTCTAACTTTAACTTCTTATAATTATTTCTTTTGAAATATTACATATTTCAAGGCGATCGGCATGAAAAAGTTTTACGCAAGTGAAAAAAAAAGGAAAAACCGGCTAGCGACAAAGATAATTTGTACTACTATTTTTGAACTAAATTCGATTTACATCTGTTAAATTTCAAAAACGTTACTTTACTATTGTAACAAACAAATCGTAAATGCAGTTCACTTATTTACAATTTAACAATTTTGAAACCAAGAGAAGCATTTTGACCTTATTTTGGAAGAAAATCAATTTTGCATCAAGTGTACTTACGCTATTTCAAATGTTCGTATATCAGTTTTCTTTATTTCACGTATATTGAAATGTTTAACACTTTACCTCATAAAACAATATGTTACACTTTTTATTTTTAATGATGGTCTTTTTGAATGAAGATATAATTCTGTAATTGATTTACTATCGATATGTCCGCATTCATAGTAGAACATTTAATAATGTGCGACCTTGTTTAAACTAATCGGAATACTTGTTGTTTTGACTTATATTGTTTTTTTTTATATTAATAAATTATACAACATGTTTCAATAGTTTTTTTATTGGAGTAAAACATTTAGAACATAATGTAGCATACATTTACTTTTAATAGACCAATAAAACGTATACAGGGTGACAATAATCTACCTGTATTGTATAAGTAACTTTGTTATTATAACAGTTAGACAGTTTGCTAAACTAGCAAAGTTGAACATAATTTTAAGACAAATTGGATCCCAGTTTGATATTTGACATACACTTTCAATTTTTTTAAATAATTCGAAAAAACTAAAAACATGCAATTTCTTAATTGTTTTATAATTCCAAAACTACTTATTCTAAAATCGAAGTGGAATATGTTTTTTGTAGATATTTTTACGTAAAATTATAAAAAAAAATATCTATAAGTCTTACTTTTTTTTAAATGATAATTATAGTAGGCTATTGATTCTTCAAAAAGCTTAGTTTTTGCTAATTTCAAAACTGTTTTCGTTAATTTTCTTAGCATTTGCAAAAGACTGAAATTAATGATGATAAATAATAATTAGCTGCATAGTATAACAAGAGTGCTTTAAAATTGGAAAACAACAAAACAAATTTAATTGATAAAAATAGTCTTGTGTTGCTGATAATTACGGATGTAATGTATTAAGTAGTTGTGTTAAAGCTACTAAAAATAAAAATAAGAAAAGCTGTAACCGAAATTAGACATAATGCATTAATTAAACTGTAACGTGACATATTAAAACGATGTCAATTATGTGTTCAAGAAAATGGTGGTCACTTTGATGTATTATTATAATGAGTAATTTATTCTTATAGCTACACACATTTATTATTTAGTTCTGTTATCCATAATTATAGTAACTATTAGGTACCTATTTTATTATTTGTTTAATTGAAAAAAAAATGATAATTTCAATTGTTTTTCATGATTAGTTACTAAATAAGATACTATGGCAATAGTCAAAGCCATCCTTAGTTTATGGTTATTACGTATCATCGTTAATTTCCGTGTTTTTGGAAATCCTGAAAAAATTAACGAAAACAGATATGTCAACCTATACGCTGTATGGTGAACAGATAGAGTTAAGCCCTTCTTTAATTTTGTACGATAATTTAAACCAATATATAAAGAGACCAGTTTACACGGTACAAATTAGTAAATGTGCGAATATTCAAAAAATATGTAATGTATAATGTCAGAGGCATTTAAGTATAAAAGTACATAGAAAAACGTATAATTTTAAATAAATGTACAAAATTTTAAAGTTTTGGCGTTTATAACTAATAACAAAAAAATACGGTTTTAACTTTATTTATTAATTTAGTGACAAGATTTATTATACAACTGAACCGTCAAAACGTATATAAGTAAGTGATATATTAAATATGTTTGCATAATAACAAAGTTTAATTAAAATTATGACATATTTTATGGGAGTTTACATCACATTCTATATAAAAAAGAAACATTTTCTATTTTATAATTGACATTTAGAATAATTCAGAACACACACACATACAATTTTAAGGTCCTTCAAAATTAAGAATTAAAATTAATTAACATTTGCTTATGTATTTGTATTTTGATAGTTTATTGAGTATAAAATTAAACTAAATCTTGTTAAATCGTTGACATGTAAAATTAAAAATAAAGTAACTTAATATTCTGTATCATTGTACTTATTGCATGTTTAGCAGATTAATGAAAAGTTAAAAATTTTGTCTAATACACATTCATTTTTAATAATAAAGATTATAAGCAATACATGTTTTCATTTTTTAATACTTCTTGCGTGCAAGACCCAGAACAAGACCAAAACTCTATATTCAAGACCAAGAGCAAGACCGAGATTAAGAATATCAATACAAGACCAAGAGCAAGATCAACTGGTGCAAGACCAAGGCCAAGCTCTACTCACTACTCGGTACTAACTTTTAAGATACTGAAAACGGATATTTTGTTATCAACAGAAATATGCCGGGATATTCGTTTTTTCGGTGGAGACAGGACCATAGCTTAATCCATAATTAAATAAATGAACTACTATAATTCAGTTAACAACAAGATCTATTTTAATACATTTTTAAAACAACATTGATATCAATTAAAATTTTAACAAATACAAGTACAATGTAAATCTTATAATATCTTCGATTTATTCTTTCATTTGTTTATGGGTTAATTGTTTCGTCAATCGCAGAAATAAATAGCTTCTTTCATTCATAGAACTGAGATGTAATCTAAATCTTTTAATTAAAATAGTTTTAAATTTTCTAAAATTACAAAACAATTTACAATAAAAACAACAAACAGAATTACCTTTTTGTAATGTCACTCATAACACTGAGCTCAGATGCCAGAGTTTCGGAAACCAAAACACGGTGATCATAAGTTGGTGGTCACATTTTTCAATTTCTATTACTGTAAAAGCATTTCACACTTAATTTCTTTGCAACTTTTTTTTTTTAATTTTTACAACTGCTAGATTTATCATCTCTGTTAAACATTTTAAGCGTTTACACAAATCAAAAACTTTTTTGGAACAAAAGTTATTTATAAAAATCAGTTTTTACCTACCTAAAAACCATAATCTAAAAGACAAGAGAACAAGGAACGGTTGGTTATTTTACAACAACAAAGTAGAGGTCATATCGATCATTTGAGTAACCATTATTTGACATCAGAAATCCCGTTATCGAAACAACTAGATTCCATTTACTTTTTGTTATTAATTTAATTTGTTAAAAATGTGTAGTAATCTGAAATATAGCTCTTAATTTATGATGACTCAATACTAGAGGCGGTTGGTGCTAAAGAGCTAAAAAGAAATATTAGCAATAAAATAACATCTCCTTATAATGTAGTTTTACAAAATACTTGTGAAAAATAATTAAAAACAACCATATTCCTGATTTGAAACCAATTTAACTTTCAAATTGGACACAAAAATTCCAAATTGGGCTCCACATTTCGCCCCAAGTCTGTTCGAGCGGTCGTTATAGTAGCGGCCAAACGCAAATTCAAAGTCGTGTTGAAGATGCCTGTATTTAAATTACTGTAGGACTTCGTTGTTTCCGTCCACGTTGTACTTTATTGTATTTTATAACTGTTCGTTTGTGTTTGTGTTTTAAGATTTTAAATTTAAATGTGTAAAATTGCTTCCCGTTGTTTTTAACAATTAATTGTACTTATATACAATAAAACAATTTTAATTAGTTTTATTACGCGTAAGAATATATTGTAACGAACATAATTATGAAAGTTAGTGAAATTAAAAACTTTGTATTTTGCAGTTTGAGTTTAAATGAAAAACTGAAAATAAAAAAAGTCATCGTCCAACGCCAGAATTAAATATAGTGCAAAAACAAAGACAATGTAAAAATAAAAATGCTTTTACGTCTAAGTTTGACATAAACATTTACCGTAAAACTGTTTGGATCTGCGGTTGACTGAACAAAAACTGGATTCTCGGTTTTCATTTAAGAATCATTTATGCGTTGCAAAATTATTTAAAAAAAAAAATTATAAGGATTTCAAAAAAATACGGTTTTTGGAAGGCCTTAACCAATTTTATGAAGTTTACTCTAGAATTGATAAGATTATTCTGAAAATGGAACAAAACATATTTTACTTCACGAAAGAAATAACAGGTTAAAATTCTGAAAAATGGTATAGAAGTTCAAACTGGGTGTTTGCAAAACATTATAGTTTCTCACATCTTTTGATTTAGACATTGCTTTCGGAGAAATTGTTAAAAATTTTGGTTCCGATAACAATATCTGAAACGGAAATATGTTTTTCAACAATAAAATTGATTAAGACGTACTTAAGAAATACAATCAGTGAAGACAGGCTAACAGCACTTACAACGCTTTCAATTGAAAAGTCAATGGTGCGATAAATACCATATTTTACTAAAAAAGTCATAGAAAAGTTTATATCCGACAAGAATCGAAGAATGGACTTTCCCTTCAAAAAATAATGTAGTGAGTATTTAAGTAATTTAAATTTCCGAACAATATAATAATTTTTTAGAAACTCAAAAATTGTTTTTCTGAGGCTTTTTTATTCATTTACTGCGCCCTCCTGCGTACAAAAGACAAGAGCCGCCGCTGCAACAATAATTCAAATTTTACTAAACATTTTATTTCTTTCTTCCTGGTTAATACATAAAAACATTATGCAGCTTAAGAATATAGAATACTATAGGTATATCGTTTTAGATCTTTATAGAAGTATTACTATTTTTAGTCGGCGTTAAGCTATCACTAAAAGTTTTTGAGCAAAATACTGTAGATCTTACTTTAACTCATAATTTATTTAATTTAAAACTTATGATTGTCTTCGTTAATTTAATCTTATCTCGTTAATTGATTTTTGAACTCAATCTCACATAATTATTTATTTATTAATTCAGTTTTCTTAATTAATTTCAATCTGTTGTTACTATGTTGTTAACTTACGAGTTGAATACATTACAGTTGACCTGATGAAGTGCTCACCTTTAGCACGAAACGTTGCCACAAAAATAAATTAAAGTGGTTTTACATGCCCCTCCTAAACGAAGAAGTCTGACTTAATTAGTAAACATACAGAGGAGGAGAAAGAATCTTTACCAAGTATAATTATTTATACAATTTATCCTTAGGTAATAAAGAATCAATTTAGCTCAAAGTTGACTAGTAGTTTAACTTATTTATTGAAGTGCGTTTAGAGGATCATGCAGAATTATGACAGTCCAATTGTCTTTTTGTTAATTAAAAACAATAGTCCTGTTATTCTTATTTACTGTGTGGATGGTGTGATTTCCTGAGATGCTGAAACTCAACATTCTATTTTTTAAAATTTAAGTACATATATTTTCTTGTTATGTTTTAATTAGAGCTACTACTAAAACTTTTATTTTACTAATTGCAGTTACTAGACAGTATAATGTTGTGTCATCTAGCTGCACGTTATTCTTACAAAAATAGATCAAATTATAACACAAAAACAGATCATTAACCTACTTTAAAATACAACAAAGTGTCAATAAGCAATAATGACAAAAAAATTTTATTTACACTTTATATAAACTATTTTTTATATCTAGTATTTATAGTTTTGGTTTAAATGTTAAAATTATTAAAACATTATGTTGCACTTGAAACACTCAGAAATTATGTAAAGCGTGAGTTAAAATATTAGAAATAAACATTAAAAAAAGAAACCTTTTTTAAACAGCAATTAAATATGTAATGTAATGTATGTAAGTAAACTATCATTAGTGAAACTTGAATTTGTACGAAACTTTTGATTAAATGTAGTTTTTTTTCTGTATTTAAGAAATGTACAATACATTACATTGTTTTTTAGTGTTGAAAACACTTATACGGAGCTTGATACGAAGGCTCGTGTAACGAAACGATGAAACGCTCAGATGAAACAAATCTGGAACTTGCGGTGGTGCCCAATTTCACTTCATTTTTGTATTTTTCGGAAGCAGTGTTTATTATTATTAAACACAATATTCCTTATGATTCCTTTTATGTTTTAAAAATATAATAAGTCTTAATTTCACTCAGCAGTGATGAAAAATGATTATAGAAATTGCAGAATTAGATCCGCGCGAGCTTCCGCCTTGTACGCTGCAAAAACGGTACAATATAGACGAAACTTGCACATAAACAATTTATTGAGCACAAAATTTACTACAAAAAAGTCCGCAGGAGTGTATAATTATATCTAATAGTTTAAGAGTTACAGAATTTTAAAGTAATTTTTGTGCAACTTTGCACACGTGTATCTTCTAAACTATTGAAGGTAATTGTACCCTTCCGCCGACTTTTTTATAGTAAATTTTGTCTTCTATAAAAATGTTTATGTGCAACTTTTCTCTATCTTGCACCGTTTTAGGGTAATAGTTTATTGGTTATTTTAAGTTATTAAGCAAATCATTTCAATACATAAATTGTGGCGGTTTCGATGCAGGCATGATTTACAAGAAAAACAACTATCACTAAAAGCAACTTGACCGAAACACAGATGTTCTACTAAACCGATAATTTAATAGTAAAGTTCATTTTTTTAATGTTTTTTTATAGTCAGTAGCGCATTTGTTTAATATTAATAGGAGGATAAAATGATAGAATCGGTAACTTTAAAAATAGAAAATAGTGTTAACAAAAACTTTTACATTAATAAGAAAGTTTACGGCAAATGAAAACGAAATTAAAAATGTAGAAAACTTAACATAAAAGTGGAACTTGATCAAGTAATTATTTTCTGTATTTCAACATAAGAATTATCAATTCTTGCACTAAAATCTGTATAAGAATTAGCAAATTCTTACACAAATTTTAGTATTGTCAGTTTTTTCAAAGTTACTATCTTCGCATCGTAAGTTGACGTTACATGAAAAAGAACAATTCAAATGTAGATGCTAAGATAAAATAAAGACGTTCTAATAATTCCAAGTTATTTACTTATAAAGTTATAAAGAAATTATTTTATTTGAGAATTTAGGTTAACATATGACATAAATTTTAATATGTGAAAAGTGTAAGTGTTACCAATCCAATAAAATGTTACTAAAGTTTACCTATGTTGCTTGAAAATTAAAATTATACAAAAAATATTAGAATTGAGTAGAAATAGATAAAATAGCATAAAAAACGTCATAGAATACGTTTTAACCACTCTACCATTTCGTACACTCACCGCTACGCGCTTCGTGATGAAGCCCGGTCCCGTGATTGAAGCGCGTTCATTCTGTAACTTGCGTTTTAATATACTACTCTACCTCAATGAAAAATCAATACATTTGTTTTATACATTAAGCTGACAAAAAATAAATACGAAAATACATATTTATAAATTTAAAAAGTTATATGTTAACAGTTAATAATAAAATAATATGTTGCATAACGAGTTCTGAATAATTGTAACTGTCAACCAGTAAGAAAATTTACAGTCAAGCCAAAGGCAAGGCTGCAATTCATACGAGTTGGAAATGCACATTGCTCACGAATTATACTCTATAGTTTTTCTACGACTATATGTTTAATTAATATATTATATAGAAATAGTTTCTTTTTTATTGTCATGCACTTCAAGCAACTGATCGATGTTAATAAATGCTGACTTGTTTAACCTTAGATCACTAACATTATTTTTTAGCTTATTATTACGAACCTTCGTCGTTTTAACTATGCTTTAAAAAACAGGGTTTTAAAAGTTTTGTTAAATAAAATATATGTAAATGTATATATATTAAATTGCAATTTTTTAATAATAAATATATTGTCTTTTAGTCATCCTTCGCTTTGGGTACGAGCATATTTTCCTTTTTTTGGTATAGAAAGAACAACAGCTGCATCTTTTTTTTTTATTTTTAAGTGTAGAACTCTCACTACTATTTTCTGGAATATTTAAAATTGGTGTAATTGAGTCACGCAAGCAAGTTTTGAAGATTGATATTGCTAATAATTTTTGAATGTGTGACTCGACTAAATTGTAATGCAAAGTTTTTAAATATTCACGCTTCGATAGACTGCATCTCTATATTGCTTTTCTCTTTAGTAAATCAGTAAAAATTATTATTTTTAACGTGTCTTGCTTTCCCTTCTAGATATGGATTTTTTTTCTAAAAAAACGTCGCAGACAGGATTTGAACTTAAATTATATTATGAATAAATTTTTTATTTGAATAATTTGTAGGAAGCATTATTTCTGTAAGAAACTGTAAAAATAATTAGAATAATTTACATACGTACAAAATTATATATGAAAAACTGTTAAAAATGATGGGTACACCCACTAACGGTTTCTTTACCCATGTTTTGATAAAACCGAGAGAATATGAAAAGTCAGCTCCATACCAAATTTTAAGTTACTAGAACTTATGATTCGAGAGTTATTGTGGGTACATCGTTACACACACACAAACACCCAAATTTTTTTTAATCAAAAATACAGTTTTTTGCTTCGTGACAAAATGCATAAAATTATAAAAACAAAATAGTATAAAATGTACAGTTATTACTAACCTTCGTCGATGCAACGAGCCATGGTTGCCTGAACGGCTCACACAGATTTTTCACGCAAAAAGCACTTCTGTCCGTTGTGTGGGTAACAGATCGACTGAGATTAGCCGATAACTGGAACGAATGCAATCAAAAATGCAAAATTTATTACGCTTTCTTCGCATCTGCGTCGTCGATTCGAAGATTCGTAATCTGATTTAAGTTAATTTAAATATATTGTTATTACAAATTGAATAATTTTGTTATTTGACTGATTCGATTACTTAACATGTCAAACAAGCAAATTTTAGTAATTATTATTTTTAAACAATCTATTAAAAAAATTATTATCATAACTCTTTTATAACATTGCACAACGAAACGTCCAATAAATTACTGTTGACGTGTCTTTCTCATTAAGGAAAAACTAGTAGCAAAGTTGCAAATAAATGTTACACACGGCCCTAAATAATTTCGTTTTCAAATTTTATAATTGTGGTGCACGGAATATTTATACAAGTCATCTAAATTATGCTTTTATACTTCATCATCTTGTACGGTAATGGTTTTGATCTGTACGAATATGACTTTGACCTGTAAGGAAATGAAATTAGTCGAACGAAGTGCACAACGTTGTTTAATTATTAATAACAATACTATATGTCGTATTATCTGTTAGTCGTAGAAAAATTAATATTAAGGTTTTACAAATAAAAAACTCAAACTATTTTATACGATCTTCTACTACTTTTTATCGACGGACATACTTACATAAATATGAAATAATGCAAGAAAATAAATACCAAAAATAATGAATTTAAATGAACTTTGAAATTTTCAAAAGAAATGACGTAGAAAAATTAAAAAATAAAAAGGCGCGTTTAGGTTAGTGGAGCAAGTGGAGTAATATAATAAACAAATAGTTAATTAATACAACAAACAAAAAATAGTTTCAGATAAAAAAAAAGCGAATTCAAAAAAAGAACGAATAAATAAGTGTAAGTTAAAAATATAGAGGCATTTGTTATTAAAAAAAATTACAGAAGTATTCTAAAACGTCAACGGTTGTTTTTTTTTTTAAACAAAGATCAGGTCATTAGGACAAACAGTTTAATGTGCAGGAGCACAAAAAACAGAACGTAGTCGTCACGACGACGGAAAACCGAATCGATGATATGATAAAATAAATAAATAATGGAATTATCAGAATATAATGACGTGTAAATGTAATTTACGTCACTAGAAGTGAAAGTAAAGCATAGCCGTAGGCCAAGCGCTGCATGAGAGTAAGTTATGCTATGAGACTTTCGACGAGTTACATACATTTTTTTTGTAGATATTTTTTTTTTATTTAAAAGGAATGATATTGAAAACATGACAAAATCAATGTTGTTACTACATTTCTTACTAGCATAGTCTGTCAACTGACAGTCAATTTAAAATCTTAGTTAGTTTATCTTTGTATACGTAACATACGCAGTAACAAATACTACCAATATGTAATACTATAGCATTTAAAATCATAACTTTTTTTTCAATTTTAACAAAGTTTTAGTGACCTTTAATGTATTTTCTACCAGATACACACGTCTACTTCCCAAGCAACACATTGGTATAAAAAACGTCTAAATGTCCGGCTAATAGACGTTTATTAGACATTAAAACGTTTTTAAACGCGTTATTAACGTTTATTAGACGGACATTTAGACGTTTTTTGTACCAATGTGTTGTTTGGGTTACATAATAATTGACTTTAAAAACATAGTTTTACGTAAATTTCGAATTATCACTTTGCGACTCTAGAGTTGTTTTTTTGTCATTACGTGACTACACTAACGAACAAATATTCATGTTTGCAATGAAAGCACAAATAGTAATTTATGTAATTAGCGTGACATTCGACAAAAGTTATGTACATTATTTTTTGTACTGTTTTTAGCAAAGTTTAACTTTTTTTTAATTTACAAGGAATTATATCAAAAAAACGACAAAATGAATGTAGTATAATATTCACCTACTCCGTCAACTTTGACAAACACAGCGCGACGCGATTCCGAGCTCTGTGATACGCAAAAAAATGAAACTAAATTTGTTTGTTGTAAAAACGACCAAAGTTCATTTTTGTGATCTTAAAATGATCAGGTAAAAAATTTAGTTTAGTTAGAAATGAAAATATCTGAACTTTCTTTTATTTTGAACTTACAGTTAACTAGCTGAAACTGATTAGTAGGATTTGTATATCACTGAGAGATGCCATTAATTGTTAAATTAATTAAATATTTAATAAGTTATAGGACAATAGTTGTTTTTGAAAGGAAGAAAAACTAGAAAAGAACACAAAATTTATTAAAAACAAAAGAAATGATCATTTTTTTAACATTTAACTTGAAATAATGAAACTCAAACATATTTTCTGCCATTGCTGTTGTCTTCATTCTCTGTATTGGTTCACCTCTGGATCAATCAATGCTTGTAAATTTAATATTATTGATTTCCTGGTTTCTCAACAAAATTTTAATCCAGTATTGTTGTGTTTTACCATCACATATTTAGAGCTAGAGACTGTCTTTAGAGAACATATTCCTTTTAACTTCGTGCGTGGTTTTGTGGTGAAATACTAATATTAATACCATTATGACTGTACACTATTTTACATTATTTTACAAACTTTTATATCTTAAACATTTACAGACAACGCCGTTAAACAAGAAATAAAAATGTAATATTATACATTTAAAAATAAAATATTTTCAGTTATGGCAAAACTGCCCGTGGTGAATTCTATTAGATGATGTTTGGTGAACGAAAAGTTTTGTTTAAACTAAATTGCTACTCTTTGTATTTACCAACATCTGTAAAATTACTATTAATTTATTATAAGTTTATTAGGTTTTTACTACCTTTAGGCGCTATAGAAAGCAACATTATTTCATAAAGTATGCAAACTTTAATTTTTCAGTGTTGATTGAATCATGTTTCACAATTTACATTAAACAGAATTTGGTTTTTGCTAAAGTAACTGTATATTCCATTTATTTTAAAATGCAAGAATAGTATAAACAAAGTCAAGAACTATGTTGCAAGTTATTTTATGGTTTAAAATTTCTTCTTCATGTGGAGTATGTTCCTGGTCGATCTTTTATTATTAAATATACATAAAATACGGCAATACCAAATATTTTATGTATATGTCTGTTCACTTTTAACTTTTTAAGTACAGACAAAACATTTACTATAGTGAACTATTAAACCAAAAATCAACAATTTCTCTTTCTCGTTATTTATCTGCATTTGCGTTATATAATGTTTTATTGCTCCTAACTAGTTAATAATACCTACATAAAATTGCATAAGCACTTAACTCGCTTCATTTACATGAAAATGTCTATATAATAATTGCAGGAAGCCATAAACCTAAATTTAAAAATGAACTAGTGCCATAGCGAACGTGGTCGTTGCGCGCATATTCGTTATGATTTACAATTGACATTTTTACTTTTAAATTAGATGTATAAACACGTTTTATGATTATATTAGATAAATGTCAAGTTTTTCTCGAACATCAAAAATACGCTCATTTGGAGCCTGTGATTATTTTGGTCTGCACATAAACATTAATGACTTTATTTGTGCTTCCATTAGTATTAATTTAATTATTGATGATATCTTCTACGTTTTTCCGCTTAAGTTGATGGCTAGCGCATATCTTCATACAATAAACAATTAAAGTAAAACAAGGACGTTTGATATGAATTATTTATAAAAATCTAATGGTATTAAGATTAATCTAAAAAGCGGCTTCATAAATAAAAATTTAAATGTTAATGGAAAATGCAGGCTGTTATTAGTGGACCTAGCTAAAGGTCGTATTTTGTGACAATGGTAAATCAATCGATGATTTATAGGATGTTGTTGAATTACGGAAAGGCCAATTATATTAACGTTACAACTGTATAAAGAATTTTTTTATTGTAATGTAATTACGCTGACTCACATTATTGGAAATTTTTAGTTTTAGAAAATTGGTTATTTGTAATTGATTTGAATTTCAGCAGTAAATAAAAAACCTGTTTAAATTCGGGTTTAATGTTATGAAACGTAATCATATGTAAGTCTAAACACTTAATACGATGTATCACCAATAGTTTATTCTACGATATATAGTTTACCTTGATAACCTCACCTTTTATAATCCTACATTGTTGCTCTTTATTATGCATTTTTTATATGAAGAAACAAGTTACGAAGTAAATCTTTAATCTTTTACTGAAACAAAAACTTTGTCTTAAACTAAATGTTTTTACTACTTCAGTTTTTTCACTAAATAGATTATGTAATTACTGAAAACTTTTATAAATAGACTTTTTTTACTTTTTTAGTAGGTTTAATAGTGTATTAAAAGACTAATTTTAGAAAGAACCATTTTAGCGCACTAGACCGAAGTTTAGAAAATGATCCGCGAAGCGGGAAGTTTTCTAATGGTCGAGTGCGCCAAAATGTCTTATGAAACGTATACTATTTTGGAAATTATATGTAAAATTAAATTTACATTACATAATTTTCTTTTATTTTATTGATTAACGAAAATATTTTTTTTTTAATAATAAGTTTGCAACATTTCAAATTTGACATTTTAGATAGTTAGATTGCTGTATTTCAACTGTCAAACACCAGTATTGCCAATCTAACAAAACTACTTACTTTAGACAACTCCAAGTTCTTTAAATTACTTTTTTTGTTATAATTTAATCATTCTTTGCGCATCTAATCTGTTTGAGAATCATAGTGAACCTCGTTATAAAGGGAATATTAAATGCTATCAAACTGAAATTGCGTTAGTTAACTTTTATCTCTAAAGGAAAGGCTGCAAGATAAAATAATTTGAAGATATTTAAAAACAAATTACATACGTACAATTCGGTTATTATGATTTTTAATTTCAAGTTTTCTGTAACATGAACTTATTTGACGACAGAAAGATGATGTACAGCCATAGTTATTGGAGATGTCCCTAAAATGAACATTACCGCATTTCAGTCACATTCTAATAGTATTACCAGTATTTATACTTGTAAATATACCTTGAGGTTATGTCCTTTTGTCTTGTAAATAGAAAAGGGATTACCATTACTAAATTTTACATGTATTTCTCAAACCATAAGAAAATAGTATTACTTTTATGACCGTATTTATATTTTTATGCGAATAAAAAACACACATTTTTTTCTATAATTTTAGATACATACTTATTGATAGTAAAATTTTGAACGTATAAAATTAAGGTAAATTGTAAAGAATAATCTAATTACTGATTTTATAAAAACAATTTTACATAGATACTATTAATATTTCGCTGTATGTCTAAAATTATTTATAAATAAAGTGTAACTTTTATACTTTAATTTCGTTTAAATATAAATGATACTTTCAAACAGAATTTTCCGGTGTAATAATAAATATTTGTGCCAATATAATAAAATTTATTTAAATTTTTTTTCACATAGTCACATTCTTTTTTTTTGCTTCAGTGGTTAAATACTTCACTTATTAATGAGTATCATAATTACATTTTCGTATTCATTTATATTATTTTTATTTTAATAATAATTATTTAGGTATTACTCACTTTTGCGTTAATAAAATGTTAATAAATAAGCATACGTTTATAATTACAGTTCATGCTGGCTGTAGTTTATTTTAATAACATAATTAAATAAAAAAACATATTATCATAAAAACAATAACAATACAAAAGTTGTACAGAAATAATTAATACTTTGTGTAATAACCATTATTTTGTATGCATGCTTCTAATCTAGACTGCATAGAGTTTACTAAGCTTTCACACAACTGTGATCCCTGAAAACGTTCCCAAACTAATTGTGAATGTTGGATAATATTTTCAGGTCTTCTAAATTGAATATCACTATTCCAGTTTCTGATCATTACACACCACACCCCACATATTTTCAATTAGGTTCAAATCTGGTGATCTCGCTGGCCATTCAATTATTTCAACTTCGTTTTGATCTTCAATCCAGTCCCTAATAATTCGTGGTGTATGAATAGGAGAATTATCCTGGACTACTTGAATAATTTCCAGCTCATCTTGTAGAAATATTCTTCTCACAGAAGGTTATCTAAAATATTTAGGTATTGCTCTGAAGTAAATCGAGGTGGTGTCACTTGCACTAACTCTCCTGGACCCGCTTGAGATATCCATCTCCACACTCCAGCTGTCACTCTACCACTTTGCCTATTAGGCAAAACATATTCTATATTGTAACGAGTGTTTTGTGGTCTCTACACTCTACATTGATCAGTGCTAGAAAATAATTTTTTATCTGTAAAGATAACAGTACTCCAATCCAAATTTAAATATTAACGACAAAAGCGCAACCGAGCTGCATGACGCTCTGTAATGTTAGGTTTACTTGCCGGTTTTCTGCAATGTAAATTTGATTCGTGTAAACGTCTCTGAATGGTGGAAACAGAGCAATTAATATTTAGCGTTTTTTTTATTTTTTGTCAAGTTGTAAAAGGATTTTGTAATGTATAGCCGAGTACGTCCGCATCTTCTTGCCGAGAAGTAATTCTAGGCTTAGCTGGTCTGTTGCTTACAAGTGGCCTATTACCAACTTCCTGACCTTTCGTAATCCATCGCCGGATTTGTTTAATCTACAAAGTGTTAAGTTCTTAGTACTAGATTACATTTATCATTAGTACTATATTAAAAGCTATTATACATTATATATGTATTTTAAAATTTTACGTCAATTTAATAGATTCCAATATCTTATAGAATAGTATTGTTAGTGATCATATTTAATACATGCTGACTGTGTTGCAATGCAATGTAAAAAATATACTTTAGAAAAAAGCTTACCGATAAGTCAACATGTTGCGATATTGTTCGAGGTGACATTACTGCTTGTGCCATCCGAACAATACTTCCTCTTAATTCTAAGTTGGAATCCATTTGTCCTAATCTTCAAGACCTATTCACAAAATATTATAATCACATAAACAATAACGATACCACTAGGAACTCCCAATTTATATTACAATTTTGTAAATGAAAAACTTATAATTATACGACAAAAAGCCATAACCTGATGATATATTTACAAAAAGTAATTATGAAACTTATTAATAAGTGAGGTATTTATTAATCCGCTTAATCCTAAGTTGCATATCCGGTAGAATTGTTTATTAATTTGCACAAAAACATAAAAGCAGTTTTATAAAACGCTTGTTTCAGAGTAATATTTAAGTCTCCTCGTATGATGTTAAGAAACACATATACAATTTAATAATGGTAATCACTTTTTTGTATTTATACGACAAACAAAAAGCCATAACCTCAAGGTATATTTATAGATGTCAATACGTTCAATACTATTGAATATCTTTAATATGCGCATTACCGCACTTTCATAGACAACACATCATTAATAAGTGAGGTATTTGTTAATCCGCTTAACTCTAGGATGCATATCCGGTACAATACCTACTTTTACATAAACCGGACCAACATTCAAATTAAGAAATTGAAAAAATAAACAGTTATTTTATAACAAAAAAGAAGTATCGTTGTTACTTATTAATTGTTACATAAGAAAAATTGTTTATAAATTATAGTAACAAACGCTGCATATTCTTATAACCAAACATTACTCCGGGTCTGATAAGCCAGGTTCATACATCCTACATACAAAAATAATGTGACTATCAAAACGCACATTTCAATAAAATACATTAATAGTTAAAATTTAGACGTAACAAATACTTTTTAAATAATTTAGCAAATATAATTTCGGCATTTTTATTCTAAACATTTATTACCTTAAAATTTGACGATATAGTATGTCCTATGTTTATTGAAAATATGTTAATAAATTGTTATTCTAAATTAGAAAAAGTGTTTGTTTTTTAATTCGCACAAAAATTATAAAGAAAATTTTGATTTTATAAAACGTTTATTTGAGAGTAATATTTAAAAGCCTTTTCGTATGATTTGAGAAATACATACAAAATTTAGTAATGGTAATCACCTTTTTGTATTTATACGACAAAGAAAAAACCATAACCTTAGGATATATTTACAGGTATAAATACGATTAATACTATTAGAATGTAACTGAACGTGCGGTATTGCTCATTTTAAGGACATTTCCAATGACTATGGCGTATACGTGTACTAAATATGCGATATGTTTTGTGAAGATAAAGGTGGCGATTTAGGTAAAAAGATGTTTTAAACAAATCTATTTACAAATTATTTAAGAATGTACTTTCATTGCAAATGTGTTAGTTTTGAAGAGCACTAATTTTTTAAAACAAAAAATCGCACCATGTTTGCACCGTCTATGTGTGCAATGTGTGCACACAGACGCCAGGTCTAAAGAGGCGTCTAAAGGCGCCCCGAAGAAATTGGACAATCAAAATTCCACTACTCTCATCATTTAGAAATTTAATCAGTGCTTTAAGATTTAATATATTTGTCAATCTTTACAATTACCAAAATTAATCGATAAAAATTTACAGTTTTTAATGAAAGATTTTTTAATGCTTAGCAGATTGCGTAGAAATGATTTAATTGTTTTACGTAAAGGAACATCGCTCACTTTCCACAGTAGTCGTAGGTAAAGTCAATCAGTTATTTTATTTAATATATGTATCTATTTTTACAAACATTTTTATTGTGGTCGATGAGCACTGTGAAATTGTATTTGTAGCGAATATTAACGCGACCAAGAGTAGCATAATTCAACAACTTTTCATGTGATTCGCCGATAACGAGTGCTTTTTTACTTTTTCATTTAAATGCTATAAATCGGTAACATTATTTTTACATCATAATAAATCATGTGAAAACAGTATAACTACAAAATAGTAATAGTATATTATATATCAAGGTTGAGAAGTGCATCATTATAACCTAAGCGATAGATTATATCGCGAGACGCGAAGCGTCGAGGGATATAAATCGCGCAGGTTATAATGAACTTCTCAACCGTGTTATATATACAATTTTTTCCACTACTAGAATTATTAAAACCTTTCTACCTGTTACTAAATCAAATTTAAAATTTAAGATATTAATTTTAAATTAAAAATCAAGTCAGTAATTCTGACAGTTGTCATTAGTTTAATAGAATTAATTTTGACGTAATTCTTAATTGTGATTTAAAACACAAAAATAAACAGATAACGTAAGTTTTTATTGCTAAAGTTGTTTAAATTGTTTAAAAACATTATTATTTTAAGCATTGATTATATCTAAAACATATTTAACTCAATAATATTTACATTTAATTAAGCGCGAACTTCAAATAACTTACTTTTTAAAATCAAATTAATTTATTAATTGAGCGATTTGAAAACTTAAATTAGCATTAAATAAAATCTCTTGCTCTTGGTACGCAGTTTGGTAAACTTTTTTTCGTTGAAACTGTTGTAGTATTATCAGAAAATGTAAATATGTTCATTATTAACTACTAGTTAATAATGAAATATTATTTACCTGCGCTTAAAAAAGTACAACTTCACGGCCTTCTATTATACGTAATAATGCAAGCGTATACAACTAGTAGTGGAAAAAATCTATTATTTATTTTAAATTCACAAATCCAATCTGACGAATTATACATAGATTTTCTAAAATTACTATGGACTATAGTTTTATATTACTATAGTTTTATGTTTACTGGTCTTACAAATTTGAAGTAAAGCTTGAGGACAAGCATTAAATTTAAATTCTAAACGTCTAAACTAATATTAACTATTAATTTTTTAATGTTTTGTACCACCGTTATGAAACAAAAACGATAAGTCGTCTATTACAAATAAATATTATAGATCAACTAAGAAAATCGACTGTAAAGTTTGTCATATGTGATAAGAAATGCGCATTCTAGCATCTGGGTTTTATACACACGTGCAGCAAAGATAATAATAAATGACGACACGTACTACCGCAATCGCGAGTTTTCGTATTTCAATTCTCACTTTAAACGCATGAAATTTAAACTGATAATTTTAGTTAAACGCAAATTTTCTGTTATGTTAAAGTAAATAAAATACCTTTTTTTTAATTTTTTTGGAGTCATTGATCAAATGACATAATAGAGAAGCTGCCACTAAATTCAATAATCTCTCTCTCATATTAGATGAATTATATAGGTCTAATATTTTTATTAATAAATTATAAACCATTTACACCGCTTAATTAACAGCAGCTATCATTTTTTCTACTTGGCACATGATCTTCACTAATCGCTTAAGTTTAGAATTGTAGTCGAAATGGGGACAGATTCAACTACTGCAGAAATTTTCCGGAAGTATTTAGAAACTAAACTATTAAGTTTGTAGTTTTATTTGTAACTTTGTAGAAAATTTGCAATAAATTTATCTTGCTTACTAGGAATCAAAAATATATACTTGCCAAATATGTGTGCGGTTTTTTGCCACTTGCTGCATTTTTAAACTACAATAATATACGAGAAAAAATAAGAATCACTTTATATTTCAGCAATCGTTGCCGGCTTTTTTTTCTTATAAGAAATGAAATAAAGTTTTAAATCATTCTGTATGGCAACATGTTAGGATGAAATAATAAAGTAATTAGTAAGCTACCATGGCTTTTGTTTATTTAAAATAAAAAATTAGCACATTGTTTATCTATGATTAGCATCTTTATTTAAAAACGGAGACAGGTTTCCGAAGGCTCAGGATAATGTGTTTTGATTTACTGTTGTTGTTATAAGATATCGTTGTGACGATGACGAGAAATCCAACAAAAAATTCACAATTCAGTTACAAATTACAGATAGGCAATAAAAAATACGTGAAATATAAAAACACTGGTTTCAACTTTTGACAGTTGTTTTTGTAAAAACTATTATTTTTCAAAAGTCTTGTAAAAAAAAGAAAAAAAAACTATCGTGTTACTAAAATTAAATAAACAAGAGAAAACGAGACGAAGAGCGTGACATAAACACCACAAAGATAACACAGTTTTTTCCTCCTTTTCAACTTTGAGTATTTGTTTATCTTGCTCTTTGGCTTCTGAAAAAACAACTCCTACTAATAACGAAGAAAATCAAACGGCGCACCAATCTGATGCGCAGATTACAACTGAAGAAGAGTCACAAAAATTAACAACTTTTGATGAAACCAACACTGATATAGAATGAAGCAAGGTAAACTCTGTTTACGATGATGCATTGTACACCGGATATTGCACATATAGAGAAAATAAGTATTAACATACGATTTATCCACATTAACACCTGTTCTAAGAAATTAGAAATACGCGAACATTTTTTAGATTTTTGCCCTATTTTTGATACAACTGACATTAGTTTGAGTTCTTTTATAATAGAAGAATTTAAAAAATTTGATTTACATATAAATAATGTACAGGGTTATGATAACGGTTCCAAGATGCGTGGTAAAAATTTCGGTTTGTTGAAAATGCATTTAGATCTGAATCCACGACCGTTTTTTTGCCACTCACACATTAAATTTAATAGTTAATGATGTTGCAAAAGTTGATCACGAAACAGTTGGTTTTTTTAGTTTAGTTCAAGAATTATACAAATATTTTTCTGCGTCTACTAAATGTTGGAATATCGTCAGACAACACTTAGTTAATTTCACTTTAAAACCATTATCTAACACGAGATGGCCAAGCAGACTTGATGCAATAAAACCAATGTTTAAAAATTTACCAGAAATATATGACGCATTATACGACATAACAAATTCAGATAGATTTGATCAGGAATTAAGGGATAAAATATCAACATTTACGTTTATATTTTCAGTTCACATCTGGTATAAAGTTTTAGTGGAAATCAATTTTGTTCGTAAAATTTTACAATCAGAAACTATGAGTATATAATTTTTGCTCGAATTCCGTACAGATGAGAAAGTTAATGGCATTATTATTGCAGCAAAAGAAACTGAAAAAAGTTACATGTGGGGCCCAAATTAGATTTGGAACATAAAGATGAACCAATTTTAGATGCTAAATCATTATACAAAATTAATTTGTTTACTGCATTCCCAATCAAGCATTAATTTCAGTCAATGAAGATTTTCCTTATTAGAAAATCACATAGACGCTTTACAATTTTTATACCATTTAGACGAAACTCCTGAAAAATCGCAACTAAGACTTTCGTGCAAAAAAATCAGATTTAACGCTAATTTAGATATAGATGGAGACGATATATAAGACAAAATTGTACAAATCCAGTCTATGTCAAAAGATTAAAAAAATTAATATACATATTTAAAATTTTACAGTTTATATTTTATAATGATTTAATTGCAGTATATCCAAACTTAGCAGTTGCTATTCGAATTTTACTCACTTTACCAGTATCTTTTGCCACTGCAGAAAGATTCTTCTCCAAATTAAAGTTAATAAAAAATTATTTAAGGTGGACCATGACTCAAGAAAGGTTATCAAATTTATCTATCATCTCAATAGAAACATCTATACTAGAAAAAATAGATATTCACCATTTCATAAAAAAATTTGGCGACATGAAAGCTCGAAAAGTGAAAACTTGGGTAAACTGCATTTTAACTGCTCTGAAATACCTTTAAATGGAATTTATTAAACCGGAATAGAAATCGTTATACAGCGTGTATCTGTAATACGAGTACAAACTCAAAGAATAATTTGTTTGTGGGGTTAAATAATAAATTTTTTGGTTAAGAATTAGGTCTAAAGTGTCCCATGTTTGAGATATTTGCAGTTAAAGTTTTCAGGCCAGTCCTGACTATTTAAATCAGTGGAGATTAACTGTTTATTTTAAATTTGCGGTAAAATGCTGTGAGATCCGCGTTTTAGAACGTCTGTTTTGTGTTGACACGACTTAACAAAATGTATTTCGTAATTTTCGATTAGGTTTATTTGCGATTATAACAAAACAAGACTAGTTACATTAACAAAAAAACTGGTGTGACCACCACAAGACTTTCCTATAAAGGATGATGAAGAAATGTATTTTTATAAGGTTATGTTGTCATAAAACCACTTTGAAGTGATATGTTTGTATTAAAAACGATTAATAAATCGCCAATTAACCAGACTTTTGTGTAACCAGCTATTGATTTTTAAAAAAAATAGTCGCAGGCAGGATTCGAACCTAGATTATATAATGTAAATCACTTTAAATTATAAATTAAATATCTAATAAACTGTTAATGTTAGAAAAAAATTTATTTGAATAAATTGTTAGCAAGAATTATCTTTATAAGAAACTGTAAAAATAATTCGAATAATTTACATTCGTACAAAATTATATAAAAAAAACTGTTCAAAATGGCGGATACTTCCGGTATTTTTATCAAATCTATCTTTTGATAAAGCCGAGAGAATATGAAAATCCAGCTCTATACCAAATTTTAAGTTACTAGGACTTTTGGTTCGAGAGTTATCGTGGGCACATCGTTACACAAAGACGGACACAAACACAGACATCTAAAATTTTTTTGTCAGAAATATTTTTTTTTGACTTAAGAGACCTTGAAACGTAAACTTATGCAAAAAAAAAATTTTTTTTAAATCGTCGCTGGCAGAATTCGATTCTAGATTATATAATGAAATTTGTAATTTAAATCACTTTAAATTATAAATTAAATATCTAATAAACTGTTAGTGTTAGAAAAAAATTTATTTGAATAAATTGTTAGGAAGAATTATCTTTATAAGAAACTGTAACAATAATTCGAATTCGAATTTACATTCGTACAAAATTATATAAGAAAAACTGTTAAAAATGGCGGATACACCGACTTCCGGTTTTTTTATCAGACCCATCTTTTGATAGAACCGAGAGAATATGAAAAGCCAGCTCTATACCAAATTTCAAGTTACTAGGACTATTGGTTTGAGGGTTATCGTGGGTACAACGTTACACACAGACACACACACACAAACACACACAGACACCAAAATTTTTTTGTCAAAAATACGTTTTTCTGATTCAGGAGACCTTAAAACGTAGAATTCTTCAAAAAAAAAATTTTGAAAAAAAATGGCGCTCGCTATAGTTTCGTTAGAGGAAAGTAAAAAAATTGCAATGTGAATATACATTGAAAATTCATTTTTCTTAGAACTTAGTTCAATAACCTGCTTTATTTCTGCTTTAGTTTATGCTAAGTGATTTGTATAAATTATCTTCGATAAATTTTATTTTGGGTTATGTCCAAAAACTTAAAAATGCTAGAGTTGCTTTTCCTATGTACGAAGTTCGTTGGCGAGAAGGACCACCTAGCAACGGAAAACAAGTAAAAAATAAATCTTTTTAATAAAATCAGAACATTCATATTTGTTTTTCTTCTATGTACATATGTGCAAGTATTGTAAATTGTCTTAGACAAATAGCTCGCAGAGTTAACATGTTCCATACTACGGTACACCGTATTTTGAAGAATTATTATCTGTATCTATCCTTACCATGTCTAACGAGTTCAACAATTAACCATAGTTGATTTTGAACTGCGACATGAATTTTTTCAGCAATAACAAATACTTTAGATCCCGACTTCAGTGCCAAAGAAGCAAACCTTTATGAACAATAACTTTCAGTGGCGGTTTTCGATTAATGTTTAAGCAGGTGTTTTAAGAAACACTTGCTCTGTTTATTTAGCAGAAAAACTTACGAATGATTTGTTACAGAAACTTTTCCACGCAAACTCGATTACTTACCCCTTGAAATTCTCAAAACAATATTAATACCTTTTACTAAAAGACACGTTTGGTATTAAACCACACTTAAGAAATTCTTTATAAAAACTTAAGGAGCACTTAAGTATTGTGAAGTCTCCAATTTTTATTATTAATAAACAAAACTTGAATGTAAGTGAACTTTCAGGTTACATTTATTTGACGATTGTAAGTGTAGAATTCAAGCACCTGCAGACCTACTTTAACGTGCACTTGAAAATTGAAATTTTTTTATATTGTGAGGGTATCATAAAGTTATATTATTGTTATTAGTTAATTGTTTATAACAAAAAATAGTTATTTGTACTACGGTTTATAATTAAAAGTAATGGTTAGTGATGACTTTGATACTGTAAAGAGATTTTCATGAATTTATAAATTACATTTAAACGAATGTAACAATTTATTTTCTATAAAAAAATAACTGCTATGAATATAAATATTTTTTCCAAAATATCTTTTATATGCTTTTTAATAAAAAATTACAAAACAACACTACAAGTAGTTTACGCAAAACGTTGAAATAATATTTGAAACATTTTTATATAAAATATTTGAAAAAGTACTGGTAAATGCAAAAAAATAGAACACAAAAACGTCAACAAATTCTTAAATTTAGATAAAATACAGTACACTATTTATTACACAACAGGGATACGCTAACGTCGCTAACAAAACAAGCACATAGTAAAATCATTATTATATGGAAAGGCAAGTAGAATATTATGTAGAATACGTTAGATGAAGTTTGGTAAAAAGGAAATAAACGAATTTTTTGATTAAGTTGCTTTAATAAAATTTAGAATAAATAAACATAATAACAGTATAAATTAAATATATAAATTAATTAAATGTTTATTGATTTCTTTATTTAAGTTTTACAGGTGCAAGCATACTAGGTATTTTGAAAGTAGCTTTTTACATCAACTGGTAGTAGGCATTATCTATTAGATATTACACATTTTAAATAGAACACTGTATATTGTTGTAAGCGTTTCATTGTGTCATGAAATGCGACTTTAAGTTGAAAATCGGAATTAAATTAAAAACGTTAGTCCATAAGAATAACCACGTCAACAAAAAAATTTAATAATTTTAATTCATTAAGGAATTTATATATTAAATAAAAATAAGTAGTAATAAAGACTTGTTGATTACAAATACAACGACAAAACTAACGATAGGTTAGAATAAATGTTCCGCCGAATGTTTGTAAAACGAAGAATATAGCAACATTTTGACATATTCTGATTACAGCGCCACAGTTCACGAGATCCAGAAAGACTACTGCATTTGTGAATTCTTTATCAAAATATAAGCAACACTTTATTAAACTATTCTGTTTACAAACCTAAACGTTTTTGAACACAATAGTTTTTGTTATTTTAGAGTTTGGCAAGATATTAGAGATTCAAGTAAATTATTGACACTATAAAGATAAAAAATTACATATTCGTTTAGAATGCATTATAATAATACTAAAAACTTTATTCGTTTAATAATAAAATACTATTTTTATCATTTCATACTGTTTTATAAAAGTTGCAAATGCAGAAAAATATGTAGAAGATTTAACAAAAATATTCCCGAATGTTAAGGTATGACAGAAATGCCAAAACTTATTACTGGAAAAGAGTTAATTAAAGCAACAGAAAGGGATATACGAATTTACTTTTTGTCAACACTGCTCCATTTATCTACAATAATTTCTAAACCATTCAATTCAATATAGTAGAATGGCATATGAAAATAAAACTGTTATTGTTCTATTCCAAGGAATAGAGTTCTTTGATTCTTAGGTATTGTTAAACGTGTTGTTTAATATACTTATTAATAATGTTGTGTTAACGAATATGTGCATGTTCACGTTTTTAGCGTTATTAATTGACTATAGATACTCTAATAACTTGGCAAATATACTTTAAGTATTACACTATATAAATTTAATAGATCATGCATCACTATATGGAAACATTAGCGGTTACACACTATATGATGTGTTCCAATTTTGAAAAAAAGTGTATTTAGCCATTCTGTATACAACGTATCTACCGCTTGCATACCATGGGGATCTTGTAAACCGTATAATATACAAAAATTCATTAATGTTTATCGTTTTCAAGATTTTTTCAATTTTTGTATTTGCCATTACCACTTTTTAAACTAAAAATAGCATTTTCAAATTTTTAATCTGACCTTTTATCCCCGGGAAACCATCATCAATTTAATTTTTTCATGCGGCCACAAAAAAATCAGTAGAATTCTTTATTAAAAATTTAACCATGTATCACACATTATGGTTCTAGCACAAAGCTAAAAAGAGTAGAAAATTTATCTTTAACTAGTAGGCGTTGGAACAATTGCATTATTTCTATTTCATCTTTCACATTATTCTTGAAAACGTTGTAGCGTATTTTGGCGGTGTATTTGTGGTCCTTATAAAAATTTGAAATGCGTTAAGTCTTGTTGTTATTAATATTACTCAATCGTTAATTTATTCTTTTGTGTTTTTGTTTAATTTATTTGTAAGTGTTACGAAAGAAAGAGGAAATTTCACAAACGAAGAAAAATTTGTTATATTGACTTGTTACATGATGGTTTCTCGTAGATAAAACGTTGAATAAAAAATTAGAAAACGCTATTGAACAAGTGGCAATGACAAAGTATTAGTAGTTTCTTTTATTCTTTTAAAACAATTACAAAAATTGAAAAAATCAATCATTTTAAAAATTAAATTTTTTGAAACTTTTGAAAACTATAAATAATAATGAATTTTTGCGACCGAGATACTTTAACTAACGCAACTTTTACCTAATTTAAACCATTTCGTATCTTTTCTCACCTAACCGCTTAATTTTTTACAAAATGATTTTAAAAATAATTATGTTTAATGGCCGGATCTGTTTAAAATAGTAATAATAATGTTTAGGGGTTTAGTTAAAGAAATCGTGAAAATAACATGAAACTGAAACGTTTATTTTAATATAAAGAAACACAATATTGAATTATGAAGCAAATATCTAATGCATTTACTAAAGTGAATTTAAAATTAAAAAATCAATAAATAAGTGTAATTCATAATAAATAAACTAACTTTGTTTAAACAATAACAAATACAGCAACAAAACTACGCAGGAAAAAATAATAAAATAACTGTTAATTCAATACTTAAAAAAAACAAATATAGAAAAACTTTATATTTAAAATAAAGTCATATATTTAATATAACAGTAAAACATATACATACATAGAGTTTTACCTGCTAAAATTGTATAAGCAAAAAAATTAAAAGTTAATAACTTCATAGAATGAGAAATGGGTATCTAAATACAACATAGAAGCAAAATACTTTATTATATTGTTAGCATCAAGTTTACTAATTAACACACACAAGTTTTCACTTATTAGCACACAAAATGTAATTATCATATTTTTACTATGTATTTGACATTTGAAGTTCGCCTTTAATTAAATCTCAGTATTAATTAATTAAAGAGATTTTAGATATAATCAATGATTAATGCAATAGTTAGTTTTAAATAACGTAGATTTTAACAAAAATAAAACTTAGTTAATTTGTGTACACGTTTGTATTGACTGCTTAGTATACTATAATATTTTTGAAAATTTTCTCCTCGATTTCATTAAGATATAACCGAAATATGGTAAATTGAAGTTATGTTGTCATATCGACTAACCCCTATATTTGTGCGCCTCGATATTGCTTTCCCTTCTAGAAATTCAGTAAAAAATGTTATTTTTAACTTATCTTGCTTTTCCTTCAAAATATGGAATTTTTTCTTCGCAGGCAAGATTCGAACCTAGATTATATTTAGAATTCATTTTAAATTATAAATCAAATATCTAATAAACTGTTAATGTTAGAAATTTTTTTTATTTGAATAAATTGTTAGGAAGAATGATCTCTATAAGAAACTGTAAACATAATTCGAATAATTTACATACGTACAAAATTATATAAGAAAAATTGTGAAAAATGGCGGATACGCCTACAATATGAAAAGCCAGTTCCATACCAAATTTGAAGGTACTAGGACTCTTGGTTGAAGAGTTATCGTCGGTACAACGTTACACACACACAAGCACCCAAGATTTTTTTGTCAAAAATAAATTTTTTTGATTCAGGAAAACTTGAAACATAAAATAAAAAAAGTAAAAAGATGTGCCATTAGTTAGCATAGACGTGAGAAGACATTTCTGCAAATCTATTATTGTTCTACAACATTTGCTTTAATATTATTATTACATTATTATGTTTACATCTTATTTTATTACGTCTTTTTAACTTTCTACATTGTTTAAGTGCTCTGTCGTCTCTTGCAAAATTTCTTCGGCAAAACTAATCGGTTCTTTTCGGATATTTTTACATTTGTCATACGTATCAATACTAGGAAGTTTAAAATGAAGGTTGACTTTCATAGAAAAAATTTTACGATAAAGGTTTTCATTTGCTCATTCTAGATATAATTTATACATAATTGCTATATTTAGTTTCGGATTTAAATATTCCTTTTTAAGCCTTTTCCTATAATATTGACTCTCCATCTTCGGAAAACGATTAATGTCTTACATAACCAATTGTTTTGATTTGTCCAGAATTCTGTGATGACATGTGGTCACTTGCTACTAAACTAGCTGTGTTTTTAATTTTTTTCTTTAATCCATTTCTTACTAACTTTTCAGACACTGCAAGCGTGTTTAAAAAAATGATTTACACACCCAAAGTTTACTTCAATTAGGAAGAAGATTATAAGTGTAGGAATGTTGTCGTCGGTTCTTCAGTTTGTTATTTGTTAACCGTCTTTTGCTTACATTAGTTATACAGGGATTTCGCCTATGCATTTTATATTGCACTCGCGCGTGTAAGGTATTTTAAAATCTTGAAAAAAATTTTTTTTACATAAAAGAAGGTCACAAAGTAATTAATATTTTTTAATGATAATTTTCTACTTCTTTTGTAAACTGTGCTTATACTATTAAAAAGGGAAAATTATAAAATAGCTTAGAAGAAGATGTAATTTTTTTACTTTCATTTGAGGGTTTACTTTTGTAATTACGTTAGATAGTTTTCGAGTGGTCCTGTTTCCAGTGAAATATATTAACGATTATACTGCAATGTCAATAAGGTCAAAAATTGAACATATAAAACGCCAAGTTCAGTTAAAAAGTAGCTACCGACACACAAAATTTTAATTTAGCAGCAATAATAAGTTTATTTATTAAAACGCAGATGGCGCTGTAAATAGTCGATGACGCGCCTTGAATATTATATTTCAGTACTTATCTTAATTAGTAAAAATAAACTTTGATCTGCTACAATATGTTATTATACAAGATTTTAATTTAGTATGAGTTTACATTTTTCACAATTGAGTTAGGTCAAGATCTTGGTTGCAAACAAAGTTAAATTTTAACGTGATTTTGAAGACATTGATTACAATTTATTTCGAGTTTGCATTTTTAATAAATTTGATTTACGAATTGGTATTTCTGTATACTAGTATATAATAGTATAAGAAACCTAATTTTATTTTTGTTAGAAATAAAAGAAAATATAGTGCACACCGCTTATTAGAAATACCGATAATGTCATCACGTCATTAAAGAACAGGCCGGACGTATAATACTACATAGAAAAAACATTATTTATAGTAATCGTAAGTTCTGTTTATGTTATCAATTTTCTTCTTAGGTTTGTTTCTATACATGAACAATAACCTGTTTGGTATGATTTTTTTAGCTGAATTTTTGCAATACGCTTTTTACGCTTAAACATCTTAAATTAACTACGTCTTATGTGATAACGTTATTTTGTATTTATTTTTAGTGTCAGCAAATTTCTAAGAAGTATTGTGTAGTTCTTAGAACAGTGAATTAAACATCATAACATTATTTTTGATTTCTTTTTATTACCGGTATGAACAAACTATTAAGCTACAGGTGGCTCAAAATTTTGATTTTTTAAACGTTTTATAAAAATTTCACTTTCTAAATTAACAACCTGCTAATCACATACATGGTGTATGTATTAACTGCTTTCTAATAAATAAACATTTGTTTTTTTTTCTGAATTTTGAATAATGTTATCATTCTCTTATTGTTATCAAGTTCCAACGTAATTCTATTCAGCAGCGCGCACTATAGTAACAAAAGGCACATATCAAATATAAACGACGTTTT
Source organism: Aquatica leii (assembly GCA_035610365.1). Lineage (NCBI taxonomy): Eukaryota > Metazoa > Arthropoda > Insecta > Coleoptera > Lampyridae > Aquatica > Aquatica leii. Next base: position 206,927,730 of record CM069432.1, on the reverse strand, counting down.
TCACACTTTAAATTCTTACGCTATTAAATTTTCTTAGTTTAAACAATTGAATTTTTCCAAATGTCATTATTATGTAACTATTTGTTACACAATGTCAATACGGAAAATGTTTAAAAAATTTATGTTAAGTATTGAATCGAATAAATTCATAAATGTATTTACAAGTCTATAGATCTATTTCTTCCAAATAGCATATAACTTGATAATTTTTGAAATCGGTTGTTGGAACGAAACACGTTTATTCAAAATTAGTGTTAAATGTTTAATTTTCGATTTCTAAGGTGTTATGTGTTGTTAAGTAATAGTTTATTTATAATTAGGAACACTTTATTTTAGTTTATAAGTATAACGTTTATATATCAGATGATTATTTATCGAAGTTAGATTTTATACTCTTTTAGATTTAACCCTTATTGCCCACCCCTTAGCATTCGTTTTGTAATGCGTGTAGCCTATACAACATAGGGAATTTCCAAATTGTTAACTGAATAGGTAAGTATGCATATGCAGCATGTTTTTAAAATAATACCAAAGAATATTTACTACTTTGATAAATATTCTTTGATAATACTACAAACTCAAGAAGTAGTTGCCTTGTGGCGTTAAATGAAAAATTTTCCGTGTTGAATGTTCGAACGTATTTAAATTACAATTAATCACTCTTTTCCAAAACAACTTCGTCCAGAATTAATTTCATTAAGAAGCAAAACTGAATATAGCTAATAACCTAAGAATGCGGCTTCCTTAAAAAATGTTTACTAAATAAAATCACGTTTTGAAATGTAAACGATAACATGTCAGAGAATTATTTGAATTTAAATTTAAAAGTATTCCCGCTAGTTGCAGCGGATGTAGAGGGCAGCAGCGATATGTAGATAACCTTAGTAGAGAACAATAAATGTTTTATGTTGCTTATGTGCGTTTGTTTTTATTACTTTACGAGTTACAATAATTTTTACCGCTCATCGGCCACCCTTACAGATCAGGTGTGGGGTTATAACTGGTTTTTGTGGGAATTGCGCCAACTTACAGATTAGGCGAAGATTTAAGTCTGAAATTAAGACATTGTGTGTTAAAAACAAAATGGCGACTGTTAATGAATGTGAACATTCAAATGCTACCATCGAAGAAATTGTAACTACAGCTGTTCGAGCAATGCAAATGGGCACAAGTTCGAGACAAGAACAGACTTTTTCTAATAAAGAAATTTCTTCGTTGTTACCTTCTTTTGCCGGAGATGTGACAGATGACGTTGAGAATTGGTTGGCTCGCGTGGAAGCAATTCAACGCACTTATGGAGTCAATGACCGTATTATGCAGTTAGTTATGGTAACAAAATTTACAAACGCAGCGTTAACATGGTATCACTCAAAGGTGGAATTTATTGGTATGCCATTAGCAGAGCTACAAGTAGAACTTAGAAATATGTTTGCCAGTAGACCTAGCCGGATTGAATTAATGAGGAAATTAGAAGGTCGAAAATGGAGTAAGGATGAAAACTTCTCTACGTATTTTAATGATAAAGTTGCACTGGCAAATAAGGTTGGTTTGTGTGAAAGCGATGTTATAGAGTATGTTGTAGATGGACTTGACAACTGCGCCTTACAAAGTCAAGCAAGAATTAAAAACTTTACATCTCTAGGAGAATTACAAACCGTTATGTGTAATTTAACAGCTTCAGATCGAGGTATTTCTAGACAACCTAAACATGTTGTTAGTGCACCACCGCCACAAGTGACAACTGGTTACAGCCGAACCAGTAGTAGGCCTTTTTTCATAAAATGCTTTAACTGTAATGGAAATGGTCACAAGACAATTGAATGTCCCAGGCCAAAACGTGCACGGGGTTCGTGTTATGAATGTGGTGACAGTCGACACCAGCGTAGGGATTGTCCTAAGCTACGACGTCCAGACCCTGCGCCACTGCCAGACTCGACAACCGCTCTGTTGGTTACTGAGCATTCGCAAGTTGTGGAGACCGTACCAGTATCGAGATCATTACCAGCATACACTGTTGATGTAGTTTTAGATAGGTATACGTATCCTTTAAAGGCAGTTATTGATACAGGAAGCCCAATTTCTTTAATTAGTAGACGTTTTGTGTCTAACAAATGTATGTTACCTTATGTAGAAACCGATACTTATTCTGGTATTAATAACTCGCCTTTGACTATCTTAGGTATTTTTAAGGATGTTATTGGAGTAGATGTGTTTAAGGTTTTTCATACTTTCTATGTAGTGACTAATGATACGATGACTTGCGATTGTTTATTGGGGCGAGATTTCGTATCTTGTCCGCAATTTAAAATTGTGTTTAATGATGATCGAGTTTGCTTTGAGCCGGTTGACCTTAAAGTTAATTCAGATTTTACGTGTAACGAAGTTTTGCTCATAGATGCTGTACACGATTCAGTTATTACCGAGTTGGATATCGAAAGTGGCGTGCCTGCTACAAGTAAACTCGAATTGCAAAAAGCATTTGATGATGGTTATGCTAATCCCGTAAGAAACGAAAAGCCTGCTATTGAATATGAAATGAAAATTGTGACAAAACCAAATCACACACCATTTTATTACCAACCGCGTAGGTTTTCTTTTTATGAAAGAGGGGAGATTGATCGAATAGTTAAAGATTTATTGACCCGGAATATTATTAAAAAAAGTAATTCGGAGTATTGCTCTCAGATCGTGTTAGTTAAAAAGAAATCTGGCGAAATTAGAATGTGCATTGACTTTCGACCCTTAAACAAAATTGTTTTGCGGGATAATTTCCCAATGCCCATAATTGAAAGCCAATTAGAGTGTTTGAAAGGTAAAAAATGTTTCTCGCGCCTCGATTTAAAAGACGCTTTCTATCACGTTCGAGTAGAAAAGGATTCGACAAAGTATTTGTCCTTTGTAACGCATGCTGGACAGTTCGAGTTTCTGAGGATGCCTTTCGGGTATTGCAATTCTCCAAGCGTGTTCACGAGGTACGTTGCTACAATTTTTGACGAGTTAATTAATAGCGGTATGGTAATGTTTTACATGGACGATCTGTTGATAGCTACTGCTACCGTCCAGGAGAATATCGACATATTAAAGGTTGTTTTTCGTCTACTTACTGAAAACTTATTACAATTAAAATTGCAGAAGTGTTCCTTTTTAAAGAAAGAGACAGACTATTTAGGATATGTGATTAATGAATATGGAATAAGTCCAAATCCTAGAAATGTTCAAGCAGTTTCAGATTTTCCTGTCCCAAAAAACCATAAAGAGTTGCAAAGTTTCTTAGGACTGATATCGTACTTTAGAAAATTTATAAAAGATTTCAGTATTAAAGCTTCCCCGTTATATCAATTATTGCGAAAAAATGTTGAGTTTAAATTTTCTTTGACCGAATTAGAAGTGTTTGACGATTTCAAGTCGATTTTAGCCTCAAGGCCAGTTCTGAGTTTGTATTCACCTGGTGCAGTTACGGAATTGCATTGTGACGCATGTCAATTGGGTTATGGAGCAATTTTGTTGCAAATGCAAGATGACAAAAGGTTTCACCCCATCTTCTTCTTTAGCAAACGAACTTCGGATCAGGAACGTCGCTACCATAGTTATGAACTTGAATGCCTTTCGATTATCCATGCTATCAAGCGGTTTCACGTATATTTGTACGGGATAAAGTTCAAAATAATTACAGACTGCGATAGTTTTCGCTTAACTTTAAGTAAACGAGATATTAGTCCCCGTATTATGAGGTGGGCGCTATTTTTAGAAAACTACTGTTATGAAATCGAGCATCGTCCAAATTCGCGTATGAGACATGTAGACGCGCTTAGCCGCAATCAAAACATTTTAATATTAGAACCGCGAAGTTTTGAAACAGTTTTGGCTATAAGACAAGCAACAGATCCAGAAATTATAGCGATACGAGATAAGTTGGAGAATGAGCAGCTTTCAAGTTTTGAGTTGGTTAATGGTCTTGTTTATCGTAAGTTCGATAAAAACAAATTATTATTTTATGTGCCAAAAGGAATGGTTTCGGCAGTGATACGTACCGCGCATGATGAAATGGCTCACGTCGGTCTGCAAAAAACGTGTGATGTGCTTTTAAGGCATTACTGGTTTCCGAAAATGAGAAACGTGGTAAAGGAGTACATCTCTCAATGCTTGCAATGCATAGCGTATTCTCCAACATACGGTAAAAGTGAAGGCGTACTACATAGTATTCCCAAAGGCGACTCGCCGTTTATTACTTTACATATTGACCATTATCGTCCATTAGATAAGTGTAAGAATTTAGACAGATATGTGTTTTTGGTGGTAGATGGATTTACCAAATACGTCAAGTTATATTCATGTCGAACTACCAATTCAAAGGAGGCCATTAAACACCTTAAAAATTATTTTCTCAATTATAGTAAGCCTTATCAGATAGTTTCTGATAGAGGTTCTGCGTTCAGTTCAAGCGCGTTCTCCCAGTTTATGACCTCTCTATGCGTTAAGCATGTGCAAATAGCTACGAGTATGCCTCGAGCTAACGGCCAAGTCGAACGACTGAATAGGTCGTTGACACCTATGCTTGCTAAGTTATGTGGAGATAGTTCGTGGAATAACGTTTTGCATTATGTTGAATTTGCAATGAACAATTCCATTTGTAAGTCGACTGGATATACTCCCAGTGTTCTATTGTTTGGGGTCAATCAACGCGGTGCCATAAGTAATCTTTTGGAAGACTTTCTTGAAAGTCAGCTTCGGGAAGATTCACCGAGTTTGCTAGAGATTAGAGAGAGAGCCGCTGAAAACATTACGGCAAGTCAAAATTACAATGAACGATATTTTAATCAAAATCATAAGGTGCCTAAAGTTTATAAGGTGGGAGATTTGGTTATGATCACAAACCAGGTAGTTACGCCTGGCATTAACAAAAAATTATTGCCTAAGTTTAAAGGCCCCTATGTGGTGGACAGCGTGTTAGATAACGATAGATACATTGTTAAAGATGTAGAGGGCCATCAGGTGACCCAAGTCCCCTACTTGGGAACAGTAGCGTCCTCTAGCATGCGGCCTTGGCTTTAGACTTATTTTGTAATTTAGTGTAAGATTGTGAGGCCAACTTTTGTCAGGTTGGACGAACTGTCAGAGAATTATTTGAATTTAAATTTAAAAGTATTCCCGCTAGTTGCAGCGGATGTAGAGGGCAGCAGCGATATATATGTAGATAACCTTAGTAGAGAACAATAAATGTTTTATGTTGCTTATGTGCGTTTGTTTTTATTACGTTACGAGTTACAATAATTTTTACCGCTCATCGGCCACCCTTACAAACAAAAGATACACATTTTTATTGATAAATTGAAAGTATTGTCAACATGCATTCTTATCAGTCTTACAACAGTACGAGTTTATGTAAAAAAAGTTTCATCATTTCACTGTAGCAATGGAGCTACTTTACTGTATTTGATTTCTTTCCTTGTCTTAAGGTACTTCTCCCTTGTCTAAATCCCGGCCTTAATAGAATCGTTGTAGAATCACATGTGGGGACTTGAGGTTTTTGATAAAAAATAACCGAATGATAACAATATCCGAAGTTCAGAAAAAACGAATAAATGTTTATTGGTTAGAAATGGTTAGAAAGCAGTAGATAAATACAGCGTGTATTTGATTAACGGGTTGTTAAATTAGAACGTGAAATCATAGCATCAATACAAGCAGAAAATATCTAATTAAAATGTTCATAAAACGTTTACAAGAATCAAAATTTTGACCCATATAAATCGAAAATTAAGCACTTGTAGCATTAAATAGTTTGTCGACACCGTTAATACAAAAAGAAATCAAAAGTACCGTTATTTAATTGACTGTTCTAAGAACTACAGATTGCTTCTCATTAATTTGCTGACATTAAAAATAAAAATAAATACAAAACAACGTTATCACATGAGACGTACTTAAATGAAGTTGTTATTCTAAGAACGCATATGCTTTTCAAGTTAATTCTTGAATATTTCTATACGTTTAAATGATGTAATGTTACGTAGGTCACTCAAAATACTTGAATAAACACTGCCAAAATAAAGCTAAACATACCAAACAAGTATTTTTAAGGTACATGATAAAAATTTTCACTCAAAACAGAGTAACATACGTTTTATGTAGTAGTATACGTGCGGCCCGTTCGTTAATAAAGCGATAACAATACCCGATTGATGATATTATCCGTGATTCTAATAAGCGGCGTGCACTGTATTCACAATTTCAGCTAAATATTGTCTTCTTTACTTTTGAAATATTGCTAGTTGTAAATCTTCTTTTATTTTAGTAAGACACTTAAACTAGCAAGATTTATTGCAAAAAAACCTTATATTTTTCTCTTCTGCTAGGTTAGCTGAAAGCTTTTGTTTTTTAATTTTTGTCTGATTTATTGCAGTTATTTTTCTCTCCAACGGTGTTATACAAAATTTCAAAAAACGGATTGTTATACTCATCATGTTCCTTATCAGCTTTAATAGCTGTATTGCCTTGATTTCTTGGTAAATTTTTGTTATTATTACTAGACGATAGTGTTTTTAGTGGTTCATAGGTTATATTATCCACTGAGTTATCCGAAAATCCAGTGTGAGAATCTTCATTCATTTATAAATTTTGTTTCGCAATTTCATTCTTGCACGGTGATATTGTTTTTTAAAGTTAAATTAAAAGTCACAGTTTTCAACTGGAAATATAGATTGTTGTCCTGAACAATATAGTTATGTTGGTTAGCAAAGTTCAAAATTAGCAGTGCAATTTTGATGAGTAACTGAAATGTTGAAATGTATTCCTTATTTAATCATTATGATTCGGTAATATTTACCACAATTAAATGGTCTAACTTTACGTTATTTAGAATTTCAGCTCTGTTCATTATCACTAATGTTAACTCTACATGCCTCTTTCAAAATATCTACTCAGAAAAGCAAAATAATATAACTACAAAAAGTATCACTGTTACATGCCTATAATATAATATGGAATATAATTATTGTACAATACTATATAACAATATTAAATTCTATTGAAATCAATTAATTTGCATTTAATTACCTAATTTAGAAGAAACTTCATCTACCATCACTGCATTGTTGTAAGGACATCAGCCAGTGGCGGCTGGTTCATAAAGGCATAAGGGCCCCAGACGCTTATTAAAACAAAAATGGTACACATTATTATGAATTAAAATATTTAAACATATTTACAAAATATAAGTATCATCTACATTTTATTACTCTAAATCTAAAACATTAATAAATTTAATATGATCGTTATTGAAAGCAACTGTATATTAAATAGTCATTTCTTTATATTTGGGCTACAGGCCTGTAGGGAGCATTGTAACGTGACGTTGCGATTTCAACTACATGATTTTCATATACAGTTTTAACGTGTGATAGGGTTTGTAACGCGAGATCGTTTCAATCGTGGTTTCAATCTTTCATTCCAGTAAGTGGGGTCGTCAACTATAGTAGAAGTCGGGATAGTAATTAACTATGCGCGTAAAAAATAAATAGCGCAACATACGCCAACAAATACATCTTTTTCTTTTTGTTGCAAGGTTTTATTCGAATTTGCTGACTTTCAGTAACGTCATTGTTTCTATTTACTCTTATCACTGTTTATTTTACCAAATATAATGTGCAATGCACAGAAATTCTTTGTTCGATTTGAATTGGATAACGAATTTATACCACATTTAGATAATTTTGGTGTATGAACGAGTAAGTTTACAGAACCTTGTTTTTAATTTTATAACTTACATTGTATTAGGTACTCATTTTTAGGAATTGCAAGTACAATGTATAAAATGTTATGTAAAATAGTTTCTTTATTTACTTAATTATAAAACCTTGAAAGATTTAAAGTTCCCGCCTAAGCAAACATGTTTTATAAGCGTTCTGTTTTACAACCTGTCAAGCGACAACTGATGTGCGTAAAAAACAGGTGGCAGTAAAAACATAGTGTCCATGCAGTGACTATATTAACAGTGACGACACACGATGTCAAACTTTTTATTGCTTGATGAAGTCACATGGTAATTACCGCCATAAAAGTGTTCATGGTGTGTTTGTTTACATTAAAGTTTAGATAAAAATAGTGTTTGTAATTAGTATATAATCGTGTAAATATTCTGAAAATACGCTTACTTAAAAGTATATTATCATATTCAAATAATATTAATTTACGTTAATTGTTAATCAGCAATGAGTGTCCGAAAAAATTGTCTCTTTACTAGCTTTTATTAATATCAAATCTCACAAATTCACACAAATCAAAAATCCGTTGTTTTGGATTGAAAGTAGTAAATTAAAAGAAAACACAATTATTATTGCTTTATTGCCAAAATTTTTCAATTCTTTAAAAAAAATGCAGAATGCATTTTTTCGGTCTTTGATAGGCGCTGCCATTTGTAAAATCACGAGACCAAGACAAATAGGTTTCAAACCCCGGACAATTTTTTAAATTATTATAATGTAAATTCTATTATGGTAAATTTAAATTATTTAATACAATGTACTATTATACGCCAAAAAAATTCTCAAACAAACAGTTATAAAGGGTATGTGTTTATTATTATTTTATTCAGTATTAACAATGCACAAATGTACTAAATGTAACCCACCTTAAACTCGATCTCACGAGCCGCCACTGACATCAGCACCATTTTCTTAGCTCTTGAAGAAAACCTTTTCATAAACATTTTATTTTACTAAGACTAATAATAACTAGTTATCAAAAAAACCTTAATTTTGTACAATTAATTACTTAAAAAATTGAAAGACGTTGACAATTTGACTTTTATAATCTTAATTAATAATGTCCACCTAGAGATTTTTAAAATATATGCGTAACTAGACATCGGACTCAGATGAACATACAAAAACTTTAGTTCAAACATAGAGTCATATATTTAATACAACAATAAAACATTACAGAGTTTTTATATGCTAAAATTTTGTGACAATCATACAAGCAACAAAATTAATAACTTTAAAGAACGAGAAATGGATAAATGACATAGTAATTACCTAATTGTTGCCATATTACGAATTTGTTAGATAGCTGATTTTTTTTAACTAATCAGTTTGGATTCTTTTAAACTAGTATGTGTATAGTTTTTTAAAGATTTACTTTACCGAACCTGAAACCTCTTATCATAATATATAACAACAATGTATTTTACTAATAGTTAGCATCAAGTGTACTAATTAACCCACGCAAGTTTTCACTTATTAGCACACAAAATGTAATTATCGTATTTTTACCATTTGGCATTTGAAGTTTAATTAACTCTTATAGTTAATTAATGATATTTTAAATACAATCGATGCTTAATTACAACTTTGGAAAACGATCATCCGAACATAACTGCAGCACACATCACCCTGAAGACGAAGAAGAAATCAGAACAATAAAATGTGTCTAAGAAATGAAGCAAAGGGCTAAAGACACTTTAGCGAAACCGCTTTAAATATACGCCGATAGAGTAGCAACAATCGATGACGGGGCTCGTGTAGTAATGCCTGGTAAAGATTCATTACGAAGAACTCTCAGGAATGATAAAAGACCCAATATGAGAGATCCACAAACATTGAAAGAACTGTTAATTGAAGGTGAGTTAAGTTTGTTAAATATCGTTTGGCTTGTTATAAATTAATGTTTATATTTTTTCAGGTAATTGGTGTACTACCGGAGAACCGACTCCTGAAAGGTTCTTGCTTGATGAATCTGGACCAGAATCTGAACAACCGGTCATAGTTTTTGCAACAAATGACTTTCTTGGACATCTTTCGGAATCGTCAACATGGTTTATTGATGGAAATTATTTACTTGCACCACCCCTATTCACACAACTGTATGTTGTCCGTTCAAAAATAGGGGAAACCTTAATAACTTGCAAGTATGCTTTGTTATAAAGAAAGACTTAATCAACCTACGAAACAATGTTTCAAATACTTCATCGGCATTGCGAACAACGAAACTTGTATCTTGGTCCAAAACATGTTCATATGGAATTCGAGAAGGCTTCTATCTAAGCAGTACATACTGTCTTTGAACAGCATGTGAAGATCAGGGAGTGTTTTTATCATCTTGCGCAAAGCTGGGACTGGAGGGTCGATACAGGAAGGACTCAAAATTTTCAAAATTTTTTAGTATGCTTAATGGACCGGCTTTTTTGCTCAGAGAAAATATTGAGGAAGGTATGGCGTATTTGCAAGAAAATATTCCTCAAGGAGCAGAAGATCTACTAGCTTACTTTAGCAATACATATGTATTCGGAACATACAGAAGGATAGGTGGGGGTAACAACAATGCTCAAGTACGATTGCAAAATAATCCACCAATTCTTCCATCTGAGACATGGAACGTCCACCATATTGCCTTACAAGATGGAGAAAGAAAAAATGACCACACCGAGGGGTAGAACTCATCCCGTGGTCTGGGTTTTAATTATTCAAATGCGTCAAGAGGTAGCTGCCGACAATACAAAATTGAAGCAACAAAATTTAGGCCGGTTAATTCCCAAAAAAAGGAATCGAATTATGTACTGCTTCAAAGTCGACTCAAAAATATCTGCCAAAAATATAACGCCAGTCAAAGAAATTTGATAAATTTCTTAGAAGCTACAAGTCACAACATTAGGTTCAATTAGTATAAATGGTAGTATTATAGTGTTTTATATATTATAAGTCATACCAATTCATTTGATGGTGATTTGTGAATAGTTTGCTAATAGAATATCTCAACAAGCACTTTATTTTATTTCAATCTAAGTAAACAATCGGCAAACTGAATTCTAGCATGGTTGCATTGCGAGGGTTTTTATTCGGTTTTTTTTCCTAGGTTTTTTTCGGGTTTTTTTTCGGTTTTTTTTTACCGGGGTTTGTTTTCCGGGGGATTATTTTCCAGAGTTTTTTTTCCGACACCTGCGCTTCTCAACTTTGGTATATACGATACTATCGCATGCCTGTTTTTTTATTTTATTTCAAATTAAAATTTCTAATTCTTTTTTGAGAAGTATTAATAAATTGTATGCGTTATAAAAGCATTTTTTATACTTTTGGTTTATTTTCTATAACATTTTAAGTTGATTTTGACTTTTGGCATCTTGTAAAATGAAATTTTTTTAATAGTTTTTATTAAATTAGAACTTTATTTTTATTGTAACTGAATACAATTTTTGTAACCGTATACTTTTTATTTTGTAATAGGTACCATATGAATTAAATTAAATTAACTTTGTATCGAAATTTTTAGTGGTTTGGTTGTAATACTTTCTATAAAATTATATCAGAATGTAAAGTTAAAAAACATTAAAATTGGATAGGTGGTTTTTTCATATGTGTTTCGCAGAAGTTGTTTTTATTTTTTTAAACAAAAGCTATTTTACAAATAGTAATAGTCAACGTAATAAAACAATCGCAAAATTTTTGTAAATTTCGTTCACGTACTTTTTATCTACTTCTAGAACGTTCACGAAAGATAGAAGAAATGTATAAATACGGTAATAACAAATCATGGGTCAGTTATTAATAATTCGAAGTCGGCAGTGTTAAGAAGATTACTCAAGTTTACAAAAATTTGTGATTAACGCGTGATTTGAGATAAATACAACGAATTAGAAACGTGCCTGACTTTAATGTAAACAAGTGTTAAACTGAAGTTCTCCGCGGACATTATCTTTCGAGTGATTGTACTATATAAATTAGTGTGTTTTTATTAAATATCCTTAGATTTAATTAGTTCGTGTAGTTATAAAGGTGTAAATATTTTTATATAAGTAAATTCATTTTAGAATTTGTTACATTGGTGTCAGTGTGGAATTCCCGATTTTTAACATAAATACCATTAAGTAATTTAATATCGCTCCCGAAATAAAAACACTGATTCGCGTGTTTATTTCTTCTTCTTTTACTGGTACCTTATCCGTTTCGGACGTTGGCGATCAACATAGCTATTTTTATTTTGTTCACTGCTGTTCTAAACAGTTGTATAGATGTTAGGCCGTACCATTGGCGCTGGTTGTGTAGCCACGAGTGTCTTCTTCTGTCGGGCCCTCTTTTGCTGTCCGTCTTGCTCTGCAGAATGAGTTGAAGGAGTCGGTACTTGTCATTGCGCATTACGTGTCCGAAGTATTCTAGTTTTCATTTTTTTATTGTGTAAGATATTTCTTTCTGTTTGCCTAACCTGCGCAAGACTTCTTCGTTGGTTATGTGGTCAACCCAGGATATGCGGAGAATGCGTCGATACACCTATATTTCAAAGGCCTCAAGTCTTTGCATCATCGGTTCTGTAATGGTACATGCCTCCATCCCATATAAAAGAATCGAGAATATGTAGCATTTAATTAATCTGTTTTTGAGGGTTAGTGATACATCTCTGCTGGTGAATGATGGTCTCATGTTATTGAAAGCAGTTCTTGCTTTCTCAATTCTGGATTTTATCTCCATAGATTGGTCCCACTGTGCATTGACCCACGATCCAAGATAGCAGTGTTTCTCTACTCGCTCTATGATCTGACTGCGTAGCGTGATCTGACTTTCCTGTTGTTGTCGTTTATTGATGACCATCCATTTAGTTTTTAGAGAATCCAGTTTTAAACCATATCGTTCGCTGGCCTCTTGAATTTTTTTGTAGGCGTCGTTGTAGTTCTTCGGTGTTATTGGCAAGTATCACTGTGTCGTCAGCGTATCTTATGTTATTAATTAGTTCCCCATTCATTCCCTCAGTAGCGCCATCAAGTGCCTCCTTGAAGATTTCCTCCGAATATATGTTGAACAGCAGGGGGGAAAGGACGCATCCCTGTCTTACACCATTCTTTATTTTAATGTTTTGTGAAATAGAGCTATTAATTTTTATGGCAGCAGTTTGTCCCCAATAGAGGTTGCCAATTATCCGGATATCTTTATGGTCAAGTCCTGCTTTCTTCAGGAAAGATATGAGTTGTTCATGGTTAACGCTATCAAATGCTTTAGCGAAGTGCACGAAACCCAGATACACGTCCTTATTCGTATCTCTGCATTGCTGGATCAAGACCTGCAGAGCAAAGATAGCGTTTCTGGTGCCAAGCGCCTGTCTAAACCCAAACTGCGTTGGACTGATGTTTAAGTCACATTTCCTATATATTCTATTTTATATTATCTTTGTGAAAGCTTTGGTGAAGTGATTAATTAAGCTTATCAGTCTGTAGTCATCGCAGGTCTTTGCATTTGCCTTTTTGGGGATGGCAATCAAGGTAGAGTGTATCCAGTCGCCGGGTATTTGTCCGCTGTCGTAGATCCTGTTGAAAAGTTTCACCAGCATATCGAGGAATATCGGGTCAGATTCGCACATAATTTTGATAATTTCTGCGTGGACGTCATCGGGACCTGGGGCTTTGTTATCTTTCAAGGATGAGATAGCTGTTATTATCTCACTTTCCATAATTGGTGGACCTGTTATTGCCTCCGTGACGTTGTAATTCTCTGGGCGTGTGTCTTTAAAGAGCTTTTCTATGTATCTTTCCCAAATGGTGATGAGTTCTTCCGTTTCTGTTGTTAAGTGTCCTTCATTGTTTAATAAGCTGAGGGTTCTTTGATTGTTCGTCCTTCTGAATGTAAGTTCTCTGATCTTTTTATGCATATTGTCATCATCATATTTTTTCTCGCATTGTTCGATTTCACGGCATCTCTCTATCAGATAAGCTTCTTTTGCTTTCTTTATTTCCCTCCTTATCAGTTTATGTGTCCTTTGGTATTCCATAGGTTTTTTGCCTTTATATTCTCTTCTTCGTTCCATTAGGTCCAAGATGTCTGCTGTCATCCATTCCTTTTTTTTCTGTTCTCTCTTTTCAATTCCTGTGTTTGTTTATAGAGTGTAATTCTAGCTGTTTCAATTCGTTAAAGTAGTGTAGTTAAACTTCGTGTTATATATAACGTATGTCGGTAACTCGTTATCAAACCAAAATGGAAGCAAAACTATTTGAATTTCTTGAATTATTAAAAATGATCAAGAATCGATGAATAAAAATATGGAAGAAAATACTAGAAAAATGGAAGAAAAGTTTTGCGAAAATTCTCACAAAAGTGAAAAAAAATTATTTGAAAATACCCAGAAAATAGAAGAAGAATTGATCGAAAATTCTAGAAGTTTAAAAGAAGAAATACGAACGAACATAGAAAATCAAATTAAAATCGTTCAAGAGGAAATCCAAGTAGATATGTTATATTTAAAAGAATAAATTTGCGAACTTGTGAATAAAAAAATAAAAGCAATAGAGGACAAATTAGAAGATAGAATGAAACTGCTTGAAGAAAGAATGAACCAATGTCACGGCGAGGGACGTGTCACAAGCGAAGATTTAATGGACCATCCAGAAGAAACTACTCACAAGTTTGAAGTCGTAACTCCAAATTTTGATAGTAAAGCAGTAGTGTCCTTACGTGGAGAAGCGCTTGGAACTTTACAGACTGTTTCTGACCTCCTACAAAAAAATTACGAACTCCTAAAATTACGTTTAGAAATGAGATATAAAGATGCTTATCTTCAACAAGTATACCAAGCTCAAACCAAAAGTCAGGTTTATAAAACTGCCGAAAGTCTTCAAGTGTTTGATGCTGATATCGTCAGATTAACAAGGCTTGCGTATTCTACAGCGCCAGATACCTTCTTGGAGCAGTTGGTTATTTAAACCTTTGTAGACGGTCTCCGAGACAGCCAAACGCAGCAGACTCTGCCGTTAGCTCGACCGAAGGCATTGGATGACGCTTTAGTGCGTGCCTTAAAATTTGAAACAGCAAAAAAAACATCACTACAAGACGGTCATAAACTCTGCTGTGCTGCAGAAGTACCCTCGCAGACACTGGAAAGCATCGAGGAAATAGAGCGGGGAATACTTCGGGAAAGAGGAGTGACGACTTTGAACAGCGGTGAAATAGGCCATCTACGACGGTATCGTACTAAGCCCAAAAAGAAGACAAGAAGAGCGCTCGATAATTTGCAACGAGTTGACCAAAAAAGATAAAAGTTTGCCAATATTGCGAAACCTTTGACGAAACTGACTGAAGAATGAGCAGAATTTAGATGAAATGAAGACTGCGAAAATGCTTTCTATCAACTAAAGCAGGCATTAGTCATTTCGAAGATTTTGAGTTATACAAGAGAGGATGGAAAATTTGTTTTGAATACCGACGCAATCAAACTGGCCATAGGCGTGGTCTTTTCGCAAGTTCAATATGAACAAGAAAAAGTCATTGCGTATTTTAGCAAGGTTTGGTCTAGGCCAGAAAGAAAGTCCATAAAACATTTTTACAAATATTTGTATAAACGAAAATTTTTACTGAGAATGGACCACGTCGCTTTAAAATGGCGATTGTAGTTCCGTAACCCGGAAGGACAAGTAGCAAGATAGACCGAGAAGCGCAAGAGTATGACTATGACACAGAACACCGTGACAGAAGCAGTCATCTGAACGCTGACGCTTTGTCCGGAAGACCATGTCCGGCGGACTGCAGCCATTGTTCACGACTTAAAGAAAAAGTCGAATACCTCCGGAAAACTGCTATGGTTGATGACGAGTGGGAACCTGAGCAGTTGCGTCGCGAAAAAGAAACGATTTTGAAATAAAACGACTCCTAGACTGGAAAGAAAACGGGCGACGACCAACCTAGGAAGAAGTGAGTGCTTTGGACAGAAACATCAAAGCATACTGGGCGCAGTGGAAAACGTTATTCTTAACCAATCCCTAGCGAGTCTCGAGGGCACAGAAAACAGACTATAGTTGTTAGTACCAAAGAGCCGAGTTGTAGAAGTGTTGAAGCATCTCCACGATGATACATCGAGAAGACACTTTGGCTTAAAGAAGACATTGGGAAAAGTTTGATCAAGATTTTACTGAGTGAACTGCAAGAAGACCATTTCCTGTTGCACGGTCTGTGCAACAGGAAATGGTTCTGCAAGAAAGCGCAAAGCACCGATGAAGCAATACAACGTAGGAACCCTTTTAGAAAAAGTAGCAATTGACATCGCAGGGCCGTTCCCAGAATCGGATTCGGGAAACAAATACATCCTAGTAGCGATAGATTATTTCACGAAGTAGACGGAGGCTTACGCCATACCCAATCAAGAAGCAGCTACAGTCGCAGACGTATTAGTATAAGAGTTTTTCTGTCGGTTTGGTGTTCCGTTGGAATTACACTCCTAATGGCATACCGATCATCCGTTTACGAAAGCAAGGCCATCCTGTGTTATGCTCGGTCGCGAAATACCACTGCCGTGCGACCTACAATTTGGACGAAAACCGGAAAAAAGCGCCGCTGGAGAAGTCTACGTCAGCAAGCTGACAAAGAAACTAGACGAAGTACATAAGGCAGTCCGTAAAAACACACAAATTGCCAGCAACAGAATGAAGACGAGAAATGACGTCAAGGCACAAAATGGTGGGTTTCAATCTGGCGACATGGTGTGGTTGTATAATCCCCAAAGAAAACGTGGTTTCTCGCCGAAGCTGCAGAGGCAATAAGAGGGCCCTTATGAAGTCGTGCAGCATAATAATGACGTTATACATCGCATCCAAAAACCACCCAAAGGCAAGCCACAAGTGTTCCACGTCGATCGTCTAGCCCCGTTTGCTGGCGATAGCCACATTACGCAAGATCTTGAAATTAAGGTGTAGGAATGGACTTCGATAAGTTTATGAGCTTATACAGAGGTTCTAGAAAAGGAACAACAAAACCTCTTCCAAATACGAAAAGATTACGGCATCGCACATTGCGTGAGCGAGGATCTTGACATGTCCAGAAGGGTTGCAGTCGTATTTAAAAAGAATTTTGGGCAGTTAGATGAACTACGAAGACAGCAACCGGCAATCGGAAATGTTATCTACTACATACGTAGTGACAGACGCTTCATTTTCTATCTGGTCACCAAGAAATGCTCACGTACCAAGCCGTTATAAGAAAATCTGTGGCAATCAATATGGAATCTCAAAAGAGAAATGGAGTTTCAGAATATTAAGAAATTGGCAGTACGCAAGCTTGGTTGTGGTTTAGATCAACTGAATTGGAGGACAGTTCGAAATATGTTGGAGGTCGTCTTCCGAGGAACAGGTGTTCAAGTAAAATGGAGATGACTAGAGAACGCGCTGTCACGCGAGAATATGGTTTCTTTAATATACTATTAGATTACGCTTAGTACGTATATTTAATACTAGATGTTCCCTGAACACGTTTTACACAATTTTTTGAAATACGCTGTATAACTTGATTATTGTTGTATTTATTATCGTTTTTCATCGATGATTGTGTCGGTGGACTATTAGTACTTAGTTGCTTATTTTTTTTCTTTCGTAATAACCAACTACTAAGTTCTAGTTTTATAGTTCTTTTATAATTATTTAATTGTTAAGTCTTTTCATCTGTTATGCCGTACTAATTATGTTGTGTTTTTCTCCAATAAACACAGTGATCTAAAGAAGAACGTCACTCATAAAATACACTTAGAAGTGTTGTTTTTGCCCTCTCCTACGCTAGAAGCATTTACTACCTTTTCTGAAGTTTATTATTAGGAAGTTTCGTATTTTCGTCTAACTACTTCATAATATAATGGTTACATTTTATAATATTCTTATGTTGCTTATGAAGTAATTGTTAATTATTATATCATGTATTTGATACAGGTTTAGAGAAAGATTCAAAGCTCTAAAATTAATTACTTTACACATAGGAAACTTTTAACAAAAATGTAACAAAATTATTTATATTTTTCAAAAAATAATAAAATAGGCGCGTTCTATATAAAATAAAATAAATAAAAGCTTCCGGTACAGCAGAAAATATTATAATTAAATAAACATGCACCCATACAATATTTCTTAGAAAGAGTTATTTTACTGAAAATTTTACTATTAATTACGTAAAAAGTAATATGTTTAATTTAATATATCTTACTACATAATCCCCAATAATAAATAACATACCTTGGGCAATGATCATTAGATTATATCACCTAATTTATATGTATAAATATGTAATGTTAAAGTTGTAACAGAAACAAACCTGTTCTTGTTCTGTAATCAGAAGGATATTAACATTAACTTTAGTTTTGTTTCTCGACTTGCTTTGTCGTTATTAAATTTTAAACATTTATTTCTAGCTTTACAAACTTGTTTTATTCTTCTTTTTAGCAACGAGTTAATTTTGCCAACTTAACTGATTTATCTATTTTAATTTCTATTTATACTTGGCAGATTCATATTTTATTCTTGCGTATATATTGTAAACTGTGTCTCGTTACATCCAATTTAACAAATTTTATAGTCTTACTTTCTCCGTCATAGGTACATATTTTTCCTAATCGTTCTGTTATATCTTTAGTTTTCTTTGAAAAAAAAACAATTATATTGAAATATTTTACATATTTTTCTACAAAATACTGCAATTTCTTTTTTTTATTGCTTGTTTTTACATTTTTATATTTATTATACGTATTTAACATTATTGATATTATATTAATAACATTTTAAATTATTATTTAATAAGTTTCTAAAGAAAGATGTAGTATTCGATTGCTTTCTATCTGATCTGCGCTTTCTAAATCTTTAATTTAAATGGATCAAAGAGGTATCTTATTTATAATTGCAACTGCAATTAGTATTAGTCGTTCGTATCAACAAGATTTTTCATACTTAGGTAAATAACGAAATAATTTGTTTGTGTTTTCGTTTTAAAAGGTTAGAGCAAATGACACGTTTTTGGATATTTCGATACTGTTATTTTCTAAACTATATATTTTCTATTCTATCTAATTTAGTTTTATTAATTTCATTTCAGGAACTCTCGTTCTTAGAAGCTGAACCAGTACAATCAGCTCACTTAAACCACAGGAGTTGGAGATTTTTTATTAGCAATTTATTGATTTTATTATAAATTTGATACTTTTAACAATACTGGGTAATTGTATTGTGAACCAAATCTATCCATAACTGCAACAACCGTAGATAACTTTGTTTAAAAATAATACCGGAATGTGGCAAGTTTCAAATGATATTACTTGTTTTGGTATTTGTTTATTAGCACTATTCTAAAATTATTACTTTTATACATATAGTTTTTCAAAAACACACAGAAATGTTATTCAACTACTTTTTTTTGTCTTATGGTATTGTTTATGTGCATGTACATTACTTTAAAATTTGCCTAAATTATATTTTTAGCATCAAAATATACAATTGGTATTAAAAGACAGTTCAAAAAATTTTAGTCGACCACATCATTAAAGTAAATATGTTTAATAAAAGTTTAATTTACACAAAAAGTGTTATCAAAGCTTTAATAATCATTAATGGAGTTAGTGGGTAACTGAAATTACCATTTAGAACATTGAATAGTAAAAACTAACTTAATTCATTCAGACATTTACTGCATAAAATTGAATTTATAAAATATTGAAACCTTCTCAAAGTTATTGTCAACTTTGAGACAATAACCAAAGAATGTAGAAAATTCTCGACACAGATAACAGAAATATATAAAAAGGTACTCAAAAGGAGCTAAGGTCAGTTTTGCGAAGTCGGAAGTTACAAAGACTGTCGGTTTAAATAAATAAATGATTATCGTGTGTGCTAAGATAAATAGATAAAGTATCCGTGCCAGTGAAGAATAAATATAACGGCGTATAAGCGTTCGTGCTTTTAATGTAAACAAATACCGGTTTAAATAAACAAAAGTTATCCGCAGACATTATTTTTCGAGGGATAGTAATATATAAATTAGTGTAAGTGGTTTTCTTAAATATCGTTAAATTTAATTAGTTAAATGTCGTTCTAATCGTGTAAATATTTTGTTATAAATTAGTTTTAAAATTCGTTACAGTGGTGTCAGCGTGGAGTTCGCGATTTTATGGTGTAAATACAAATAATTTAATATTGTTCTCGTTTTAAAACGTTGTGTGATAAGTACGTATACGCCTGTTTGTTTATAGAATGTAATTATAGTTGTTCCAGTTCGATAAAGAATTGCCCGTTATTAAAATGTATTGTTATTAAACTTTATATTTGTGTTATAACTTATGTCGATAACTCGCTATCAAACTAAAATGGATGCAAAAAGATTTTAAATTTTCTAATCAATAAATAAAAAAATGAGCGAAAATTCTCAGACAATGGAAAAAAAACTGTCCGAACATTCTTAGAAAATGTAAGAAAATTCTAGAAGTTTAAAAAAACACGAACGAGCATAGAGAATCAAATAAAGACTATTGAGGAATAAACACAAGTTAGTGTAGGAAACCAAACCAAACAATCTATTAATCATAACTTAGAAGTAATAGTGGACAAATTAGAAGACAGAATAAAACTGCTTAAAAAAAATATAAATCAAGTCAGTTACCATGACAAAGAAAGTGTCACAAGCAAAGATTTAATGGACTTTTGAGAAGAAGCCACGTACAAGTTTAAAATTCTATTTCCAAGTTTTGATAGTAAAGTTCCTTAGTCTACTTACCACAAACAGTTTGAAGCCGCAGCTGTAGCTAATGGTTGGAACAACAAACAGAAAGCGACGTTTTTAATAGTAGCCTTATGTGGAGAAGCGCTTGGAAGACTTCCTGACCACATTTAAGGAAATTACGAACTCTTAATGTCACGTTTAAAAATAAGATATGTAAATGCTCATCTTCAACAAGCGTACCAAGTTCAAATAAAGAGTCAGGTTTAGAAAGCTGCAAAAAGTTTTCAAGAGTTTGAGGTTGACATCGCCGGACTGACAAAGCTTACGTATCCTACAGCACCAGATACTTTCTTGGAGCAACTGCCTATTTCAGCCTTCTAGACATTGAAATGCATTCATCTTGACATGTTATTAAAATACGAGAAGACAGCACCAGTAACAGTACGACTTCGAGCGGCGACGGCCGAAGAAATACCTACATACGGACAAGTCAAAGTAACTATTGGTTTGGAAAATGGAGTATTCAACCATCAAGTACTGGTAGCCGACATCACAAAAAAAATTATCCCGGGAATGGACGTTATAAAAAAGTATGGATTCGATTTGGATATGAAAAACGATATCCTGAAGATCGACTGTGAAGAAATTCTTCTTCATTTGTCAGCGGAAGCAGCCGTACGAGTCTTATTCAGTAAGAACGTAACTTTGCCTGCAATGACTGAAAGTGCGGTGATGGCACACCTAGATGGATATTTTCGGGAAGGCTACATTCATGCTATTGAACCAATGGAAGGCGACTTAGTTGAGTTAGTTGAGTTAGAGTACTCGTTGGCAAAACTTTAGTAAGAATGAACAACACGTTGCCAGTAAGGATCTTGAATGTCAACTTAGATCTAGGAACGTTAGAAAAGAAGACCGTGGTAGGCGAATGCACACCAGTATCTTTAATTGCAAGATGCGTGAATTCTAATGAAGATACGTCACTGAAGAAGTGCGTACAACATCTGTGACATTTTTATCTGCAAATGCCAAAACCTCAACCAAGACCAGCGGGCTAAAGTGAAAGTGTTGATCTAACTGTATCCAGACGTGTTTGCGCTAAAGAGTGGTTCCAGAGGAAGAACCAACGTAGTGAAGCATAAAATTAATAACGGAGACGTTCGGCCGATACGACAACATCCACGTCAACCTGCTTTGGCGAAAAGAAAAGAAGTCAAACAAAATATTACGGATATGGAGAGAAAAGGTTTGATTAAACTTTCAAATTACCCATGGGCGTCCTGAATGGTACTTGTAAAAAGGAAAGATGGATTCACGAGGTTTTGCGTAGATTACAGACAGTTTAACGATGTAACCAAAAAGGACAACTACCCTTGACCGAGAATTGACGATACGTTAGTTACCTTGTCAGAATTTCAGTAGTTTTTAACGTTAGATTTAAAAAGTGGTTAGTGCCAGGTAGAATTGGAACCCAAGGATCGTGAAAAAACAGCGTTTACAATTTTAACTGGTTTGTGGCAGTTTACTGTGATGCCCTTCGGTTTGTGTAACGCGTTTGATGGAGACCATCTTGCGCAGACTGCCTTGGAAGACGTGTTTGGTTTACCTTGAAGACGTGATCGTGATTGGAAGGTCGTTTAAAGAACACTTGAACAACTTAAAAGAAGTATGAAAAGGTTAAACCATCACATATTGCGTGAACAAAGATCTTCACATGTCCAGTGGGGTTGCAGTCGTATTTAAAAAGAAGTTTAGACACCTGAACTACGAAATCAGCACAGTATTAAGAAATTAGCAGTACCCAAGCTTGATTGTGGCTTAGATTTACTGGATTGGCGGACAATTAGAAATTTGTTGGAAGTCGTCTTCCGAGGAACAGAAGTTCAAGTATTTGTCTGCAGTTACTATCTAATTAGAATATCGTGTCAGGAAAACAAAAAGATAAATATTTGATTAATTAAATCTTTATATTTCAATTAACAGTATTAAGCAGTCATGTACTTTTTTTGTAATAACATTGTAATCTTAACAATTTTCTTTATTATGCAGAATAAAGTTATATACGTTTGTAAAAATCAATACTTAATTGTTATTAAACTGCGCTATATCTGGATGTGATAACATATTTAGTCAATATCAGTAATTAAAATTGAAACTTTAGCAAAAAAAACTTAGATTTATAAACTAGTGGAAGTAATACATTATTATGTTAATGAAGTTACGCCAAAACAGTCATTTGATGTTCCTGACTCCACGTTGTTTTCTTAGTTAGAATGTTTATCTGGAGTCTATATTTTTTCAATCGGACGTAGTACGAATTCCTATACTTGTACGGCAACTAATTCAAACTGTATACCCAGGTTTTCGATTTATGCCGTTTGATTATTTTATACAGCTCTTTAAATGTTAGAATTCATGTCTTCCAATTCATAATGCTTATAAGCAATAAACATTAACTTTAAAAAAATACTCAACAAATTTTGTAAGTACGGTACTGTTTGTGTTCAATAAATTGAAACATCATCTGCAAGAAGTATTTTCTGGTTGGCCAGGAAAGTAATACTTTACGGCTTAAGGTTATAAACTTAAAAAAAATGTCTTTAAATAGTTGGAAACACTAAAATATTAGTTTGCCTTTTATAGACGGAGATTGTTTCTCTTTAACATGAAAATAATTTATAGGCGACCTAATAACATGTTTTTCTCTGCCTACAAGTTCGTATTGCATTTTTCTTGTAGTCGATAAAGCAGTTATCAGCATTTGTTTTGTACGTTTTTTCAAATATAATAGATGCTGTTATGACTCGTTGTTTGTAGTTGGTTATAGAAATGTAAAACTCTTGATTATTTTAAACACACTCAGCTTTCCTCCTTATTAAATTTGTAACATTGGCGATAATTTCGCGTGTTTAACTTACCTTTTTTTCCAATCGTTTCATAGGTTGCCAAATCCATATTGTTGCTATCAAAACGCGTACAGTGTTTTTTAAAAGTTATTATTCTGGTTTTTGCGTTCTTATATTGTTTTAGTGATAGTGTCAAAAGGTTCTTACCAGTTTCAAGAACTTCACTGTAAAGACGCCACTGATGCCAATTCTTATTTTCTTACGGAATTGTACGTATTATCAACCTACAGTATTTGCAACCATTCGTCACGTTAGCACCGTCATAAATTTGGTCAAATCAGACATGAAATCAATAAATAAACAAGTCGAATATGATATATTTTCAAATTATTTTGTACAAAGGTTAAATAAAAGTAGAATTTTGCTAATCTCTACGACACTGTATCAAAAATGAATAATTATTTGTCTTAGTACCAAAATATGATTTAACATTTTACGCGTCTAAATCAAACAGAATAGGCGATTCAAACTAAGCGATACGCTAACTCGCGGCGAGAATTTGAACTACCGTTGCAATGATAGCTTAATACGCGTACTTAATTTGTTGCTGTTTTATTTTGAATTTCTGCTGTGTTCTTAAGTATATTTGGGGAAAAAATGCACATAATTAACAATTATGGAACTGAGAAACTTGTTGAACAACATGCAGCCCGGGTGGTGAAATTATAACTTGGAAAATCTGTTAGAAAAAAATATGAAACTTCGTTTGCAACATTTTTAAATATAACATTATTTTTATCAAACAAGTATATATTTAGTTGTTATTATAATTCTATATTAGCGCCAATGATAAAATTACATACATTTAGACAAACTGCCCGGCAGTTAAAAAATAAGGGCTTCGACGCTACATTTGCCTTCCATACAACATCTCACAGTTAGAACTACAACTGAAATAGCAAGCAAAACACTACGAAGTAAACGTGCTGACCATCACTTTATTACAAAAAAAATTGCATAAAGCCGATGCCTGATGAAGTTTGCGATGACAGAACAATGTACCTACATGTAAAGTGAAATTGATGTTTCTTAGTGACTAATTGTACTATTAAGAGCCTAATCCAACTATGCCGGTTGTAAATTGAGTTGTAACTAATTATCGTGTTGTTTTATAGCACTAAACTAAACCACAAAACTATTAAACCACAATAAAACGACTAGTGAATGCAATTTTTAACCTGTATACAAACTAATTTAGAATCACAAATAATATTAGTAAATCTTATGTAATGCCGAAAAAACTTATCAAACTATAAAAAAAAGGTTATAAAGTACATAAATTAAACTTTGGTTTTCAGAAAAAGTTTGTAACAACACAAAAAGAAGTAGTATAAATAGTATGGAAATAAAGGCAATTATGACGTTTATCATTGCAACGCTAGTTCGTTGTTTGCCGCTAGAGGCGCTTGAATCTTAAATTGAATCGCCTATAATGCAGTTTAGCAAAACTGTTCAAAAATTACGTTAGTAACGGTTGTCAAATTGTTTCTGTTTTTCTCAACTAAAATCAAATAAGCTGAGGCTTAATATCAAACGTTGTAGAGCGTGTCTTAAATTGGATGATTTGATAGGAAAACTCGGTAACTATAATAGATACGAGAAAATGAACCTCATATTTTCAATTTCTTTTTTCGAGAAAAACTCGGTAGTGAAAACCAAATTGAGGGATGGTTTTTTGTTTTCGAGGTATACGCGAAAGTTAGATTTTCTCAATTTTCGACACGTATATACGATATTTCGGTTATTTTTCAAATTGGAAAAAAACGGTTTACGTAACCTTAAGGTACTTTTTTGAGTAGAATGCAATAGCGTTTTTTTTTCAATGCTATATAACATGTGGGGTCTATGATTTCATATTTTGCTCATTTCATCAAAAAATCGATGTTTTAACAGACACGTATTCCGTAGTTTTCTTATAGTAGGCTTCTGTCATTGAAAATGTGAACGAATTAAATTATTTAGTATTGAAAATTAGTTGATGTAAAGTGCAATGGCTTTTCAAAACTATGAAAAATACGGTATGATAGAATGCTTTAATCAACGCTGCAGCTGAATTATATTTCGATCGTTACCCAGAAAGAAGATAAACTCATAAATACATTTTTACGAGATTGAGAAAAAATCTGAGGAATCATGCATCATTTGACAAACCAAGAACAAGAAACTACATTATTCAAGATATGGAAAAAGTTTCTATCATTGTAGTAAGAGCTGTAGTAGTTCAATGTCCTATCGCCAAATTGAAGCAGAAGTTGTAATTTCAAAAAACCGAGTTTTCAATACATTAAAAAAAACAAATTTTGACCATTTGCAATTAGAAAACAGCAATATTTGCTACCTACTGCTTTTAAGCGTAAATTGCAATTTTGTAATTGCTAAATATTTGGCAAAATTCATTGTTTTACCGAAACATAATTTGGTCCGATGAAGCCTATATTAGCAGTGCAGGAATTTTTAATAGGCATAACAAACGCTGGTGGTCGCATGTTAATCCTCACTGCACTACCGTTGTCCGACAGCAGGCAAGATTTGGTTTTAGCGTATAGTGTGCCCTAATTAAAAATCAAAGTCTGGCTTACGACATATTTCAAGAAAATTTAAACAGTTAACGATATTATGAAATTCTGAATGAACATGTTGTTGAAGAACTTTTGCATGACATGCCATTAGATGAGAGAAGAAATTTATACCTTCAACAAGATGGTGCACCATCCAATAAACACACAAATTAAAAATGGGCACCACTTGACTTCTTTTTTGGGGATGCATTAAACACACTTTATACAAAAGAACTTTTAATAACATAAACAAACTATAAGAAAATTTCGTTGACTGTCTTAATTCTATCTCAAATATTCATATTCACAACGCAGTGTTACAAAGAGATGTAATTTATATGTACAAAATTTTAAAAATGTACTTTGAATGTTTAATTAATAATGAGGTATTAAATCTCATAATTTATTCTATTAATAGTTATGTCTTGTTCTTGGTTTGTCAAATGATGCATGATTCCTCAGATTTTGTTTCAATATCATAAAGATGGATTTATGAGGTTGTCTTCTTTCCATTGCACTTTATACCAACTAACTTCTAATGCTAAATGATTTAATTTGTTCAGATCTTCAATGAATGAAGCCTAATATGAGAAAACTACAACGGAATACGTGTTTGTTAAAAAATATCGATTTTTTATGAAATGAATAAAACAAAAATCATAGACCCCACAGGTTATATATCATTGAAAAAAGAAAAAGCAAAAAAATTGTATCCTACTCAGCAAGGTACCTTAAGGTCACATAAACCGTTTTTCTCTATTTTGAAAAATAGCTGAAATAATTCCATGTCTGAAAAAATTGAAAAAATCAAACTTTTACGTATACCTCGAAAACAAAACACAGTCGCTCAATTTAGTTTTTTTGGGTTTTACCATCGAGTTTTTCTCGAAAAAAAGAGAACGAGGATACGCGGTTCATTTCTCGTATCTTTTAAAGTTACCGAGTTTCTCTATCAAAACATCCAATTTAAGACACCCTGTACATGAATAGATTTTTTTTTTTTTTTATTTTTCATACCTAACGTAACTTGGAGAATAAGCAAATTTTAATCCTACGTAAAACTCAAGTTCTATTGCGCTACGGTGAAGTCGAGAGCTAAAAATCACACTTCATTTTATTCATAGAATCTAACGATGTGCTCTGGCACACAACGCGGTCTGCTGCAAGCCTGCTGCGGCGGGATGCGATCGGGCAATGTTCTCGGCGATCAGCAACATCACAATATAATGCTTTCAGTTCCTGTAAGATCACTGCTTGTCGGCACCTTTAATGTTTGTTCCAAAAATTTTTCTTGCGCTAGTTACCACGAGTTGATTTGACTGGGAGAATTTTTAGCGCTAAATTCAAATTTTAAATATTTTTAATTCAAAGCGTCGGTGCTATTCACTTTTTCACGACCAATGTTATTTTCTTTTTAAATCAATTTTATGCTATTTATGTAATAACAACGGAAATTATTTTATACTGTTAAAACAAACCATTTATTTTTAAATTTAAAATTCAGTAAAAGTAATTAATATTTATTTCATAGAACGTGAAGCATTACAAACCCTAAAATGATTCGCGAACGTGAATCCTCTTTATATTTATCCTGTTTATGCAAAAGTTAGATGTGCATAGTCAACACTAATATGAAATTTATACGTGTCCCGAATTTTAAAAAATCGACGTTAGCAAGTTACTTCTTATCAAACTGTATAGCAATTTTTGACGGCTCAGTGTTAATGTATTAAAATTTTAAAAGAAAAACAATCTTTTTATTATATTATTTAACTTTTACATAAAAATAATTAACGTGCAATATCTACTATTAATAAAATTGTATATTGAAATCAAAACAAACAGAACTCCTAATACAAACTGAAAAAACTTATTAGAGTATCTAAAACTCTTCGGAGCAGTTTTTGTTAGCCGTAATTGCGATTTTGTAAAGGTAGCAGCATGGGTGACAGTTATTTTAAGGAAGTGTTCATCGCAATATTTGCAGAATTGCTCATCAATTATTTTTGATACCACGATTATTTCTTTACACACAATTTTTCGAAAGATATCCAATTTTCTACGCAGTTTTAATTTGCATCGAGTATTTGCAGTCAATGCTGATGAGGTTTGCGAAAAAAACATCTGAGAAAAAAAAATATCTTATTAAAGACTATGTATTAATCTATACCTTTCGAGGATTTAGCTGGAGTCGTTGCTAAATCTAAATAATGAAAACTACAATCGGGTTGTACTTGTAACCTACAATGATACATTTGATTAATAAAAAAAAAACTTTAAAGTAATAAACTACGTCCCCTACGTCTCGTCCTCAATTGTAGAACTTGATGTGTGTATTAATTGATTCGTTTGTTCCATAGGTTTTGAAACTGAAAGAAAACGTTTTATATGTACACGGTTGGTTTTTATTTTTTTTTTTCAATGTTAATTGTGTTTATTTTAAAACTTAGGACACTCTGTCCGTGGTGCACTAATTTCTAACCGTATTGATTCAAATAACTGCACAGTATCTCATTTTAATCGATTTTTCAGCAATGACAGATACATCCCATCTTCAAAATTACTGCTGCATATTTTGACTTGATTGTAACAATAGTTACCATCTTTTGTCATCAAATCTGTACAATCGCTATTTCTAAGCCAATTTTTACATCTATGAATTTTTACAACTATGAATTTACTTTTCAAAAATGCACCTAATTGCATCAGCTGGTATACAAAAAAACTAAGGTTCGAATTATTACTACCATTATTTTAGCAAACAGATGATAAATATTACATTACACAAAAAAGGTTATAAAACCAGTAAACAATAACAAATACTAAAAACGAGTTACTGCGCTAGTTACCACGAGTCTATCATGCTCCATGAAATTTTACGGAAAAATATTCCTGAGAGTGATTCTACTGTAAAAACATTATACTGTGACAATATGGCTACGTCACACACAAAACGATTACCTGGCTTGCGCAATATTTTTGCAATTTTGTACAAAATTATCGCCTGTCGCCGCGGTTGAGACTGTGTCGCTGCGACAGATTGGTTCCTGTGCAACAGGGATGAAGCAATATTACGTTATTATACAACCATATCGATGGATCTTAGCAACTGAGATTTCTGCCCGAACCGCGTCCTGTATGCCATAGTCCAAAACCTATATTCAAACAATGAATACAAGGTGATTACTTTTATGGATTTTACAAAATAAATTAAAAATCTCGATCAAGTTCAATAAAATATTGCATTGAGAAAATTGAACCTTTTTAATAGTTCAATAAAACATTTGACGTCTGAGAAGCGACAAAAAGGTTTTTGGCAAATTTATAAATTACGAAATTTAAACTTATACTAAAGTAACTTGTATATCGTTGGAAAAAATCTATGTAAACAATTATTTTGTATTCTTTGATTATCGTGTGCTCGTTACATAAGCGTGGACAATTTTACGCGTACATTATAATAGCAAGTTTTTCCACTTTTCTAGGGTATAGTTTTATTTTGCTACAGTTGGAAATTATTTTACCAACAATTTAATCCACGCTTTGTGTCATACAACAATTAAACTTTTGCCATTGCCTTAGATTTTTAGGTAATTACGACTGTGCCTATTTGTTTCGCCACTTTATCAGAAAACTTTATATGAATCATTTGATGTTACTCGTTACAGTTACTTTATGTTACAGTATTTACTTTGACAAAAAAAATAGTAATATTTTAGAATTGTAGATATGGGAAATTACAGAAAAAGTGTTTCTAATTTATTTTTATTAGTAATGTTGCTAATTTTACTAGTATGGCAAGCTATGTACACTAAAGTTTAAATGGTTGCAAACAATTTGCAATTATGTCTAGCTAAACTAAAATCATTGGCATAAACAAAACGCGAACGTGAAAAGCTCTACGTTTCATTTGTTTGATCATAATAAAATCGCATAATTTTATACATAAAAGAAATTCAGGAAGTAGTTTTACTGACAAGTTAACATATTGTCCTAAAAACGAAACTGAATGGTGTAATACTAAAAGACACTATTTTTATAGTATAGTAGGATCACTAGCCTTAAAAGCTTGCGATTTCAGGCTATACAGCCTACTCTATTAACAAAGATTTTCAATTTTTTGATACTTTTATATTATTGATAACGAAAAATAAGTTTAGAAACAGTAATTTTTAATTTAGTTCAAAAACCAGTGAAGTGAAAATGCTAATAACTATTACATTTACGATTATGGTAATTTCTATTATTGTTTTGTATATTAAAAAGGAAGTTTTAATTATTATTTAAAAAGTTTGTAATCGAAATTTTTTTTATGTCAAATTTTGATTTATCCATCTTAGTTTCCTTTTAATTACAAAAATTATACAAAACCAATTTCTTTTTTAGTAATAGATAATCATTTAAAAATAATAATATTAAAGTTAAGTAAAACAAAGGTCAATTGGCCAATTATTAACTTATACAACTGACCGCGTTACCTGTCAGAGTATGTTAGCACCACATTTTAAAGTCACTTTCGTAATTACTGTAGTGTTTTTGTAACGATTTTTGTTTAATTTATCATTACGGAAATAACTATTTTATAGATAATATTTTTTAATAGATTTAGTAGATTCGTTAATATATACATAGCATATTATTAAAAACATTGCTATAATTTCTATTACAATGTTAGTATAATGTTTATATATTACTATAATTCTTTGAGAATTTTAATATTTTTCAATAATAATAACAATAGTATTTGAATTTTTTTGAGTTTTAGATAACACGGTTTGTAACAAATGTTTAAAATAAATAAAAAAAAGATACGATACGTCAAATAAAACACTCAAAACTTTAATAAAAATTATGAAATTATTGATTTCTGTTTTGTAATTATTGAGTAATAGAGAAATTTATTGTCAATCTTGATCAGCTTACTGTGTATACGTTAATTAGGTTAAACTTGACGCTGCAGGAATAATATTAATCAAGTGATTAGTATGTATTTTTAGTCAATTTTGAAATAAAATATTTCAAAATAATTACTTTGATATATTTGTAAATTATGCATTATTTGAAGATAGTTTCCGCAATATTTAATATACTTTTTGTTAATCGAATTAAGGCTGTTTTAAGAACTAATTTCTTTTTAACAATGCATTGCATTAGTTGGTTATATATTTGTTCTATATTACTTAAATATGTTCTTTGGTTTTTTTATTTGAATTTATTAGTATATTTGTGTCATGGTTAAACATGGAGCAGGATTATTATTTTTACAGAGTTTAATATAAATATAGAACAAAGTCTATGAACTGTAGAGATATTTTAGAATATATAGACGTATGTAGATGAATTAAATCTTTATTTTATTTCAATTTTATACTTATTAGTACATGTCAATAATGGGTATCTTGTCTACATGAGATAAAAAAATTAATTCCCTACACGTCACTGAATGAAAAATTGTATATAAAGTCAATGTATAACTTATAATACATTAAAGCAATGTTCATTGAATTCTTGTAATTTACATGAAAAGTACATAATTTTTTTATTACTTTATATTGATTCAATGTATCAAGCTTGTTTCTTATCTATCAAAAGTTTTTTTATGATGTACAGTTAACATTTGGATGATGTACATTAACTTAACCTTTGAGATACATTGAGGTAATGTAATCGTATATCGTTTCAATGTTGTGTACAGTGTACAGTTGATGTTTTTAATGTATTATTACATTAAAAACCATAAGTTCATATGTTAACTTATTGTAAGGGATACATTGATTCAATGTAAAATACGAAGAATTAAAGTAATCACATATATCACCGAGCATTATCTTATTAAGAAATTGAAATATGTGAACTTCAGCGTCAGCAATAAATTAATTTTCACATAGCATGTCAGGTGGTGTCCGCACATTTAGTATTAGTATTATCTTTGATGTTATTCGATAATGCAACAAAACAGAAGCAAAAATCTGTTCAATCTGATTAATAGGTAAGTGCCTGCATTTTATTATTTATTAATAATGTCTCAATTTTAAT
Organism: Aquatica leii; assembly: GCA_035610365.1. Classification (NCBI taxonomy): domain Eukaryota; kingdom Metazoa; phylum Arthropoda; class Insecta; order Coleoptera; family Lampyridae; genus Aquatica; species Aquatica leii. The sequence continues at coordinate 206,895,798 of CM069432.1, read as the reverse complement.
GAGATTCTCAAATTTATTTAAATAATATTGTGTTACTTAAGTGTTACCTAATTAGTAACTGATGCCAATATCCTAAGTCATCAAATTTAAAACGAAAAAAAATTAACTTATCCGTTCATTTCAGCCCGAGAAGACGATGGCGAAACATGCATTAGGTCAATGAAATTTGATAAATTGTTAACGGATGAGTTGGATTTCTACTGGGAAGCCTGAATTGACTTTTGCATGCATAAAACTAGAAACGTAGTCTACCAACGATATACTTGATGAATGGCAATTCTACGAAAAGCTATATGGTTTTTGTTTGGCAACAATATTTTATGAAATAAAGTTTTTAACTACACATGTAATAATATTTTATAAATTGATATTTATAAAATATTTTATAAATTGATATTTACTTATCTATAACTAGGGCTGGGCAGTATTTCAACTACATGCATTTCATATACAAATTTCAAAAAAAAAATTTTTTATTTTTTTTGTTTCATTATTTATCTCATGGCATCATTGGTATGCTTGACACATGACAATCGATGACAACGCAAACGCGCTGCAACAACATGATTTGTGTCGACATAAACCATAAAACTTACCTAATATCTGTGCGTTAAAGTTGGATCACTACTTGGTAAACGACTGAACGTCAAAGATACAGTAGCATTATGGATAAATACGTTAAAAACATGTGGAACAAAGTACTAATAACGATAAAAAGAAACTTCTTTTGGTTATTTTAAATGGCAAGTACTTTTAAATCATTAGTAATGATAATCACACAGTGCAGGTTCGATGCTTACTGTGCCAATCAGGAAGTGTCAAAAAATAGGAACAGTAATTAGTGGATTCCTCAGAGCAACAACTAATTTCAGAGACCACATAAAGCTATTTACGTTCTGCAATTTAGTATAGTACCTATACAATAAACGCCGCTTAATATAATCATGTTAGGACTTAGGGGTTTTGATAACAATAACTAAATGATAACAATATCCGAGGTTCAGAAAGAATAAAAACTATTTATTGGTTAGAAAGCAGTAAATACATACAGCGTGCATCTGAATGACAGGTTGTTAATTTAAAGAGTAAAATCATAGCATCAATACAAGCAAAAAAAATGTCAAAATAAAAAAAACATAAAACTTTTAAAAAAATTTTAAATGTTGATTGAGTCAAAGAAATCGAAAATTACAGACTTGTAACACTAAATAGTTTGTTGACCCGTTAATAAAAAGAAATAAAAAATAACGTTATGATGTTTAAGTTCTAACCAAGCCAGACTACAAAATAAGATTTTATTTAACACAACGAGGTTATAAATAAACATAAAGTTTTACAGGAAAATAAATAATAAATTTCGAGATTCATTTAATACAAGTACTAGCTACACCATTTCAATCGAATAACATACCGCTACAAATAATAAAAAATAGGGAAAGAAATTTTAATATTGTCTTTAAAGCTTTTCTCTGGTTACACAAAAAGTAGATTCAGAGCAACGCAACGTTTCTAAAATTAATTAGTTTTTCCATAAGCAGAACCACTCAGTTATAAACATAGGCACATCTAATTAGAAAAAAGGCATAGAAAGATTTACTATCCTCAAAAATAGTAGCGTTCATAGAGAATCTTTGCTTAAACTAGTTCAATATGGAAAGAAGTTTATAGAAACCTGTTTAAATCCATTATCTGTCAAAGAAAAAAAGCGTGCCCGTGTAACTTAAAAAAGAATTTACCTTAATCGTTGATGAAACCTCTAATACAACAAATCAAGAACAAGTGTCGGTATGTGTTAGAGTAGTAAATTTGAAGCAGAAGAATATTTGTACACAACAATTTCTACACAGCGTGAAGCACTTAAAACTTTGTTAATAATTTGCTGAGATTGCCAATAAGGTCAGTGTTTAATAAATACTTTATAAAAAAAAATTTTTAAGATACCACGTTTTTCCGACGGACTAAAAAGTAGAAAATAACTTTTCTTCAACTTCAAACTTGGGCGCATTTAAATGTATTTTTTTAAATTATATAAGTTCTTATACCTAGTTGCTGGACACTGGTTCCCGCATTATCTAAAACCTCCATATACATAAATAACACTTTACTGCGCAAAACATTCTCCGTAAAAATACGCTAGCAACATAAAAACAAAAAATATTTATTGATTGTTAAATAAACTGCTTTATCTCTCTATTATTATTTGTACAAATCCTGCCATAGAACGCGCCTAATCTCAGTTGCAAAATATTTTGCAAATTTCTTTCTGATATCATAGCACATGGCTGGTGACTTTCGAAGAATTCTTTCTAACGACAATAGAGATGTTAAGTTGTTACTTTCTTTTTGCTAAGTTCCGTTGAGTATTTTTCTATATATTTCTTGATCAAACGTTTAAACTGGAGAATACAGGTTTCGTAAATGTTTGTTTCTTCTAAAAAAGTTATGAATATAAACACAAGCAAAGACAACTTATTTCTGTTTTTTCAGGCTCTAAAAGCATTGGTTTACGCAAGACCCAAAATACGACAGATAAAATTCCAAAAGCATCAGTCGGTAATTAAATTTGTGTTCTATAGATTCTTTTTAGTGAATTCCTGTTTAGCGTTTAAGAACATCGGCAACAAACACATAGAGCACTGATTTTTGTCTGCCTTTTGATACATACTCTGAAGGCAAATGTAAATTATTTTCTTGCAATCTTTTAAAAAAATTTGTATTTCGGAATACACGATCAAAAATTCTTCTTTGACACCTAACATCCGCGTACAGAAAACAATAATCTGCATCATGCAGGGTCATTAACGCAATACTAAATGTAGATTTGTAGTTAAAAATATCGCTGCCGTTATTAATTGGTGCTCGAAGTACAATATGTTTTCCAAGGGCCCCACAGCATTTAGGGAAATTTCGCTCTTCTTCAAAACGGTCTGCAACGTCTACCCATTCTTTTTGGAAAATCTGCAAAAAAATATTTTATATTTCCTGTACATTGTTTTTTTTTTAGATTGATGAGGAAACTAATTTGATCAAGTAATAGAACAAAATGAAGTTATAGAAGAAAAAATTAGAACAAACCCAATCGGTACTGCCGATAAAACTGAAGTTTAACACTTCTTCTGTAGAACAAACAAGCCGGAAGCGAAAGGAGTTTGTTCCACTAAATAATTTTTTTTTAAAGGCAAAGAATGAAGACCTTTTGATCGATATATTGCCTTAAAAACAATTTTTAACCCAAAATTTAAACATGAGAGCTGTGAAATATATGCCGCTTACATAGCTAAAAAATTAAGATATTACGATAAGCGTACATGTGTTGAAGTACAACACCGTATTTCCAGCATAATATTCGATGCAGATATGCGGCTATACATACATTCGAGGGTGACATCAATTACCTCATATCAGACGACGTCGTTTGTTCTTCAAAACATGACGTATACTTCATTACAATCATCTTCAGCACAATGGTCTCAAAGTGTGGGTTATGCTTCATCAGTATCGTCTTCAGCACAGTCACCGCTGAATACAACATTGGTGAACACACCATTGCAATCTCATTAAGGTGGACAGAAAAGTAACTCAATAGTGCCTTCGGCGGCTTTGGCGTCACAAAATGAAATGTTCTTCCGGATTTAGAAGTAGGGATGGAATCCCACATGTCAAACCCTCTTTCGGATACTGCATATCAATAATCTGATATAATTATACATATTACAACCTTCATAGAATAAAAAAATAGTCATTAAATAACATTGTTTTAACCCAAATTAAAAAATAACTTTTGTTTTTCTTCACACTAAAGGAATATGTGTTTCTTTAATTTTTTTAAGGTTTTTTTTTAGTTTTGTATTAATAAAATGTGTTACAAGATTTTAAAAAAATTCTTACTTATACATTTTGGTGTAAATCTTCTACAATAACATCACAAACGGGAATTATTTTGGAAATACTTGCTTTGGAAATTTTAAATAAGTACATTAGGCTACCATATGAATCCCCTGTTGCTAAAAATTTTATTTTTAAGGGTAATGTTTGTTTGACAGATATAACTTTTCTATAATTGGTGTCTTGTTTCATTACTTTTGGCTCAATTAATTTTAAAAGATTTTTGAAACCTGTTGGCGACATTCTACAAAAATTTTTTTTGAGTTTTCCGCTTCTAAATTTTGGTCGTCTTCATAAAATTATCGATTCTTAAATAAAGTTGTCATCTACTATCTTGTCTTTCTCTTTTTTTTCTTGTCATTTACGAATTATTATAATTGAAGCACACAGTAACGCTAAATCATTATTGTATTTTTCCATTTTTAACTTTTATGTTCGTCACATTTGGATGATCCGCAAATATGAGCAAATTATGAGCGCTTACTTGAATAGATGAAACGCTCGTGCAAGCCTATGCTCGCGAACAAGTTCAAAAAAGAGCACGCAAATAATTGCTTCTGTTCGTTCGTATGAAAAAACTTACGCTATTTTAGCCTGCTATGGTCTCAATTCAGTAATCAAAGCGGTACAATTTGTACGATGTTTTCTAAGTAAAACGGTGTATTTGTCGTACGTAATTTTCGAAAAATGCAAAAAAGTACTATACATTTTTTTTTAAATGAATTTGTACGACTGTTGTTGAAAGAAAAGGTTGAAATAAAATCTCTCAAAAAGAATTAAAGTATCATATTACAGTTCTATCCAAAAGAAAACAATAAAATAAACTTAATCATAACATATCCGTTAAATTATACTAGATAATACTAGTATTTTTGAACGTCTACACTTATTCAAATAATATTATTTTACGTTTCTTGTTAGGTAGCAATGAGTGTCAGAAAACATTGTCGCTTTAGTAGCTTTATTAATATCAAATTTTAATGCACACAAAACAAAAATCCGTGGTTTCGGATTGAAAGGAGTAAATTATTATTGTTTTCTTGGCAAAGTTTCTTAATTATTAAAAAAGGTTCAAAATGCAATTTTTTCGGTTCTTGATAGAAGCTTCTGTTTGTAAAATAACGAAACTAAGACAAACAGGTTTTAAAACCCGGATTTCTAAACTGCAAACTGGGACAATTTTTGAAATATTTATAATGTAAATTCTATTATCATATTATTTTTGTATTTATTATTAACAATACACAAATGTATCATGTACATACATTAAAACGTATAAATGAGAAAATTAAAAAACATGAAGTTTCTGCACGCCATATACATTGCTCAACGGAATTTATTTGTTAATTGTAAAACCTTTTGGAAGTTACCTACATGATGCTTTAATATCTGAAAACGTTTATCTTATCTACCAGCATTTTAAAAAATGTAGCCTACCCTAAGCCCGACCTCACGGGTGGCCACTGTTACATGTAAGTAAGTAAGTTACATGTAAGTAAGTATTGTTTTACATCTGTAATTTGATCTGTGTACTTTATTATATTAGTTGTTGAGTACTTACTTTAATAAATTGCAGTGGCCTGAAGAAGTTTACATTAGTGCACTATTAAATTACTTATCTACAATGTTTTTCAATCAACATGCAATATTATGCATAAAAATACAGTTACAACTATAAAAAAATTTACCAATGATAATATAAATATCAAAATTATTTGAAAAATTAAAAAAATTAATAAACGTAAAAAATTGAAACAGCCAGAGATCATAAATTAATAAAAATAAATAAAGGAATCATAATTTAGGATCAAGAAAATAAATTGTGTTTAAATTGATAATTTGATTAAAGAAATTAGACGAATTTTAATCATCAAGATTTTAAGAATCAAATTAAAATTACTGTTAATCTGCTTACAGACTGTCAAACAAACAAATTCAAAGACTTAATAAATTTAATATCTCATGAGAATGAGATGTTAATGTTTAAAACAAATAATTTACAATATATTTTGCGTAAATACAATTTATCGTAAGTAAAATTTAGATAAAACATATAAAAATTTTTGGGTTGCGAACGGCGTTATATATTAATTAAAAAATAAAATTTAGATACTACTGTTGCAACTGCTTTTGCGGATTTAGAGTTTAAAAACAATTTTATTCAAATAAAGTACGTATATTAAATTATCAATTCTTGTTAATCTTGCTTATTTGATCAAACAGGATATAATACATTAAAAATCATTTACTAAATCATAAATTTGATAAATTATTTAGTTATAAGGAAGGAATTGTTGATTTAATTTACGTTCATCAACGTATTATTTATACAATTTAATTAAAATTAAAGATAAAAACATTAATTTCAAATCAATAGTTCAAAATAGAATGAAACAGTGGTGTAGTAAAAGCAGCAATTTCATCTTTTATATTTTTTTATACAATTAACGATTACAAGATTAATGTATACATTTAGCAACAACTAAAATATTGTTTTAAATTGTTTTAACATTGAATTCAACGGAAGTAACAGGTTGTTGTTCTGCACAAGTAAACAACAATTTGTTAAAAAAACATGTTCAGAAAAAAATATTGTGCACGCTAATAACTTGTTTACAATAGGTAACTTTTTTCAAAGTAAGTGTCTACGTGACTTAAACGTAATAAACATTGCGTTTAACAATATTTAATTATGTTTTAATATTATTTTGAAAGTTGGGCAACATTTCTTTTCTATAAATTAACTTCTTAAAATGTAATAGGTTTTATTTGTTTTAAATTATTACTGCTCATTTTATAATTGGGTTATTTATTTTTAATTTCTACAGTACTTACATCTTATTTAACAGTAGTATATTTTAAGGCAATAAGGGTTGTCCTAGACGGTTCTAGTAAGTATGTGATCAAAAATTTTATTATTGAACAACAAAATTTTAAGTTGTATCAAAATACATAATTGTCGTACATAGTATAACAGAATTAACTATAAAATATATAGAAAAATATATTAAATAAATATAATGTATTGTAGAATACTTAATATAATACGAAACGTATGTAATATTAAAGTTAAAAGTGCCGTTTTGACAATCTTTAATTGAAATTGTAAGTTGGAAGATCCTAGCAATTTTTTTTTGCTGTTTAAATTTTTCATTAATGCCATTATTGATATAGTCTTCGGCGTCTGACGAACTTTCATAACCTTCATGGCGCTTTAGCTGTGAGATATCGCCTCCTCCGTTAACTAGAACTCGTCTCACCTAAAATTGGTAACGTCAATCATTTTTCGACTATGTAATATTGTACCAATATTTACACGTTTGATGATCATAGTGAACAGCATTGCAAAAGTAGAATTGCATTTGTTAACTTTTATCTAGATTACTTATGAATAGGCTACAACTTAAAATCCAGCGGCCTGACATTTAAAAATAAAATACAAACATATGATAATTCGGTTATTGATTTTTAATAATAAGTTTTTTTGTTACATAAACATGTTGTTTGTCAAAACAAATTTATGTTGATGCACGTGCTTATCTTATCTACTAGACATGCAATATATTTGAAAAAGATACAAGTGGCGATTTAGGTACAAAAATGTTTTGATCAAGTTTGTTTACAAATTATCTAAGAATGTACTTTCATTGCAAATCTATTACTTTTCAAGAGTACCTACTAATTTTTTTAAGTAAATGCACAATAAAATAGTGACGTTAAGAAATTGAAACGTATGATTGTACGCTATTATAGTCTAATTGCGGCCCGTGACGTCGATTCTCTTTTTATTTGGTTATAGTATGACAAAGTCTAAAGGTAACAAATAAGTATTTTTGGGTTTTAAACCGCGTTCCATATTTAACTTAGAAAGCTTACAAACTTTGAAAAATTTACAATATTTGACGATTCGACAGTCATGCAGAAAAAACTGAACAACGAAACAAAAAACGATTAACAGAATTAAGAACCACCAATTTTAGTTTTCCTTCAATACTAAATGTGGAACCCAAATTGTTTAAAAGATTAGTTGCAGAAATGATATTTATTACACAACATAAGAATAATGTTAATTTCAACACTGATACTAACAACCTTAGTACAGTTTATAATAACCTTATCTGGAAAATTTCCTTTTTACATTAATTGTTTTTCGTTATTTATTAATTTTGATTAATGACGTTGTTTGCGGACCATTCTACTGTGTATTCGTTTTCCGTAAGTAATCATCTATAATTATCAAACAGCATTTATAAGAAGTAGAAGATAAATTTGTAGCTCTCACCGAATTGTAACTGCTTTTTTACTTATGTTGTTTTCTTTTAATAAATTCAGTTAGCCTGAAGAAGTGGACACAAATGTTCCACGAAACGTCGCCCTAAGAAAACTTATAAAGTAGTTTTATAGCCTCTCCTACAAAGTAAAGGGTTTGCCAATCTTAGTTTAATCAAGCATTAGGAGGTCTAAAACGCTTTTTAAAAAAACTGAAACTGAAGAAGACAGCGACACGACTGTCGAAACGTCAAATATTGTAGATTTTTCAAAGTTTGTAAGCTTTCTAATTTTATGATTTCGTAAAAACTGTAAAAAGTGTAAATATGGAACGCCGTTCAAATATTTATTTGTTAAAAAATCATGGCCGCGAAAGCCTCAAAAATAATAAAGTCGAAAGGTATTTGGCTATACATATCTCTTTAAATTTTTGCAATAGTGTTTATTCCTACAGGATGCCTTGATTATACATACAGTGTGTACACGAGAAAGCAATATTATACTTGTAAATTCCAAAAAAATTTGGAGAATAAGCACAAGTTTCTAGATTTTGCTCTTGCTTGATTGAAAACTCTAATACATTTGACTTTCAATAATATATAAAGGGCGCTGGTAACAGCTTAAAAATGGAAACCGTTTTAAGTAAACTGCATTTTTTGTAAAAGATATCAACAAATTTTATATGAAAAACTTGGTCAAAATTAAAAAATATATTACACCAAGTTTGGTAGCTATAAGATATTTTTAGTTTTTCGTTACATTATGAAAATTAAACACGCGCACAAATGGAAATACTAAATAATGATTAAAGTTAAACTATTTATTGGGTTAAAAGCTTAATAATAAATTTAGTCTATTCTACCCAGGTTCCACCATTTTCAGAATAAATCTCAACTTTTTTCTTAAATTATTTGTAGGTATTCCGAATAGCTTGAAGGTTGACTGAATTTACAGCATCTGAAATCCTTTCTTTTAGCACATTTACGTCCGTTGTTAAATCATGGAAGTAAACAATTTGCTTCAAGTGACCCCATAAATAAAAATTGCAATTGATTAGATCAGGCGATCGGGGTGGAAACTGAATGGGTCTATATCGTCAAATCCATTTTTTCGGAAAATAACTATCTAACCACTGCCTTACAATTTGTATGCTATGTGCTGAGCAGCCACTTCTCTGAAAATACAACCGTTCTCTTTCGTCCCGTGGCAAGGAATACAATATTCTTGAAAAAACGTCTCTAGTAGATTTAAATATGTATGCTGATTTAATTTTCCGTCAATAAAGTATGGTCCAATTGTACCATTGTAGGATACCGCACATCAAAACTTTTTTAGAATATTGACTTTTTGTCACGTACAATTCTAAAATTTGGATTTGTATCATTTCAGTATCAACAGTTTTGACTCGATACTACGCCATTGGTTGTCAATGTTGCTTCATCACAAAAAATTATATTTTGATGGAAAAATCGGTATATTTTACAAATGAATGACTTGCTTATTCCTAGCTCGCTTTCTTAGAGATAATTTTGTATTCCCTCGTAGAAAATCTATTGCAACTAATGTTGCTGCATCATCTTTATCATATTTCATCTTTTAACAAATTTGTTTATTAGCGCTCTCTATAAATTTTTGAAAGTCAAATGTACTAGAGATAAGTTTTAGAACAAGAAAGAGTAGAAACCAGAACCTGTTCATCCTCAATTTTTTTTAAATTTACATCTATAATATCGCTTTCTCGTGGACACATTGTTTAAATTAGTGATTCCCAAAGTGGTCTATATCGAACCCCAGGGGTCTATCACACCCTGCAAGAAGTTTACGTCAGCAAAAAAAAATTTGGGGGTCCATGAAATGAAAATGGGGGTCCACGATAGTGGATCTCAACATACACTGATAGTACCTATTTACTTACATTATACTATCTTATAATATAAAGACATATACATTATTTATAAAAGTACCTATGAAGTAAAAAATTTATTATATATGTTTATAAAATTTTGTAAGTTGTAGGATGTAGGCATTCGCTTTGTGGTCGCAATACATTTTGAACTTGTAAAAACCTGCACATAATGATATACCAGTATCATCTTGTTACAAGCATACGCGCAATAGCTACAGATGGAGCACCTACCATGGTTGGACGTTATTGTGAATTTATAAGCTATTTAAAACAAAATGTGTCAGGGGTGTTATCAATACATTGCGTCATCCATCGACAACATTTAGTTGCTAAAAATTTGAGTGTTAGATTGCATGAATCTCTTCAATTATTCAATGTTAAATACGTGGTTATTTGCGCAGTTGTGCGAAAAAAATGACGAACACTTTCATCAATTACTCCTTCACACGGAAGTACGCTGACTGTCTAAAGGCTTATGTTTGACAAGATTTTTTGCACTTTTAAGACTGTTTTAGAATTTCTCGATACTTAAGATAAAATTTTAAAAGACAATTTAATGAAGTGGAAAACAGACATCGCCTATTTAAGAAATTTGTTTACAAAATTTAATATGGTTAATTTGCAGTTACAAGGCGACAGTCTAAATTTGATTAAAACAAAGTCCATATTATCAGCGTTTCTTGCCAGAGTTAAACTAATGAAGCAAAACATTCGACGGGGCGAATTTTCCCAGTTACCCAATTTGTCACAGGCAAACTGCCAGGAATACGACGTTTCAACTTACGTTCAACATTTAAATGCTCTCTATTCAGATTTTAAAATTAGGTTTGATAATGTTTTGACTATGGTAATACCACCGTGGATAATTAACCCATATGGTGACATAGAAGAAACGAATGTCATAAGAGGAATTGACTGAACTAAGTACAAACGAAGAACTTAAGGTTCAGTTTAAAAACGGATATCAGCAAATCTGGCTACAAACAACATACCCGTTACCTATCCCGTATTATGGAATATATCGAGGAAATTTTTAATTTCCTTTCCATCGTCATACTTAGTGGAAAGGGGGTTCCGCGCGGTTACCAATCTCCTAACGGAAAAAAGAAACAGACTGGGCATCATTAGCCAAAGAGATTTAAGATTAAACCTTACAAAATTGACGCCAAATGTTAATAATTTATTATTAAAGCATCAGGTTCATCCTTCTCACTAAAAACATATAATTACTGCTTACATTATTTTTTGTTTACTTTTATGTTACGTATATTTTATATAACAGATACAAAATTTTATTTTGAGTAGTTTTAATTTAAATTCAATTAATAAATGTATAAAACTTAACATGTGTGTTTACTTTAAGTTTTTAACACTAAACTTCACTACAGTTAGAAATTTACAAAAAATCAATATCAGGTAAGTAGAGGGTCTACCCAAAACCATGTAATTTTCTTCATTGTTATTTGTCATCATAAATGTTCTACTTCTACCGATTATAGAATCAATTAATTAATAACTAGAAAGGATTCTTTATCTTCAACATTTCTTACATCTATTTTAAACATTATCCCGTCTACTAGAAACATCAAACCCAATAGTTAATACAACCTATGATATAAAATTTTTTCGTGCTTCCGTCCGTTTTGACGTATTTTACGGGCATCATAATCGGCCGGAAATATTACTTTTCCGGCTTAGGCCGGTAAAGTGTAATAGAATTTTATAATTAAAAGTTGGCACTAGTAATAATTAATTAATTAAACGTCATCTGTCAATTTGTCAGATTTATTAACATACACCATTATCTGTGTTATTGTTTAGAGTAGCACTAACAAATTTTTTTTAGACAAATATAAAAATTTGCTTATATCTTCCAATTCCTAAAAACAACAATGGTTTTATTTTCATAGAAGTGAAATTTTAATAATATTATGTAATTGTCAAATTAATTTCAAAAACAATTGTATTTCGTCATTACAGGTTTTAGTTTTATCAACATATGTTATTAAATTTTATTAAAAATCAATACCTGCTTAAATAACTGCTTTAAATTAATTTATACTATAAAGGTCAGCACAAAAAATGTTGTGTATTACACGTCCTAAAAGTATTTTGCTTAGAAAAAAAATTGCATTACAATGCAGCTGTGAAGATATCTGATATATTTAATCATCTCTATTTATAAATAAAGCTTTTAAAATTAATCAACGTATTGCAACAGCTAGGAGACTATTGGGAGTAGAAAGCCAAAGTTGGGATGTTTGAGAGATGTTTAAGAGATCGGTTGAGAAGCATACTTAAAGTATGTCAAATATATAGCAAGTGGTGACTCCAAGACATTTAAAGGTATTCTTGATTTGAATTTGTATGGTTATGATCCAGTTGTAGAAAAAAAGAGTGTTTCGGACATGTGCAGAAGCGTGTGGGTGCAAGGTTAAGTAAAGCAAAAAAGAACAATAAAGGTATCTGCAGTAGAGGCGATGGTAAATTAACTGATGAAGTTATTAATGAATTGAAATTATACTATGGTTTGGCAATTTGTCGAAATCTAGATTAAAAAAGAACGAAGTATTAGCTACTGATTATCATAAAAGTTCAAGCGATAAAGATCTAAAACACATGCACTGCTCACCTGGTTCGTCAAGTTGGTGTAAATGGCAACAAACCATAGCTGAGGGCAGTCTTATTAACTTTGTGCATGAACACCCGAAGTGACAAAGTAATAAAACTAATTTACGAAAGTTTCTCGTCTGATGATTTATTACATCGACGTTTAGGCTCAGGCACTTAAAACAATATAATGAATCACTTAGTTTATCAATTTAGACTTTTGCTCCAAATCATATAAACGCCGGGACACGGTCAATTGAAACACTGGTCTGCAAAAAAATATTTTTTATCGAGCCCTGACACTATTCCGGGTGAATCTTATGTAAAATGACGTCTTCCATCACCCCCCATTTTCTAGGGAGCCCCAAATCTCTAATTTTACCACTTTTCGATAAATTAATTACAATTTATTTGTCGAACGATAATAATAATTATAATAATTATTATAATAATAAATATATAGATTTAATTTAAATTGGAAAAAGAATTATTTTAGCTATAAACAGTAATAAATAAAAAGATATTCATTGTTACTTGGTGCCAAACCATGGGCACAGCAAATGGCATTGATTTACAGGTACCTTTGAGCCATTTGGTCAAACTACTGTAACAAGTCGTACAGCAAACTGATGGATCCCAAGTCTTGTGGTGGTCGCCAACTTGACAATCAAAGTACAATTTATAAGCTGTTTTAACAAGCGGAGAAAGGGGTTTTCGTTGCGCTTTTAAGGTTAATTCCCCGCAGACATAGCAGAAGCTATCGGGATGATTTTTACACTTGCGTGGTATAATTAAACAGTTATTCAACGCCCGACATTAACCACAAATCACACTTAGTCATTTGAAAAAATCCAGAGTAAAAGTAGTTTTACTGTTTTACACAAATGAACAAAAATGAACACAAAATCCAGCACGTTTAAAACGTCGACAAGTTAACTCTGCAACAGCTATAGATGTACTGATCAAAGCAGGTTAGCAAACAATGTAATATACTATAATGAGAAGAGTAATTGCAAGTTCAAGCCTGTCGAAAATTCCTGTTCAAACCTGCATGTGGTATTGAGATCGCCAGCGTCGTGCAGTGAATCTTCCTAACTGTTTATTGATATTTTTTTACTGTTCTTATATATTTGTATTTTATTGTTGTTTCTATATGCATTTTATAGCAAAACTTTTGCTATATACTTTGGTATAAAGTTTATTACCTGCTTTGGGATGTTTAACGGCTATAAGTTAAAATTCTTAAAAAAAATGCAAAACATAAAATAAAAATGGGGTCCCCCCAAAATAGGTGGGTGATGGGTAAAAACGGAGCTCATTTTTGGATTTAGGAGGTCATTTTACATAAGAATCGTCAAGAATGGTATCAGGGCCGATTTTCATGCAGACCAGTGAAATTGCTAATTATTTAACTGTTGCCATTTTTATGAAGGATTTATACCAATTTTAAATTTTATGAACGTCATGGACATTGCTGAGGCTCATGCATTTGGAAAAAAACTTTCTTCTCTATATTAAGTATGCTATTTTTAGGTATATTTTTATGTTGGTTAACAAAAATGAAAGATTATAATATCTAAGTTGTTTTATTTGATTTTTTCCATAGCTACTAAGTTACTATTTATTTTGATGTCATTTCAAAATTTGTGTATTTGTCGATATTTGCACGAATTTAGTGTAGAAGGTGGTGGTGTAAAAGTAAAGAAATGGACGATACGCCTTCAACAATCGTTAACGAAGCAAAAGAAGTAATAAGTACCGTATCCAACTAAATCCGGCGAGAAATACAGTATTGTCTACAACCATTTCATGTAATAGTGCATTAAAAATAACATCAATTCCTATTCAGAAAATGTGCTACTTACGTATTTCAGCCGTATGAATAGTGAGAAGAAATGGAAAGACATCAACTATGTGGTCTCGTTATACTATGATAAAATCACAATTAATTCTTAAGTGTGGAATAGACGTAAGTAAATACTTAAAATTACGTGCTTTCCAGAAGAAGAAAAATTAAGGTTATTCTCCGAATAAGCTGAGGACATTTACGAAAGAAAAAAAATTCTTAGCAGACGCACAGGATGGAAGATAATTAGGAATAAAGGTAAATCTAAGTAACATTAGGTCATGTTTTGTTTATTTAGATTGTATTGTTAGTTGGAGTATCGGGAGCATGTAGAAGTGAAAAAATGGCAAAAATGACGGTAGATGACATAAACAATAATGAAAGTAATTTAAATAAAAATTCTTGATACCAAAACTAAGAAACTTCGATCATTTACAATAGTAGGAGATAGATCTCTGAAACTTTTTTGCTTGAGGTCAATAAATATGAATGAAAAAAGATTATTTTTGAAGTTTCAAGTGGAAAACGCTATAGGTCTGTTATGGGAGTACATACTATAAGTGAGGTAGCAGCAAAAGTGGCGGAATTTTTGTAATTGTCCAATTCTAAAAAATACGCTGGGTATTGCTTTCGACGTACTTCAACTATTATGTTAATTGATGCAAGAGGAAATATAGAACAGTTAAAAAGACACGGAGGATGGAAGTCTTCTACTGTTACGCACAGCGCACAGAAAATATTGAATTCTGATACATCACAGATAAGCACTAGTTCAAATGCAGCTTTGTTAAACACCACAAACAAGTTTCACTTAAATATGACATCATCACTACAACAAGGCTAATTTTCAAAACGCAACAATTTGAAATTGTACTTTTAATATTTACGTTAAAAATAAAAACAAACAAAAATCTTTTCTTAGTTTTTTAGCTGTTTCATAGCAACACTTTTCCCTCCGCCGGATAGAGAAGTGTATCACAGCAACACTTTTCTCTGGATAGAAAAGTTGGGACTTTCTATCTACCTTTTTGCTTAAATAATTGTCCACTTTTCTGATGTTTAAAGGAAAACGTAGTTAATGTGATCTAAATGTTGATTTATCCTTTGAATTTATCTCTGCATTTTCAAAACATTTGTTTTGTTATTTTTAAATACTCTAGTAGTGGAAATCTGACGTGTTTTCTCTCCTCATTCTACAGCTTTGGTTAAACGGTGCATTTTTTCTTATTTAATATTTAGGACAACTCTGATTTTTTTTAAAGCGAAACTTTATGCACAATAAAATTTGTGGGTAAAATTAAAGAAAAAATGTAACTTTTTTAGATTTTTTTTAACCGTCTTAATTGTATTTAAAATTTTGCTATATAACAATTTTACTATTTAACTTTAACACCAATGATGATTATCTTTGAATTACTAAATTTAAAAAAATCTCAGCAGTTAATTTTTTATTCTAACTAATAATTTCTATCTTTTTCTGTATATTTACAATGTTGGTAAAAAAAATTAAAAAATAACATTTATTAAGAAATAAACTTTAAAATCTGTACAAAATAAATAAACTAAACAATATTGGTTTTCTATTATTATTCTTACAATTATGTATTTTTTTATTCTATAACGATTAAAAAATTACAGCAGTCTATAATAAATAATTACTTATTTGATTCGTTGTTATTAATTTGTTATTTTAAGCTCTTAGTAATATTTTTCATTACTTCCAAACCGTCCAATTTCAGAATATTTGTAGAATTTGCAAGTGATTTTACAAATTTTTGGGAAGCTTCCTAAAAAAAATAACTGCATATGAAAGACTTAGAATATTAATAAGAAATACCTGTAACGCTGATCCAAGAAATGATGAAATTGCTTGCGATATGTTTATAGCATAATTTAATAATTCTTCTTTCATTTTAGGATCCATAGTTTGCGGGGAACTTGTTGTTACTGCCATAGGCGTAATTAGGCGTTGAGTCGTCGTCGTAGATGGAGCAGTAGTAGTAGTCGTCGTAGTACTAGCAACAGTAATCGTCGTACTAGCAGCGGTAGTACTAGTCGTCGTACTAGCAGCGGTAGTACTCGTCGTCGTACTAGCAGCAGTAGTACTAGTGCTGGTAACGGGTACGCTTATCTCAAGATTATTAAAACGGCTACTTAAATCTTTTGAACCATTTTCCATTTTTATATTCATATTAATCATTTCCATAATAGAATCGTCATCGACATTTTGCACAGAATTTTCAAACTTTTGCAACTTTCTTAAAGCATCTATGTCTAGTTTTTTTACTTTTTCTGGATTTTTTTGAATTGCTTCTAATTGATTTATAAGAAGTTCTATTTGCTTTTCAGTTATTATGGCTTGTTTAACTTTTTTAGTTTTTATTTTACTCGAAGTTTGCATTTTTAGAGGTTGTTTTTCTGTTGTAGTCTATAAATGATAATTTTTACAATTAATAACTTTATAAAAGTTTTTACCTCCGTAGTTGGTTTTTGTATCATCAAAGTCGGAACTGTAGTGGTTGTTAGTGTAGTTTTTTCTACTGGCGCTGTAGTTGCAATATTTGTATTAAAAGTTTTCTCCATTACTTTGGCCATTACCTATAAAAGAACGTAAATCTTTTTGTTATTCACTTTGATTACACACAAACCCTTTCTGTTAAATTTCCATTAACTGTAGGAGTAGATTCAATAGCCTAAAAACAAATAATTACTTTTTTCACAAATTATTAATACAACATTACCGTTTTTGTTATCAATGCTAATTGTTCTAATACTACTTGCTGTTTTTTTAAAAGTGATTCGATCAACGCTAAATCTTGTTTTTGTTTATCATTTAAACGCATGTTCTGCATGATGTTATTTGTAATAGAAGTTGCTATAGACGAAACATTGTTTGTTAACAGATTCATTAATGTAACTGGAGAAGATAGAGTAGCATTTGATAAATTTTCGGGAAATATAGCTAACGCATTTACTTGTAAGTCTTCGTTTCTTGAAATTATTGAATTAAGTGATTCGGTTGACGTTGTCGTTAAAGTAGCTTCTGGAGTTGTTGCAGAAACTGCTTGAGTCATAGCAATTGGGGTTGATGTTAAAGTTGTTTCGGTTGTTTCTGAAATTGTGCTAGTCAAAGATGTACTTAACGGTGTTGACTCGATTGTATAAACATTTGTCACGGTATCTGCTGGAGTAGTAATTACTTGTGATTCATTTTTTGATAATTCTTCTAATACATCTTCTGGCTTTGATATGTAACTATCTCCACCAAGTTGGCTTGGTAATGAAATAGTGTCATTCGTTTCAACCTAAACAAATACTTTTTAAAATGTTTTGAAAATTATAAAAGTAATTACCGCATTTAAATAGCGTGGTTTGTTGACGCCTTCAATAGGATTCTCGCGCGTATCAAACCCATCGACTTGAATGACAGATTCTATTGGTAACGGTGCAACAGATCCATTGGGAAACTTTTGGATTAATGTATCGTTAGGTAAAACTCCAATTACTACGGCTGGATTTATTATAGTTGGACGTTTTCGTACAATGGTTCCATTTGGAAGAACTCCAAACACAAAAAAGTCAGGTTTGTACGGTGATACAGATTCAATAGCGTTTGGATACGGTTTTGAATTGTTTGTATCAATGGAAGCTCTATCAGAAAGTATGTCAGTAAGATTCGTCGTTGAAGCAGTCGGGTTTTCAGTTGTAGTAATTGTGGATGGGGTTTGAGTAGTAGTTATAGGTAGCGAATTGCTTGTACTAATTGCTGAAACCCGTGTAGTTGTCATGTCAATTTCTTTTGATACTGTGACTGGTGGGGCATACGGACCAATAACAATTACAGATTCTGAACTGCTATTTTCGAACGTCATTATCGGTAAAACAGTAACAACTGGTTCTGATGTTGTTGTCTCTAAGCTTGATAATATGGTATCGGAACTGCTTTGTGTTATTTCTTCAACGCTATTAGATGATACAACGTTTGAAATAATAGACACAATGTCAGAAATACGCGAATCTTGAGTTGTTATTTCGGGTGTTGTATCTTCGATTTCTGACGTAAATAACATAGGCGTGTTTGATTCAGGACTTATTGACTCTAAATCGTTTCTTGCAAAGTCTAACCTAGTTGAAACTTGTGAACTTAATTGTTCATTTGTAGAGTTATTAAGTAAGTTAATTAAACGGTCAAAAGTTTCTGGTGGGAGAGTAGCAAGCTTTTGTAAAAAATTGGATAACACGTTAGTGTTTGATACAGCATTTTTTGATGAAAAACTATAAGCTCTATTGTCTCTTATATCATTTGATGTAAGTAACTCAGGTATATTACTAGTCGGTGACGTAGTAGCACTTTCTAAGAATGGTACAGTTGCACTATTTACTGAGTCAGAGGTACTGGGAGTAAACGTTAGCAAGCTACTTGCAGTGCTCGTTGTAATGAGCATTGTTGAATTGTTTGTTGAACTGATACCATCGTCGTTCGAATTAGCTGCACTGTCAGCTGTTGCAATGTACAACGATTTTAGTAATTGATCGACAAAGCTGTTATCCGCTTGCATCGATTCCCCAGATGACACAGTATCATTAAGTGTCTAAAAACAATTAAAATTAATTAGAGTCAATTAAAGTTAATGTACATCTGATTATATGATTTCTTATGTTTTAATACTCTTAAATAAAATATTTATATATTAAAACAAGCATGACTACATTCTAAACTTTACCTTACATAGTTAAATCTTAATTTAAATCAGAATTAAAGTAAGTACTTACGTCTAAATTTTCTTGAGCAAAACTTGTAATTGCACACAAAAACATATAACATATTAAAAATTTCATTTTGATGATTTAAAATACACGTATTTTATTAACCAACTTACTTAATTTTCATGTTAGAACTGAAAAAAATAAATTGTTTTTAACTCCCCACTTCAAAAAAAGACAAATAAAATATAGTTAAATATCAAAAATTTATTAAAATATGTAGTTAACCTTAGACTTTCTATTTTTTGATCACCTTAAAATAATTGTTTAAAAAATTCTTAATTAGTAAACTGCAATTAAATTTGAACGGTTTTTAGGTATTTCCTATTTTCATTATATTAGGAAAATTTGCATTTTGCAACATTTTTATTATGTAACAAAGGTACTTAAAAAATATTTAAGTACCCAATGTTTACCAACTAGTTAACTAATTATCAAAACAAAATCAACATTACTTGAACTATTAGTTACATGTTTAATTTTTGAGAAATACATCTTGTTATGTTATTATGTAAAATTAATGTATGTAAGTTTTGTCTTAGTAAATATTTCTGTATCAGTGTCGGTATGTGTGTAGTAGGTGAAACAAACTGAAAAACAACCTCTAATTATATTTTGTATTTAACGACGTTACTGTTAAATATAACAAGAAATTTCTAAATTGATTGGAGAGATAACTCAGATAAGCAAACAATTGTTTACAACATGACGATTACATACCGAAATAAAAAATACAAAATTAGTTGGAATTAATAACGTTATTTACATAAGTAATAAATATGTGTTTATGTGCAATGCGAAATTTTAATTAAAAAACATATTTAGTATTTAAACCAAATTATAAACTAAAATTGTTTCCGAGCTAGTAAAAATGTTATTTTATTATCGTATCCTTAATTTTCTTTAAATATTCACCTAAAGTTTAGAAACTCCAACTAAGGACAAAAAACTTCTTTTTATCTATACACCGTGTATTGGTTGATTATTTGTATTTAATTGTTTTTTTATTAGTAATAATGGTAATATCTATTTCCCATTTGTAATATATGAGTTGTATTTTTTTAAATTCATCTAATAAGTATATATACCAGGTGGTTTGTTAATAAATCTTGTGAAATATTGAGGTAACAAAAAAAATGTATAAACTGAAGTTTGATGATACGAAAAAGAGCAACTGCTACTGTCGAAAGTTTACGCTCCCCACCCACCAGGTAGCAGGGGAAAAAGTTAGTTTAGCATCTAAACTAAATAATAATAATTAATGTTTTACCGAAAAAAATATAAAAAAGTTTCTATTAGAAAAACCCAGCATGTACCTATTATCGACAGTCGATATTTCTTCTTGGTTCAATTATCGGCACAGTAATGCACCAATTATCGTTAAAAAATGAAAAATAATCTAAAGACCATTAAAAATAGGAAAATAATTTTTTATTTATTAACCTTAGAAATTTCTTTTACATTGTAAAGGTCTCGTCTATAAGGATTTTTGGTATTTTTATTTTAAGATTTCTTCTTTTAAGTATCTTAGAACATCAGCTTTTTAGGCTAAATCCAAATAATTCCCTTTTTCTCCATATGTGTAACTTTGTACTCGAACTCAGAATTTATCCGTCCTGGGAATAGTTCATCTTCATAAGAGACAATGACATAATCATTTAATTTAAAATTAATTTCTGTTTCGACATCTTCTAATTCCACTCTCCTTTTTTTTGGATTTTTATTTCGAGTTTCAGCCTGCTTTTTATTTCTCTTTTTCTGCCTTTTTTGTCTCTTCCAGTTGTTTTTTCGCTTCTTTTTTTTGATAATATTCTTGTCATTGAGAAGAAGAAGCAACAGCTGGTACTCTTTCTTTTGGTTTGCGCTTGTTTCCAAAACAAAGTTTTCTTGAATGGAGTAGTTCTTTTTGAAATCATAACACTAGTTTACATAATGTGAGTAAGTTAGTAACTAATACTTGACATCGTCTGACATTGAATGATGAATATGCATTCTCTTAAATCAAAGTTGTGATTCAATACCGTTCATCGCTGACAATAGAAACTGAAGTTGATGTGTTGACGTCCTCCTGCTAAAGAACCTCTGTAGTGATAGCAACTGACGATGCTGACGACTGGCGTGGTTTATACTCATCAGAGTCTGCATTTGTGTGTTAAACTGAACTTGACGGCTGACAGAAATCCAGAAGAGCACTGTGGCAATGATATTGATAGTAAACTAGAAGCTATTGTAGGACGAACTTTTGAAGGTAGCGGATCTGAAGCAGTTAATAAGTTCCGGTTTTGAAGGTTTGTTTTCTGTATAGCCGAAACACCTTTTTGTGTGAAGAAATTTCTAATATTCATCTTTAAAATAAATACAAGGACATCATAATAAAGTTTATCATCTAAAACCTGATTATATGCACAACTTGTACAACAAATAAGGATATAAAAACTCATGCAATAAAAATGAATTAACACGTACGTATACAGCGACAAACAGACAAATCCGTAGACTTTCTTTCGATTAGTTTTTATAACATATGTTGTTAGATGTGATAATTGTATTTGAGTCGTGAATTTTTAGTTTCGGCTAAAACTGTTGTATTGTAAACAATTCAGTATTTTCGGTAATATATTAATATAAAATATACAAACCTTAATAAAACAACTTCAAGAACAAAGAAAATAAGTAACACTTGATGTTTTTTAAGTCCACTATAAAATATACTTTGACGCGAACAGAATCACTGAAAAAGTCTTCTGTAACCGACCACCTATCATCCTTGCATTCAGAGACGTAACGACTGAGACTTTGGTAAATGTTCAACGACGTGCCTTACTTTTTCGCGCACCCCAACATAAAGTGTGTTTACAGTAGCTCTAGTTGTTATAAGAATGCTAGTATGTTGAACAAAGTATTTTTAGCAACCCTGACTGTATTGCATCTTTTTGGCACGTAAACTTTTGACATATACAATTATATACTTTTTACATTTGACATATTTTCTACAGTGTCATATTTTTACAGTTTGTTTTGTTTTTCATACATAATTTTTTCCAAACTTTTCTATTTTTTTGCTAAGATTGTTGTTTTTTTTTCAGAATTTGCTTCTTTCTTAAACTATTTTAGCTACTACTTGATTCCGTGTTTTTCTTGGACTTTTTTCTTTTTTGTCTGTATCTTCTCTTCATATATCAAGTTTACTTGTATATTGTTGTTCATTCCTTGCACGTGTCTCCATCAACTAAGTTGTTGTTCTCTAAAATTTATGATTGTTGGACTGATTGTATTTCTAGATCTTCTCTTATTTGTGTTTCTAATCTTGTCTTTTCTAGTTATACCTAATACTCGTCAGAAATATTTTATTTCGGCAGCTTGTATTTTATTTTTTTGTTTGTTTATGAGTACGTATGATTTGAAGTCATATGTTAGGACTAGTCTAATAGTTCCACTAAATTGAACAATTAAAAGAAATTACAAACTAATTAACTTTCTTTCTTAGTAGCTGTTTCAAAGCTACATAATTCCAAAGATATTAGTATATACATAGTATATTATACAAGATTTTAAGAATTTTTCATCAACTGTAAAATAAACTGAATAGTATTCTTTGGGCCGTTTTTAGACAGACCACTTTTTGTAGTCAAAGTCGATCAGAAAAAGTTTTGCGTTTGTAGTTGGCTGTCGCTACCTGCAGTTGCCATTTAAAAATCATGTAAAGAGCGATTCCCATTCATATTGACTACATGCCGACAATAAACGTGCTTGTTTTTGTGAGCCGTTTGTTACACGGATAGTTTTATTGATGATGTTTAGGCTAAACCAGCGATTTGGCAGTACAAGAGTGATTGTTATAGTAACAGAACTGAAACGTCAAAAGCTTGGGAAGATATGTGTGGAAAATTTTATAATAATTTCAAAGAGTTTACTAGTAACGAAAATAAATCGATAAATGTCTGATGATATTATTTTATTATTAGGATCAATTAAACCGTGTTTAATACAATATTTTCCGTTATTTATCATTCTAATTTGTTATTTTCCCCTATTGTTAAAGATTTTGCTTCTCTGGAGACATAAAAAATTTGTCAATTCTTTTCTCGTGGTGTTGACAGATTTGCTGTTTTTATTGTGACAAACCATGAGATCGTCTAGATCAGTTAACGTATGATCATAATTATATTCATCACGTTGTCTTACGAAATTGTACAATATGCAGCAAGCTTTAACTA
Organism: Aquatica leii; assembly: GCA_035610365.1. Classification (NCBI taxonomy): domain Eukaryota; kingdom Metazoa; phylum Arthropoda; class Insecta; order Coleoptera; family Lampyridae; genus Aquatica; species Aquatica leii. The sequence continues at coordinate 206,872,301 of CM069432.1, read as the reverse complement.
TATCGACTGCATAATCAACTGTGAAACGTTCTCCACTTATTTGCTAAAACCACAAAAACACACTTCACCGTTCTTTTAGCACTTGATAAACAAAAGTTACTTTTTTCTTGTCAGATAAAATTTTTCTTGCATATGGGCGTAACAAATTATTTGAAAAAGCAAAACTTTCATCTCCAATTAAAACATTTCCATTGTTTTTGAGAGGTTTTCCGCTGTGAGTGTCAAGTTTATTATTTAAAATTTACTATTAGTTATATACTCTTTGCTATTAGAGAAAACTGTGGAATCTAAGGACTTTTCATTAAAACCAATATCGACGTAAAGAAAATTATAATTCGAATGAGTAAATAAAAAATAGTGATTCGCTTTATGTTGGTTTAATTATCTTAATATGCTTTCCGTCGATAGCTTTGATACAGTTGGAAAAGTAGGCATGTTTCAAAAACATTTGGCAATTTTTATTTATGCATCTTTAGTGAGTATAAGAATTACTCTTCTTTGAAATGCACATTGTAGTTCCATAAATGTACACCCAGTTTCCAAGGATCTGAAACTAAAACAGTAACAATTAAAAAATCATAATATCTTTAACGTCCGTTTAAATCAAGCATTTGAGGGCGATAGACTATTCATAGTCGTGCTAGCTTGCTTGATTTAAATGCAGTTTAATACTTTATAAAGACATATATTTTTGTTTCGGCTATTAATCTTCAAAAAAATGGAAAAGTTTTAGAGATTTATTTAATCGAGAACTAAAAACTTTTAAAAAAATGACAGGGAAAGGTGCTTACAAACAAAAGAAGTACATATACTTTGATTAACTACTATTTTTTGAATCACTTGCACAACAAAAGCAAACGAGTTTGAATCTACAGACTAGAGATGTTGACGAGAATTTAGAACATGCAGACGAAACTCGATTTGAAGTTTTGCCGTTATCCAAACAAAAAAAGAAAGAAGCTAAATGTAAAGTTTTGCAAATGCTCAATAAATATAAAAGGTTTAGTGTTTCTGTTTCCGGATACAGTGCTCAGAATGTACCAAATAAAAATCTTGATCAGAGTTGTCAGAATGTACCATATAATAATTATAGCAATACAAGTAATGTTGTTCCAATTGGTACGTCTAATGTATACTTTTATTAAATAAACGCAAATGCATATGCTACTACGTCAGAGATACCCAACTGCAACACAAGAGTATCTTTTAGATGCCCAAAACCTTTCAACTGCGGCTCATCTCCCGAGATTTCCTCAGACGCAGACGAATATAAACATTCTATTAAGATCCCTACCGTATTCAGTGATACTTCACCTGATTCACCTAACACCTCCTCCGAACAAGGTTATCAAGATAGAAGTCAAAACATGATAGTGAAGATACTGAAGATTCAATCATCACACCATTATTCTACTGATTTTATTATTTAGGGTGTAAAAATTGTAACAAAAGTAAACACGTCGAAAGCCTTTCTTCTGGTGATATTGATCTCCTCATTACAGTATCAGTTTTTGAAATAATTAATTCGAAGTTTGTCGAAAGAACTAACCCACATTCTTAATAACTTAAAAAACTCAAATAGCAGAAAAGGAGTTAATTTAAACGTTTAATTAATCTTTTTGTTTCAAAGGAAGGTTTAATGGGTTTTTTATGTACAAACGCATAATTGTATCTTTTTAAACACCAACGGTAGTACTGGGCTATCACGTTTGTTTTCTACTTCTTTTACGAAAAGTGTAATATTTCGTCTCTGCTTAACAAAATAACCACATATATAAGACATTACGTTCCGATTGCCGAATTAAAAAGGAAAACGCACAATAACAACTCACGGCGTACTGGTTTTGTATAAAGTACTGTAACTGCATGAGACATGTACCATTTATTATAACAGAAACAAGTTAGTCAAAGCTCAAAAAAGTTTTAGCTTGCACTTGTGACACACAATTAATACAAATAACCAATAAAGAGAAATGAAAACATGTACATGTGGCAGAAACGACCGTTATGCCCATTTGCGTATAATATTTAGATAATTTTCATTACTGATTTGTGCAACATTGTGATAAAAAGCTTAGTAATCAGTAAACATATACAGGGTGTATTGACCAGGCGCGGATTCAACTGTTGACCCAGCTGGCTCGGGTTCCCTCCAAAGTTTTTAGGTACTTTTTACATTACTTTAAAGTCTTGGTAATAACTTCTTTTTTATTTCTTAATTATTTTCAAAATAGCGACTATTTAAAAACTGACCTTGATTTTCCAGAAAACTGCATGATAGATTTTCAAAGTTTTCATTAATTTAGATTTTCATGAAAAAAAATTACAAAAACGATATTTAAGATTTCTCAAAATTCTTTTTAATTTAAAAGTTATAAATATTTAAAAATTGGCCGCTACGAATAACATTTCTACGTAGATATCTTCGTTTTAAACAACCGCGTTGGTTAAGAACAAAACACATTTACACAGATAAGTTATTTGTCGCGATCAATTTTTAAATCTTTATAACTTTAAAATTAAGAATTTTGAAAAATCTTAAATATGTTTTTCGTAAATTTTTTTTACGAAAACTTTAATCAATGAATATTCATTGTGTGGTTTGCTTGAAAATCAAGGTCTAAGTTTTTAAATGGTTAAAGTCAATACAAAAGTTGTAAAATAATGCAAAAAGTTACTAAAATCTTTTTGCGAAAAAAAATTAAAATAATGTAGAATGCATCAGCAAAAATACGTAATCTGAAAATCTTAAATATCTCAAAAACAAAGCCCTAAATCCTAAAAGTTGGAAAGAAAATAATTATTAGTTTTAACGAGATCTACAACTTGCTGTTCTCTGTCCACCCTTAGTAGATACACTCTGTATATGGACGCATGTTTTTATTTAAACCTCAGATACACCGTAAACCAGTGTTACTAATTAATAAAAATAAGTAGAGTTACTGCTAAAACTCTGCATTAATCAATTTTAGTGGATTGATATGACAACTATTTATTGGTATGACCTTAATACTACCACAATTTAAAGTTTGAAGGTTTAAATATAAAACAATGACCAATTGTGTTATAAATCACATCGTTTATAGATAGTAGTATTAGTATGTGACGTATATACAGGGTGTGTTCTGACGAGTTCCTAATAATAATAAAATTCAAAAAATTTGCAGTATTAGAATTTTCCAATGTGCTCTATTCAATGAAAATAATAGTAATTGCTACAATTTCTGGTTATACCAAAGATGATTCGATTTTTAAACACGCTATTTTTTCTGTTTTTTTTAGATTACAGAAACGTTTTATTTTATTAATTAATTTCGAATTTGACGTTCAAAACTATACTACAGGTGCTTTTGACGGTTTAATTACACAAAAACTAAATTAAACAACAGATTGTTGAATCACATAACAGTTATCTGATAAGCGATGTTTAATAATATTTTGCTTATTTAGTTAATTGAGTGGATGTTTCAAAAAGCATACCTATTTGTTTTAAGGATAAAGAAAATGAGTATTACAATGAACAATATTTTTAAATATATCGAGTATTTACAGTTGAATCGTTTATTTTCAGAAACAACCTTAGATTTTGACACGTTTTCAGATGATAAAAAAAATAATAAAAAACAAAATAAATAAACGAATATTTTAAATCGCTGTAAAACAAAAGATGCTTACACTTAGATTATTTTTGAATTAATTTGGAAGTTACCAATCTTATCTTTAAAAATATAAGTTGGTGTTATAAACACAAAATGGTCCAAATGTGACTTAAGTTGTTTCTAAAATAAGCGATTCAGCTGTGTTCTAACAAGCCAAAACGGATTAATAAAGCTATGCAAATATGTAATATAAAATATTTTAATGGGTAGAATGCAGTAAATGATTACAAACAACAAAGAAATTTAAGCTAAATAACTTTGTCTTCCCTGAATAGTATTTAACACTTTTGAAAGTAGGTTGCAGTGATGGTATATAGAAGATTTTTTTTATAATTTTGGAATTAATTAAAATAATAAGATTTTAGTGATTTGCAAACAGAATGGGATACACCTAAACGAGAGTTTCTATGTGGAATGTGCTTATATCGTGCTTTTCGTGTAAATATATTTAGTTTGCATGTGAAGCCACAGGTGCGTAACGTTAACCTTAACATGTAAAGGTAGTTTTGTAAAGTAAGCAAACAAAATGCCCTAAAATGTAAAATAATTTGTAGACGTTTTTTATTGTTTTAAGAATTTCTAGTTCAAATCGAAAATGCTCTCAACTGCCAATAGAAAACTTAAAAGACAGCTATAACATATATGTTATTACAAAACTTAATATGTTTACTCAATAAATACACGCAGTTTATTTTAAATATAAAAAAAATATTTCAATGTAATTATCAAAGGATAGATTATAACATTAAGCGATGCATTAAATGACTTCTAGCAAAAACATATTTATTGTGGCAAATGCGGTTCCGAAAAGTATATATTTATTTTTAATGTCTATTTTTTAAATATTAATAAAATTTTAATAACAATACACATATCAAATCAAAGATTAAATATCATTATGGTTCAAAGAATTGTGTTCAAGCGGATTGATTTGCACAACTAAATTTGATTGCTGATTCTTTTAAATAAAATAATGTTTGTGTTTTCTCTATAACTACCTACACAATATACTTAATTTTCGGTTATTGCATTACCACAATTAAATTGTAAATAGAACCTATCACTATTTTTAAAATATAAATTATTTTTATCAACCGGTTAATTGTGGTTTATAAATGAAATAATAATGGATGTTATTTGTGGTTCATTAAACCAGTATGTTAGTAAATGTAATTATTAATACTCTTAATAATTCCGCAGACATTATCAAACGATCTCTTAAAATCAGAATTGTTAGGATTAAAATGGTTAAAAAAAGAGTCAAAATTCCCAGTTGCTAATGATAAACGAAGATTTGCTACAATCGCTTTCGAAACGCTCTATTCAACATGCATAATTTTTATTCAGATCCTGTAACAGATTTATTAATAACGTAAAGACACCGTTCAAAAATAAGTTACGCTTATTAGTATTTAATGTGATACAGTTGTTATAAGTTACAACAAGAAATATTTTGTACAGAAACCTATTTTTAGTCAAATGAGATATTTGGTGTGCCTAAAAGACGCAATCGACATTCCGGTTTCATTCATAATAAAAAAATAGATTTCAAAAATATGGAGGAATTAGCATTTATAAAACTTTTACCAAATAACGATTTTTTGTGGTTTCTGCATTAGGTCATTTGGTCAATGATCCTCCAAAAATAGGTACTAAAAATTGTTTTATTAATAATTTACTATTGCAAATTTGTAACGTTTTATTTTGCTTTTCTAAAAAATAGATAAATTGGCTTTAAATTTAAATTTTATATTTAGTAAAATTGCGTTTTTAAAGTTTTAATATTGAAATGACTCTCTTGTAGCATTGACCACTAGCCGCCACTGCTTATAGCATACAATTTTTAAGACTAATAAAAAGTAACGATGCTTTTAGACGTCCCTACGGGGGTAGGTATGGTCACACTAAAAAGTGTAGAATAATAAATTAACAATAAAACAAAAATAATATGCCGAATTATACCTATTATACACATGTTGGTTGACTTACTTTATGAACAATTAGAATACTTTACTAAAACATTACACAATATGACAGTGTTCTAATGTAAAAAATCGAAACTGCCTCTTTCGTTATACAGGACTACGAAAACCGATAAGTTGTGACAGATCGCGATGTGAATGAGATTGTTATATTTATTGGATTGCCTACTTAGTGCCAGTGCAATGCTTACGTGACTTACGTCATTTGTCATTATCTTCGCAGCACGTGTGTATAAAACACAGATGCTAGAATGCGCATTTCTTATCACATATGACAAACTTTACAGTTCATTTTCTTAGTTGATCTATAATATTCATTTGTAATAGAGAACAAGACATTAAAAAATGAATAGCTAATATTAGTTTAGACGTTTAGAATTTAAATTTAATGCTCGTCCCCAGCCTTTAATTCAAATTTTTAAGACCAGTAAACATAAAAATAAAGAAGTTTATAGTAGTTTTAAAAATCTATTTATGTATGATTTGTCAGATTTGATTTGTGAATTTGAAGTAAATAATAGATTGTACTGTTTTGTAGGTTTATTGTTTTCACATGATTCATTATGGTGTAAAAATAATGTTACTAATTTATAGAATTTAAAAGAAAAAGCAAAAAAGCACTCGTTATTAGCGAATCACATAAAAAGTTGTATGCATTGTGCTACTCTTAGTCGCGTTAATATTCGCTTACAAATACAGTTGGATAGCGTTTGCCGAAAGTCAATTAAAGAGCACAATAAAAATGTTTGTAAAAATAGATACATATATTAAATAAAATAAATGATTGACTTTACCTTCGACTATTGTGGAAAGTGAGCGATTTTCCTCTACGTAAAAAAATTAAATCATTTCTACACAATTGGCAATACTATGGGACAAGAGTCAAGCATATTTTTATGCTCAGCATTGAAAAATCTCCCATTAAAACTGTAAATTTTTATAGATTATTTTGGTAATTGTAAAGATAGAGGAATATCTTAAATCCTAATCTTAAATATAATTGATCTTAAATATAACTCGTGTTAATGTAAGAATGTTTTTTTAGACTTTGCGATAATTGGAGATTTGGTATTTTGATTGTCCAATTTCTTCGAAGCACCTTCAGACCTGGCGCCTGTGTGCGCCGCACACATTGCACAAATGGACGGCGCAGCTCTGCACACCAAAGATTAAAAGCATCTGAAGTTGTAAAAACAACAACCTACTAAACAAACAACTAAAAAATTTGATGCAATCGATCGAAATGTTATAAAAGTATAACTCAAAAAAACATTATGATAGATATTTTTTATTACCAAAAAGAGTTATGAAAAAACATTACAAATTTAAGTGGCTTTTTAAAACTTTACATCTTAGCATCTACATCTGCATAATACATTTAAATTAAAGGTATTAAAATTGATATTTAATAAAACTACTTTTAAAAGAATGGAAACTATAACTAATGTGCTCTATCTTTTAATTCATCTCTTTTTATTATGTAACAAATTGCAACAAGTACAAAAATATTACTGTTACACTTAATTTAATAAACACATAATTAATTTAAAAGTGACTGTAAAATAAGCTGTAAAAATTGAATCTCCATAAAAATTACATAGCTTTAGCAATCATTGCGTTTAATATTATTAAATTAATAGTTTGCATAAACTATCTTTATTTAAACTGTTAGCTGTTTAGTTGAAAACGTATAACCTTATTTCGTGTTTTTTGTACTAATTACTTTGTTTATTCTAACGCATCATCATATTGCAGTAAATTTTAATAAACCATATGAGAATTCTGATAGTGATGGCCAAAATCAGTCTTGATCTTGCAATCTTGTCTTGGTCGCAACGCCATTAGTAAGACCAAAACCAAAACTAAAGCTTGCAAGTACAAGACTGGATGCAAGACTAGCTCTGCAAAAAATCGGCAAAAACAAGACTATGTTGCAAGACTCTTGCGGTTTTTTTCTTATTACGAACGATTATTTATCTTTTTTTATTTATCCCACGTACAAAAAAAGATTTGTTTTTCCAAAAAAATTATTGTATGTATATGTGAAAGTCAAAAGTTTTTTGAAAAAGGGTTGTTTCGTCTTTAGTAAAATGATGTTTGTTTGAAACATAAAATTATAACCAATAAGTGACCACTATAATCATCTTAAATGAAATAATTACTTAAACCAAATAAAACTATTTAAAATTTGGCTAAAATGTAATTTAATTGAAATAAATTAGGTCAAGAAAGAATTTTATAATTTATTGTGTACAATAGAACAAATTTAGTTTTCCGGAAGCAGCAGGTTTACAGTAAATTTGTATTTAAACAAAACGATATTCTAAATTTTAAATAAAACATATTATTTTTCTGTCACATATGTATAGAAACCATATAGGTACCAATAAAATATGATCCTTAAAGTGTTGAAAGAAGCTGTTACGAATTTTAGCAACATTAGCTAATTTGAATTAATTTAATATTTTTTAAGTTCATCGAATATAAATTCTTCACCTTTCTATGATCTAATAAAAGTATATACAAGTAATAAAATAACTCGTAAAATAACAACTTGTGGGAAAGTCCCAAATTTTTAATTCTAAGTTTGTACCAACAAGCACGTCTTACTTAGTTTACAATAAAAGTACCTACAAACGATTTTAAACCGGCACGGTACCTGTAATACTTATGCAAATCCCTCAAACATGCCTAGGCGTTGTTCCTTTTTCAAAACAACTGAATTCTCAAACTTGCTCAAACTTAAAAGTACATCTATTATAAAATACAACGGACGCATTGCAAATGCAATAGTGCTTATTATTTAATATTTGTGGGAAAACAATTTTCGGTTCTTTTTATTATATGTATCTTTTTATTAAAATTATTGGTGTATATATTATCAGTTTATGACAATTTAAATTTAGTCATTTAATAAAAAATGTAGGAATATACAATTTGAAGGTTCTTAAAATTAAGAATTGAAATTAATTAACATTTGCTTATGTATTTATGTATTTGTAATTTGATAGTTTATTGAGTATTAACTTAAACTAAATGTTGTTAGATCGTTGACATGTAAAATTAAAAGTAAAGTAACTTAATAGTCTGTATCATTGTTCTTATTGCAGGTTTAGTAGATTAATGAAAAGTAAAAAATTCTGTCTAATCCACATTCATTTTTAATAATAAAAATTATAAGCAATACATGTTACCACTTTTTTAATACTTAAGCCGTTTACAGATGCAGATGTACTTGTAGATGGCTTAAGTATTAACAAAGCCGAAACATGTCGTGTCTATTATAATTTATGTGGGTTAGACAAACTTTTTTACTTTTTATTAAAGTAACTTAATTTTTACTAAGATAAGAACGTCTTCCGGCCAGATTGGCTTGGTTCACAAGTTGATTACCTAACTTTTGAGAAGCGTTTAGTTAGATTTCGGTTGCTTGTTTGAGTTCTTCGATTTCTCCCACGCCCTGCTGAAGCCCCTTACGAAAGTGGGCAAAACGTTGGCAACTTCGGTTACAACCAGGGGGTATTTGCTTCATACAAATTTTATGTACAACACGATTTTTTGAGCCATCTATGATTGGCCGAAGAATTATTTTGACATTTACAGCTAAGACAAAAACCTTTCAATGATGTCATTTGCGTTCAGTTTATTTCGCGTTTATTCCGCCCATAATTCAGCCTATTCAGCGATTATTTTGCTTTCTTAACCATAAATAAGAAACGTGCTTGTAAAAGTTTCTTATATTTGTTGTTCTTAAATTAATTTAAACACAATCAAATAAGGTAAGTTTTAATAGATAATGTAAATTGGTCTGTTACTAATCGTTTAATAATATTGTAGTGATTGCATTGTTAGTGGATGTCTCTCGCATTACAAACCTTACAAACTATTTACTTTGCCAAGAATTAAAGATTTTCGGGAATTGTGGTTGAAAACGGTGCAGCAGAAAAATTTCGTTCATCAAATTGTGTCATAATGTAATTCCGAATGGTAAGATTAAATACTTTGTTTGATATATATAACTAGGTATTTATTTTAGATCCGTCAATATGAACAGAGTGGACAAACTCGACCTGCTACTTGGTCATCTTCGAGTGCGTTATTTTATTTCGGTATGTAATAAATTGCCAAGTGCACGATGTTATTCAGAAATACTATATATCTATGCATACAGTTTCTTTTTAATAAATGGGAAGTTTGATTGCAAAATTACTTAATAAAAAAATATACTGAATTTTCTAAAAAATACAAAACTTGTCAAGATTATCCAAAAGGATCGATTCGATGGAAACCATTTGATTAATAAGAGACATGTAACTTTTTTAATGGAATCTGTTACTTAAAAGTAGTTATTTAAATAAATCTTTGGCATTGTTTATAAATTTAGTTTCTTGTCATTGTTCAAATGATATGTGTGTTGAAATAGCTGATTGTAACAAAATCAATTATTGAAATAATCGATATCAATCATTAAGCCAGACCAATGTTGCATATATATTTTATTATTATATTTTTATTTTCAGATAAATAAATTGTATTTTAAATTGAAATAATTGTTTTATTTATAAAATTTAAATGTATAAGTTTATATGAATTAATATAACTGTAAGATGGCGCTGTGTTTTATAGTATCGATTTCTATAATTTGAAAAAAATAGTTGCTCGGCCAATCATAGATGTCAATAGTGTCGGAAAAATCATACCATTTTTAATACACGGATTGCTGCATCTTTCTTACATTATCTTTGGTTACAACATTGACACGGTTCAAACCCGGAAGACGTTCTTATCTTAGTATAGACTCTGACCGTGGAAGCCTTCGCTATTACAACTTAATTTTTCGTTATTAATCAAATATTCATTAAATAAATTTTTTTTAACAACATTGATCTTTGTTGTGAAGTTCCATTTATAGTACAGTGTAAAAATATAAGACTGAAATCGAGATTGAGGATATCAATACAAGACCAAGAACAAGACCAAGACCTATGTGGTCTTGTCTTGGTCTTGCGTTTGGCCATCACTAAACTTTGGTTTCATAATTCACAATCTCCACCTCAAACACTTCTTGGAGTTATCACAGTCCTTTCTAAGTCGTGTAGTTTTTTCTGCGGATTGGTATACACCTTGGATGACATAAAAAAACAACAACAAAATAAAACAATATTTACTAACTAAATCATTTATTTATAATATGAAATTGAATTATTTGACTCAAAGTCTTTTCCACAAAATATTTGGTTTTAATTTATTTTATTGTATACATGTTTCGACATTATAAAATGTCATCGTCAGTAACTCTACAAATAGTACAAAATATTAAAAATATAGCTAACAAATAAATTATAAAAGAGCATACCTATTACTATTATTAAATTGACAAATGTCATAAATAACAAATTGAGACTATCAATAAATACACAGCCAGAAATGATAAAAATAAATTTAAATATAAAAAAAAAATAATACAAAAGTAAAGTTAGAATTTAGGATTAAGAAGAGGGGAAGTGCTTATATCGAGAAGTTCATTGAGACACGTAGAAGAATTATCATATGATAATATTGTTACGTTCTTATTTATTAATAACTAATTTATTTAAAACGATTAAAAATTATGCTTACTTATTCTAGAAATATGTACACTTTTAAATTAACCGAACTAATAAAATCTAATAATAAAAACACTTACACTATAATTTATGTATAACCGTTGTATAACACTATCACTAACACGAGATAAGATAACGTCCTCGGATATCACACTTGTTTACACTAATTATCACGTTCACGATTATTCTCGATTTATTTATGTAGACACACGCGTGTTAACGATTTATTTCCACTTGATAATCTTCTTAACACATTCGCATTCCAGCAATAACTGACCTACGATTTCCATCTTCGGCATTTATAGACATCGGCGAATCCTTCTCGAGCGTTCCTTACTTTTCGCTATAACTTCTAGAAAATAGATAACAGCTTCTAGAAGGCTCTTGCATTTGCAAGTAATTTCTCGACCGTTTCAATATAATATGAAAAATGTTAATAAACTAACCTTTAGATATTTTAAGTTTTTATACAAGTTATACTTCATGAAAAGTAAAAACAATATTATAATGGCATACTCGTAAATATTTGCGTGACCGCACTTTATGTAGTTCCTCTTGCATTGCGTTGCTTTTTCTTTAGGGCTTTTGGGACTTTGATTTTCTCAATACATTGCAAACATGTTGAGCACACATCCCTTTTCGATGTGCTAAAGCCTAGATTAAATTGAATATTAAACACATTTCTGAAATAACTCTTTTTAACTGAAATCTTACTGAATTCGTCGTCTTTTTTGTACTTACAATTTCCACATTTTCTTCATTGAAAGCTCTGAGGAACGATACTTTCAAACAGTTTTAGATCAGTAATAGTAGGTTTCCAACACTTGAAACTTGCTAATAAACTTTACGACATTACTTTCACTTTTTTCGTACAATTTGATTTTCTGTTTTTGCCTCTTCCTTTAGTGGCAAATGGTCAAAGCGATGATAGTTTTTAGCTATTAAGCTTATTTTAAATCTTGATACATTTAAAATGCCTACTAACGTATTAAGACAAACTGCAACCATACATTTATTTCTGTTACTTACAAAGTACTGTGATTGTGTCGTCCTTTGGGAGTAGGGGACACCGGGGCGAAACGGGGTACCGGAGCAGAACGAAGATTTGCCGTTCCAGACGACCGATATTACTAGCGCTCTCTGGTAGTATATACCCACACAGCACACTTCTATCTTAAGGATATCCTACTGATATCTGATACTAGATATACGTATATCCGAGGGATATCAATTTCATTGCCGATCAATATCCTATGGACATCCTGGGGAAAACAGAATGACACAGAATTGAATATCCTACAGACAACTAAGTCAGACATCTTACAGATATCAGAAATACGATGGCCTAGGGATATCCGAAATAAGATGACCTAGGGATATCCGTAATAAGATAACCTCGAGATATAATATATTTTACTTTTATTGCACAAAAGTATTAAAAAACCTTAAAAAATCCCTATTTAAAAAGAATCCATTTTGTTTAACAATAAGTATTAATATTTAAGAATAGAGATGATTAATTTTAGATTAATTTTCTTAATTGCATTTCTTTGAACCTGGACTGGAATTTTTTCCAAAACTTCTAGAACAGTTATTATACTAAAACAAAAATAAACATAATTTTAATTTACTGTTTGATGATACTTTTTCAAAGCGTCAAGTTGATCTTGAGAGCTTACAGGAAACTTTAGCTCAGTAATAGAAATACTCGCATATTGTTTCGCTAAACGATAAAATTTTTGTTAGAATAACTCTAACCTCATTTTCGCTTATATAAAATTTAAAAGTTGTTTTTTAAATAGTTTATAAAGAATACGAAAGCAAGCATAATAACTTCCCACACAGCACGCGAGATGCAATGGATATACATATTTATCCATATAATATCCATTGATGTACATCCGTAGTTTAATATCCACTGTATATGCACCTTATATACATTCATGGATATCTGTGAAATAGGATTATCTTTGGTGTTATAAGTGTTATGTTCGGAAACATTTTTTTTATGTATCATGTTACATAATTTTGTGAGTTGCTATTTTTTATCAAAATTATTTAGAAATAATTAAATTCTCTAAAATTTAACATTTGTAGTAAATATTTAACATGCAACAACAAATTTATTGAAAAATTGAAAAAGTAAAAAAAAAATACTTGGCGTGGTTTAATTTAAACTTTGTTCGTTTGTTTTCGCCAAGGTTTTCGCGTATATTATATTATCGCCACTGAATTATTGCACACACAAACTTTTTGGCTTTTTGTTTAGCTTGTATTTATCGTATGCAAACCATTTTGTGCTTTAAAATTTCGAAAAAAATGTGTTTGTTTTTCATCATTTAGGATGGATTAACAAAATAAGTAGGTAAGTATTAAATTCAAATATAAATTATTTCTTAATAATAAATACATATATAACCTAAAAACTAACACGTTTTCGAGCAAATATATAATGACTTTGGAATTTGTAATCTAAGAGCCAGTTTGTGAGTTATCTACAATTTCCCAATTCATTATTCTTATTGCTGAGTTTTATTTAATTGAAATTTTTTTTAGATCGATTCAATCTACGTTGTTGGATGAAAACATACAGCAAACGAGACATGTTTTAACCAAGTAATTGGTCTGGATCAAGCAAAACAAATTTGTAAAAATATTTTAAATTTAATTTATGGTAAGAGGTTTCAGAGTATTTTATAGTTTATAGGTTAAAACTTAAAACATTAACTTTATATGTATATTAACGTAATGTGATTTCAAGTGCATTACTGCCAAACTTGGCTTTCGTGTTGTATTTTATTTCACGACTATTTACAAAGCAATTCTTTATAATTACTTCAAAAACTTCAAAATTTAGTTTAGAAATTGCTAAAAAAGTGCATAAGTTATTTGAGTAGCATTACAATGTAATTTTTATTTTACAGTATCCATAAGAAAAAATTCAAATTGTGGTGCAGCTTTACAACACGCAATAAACACCAGGAGTAGTGGGTACGAAAGACGCCAATAAACATAAGCACAGAATGAATGTAAATAGGTTTTTTATATTTTTTTCAGTACATATATGAACATTGTATGTTAAGTTTCCAAATTGTTTTATTAATTAAATTAAAAATGATAATACCATTGTATGCATTTAATTTGTGTTAAGTTGCTAACATTGCCAATGCTTTTAAAATTGCGCACTATTTATGTGATGGCAAAGTACATATTATATTGCACAGATTTCACTGGCATTCTGCATTTAACTTGTATTAATATACGTAACTTGCCGATATTGGTTCGATGCAATTTCTGCATTGGCAAGATTCATCCGGCAATATATCGGCCGGTGTGTCACCTGGTTACCGGCAGTGTACTTCATTTTAGTACATTGCCAGCATTCTGAGTGCCGGCTAAGGAGTACATTGCCAGTACAGACGCATTGATTTGTGTTTATTGGGTAAAGACAAGGTATTTTTGCATATTTGAATTTACTTTTGCTGTACATTAATCTAGTAAGTATTTGGATTCCTATAATATAAATAATGGATAAAAGATCTAGAAAAATGAGAGAATGTGTAAATAAAAAAGTTCGATTGTGTTTGAGTGAATATGAACAAGTGGTCATATTAAATAATGACGAGAATAGAAAAAACACGTTTTCTGTGGACCAACCGGAGTTGTTGATTGAAGATGTAAATGTAAATAATATAAATAATTTGAATACGCCTATTGAACATGATAATTTAAATGAGTCAACAATTATTATAGACAATATAAAAAGTGATGATGATAACTTCAAAAATACTGAACCTTTTCATAAAACAGATTCTTTTTGAGCACAATTGCAAAGTTGGGCAATTAATGAAAAAATAACCTTGGGGTCCCTTTCAAAATTACTAGTGTTATTAAAAAAACAAAATTTAGATGTTCCAGCTGATGCTCGTACCCTGTTACGAACTCCTCGTCATTGTGCAGCTAGATCTCCCATTGCATCTGGAAAATATCACTATATTGGCATTTTGTATTGACTTTATTTGACGTGTGGCCATATTTTTTGGTAATACATAGATATACATATATTTTACCTACATATGAAGGTTCTATAAAAAAATGAATGTTTATTATACTTTTATTAAATGTTCATTGAACCTCCATATGTATGTATTTTGTACGTTCATATGACTGTTCAATATATCTCCATATGGATGTAAAACGTTTATCCACCTGGAGGTCCTATGGATATACTATGAAGATTTTTCCGTGACGGAATGATATATCCACTGGACCTCCATCCTTGCTCCATAATATTAAATATGGATGTTCGGTGCACCTCCGGTATCCATGGTTTGTGTGTACATTTCATATCCATTAGATATGCTTGTGCTGTGTGGGTTACTCCAATCAATATTTTTTCATTTTTTTTTACGTACGCAACAATCAAGATCACAGCACAAAACGAAACAAACCCGTGAAGCATTAGTTAAAACAGCTGAAAAGCCAGTAAAAGATATCCTACGATTATAGTTTTAATGATCTCCTAAATATCTCCTAAATATATTTTTATGATATTCCATAGATATTGTTTAAATAGCCGGGACATACATCTATGAATTGGCCAAGAAACTGACATCCTCGGGATATTGGGTGCTGTATGGGTACTAGAGTACTACTCATTAAATGTCAACAACAATCAGGTGATTGAAGTAAAAGCTGATTCCCCAATTGAAATTTTGAATATCGCGCTTTTTATAACTAAAAAGTTTGATCTGCGAGCTTTCCTACATTTAGTAAAAATCATCATAATGTACATGTTCAACAGTCCGCCAAAAGCCGTACATCTCTATCTTGTTTAATTGAGAATTTACAAACGATATTTTAAAGTGCTGTAAGTGTCAATTTCTTTAATACCTAATAACTCTCAAACCATCAGGTTAAGAAGACACAAAAAAACAACGTTAAAAAGAATCTGTCTGACCAGCAAAATGTAGTGTAAAGATTAATAGTTTTGCAACCAACCCAAAACTTTTGTACTTTATTACTGCCGGAGTAAGCGGTTTTTGAAGATTTTGACTGATGTAAATGTTAGCAGAGCATTTTACGATAGCAATCTATGCGCAAACTTAAATTCTAATTTTCAATTATTTTTTTATTAACAATTATTTTATTAAATCGTTTTTTAATATTTACTATATACGTTTTAAATAATTTTAAATTAAACTTTTTAATAAAATTTACCTAGGTACTTTAAAAAGAATACCTATACTTGTATCTGTTCGTTGGTACTTTTTTTTGCCAAGTACCTGTATTTGTATGAAGATACAAAAATATAAGTAGGTACCTATTACAACACTGCGTTTAAAGTTACGTTACATGTCTACCTTACATAAACTAGATACAAAAACGCTGACATATAAGCATATATGTATATAAGTATTTAATTAATTATATTTTTTAATTAAACTAGAGTTAATAAGAAACTTATATTCAGTTTATAATTACAGAAATCTTTAAGTATGCTTATTATGCGACATACCCTGTAGATTTTTTGCGGTCTCTCTTGGTATGGTGTGTATTTAGCAGTGTTGCCGATTTGCGGATAATTATCCGATTTGTGGATATTGTTAAGTGCTCGCGGATAATTTTCTAACCCTGTCATAAAACGGGATATTTGCGGATATTTTTATTAAGAAAATATAGCGCCAAAATGTTAAAGCAATTAAACAAGGATAGCGATTGTAGAACCAAGGTAGAACCGGTTATCACATTGTAAATAAGTCAATGGGAACGCCATTTATTTTTTGCGCCGCAAAATTTATCTATGCCTAACACACTTGAACGCAACCGAATTTGCAACTGAACACCTAACCACATTGTATAAATTATTTAAAAATAAAAGTAGGAATAAGTTTGTAGTATCCAGATATTCCAGTTCAAATCTCACAAGTATTGTTGGTTGCCTGCACAGCTATTTGTCTAAGAAAACGTATCTTAATCTTAGCGAGGAAACGGGGGTTGGGGTACCGCTTGCGGAAAAAAAAAGATAGGGGAACTTTTAAGCCCGAGGGAATGAGGGGAGTTTTAGATTGCTGGTGGTCGTAGAAACAAAGAAATAGAGAACAAAAGAAAGTTACGGGTAAAATAATAATAAGTAAATAGTGCTATTGCAATTGCAGGTATGAATTCATTCTATACATTCAAATTCAAAATAATTAAATGTTATTTGTCATGGCAGTTTAAAAATTAATTTTAAAAGCATTGATACGTTTCCTTTGTTCACTTAAGACAAAGGAATTAGATTGCGCTGTCTTAGTTTTGGTGTTTAATTGTTGTATTTTTCTTTACCTTTTATAGAACATTTTTGTAATTGATTTAAAAGTAACGTAATTGGTTCTTTTGTATTAAATTTTGATTTAATATGTATTCGAAAAATTGAATGGAGTTTGCTATCGAATTTAGGTATGAATCTTGAGTTTACGCATCGGTTTCTTTGTTCTCGCGACTGAAAGAAAACTTAATCATAAATGATTACGTCATCTACGTAGTTTCAGACACATGTTGTTTTTTTTTGTGATTGTAAACGGAACTTGCTGCGATTTTTTGTGTGTATTTTTTTTTCACCTTAATTCTACGTTATGCTATGTATGAAATGCCTTGTTGATTTTACTAACGATTTTCTCCCGTGAATTCGAATTGCTAAAGTAATACCATCCCTCCTTGATTGTATTGTAAAGTAACTCAATGTGATTCATGTATGTAATGAATCTAAGATTGATTTTAAAAAACCAATCTAAACGTTCTATGCTGAACGTTTTCTTTAGAACGGTCTATGATCGGCCTCGAAACGATGAGCCATGATTAGATTACTTTGGTAGCCGGTTTTACTAATGTTGCAATTTCGGAGCATCTTCAACTTTAGCCATACGTACTCGCAATCCAGAGACATTGGTACCTTGGACATGGCATGTCCACTCTTTAACAATTCTTGTGTTTTAGTTGATGATATGTGAAGGTGTAACGTAGCGATTAAGATCCTCTTAATATGTTTTGATCAAAGCAAGCTTCCGTATTCAATTTGTAGATTAGATTCATTATTTATGAACTTCTGTAATCTATTGGATTTTTTTTTCTACATTATTTGCATGTGTGTATTTTATTTTATTGTTTGTTAAATATTTTGGATATGAAAAGATAACAACTGGTGGAGGTTTCTTGCATGCTCTTCCTCCATCGAGTAATCGAGCATAGCGGAAGTCATAAAATAAATCGACATTTTATTACAAGTATTAGTTTTTTATATCTCTTTTCTTTTATCTCTCTCGCTCACCTTTCCTATTATGGACAGACCTATTTCACGCATGTTAATGTCCGAGAGTAAAACAGAGTAATGAACTATAGTTTTTTGGTGTTGGTTTAAGCTAAAATTTTGTTTTGACAACGTAGTTGGTAGACGATTTTACGCGGGATATTCTTTCTTTTTAAATACTCGCACAGAACACTACAGAATGGTGCCGCGACCAGGATTACTCTGTTTTGAAATCGGAATGAGGAAATAGGTTTGTTGTTTGTTGTGAACAGTAAACTGTTTCGATTGCAATTGCAGGTTATTTGGCTGACGTGGTTTGGTAGAACAGAAGTGTACTATGGAATCAGATGAGCCTGTAGGGATACCGACGGATGTGGTCGATACCGCTGATGATTTGGTTAGCGTCAATGTGGCAGGGGCGGATAGCAATGGAGCGAGGGATCACTTGGCGGCGTTGAAGCAGGCGCTTCAAAGACAACAGCAGATGTTTGAATCTTTCATGGGACAACAAAGTGAAGTCAGAACTTTGATGGAATCGGTTTTAAAAACCAACCCAGCACCTTTGTTGCAACGCACTGCGGATAAGGGTCCAAATAAGAGAACATATGAATAAATGTTACAACCAGTAAAGATGTACTATAACTATAATTCACCACACGATTTATACGTAGTAAGAGTATAAAGCAAAGGTTAAAAAAAAAAAAAAATGAAAGGAGAAGAAGAAGAATAACAGGTATGCCATTTGATTTGTTTGTATTTTCTTTTGTTGTTGCAGAGCTTCTTTATTTATTTTTTTTGTTTTTGTTTTAGGGGCGACTGTAGTATCCAGATATTCCAGTTCAAATCTCACAAGTATTGTTGGTTGCCTGCACAGCTATTTGTCTAAGAAAACGTATCTTAATCTTAGCGAGGAAACGGGGGTTGGGGTACCGCTTGCGGAAAAAAAAAAGATAGGGGAACTTTTAAGCCCGAGGGAATGAGGGGAGTTTTAGATTGCTGGTGGTCGTAGAAACAAAGAAATAGAGAACAAAAGAAAGTTACGGGTAAAATAATAATAAGTAAATAGTGCTATTGCAATTGCAGGTATGAATTCATTCTATACATTCAAATTCAAAATAATTAAATGTTATTTGTCATGGCAGTTTAAAAATTAATTTTAAAAGCATTGATACGTTTCCTTTGTTCACTTAAGACAAAGGAATTAGATTGCGCTGTCTTAGTTTTGGTGTTTAATTGTTGTATTTTTCTTTACCTTTTATAGAACATTTTTGTAATTGATTTAAAAGTAACGTAATTGGTTCTTTTGTATTAAATTTTGATTTAATATGTATTAGAAAAATTGAATGGAGTTTGCTATCGAATTTAGGTATGAATCTTGAGTTTACGCATCGGTTTCTTTGTTCTCGCGGCTGAAAGAAAACTTAATCATAAATGATTACGTCATCTACGTAGTTTCAGACACATGTTGTTTTTTTGTGATTGTAAACGGAACTTGCTGCGATTTTTTGTGTGTATTTTTTTTTCCACCTTAATTCTACGTTATGCTATGTATGAAATGCCTTGTTGATTTTACTAACGATTTTCTCCCGTGAATTCGAATTGCTAAAGTATTACCATCCCTCCTTGATTGTATTGTAAAGTAACTCAATGTGATTCATGTATGTAATGAATCTAAGATTGATTTTAAAAAACCAATCTAAACGTTCTATGCTGAAAGTTTTCTTTAGAACGGTCTATGATCGGCCTCGAAACGATGAGCCATGATTAGATTACTTTGGTAGCCGGTTTTACTAATGTTGCAATTTCGGAGCATCTTCAACTTTAGCCATACGTACTCGCAATCCAGAGACATTGGTACCTTGGACATGGCATGTCCACTCTTTAACAATTCTTGTGTTTTAGTTGATGATATGTGAAGGTGTAACGTAGCGATTAAGATCCTCTTAATATGTTTTGATCAAAGCAAGCTTCCGTATTCAATTTGTAGATTAGATTCATTATTTATGAACTTCTGTAATCTATTGGATTTTTTTTTCTACATTATTTGCATGTGTGTATTTTATTTTATTGTTTGTTAAATATTTTGGATATGAAAAGATAACAACTGGTGGAGGTTTCTTGCATGCTCTTCCTCCATCGAGTAATCGAGCATAGCGGAAGTCATAAAATAAATCGACATTTTATTACAAGTATTAGTTTTTTATATCTCTTTTCTTTTATCTCTCTCGCTCACCTTTCCTATTATGGACAGACCTATTTCACGCATGTTAATGTCCGAGAGTAAAACAGAGTAATGAACTATAGTTTTTTTGGTGTTGGTTTAAGCTAAAATTTTGTTTTGACAACGTAGTTGGTAGACGATTTTACGCGGGATATTCTTTCTTTTTAAATACTCGCACAGAACACTACAAGTTAAATTTCATTATTATTATTAGAGAACGTAAACTCCAGAATAATGAATGGTTTATAAATAGTGACAAAAATATATAGCGTACGTATGTACTTATTGGTTTTATTAATTAACTTACAAAATTATTGTGATCTATAACAGATTGCGCCTTCAGCGGATAACATAAATATATCTTCTCTCTGGCGGATAATCGCGGATATTTTCGAAGTACTGTGTGGATATTTTTAATTTCCGAGATTGGCATCACTGGTATTTAGTGTAATCCTAATCAGTTCAAATCAGTTATGTAGAGGTAGTGGTTGTGAAACAAGTGTTTTAATCATAAGCAACTGTGTTTTCCTTATTTTGGGTTATTTATAATTTTAATACTTGGAGTGATAAAGGTCACATATTTTATCTATTATTTTATGATTACTATTTATCTGTAATTAAAGAAAATATACTTTTATTGTTATCAGCTCTCTTAAAACTTTTTTAAAAATTATCTTATTGTTCAATTACGTTAACTCCTTAATAGAATTTGGCTTTTTTTGCGTAGAAATAAATGTGGTTTTGATATTTTTTGATAATATTTACTAGTGATAATTAATTCTGTGATAATGAACTGTGTTATTAGTGGTTAAAGGAAATGTTCACCACATGTTACTATCGATTATGTAGGTATTTGGTGAAAATATTTTATGAAAGAAAAAAGAACTACGACAATGTCTGGTAATAACGTTTACGAAGATATAGAAAGTCCTACACTTTCTGAAGATATAGCAAGTCCGACAACACCTTCTGAAGATGACTTTGACGATAAATTAGGCATTCCACCTCTCGTTACTGTCATTTCGGTTGAAGGAACTCCAGTACTTGTTGAAGGCAATGATGAATTAGACAGTATGCATACTGTTAGTGCATTTGATTAAACTTGTTTAATGCCATCATTTTTAGGTACCGACAAACTACCTTTTACAAAAATCTATGAAGACTCTATGAAATTTACTTCCTTTCAAAGGAAAGTTTTTGTACCCAGTGCAGATATGACTGTAAAAATTAAACACCACGATCGAAATTTAACTAGTCATTTTTTAAATCCAAACTTGTGAGTTTTTATAATTGTATCGAGTAGATTTTATCAGTATACTTTCTAGATATGCTATCATTTTAACACATGGTAACTTCACTTGGCAAGTGAAAAGACGTTACAAGCACATACAACATCTCCATCAGCAACTTGTATTATTTCGAACATCTCTAAATATTCCTTTTCCGACTAAAACACATAAAGAGAAGAGAAGTAACTTTAGGAATAATGCTATTGTTAGTAAATCCGGAAAAAGCAAAGGATCTTTACCAAGGTAAGAAACAAAAGTTTTCAAAATTAATTTAGTTGACGAATTCAATTCTTAATGCTTAAGTTGCTGGATAATTTCTAAATTAGGGTAAGTCCATGTTAAATCGATCAAGACATAAACCCTGAATATAACAGACTTTACTTCAATTTACATACATTTTTAAACCTTGGCAACTGTATTTTATCATATTGTCACAAATAGTGACTACAGAACTCCAATAGTTTTAAACTTATACATGAGACTTTTTATTTTATTACATCAGATTTTTTTGTAGATTCTTTCAAAATTTTTAGATTTCCAACGGGATTTTTATTTTCTAATAAAAAGTGTACATAAAGCTACTTACATGTCTGGTACACCTACATTTCGAAGCAGTATCTCAATCGTTCACAATGTTTTTATTTTATTGTTGATAGTAACAGTTTTGTAGACCTATATTTCAAAAATAAATTATTATACTTTGTGACTGAGCATGTATTTTATCTTAACTAACATACTGAATGCTTTTGTCACTTTTTGTGGGTTTGCGTGGGATGTTCTTCCTGTAACTTTTTGTTTTCTGGCGTAGTAAAACGATACGACAATATAATGTAATAGTAGGTACTATAGTTGTTAAATTTTTAGCTGGCAGCGTCATACCTAAGATAGGGCTCTGCGCTTACCTCCTAGCTATGACTTTCAATTACTGGGAGAGGAGTATGAAGCTGATAAGTTTCAGTAACAGCAACTGCTTCATCAAATCGCACTCTTCTAGGTATTCTTTATGTTTAATATTTATACTCTTTGACATTGAAATTGCAATGCTAAGAAGGGTTTGAAATTCTATTGTTAATTATTGTGGTCTTTCTGTTTAACGTGTTTTGAGAGTGATTGGTTGATGCTTAGATTGCGACAGCGTGAAAAGTATCGCCAATTAAGCAGTTTTGATAATGTCGAATTGTTGGCTTACGTGAAGATGGTTTTTCGTACAGGGAAATTGTAAATCGTCCTAACCGGAACCAATCCACTATCATGCGCTGTTTTCAAGCATGGACTAGCGAAGGTCAGAATCGTTGTAGACGAGGAACTGGGGGACGGAGGCAAGCAAATGAGGTGCATGATCGCCATCTTTGGCTTATGGCAATAAGAGACCGATTTTCCTGTACCAGATCAATCGCCGATCAATGGTTAGGTAATGAATGTCGTTCTATAAGCCTTCGAACAGTTTACCGTCGAATCAGAAGATTCGGATTACAATCCTGTCGGCCACATCCTATTCTTATTATGGTATGGGGTGCTATAGCCTATGGTAGCAAGTCTCGTTTGATATTCATCCGAAGCATTATGAACGCCCGGCGATATGCTAACGAGGTTCTTCCACTTCTTCAGCAGTTGATAACTCATTTTTGCAGCATCATAATGCCCGTTCTCACATAGCAAGACACTCTATGGGCCGATTTGAAGAACCCAATGTTAATCTCTTACCATGGCCACCCAGATCTCCAAACATGTCTATTAAACACGTGCTGGACATTATAGGTAGAAGACTAAGACAGGAAGCTCCCTGACATCAGTTGAAAGTTGTTTGGGATACAATAACTCAAGAGGAAATCGACACCTGCTGAAATCGATGTCAAGATGAGCGAGGGAATGTGAAGCCAATAGAGATGACCAACACATTAAATAAAAATTGTGTTAATTTTTTTTCCTTTTCTTTAAAATTTTAATTATCTACTACCTCTCAGTAACTAAACCTTTCTGCCAAGTTTGGTCACAAAATTTTCACCTATTCTTGGTGATGCAATTTCACTGTCTCAGATTATAGCTTTAAAAAAATATTTTACGTATCCGGATTTGTTTTTCAAATATCTTTACTATTATGCTTTGAAATATCTTGGGTTGTGTCTTTTCAAGTTTTGTGCACATTTTCAATCACACTTCTTTTCAGTTATTGTTACACTTCTGTTGTCTCTTCCACAAAATACAATTGCCTTCTTCACTTATTACTTATTATATCATTGACGAAATCAAAACCGGACGAGGGCGTTGTATTGTTTTAGTAACAGTAAATTCGTCATCAAGTTGGTGGTCTAATAAATTGTAACCTGTAGGTTGAAACTGGTAGCGTATATTCACCAAAAACCTAAAAATTCTTTGTTCTTTAAAAAACGTTTTTTGAAAATTCGCTTATCTAGTCTTTATTATTTATGTGACAGAACAAGAGGAAAGAAATTGTTTGATTTTTTTATGATGATTTTGAATTGAGTCATCAAAAGTGAAACCAATTTGTTACGAGAGTTTTCTCGCAACTAAAATTGCTAGCGACTAACTCAGTTGGATTCGGAGATTTAGGTCGTAAGCTTCGTGGTGCTAAATTATAAAACAAGTTAAAAATGCGCCAAAACAATTAGAAACTAAAATTATAGACACCGTTTAAATCTATCCAACACTGAAATAGAATAAATCACAAAACACTGGTTATAACGACAAATATATTTGTTTTTCAATAATGAGGTTAAAAGTTAAAGGAATTACGTAAGCAAGACAGAATTAGGTAGTAGCAAAGAATAATTTTATAAATATCACAGTTATAGCGTCGATACAAGTCCTGGAGGTTAGGAAACCTTCCACACATAAAGTTATCGAAGTTCATACAATAAAACAAAATCAAGTAATGATTTAATGCGAAACTAGTGACTTCACACCCGTTGCAAATCGGATTTAGCGTAAATTGAAACCGTAGAAACAAAAAATCTGCATGCGTTAACTGTGGTAATAGCTATATCCGTGTCGCACGTATTTCACGTTTGACAAATGTACAAATTACTGACAAGTAAAAGAAAAAGGAGTACTCCAAGTCATGTGGATAGCTATCGGCACGCTCCAACCCCTACACAATCGCTAAGAAAATAAAGAAAAAAGTAGACATAGGATCGTATCACTATTAAAATGCTTATCGACAAACAATGAATCGTATTCAAATGCGTCATGCATCCGGGTGGTTCTCACTATTCTATTTGGGGGTGTGCCTCCAAGGTTATTCGAACATCACATGAAGTACAAATATGACTAATTTCGGCAGATTGTCTGGGAAGTGGCTTAATTAACTAAGAGTCCCTATTGTTCTAATTATAGCCTCCAGCGGAAGGTAATGGATTAATCATGATTTTTTCTAAATTGGGCCAACACGTGGCGGTATCGTAAATCGCTTTGACAATTACGCGAAAATCAACGTACATCCCAAAAATATGAGTTTATGCTTACCCTAGGCTTTCACAAAAGTAGCGATAATGATACACCTATTTATAATACAGATGCTTGTGAAATTTTAGAAGTGAAAACTTCGCTGTGCGCATACGTTAGAACCATATATGTGAAGCAGACCACAATCAGCGGAAAAATAATTTTCAATTTTACATTTTATCTTTACCTATGCGACATAAAGTGGGAGTTCCGAGAATAAATCGTATACAGTGGACAAACATAGTACTAAAACACTTTCAACATAACAAATTTAACGATTAGCTACGTTTGATGGCAAACCCATCTCATAGTGTGAGTTACTATGTATAAAAAAAACTGTAAACAGCTATAACGGCAGTAACACGTTGAAAGTTGATTTCACACCCGCGAAATTAAAAATACTTTTGAATGAAACCGCGGGATAAAACCACAACATAAAGGACATTGGGGGTAAAGCAATGTCAATAACAAATGTAGTTGAAATGGTAATTCCTATCTTTCCTTCGGTACAACAACCATACATTCACGACGCAAACATATAGCAAATGAATAATTGCAAACACTATCTTTTAGTATGTCGTTAAAGTCTACTGCTCTCATATCAGTGTTATAAATCTACGATACTCGATTGTGGAACTTCATGTTTTTTCGGATTTACATCAGATTTTCACACTTGACCGTTTTTGCACCAACGTATGATACTAAAGTAACTAACTTGTTATGGAACCTTTTTTACAGCAGTAACATTTTTTACGCCGCACTTACTGATCAAAAGCAATTAATTCCTTTTGATTCAGCATTATATCGTCTTTTGGTTTATATTCCTTTAGTCTATTTGTTCGTACAGTATCTGTACCAAGAGTGCCAAAATATTTCATAGAGGGCAGCAAATTCCTAGATGTGAAAAAAATATCTGTTTTGAAGTTGTTCTCAAGTAAAAGTTTATCATACGCAGATTTAGTACGTTCTTTTATTTTTATGTTATCATTGATATGTAAATTGGATTTTAGCTTTTCAAAACTGTTTCTTCGCATTACATTCGCAGCTATCTTTTTTTTTCTTACGTGTCGACGACTACATATCACATACCTTTTGAAAACTTCCTTATTCACTATTTCATCTTCACCCTTCAGTCAACTATGTTTATCTTTATCACATATGTCTTTATTTGATATCAAAAAGGTTGTCTCCGCAATTAACAGAAGATCCTTTTATACCTCATTGCTAAGCCTAACAAGTCATCTGCAAAAATGTAGAATAATTTCTGTCTTTGGCGTGAAAATAATTTTAGTGCAACCTACCACTTGTACTAGTTTATATTAAACTTTCCAATAATGCCAATTGGAGTTATATATTTAGGAGGGTATACATATTTGAAAAAAATTAGTATTATGCACTTCTGAAATATGACGCACAACAAAATGTTACTAAATAACCGGTGGGAAAATACAAAAATAAAATCTTGTATGGAATTTCTAAAAATGTAACTTTCACTAGTTTTTGTAGGAACTGATTTTTGGTTTTTAAACCCCCTACAAAAGTTGACTCTAATCACTCCAGGTTATCTGATAGGTTCCTTAAACATTATAATATGCAGATACTTACTTATTTTCAATTTTTAAAACAGATAGGTTCTTGTAAAACAGCGGTGATTTCCTTGGGCATCAGTGGACAAAAAGGGTTAACTCAAAATTACACATTACAAGCCAAACTACTTATTACATTCTAATCATTCTCTGCAAAATGCATGTATTTTTAGTTTCCTATAAGGAAAGTATAGCGATCGCAATTTTTTTGCAAAAAATGTGTGTAGAGTGAACGCGTTATTGTTTGGTCCCAAGCTGCGCGAGAACGGTCAGCTGATTTGCTACAGTCCATTATGAAAAAGTTAGACTACTTTTATACATGGTGTGTGTATGCTATAATTTATACAAGGTAACTAAAGTAAATGGAATTAAATTTGTTTCTGTGTTAATACTATGTTGTTATTTATACTGAAGTAACACCAAAAAAAATGAAGTCCAAATAAGTGAAAAATATGAACGGAAGGTCCGAACTTACTTTTTGTATTTACCAAATAAACTAGCTGCATCGACATTGTGGACAAAGTACTCAATGCTTGAATCAACTTTTAAGTTACAAAAAAACCTATACATATTAGAGAATGTAGAAAACAGTAGTTTTTTTTTCAATGGAACCAAAAATTAGAAACTAATAATTAAAAGCTCGTCATCTTAAAAAGATTTTGAACAAATGAATGCAGTTACTACGAACTCATTAATTGGTTGATTGATGTTAAGAAGGATACTTACTTGTGTAACTCTACCAAATGAAAGAAAAGGACAAATTTGAAAGCTTTATCATGCAAGAATCTTTTTTTTTTTTAGTTTTGAAAAAATAAGGAAAAAGCACATACTTCAAGAGTTAATCATTCGCCATAAAAAATAGTAATAATGCAATTTAAATATACATAGTATAGTTAGTAGTATAATAAATTGCGAATAGGATAAATCTTCAAAGCAAAAGCTAACATCTTATTAAACAAACTTATATCGCTTATAGACTTATAACAATAAGTAAAACATTTTAAATCAAATACATGGCATAATTTTATATTTATTTAAATCGATCTAATAATGGTTCTCGTTTATTCCGGTAATGACTTGTGAAATGCACAGTAAAGATGTGAACGATATCGATTGATTTAATCTTGCTTTTCCTCATCCTCATCAGACCAGTCACATGAGCCCTCATCTGATGAGTCGTTGACATTGACTGTTAAAGATTCGCAATAAGTGTCTATTATGTGTTCTTTTTCTATATATCCTTCTCAATTTCTTTAACGTGCCGACATACTTGACCATTCCTTTACACCTACACTTGCATTTTTTTCTTTTACAAAAGACTTCACTTCATTTAACTTAAACGTAATGTTTCTAGTTCAAACCCAATTCTTAATAATATCCCAATTTTTTTCTATAGGGTTTAATTCTGGGTGATAAGTTGGTAATCGACATACAGTATGTCCATGTTTAACAAATAATGCATCAACGGAGTATTAAATATTGATCGGCTTATTTATTAGTATTAAATTATACAGTTCTGTTATTGTAGATTTTTTTTCGTACATAATACCACGTTCATTTAGCCACAATTTCATGTCTGCTTTTCTATTATTAAAATTGGGAGTTTTAACTGCCAAACTGGCATTATTCATAACCACTAAATAATTATTCGGAAGATTGGGAATTAATTGATGTTCCAACAACGATTATAATTGTTAAAATTTATTTCGTCATGGTAGTCGCCACTTTTTTGACCACATTTAAATATCAATAGCGCATTATTAACGAATCCATCATTACCACCAGAATGTACAATAATTAACCGTTTACCTTTAGATATTGGACATTTCAATCCTTGATTTGATTTATCAGTTCATTGGCAAGATGTAGTATGGGAACCGTAAACGTAAGTTTATTCCGTGTAAATGATGGGACGTTCTTCTTGACGATACTTAGTTATTGCTCGTATGTATGATACCCGTAAATTTCGCACATCATGACGTTACATCAACATAGGACGATTATCAGTGGTTTTTGCCATCTAAAAGAAATATATATTTAACCTTCAATACAAGTTCAAAAATGATTTTTTTACAAAACATAATCAAATCTATTTATTTCAGTAAAAGCAGAACATCGAGTAAATTAAAGAATGTAATTATTATACCTGAATCTTTTTTTAAAGATTTTTTTTAATGAGGTTTTTTGCCAGAAACGCCAATGGTATCGTCATCTTTGATTTTCTCGTAAATAGCCTTCAAAGTAGTCGTCAGTAAGATGGAAATTCTTCGAATAATTTGTTCTGCACAATTGTATACGGTTAATTTAGGTGATGCCTTATGAAATTCTTTTCTTGGTGGTTTAAATGTAGTTTGGTCGCCAGCTTCAATTAACTTGTTTTCTCTCACAATATGTGCTACAGTAGCTCGTGAAACTCTTGTTGTTTGAACCACCGTATCGATAAGATTGCCTTTACAAAATAAAAATAAATTATTGAATGTGTGTAATACATAACCTAACAATTACCTTTTTCATTTCTTTCTTTAAAATACGAATAAACATTCCATACTATTATCTTAGATTCTTTAGGATATGTGTCTCTTTATGTAGCCGAAGATGCAGCAGCACTAATTTCGCATTCATCACAGACGTGCTGTAATCAAACTTGAATCGTAACAAAATCAATCACAAGAAATATTTTACTTACTTGTAACTCGATAATAAATAAATAAATAAACTGGTTGGAGTTTTATTAATAGACTTGAGAAACAATAGCAAGAACGAATAAACAAACGGAAAAAATGAATCAAAACAAATAAAATGGCCATTACTGGTCGACGTTTTTAGTTCGATTTGTAAATCGTTTCATCTCATAAAAACTATCTATCGCACTTGTACGTACGAATTTTGAGATCTGCGCAAGGATCATCAAATAACGCATTTGCTCTAACGATGTACCCACGATAACTCTTGAACCAAAAGTCATAGTACCTTGAAATTTGCTATGGGTCTGATAAAGAAACCGCCATTTTTAACATTTTTTCTTATATAATTTTGTACGTATGTAAATTATTCGAATTATTTTTACAGTTTCTTATAGAAATAATTCTTCCTAACAGTTTATTCAAATAAAAAAAAATTCTAACAAAAACAGTTTATTAGATATATTTTTTATAATTTAAAATGAATTCACAAATATAATCTAGGTTCGAATCCTGCCTGCGACTTTTTTTTTTAAGAAAAAAAATCGATATCGAATAATAGTTTTTACTGATTTATTAAAGGGAAAATCAATATCGAGGCGCACAAATATAGGGGTTAGGCAATATGACAACAAAAGCTCAATTTGCCATATTTTGGTTATATATTTGATGAAATCGAGAAGAAAAATTTCAAAAAAATTATAGCATGCTAGGAAGTCAATACAAACGTGTACATATCACCTTGAAGTGGTTTTATGACAACATAACCTTCAAAAATATATGTAGACATTCCTTCATCATTCTTTATAGGAAAGACGTTTTTTTTTTAACAAATATCCTAGACATAGCCAACAACATTTAGTGACCACAACATAAAAAACTTTTTTTTTTAATCATGCTTTGCAATTTTATTTATTTCTTTGTTTATTATTGAGATAAGCAACTAATGGTTTGCTTCTACCGTAACCTTGTATCTATAAACATGCTAGTGATATGTATATAACTATTTTTATCGATGCTTATCTAATTTGACTGTTAAAGTTTTATAATAAAAAGAGAGTGGTGTGTAAAGTATAACTGATAGTGTATACATAAATGTATAATTCTGTATTATAATATACTCTTGATTAATAACACAATATTGAAACAATCTAGCAAACGATTTTCCAGCACTCTCATTTGTTACGTTTCTTAGTATGTATATTTCCTAAAGGTGGAAAATGACCGATACTGCAGATGTAGATGAACAGTTTAAAATTCTTGTAGTTGCCGTAGTTATTTGCGTAATTGATCAAATAGGAGCAAGTCTTTTTTATTTCTGAACTTTTAAAGACAAATTATTTTACGAAAGATCCTGCTTGCACTTCGCTAACTTTCAACATAATTGAAGATATTTTTGTGATGTCATTTAAAACTCCTATATATTTATTATTGTTTAAGTTTTTCTTTCTAATAAAATATGGTTATAGTTTCGGCGTTATAACTCTTCTTCTAGGAAAAATATCATTGGCTTTGCTAATTTTTGATAACGTATGTTTTCTTTTAAAATACATATTCTTTACATTGTTAAATCCTCCAAGGTACGGTTGCTATTTAAAAAAAACAAAAACCCAACTTTACCTATATTATAACTTGAAAGAATATAATTTAGAAAATTGGTATAACTCATAGTGATGTCTCATTAAAAAAATTCTATTATATCGCATTTTAGGGTATACCAGGAGTCTACATGAACTTCTTTATTTTATATTTAATTCTACACTTAATTTTGTAGCAACTTTAGTAGGATTACTTGCTTACTACTTTGCGGTTGTAGTTTTTTAAAAATGTTTTGTTTATGAGGATAAATATACGAAAAAATTGCTTTCAGATCTGTCTTTTCATTCTATAATTTATTCTTAAAACAGGCAAACTTCAAACATTGAAAAAAATTTTTTTTTCAAATAGAACAGTGTATTTCATGAGTCTAGTAAAATTAAATCAATTAGTTCATAAATAATTTTAAAAAATTTGCAAAATATTAATGTCGTGAAACCAAGAGATACGTATAAGAAATGCTTACACAAATCGAAAGAGAATTAAATTTTACATTAAACCATAAAATTTACTTTTCGATGTTTGAAGTTGAAGTGAGAATATTGTGTTATAATAAAGTTTTATTTCTTAATGTTGATAAGCTTCTAATTTTTGAATAGTATCTTCAATATCGATTTTTTTAAATGAATAAATGTAAAAAGACTACAAGTATTATAAACATTTACAAAAGCTGCTATAAAACTAAACCTAAATCCGTAAATGCCACAAAAATTATAGCATTCCATTTATTAAAAAAGTTGATGTCGGTTTCCGGTATAACCAGAAATTAATTATAGTCAAGAATATTTTAGAAAGAGAGGTCACTATAGGTAATATGTAACTACAAATTTTCAAAATTTAAATACGATTAATTTAAGACTCAGTACATTTTCTACCCATTTTATTGGTACATTTCTTCTTCGTTATTTCGGTTCTTGATCCTTGAAATATAGAAATGAGTTCATGAGCCTAAATTTGAAAATGTACATCATCAGGATCTTAGAAACAGAGTTACAGATCTGATTAAATAGGGAAAATAGGAAAAAAGTTGCGTAGTTAGATGGTTTTTGAATCTTTTTTACTTAATTTTGAAAAACAATATGTTAATTTTAAGTTACTTCATAAAACAATTCAAAATTTTAATTGCAACTTGAATTAAGCTTTCATGTAGACACGCCTGTTTTCTTCTCAGACGTTTTGTGCGTATCAAATAATCGCAAATCGATTTTTTTTAAAATACGGACCTGGATTTTGTTTAACGTGTTGTAAAAGCTTTTTTAATTTAATTAATTTGTCACAGTAGTTAGAATATGTTCTAAGCTAGTTTTAATCATTTTTTATCGTCTTACACAATTTAATTAAAACTGAAATATATTAAAGCTAAAAACAAATGTTAACTATCCATATTGTTGAATTTAGTATTTAGAAAATGCTAAAGAATTAATTATAGGATTCAGGTTTGTGTTTAAAATTTTTGAACAAAAAAAAAAGAACCGGACTTCAAAAAAACATCAAATAAAATACACTAAAAAGTAAAAAATAATTAGTTAATTTAGTTACAATTAAACAAAGAAATTTTTATTTGCATGACATTACTTTTTAAAGTCGATGGCATGTATATGGTAGGATTAGGCTTAATTCTTAACATTAACTTTGGTAGTTGTAATAGGTTTAAGTCGAATGTGTTTCGCATCGACTTCAAAAAGTTACTTTTTAGCGCATTTTATTTGAAGCGCACGTTTTTGAAGTCGGTTTTTTTTTGTTAAATAAATCTATTTTTTTATGTTAACAACAGTCGTTATAGTGACTGAAAACATATTCAAGATAATTTCCTGTCTATGTAAATTTGAAAGTTTGTTCATTTTTCATGGATCCTATTACCATCATAAATTTGAATGCGACCACTCCTAAGATACCCTATTAAAAAAAAATCGTCGAAATCGGTTGACGCAGTTAAGAATTTTCGCTGAACATACATAAAAAAAGATTCCGATGAATTGAGAACCGCCTCATATAGTCATCTACTGCACAACTTTTTTCCCAATTTAACAAAAATTGCTTGCTTTTACCATTTTTAAGATCCTTATACTATACATTCCTATCTTGTACACACTGTATACTTTATGTAAGCCAACTGTTTTAATGAAAGATTTTTTACACAATATTTAATTCCAGGTTTCCTAACAAGCCCGAGGTTTTGGTGCCTTATGACCAACTACCGAATAGAATAAAACAACTTGAAGACTATTTAAATAATTTGTTGGCAATTAATATTTACAGAAACCATCCAGAAACGGTAAGTAACGTTCAAATTTTTATTTTGCTTTTTTTTTAAAGATATGAGCACCAGTCTTTTGGACACGGGTTTTTAGGATCATTTGTGCAAGGATCGCACGGTGCAGGGTCTCTCACATCAACGTACGCTTCTCCAGCCCTAACGTCTTTGACGATTAACGTCACTGCACGTTCCACTAAACATTTTTCATATTCTAATATATCCGGGGGTATTTTAAATATTTTTTCAATTCCTTCTTTTCCAATTAATAGTGGTGTCGCTAAATATTTGGTATGCGGATGTGCTTTAGATCGAACAAATGCGCATTTAATAATGTTATTTGCTCCACGTAGCGCTTTTGCTACTGACAAAACAAATTTTGCAATTGCATAACTACACGATAAATGGCCTTCCTCGTTATTATACTTCATGCGTATAACTTCTTGGTGGGCATTTTGCAATTTGTAAGTAATTTGTTCTAACTCATCTGTGGTAAACTTAAGGCACGGTCTTGTTTGCGAAAGGAGTGGCACAATCGTCGCTCCAGAACCTCCACCAACAACCGGCACGACTACATTTTCTGGATTCACGCCTAATACTTCACCTACGAACGTGTTAGCACGAACTATGTTTAAGGTAGTAACGCCAAATACTTTTTTTATGTTAAGAACCTTATATGACGCTAAAACTTCACTTGCTAAAGGTACAAGACTGTTAACTGGATTTGTTGCAATAATTAGGATAGCTTTTGGACACACTTTTGCAAAAGTTTCTGCTATGCATTTCATGATAGCTGCGTTAGATTCAAAGCTTGCTATGTAGGAAGAGCTACTCATTTTCGGAGCACATGCTACAACTACAACGATATCGGATTTTTTAAACGCGTGTTCCATTTGCTTTGCACCTGATCGTGCTATTACTTTGCACTTTGTATCCACATGACTCAGATCTACAGCGACGCCGCCTACAGATACAACATCGTGAAGCACTAATGTGTCGATTGTGGTAGATTGCTTTAACATTAAAGATAATGAATGGCCAATTTTTCCAGCAGCTCCACATACAGTTACTTTTAATGATCGTTTTTCAGTAGTTGCGTAACATCTAAAACTCTTTTTTGCCACTTTTGCACATGCGAGTTGAATTAAAGTCGAAGTAGTTCTAAAATTGAGCGCCATGTTATATAGGACACTGTAACTTTTGCAGTTAATCTGAATGTATTACACATATACGTCCATAATTTAAATTTCTTAAACGTTAATTTTGAAAACTTTTAAACGAGAAATATGTCAAAACTGTCAAATGTCAACATTTCTTTTTGACAAAATGTCTCTACTAAATTTCAGTAAAAAACTGCTTTCGGTGTTTTATAGAAATAATTTTACCATGTCTAGAACATATGCTAAATCGCATGTAATGAAAGTTGCGTTAATTGGCAGTGCCGGTAATTGCGGACTTCCTCTTTGTCTAACGATGAAGTTATGTCCTTTACTTGATGAATTAGCAATATATGACATTCGCGATACTTGTGGATTTGCGAAGGAATTGGGCCATATTGACACAAAGTGTCAAGTATTTGCATACTCGGGACCTGAAAGTTTAAGTTCGGCACTAAATGGCGCCAAGATAGTCGTAATTTTAGTGTCAAAGCCTAAAAGCGCTGTTCTTTCGTACGAAAAAATGTTTCAAGAAAACGTATCTATATTTTCTGATATTATTGAGAAATATGCAGAATTCAGTCCGAAAGCGTTATTAGCGATATGCACTGAACCAATCAATAGTATGGTTCCTTTAGCTTGTGATATTCTTAGAAGGAAAGGTTTGTTCAACCCATGTACCATTTTTGGAGTCACATGTATTAACGGAATGCGCGCAAATACTTTTGCTGCGGAAGTTTTAGGGATGGATCCCGAAAACGTTTATGTTCCAGTCATTGGAGGTAGCTTTGAAAAAACCATCGTACCTGTTTTCTCGCGATGCAAACCAGTTTCAAATTTTTC
The DNA here is from genome assembly GCA_035610365.1 of Aquatica leii. NCBI lineage: Eukaryota > Metazoa > Arthropoda > Insecta > Coleoptera > Lampyridae > Aquatica > Aquatica leii. The sequence goes on along the minus strand of CM069432.1, from coordinate 206,836,677 downwards.
TAAAGAGGAGTTGGAAGTGTTAACGGCAAATGTTGAGCATGCTCGGGATGACATCATTAAACTGAAAAACAATATCAATAGCACTCATTCACGGGCATTTGCTATTTCTCGTTTTATTATATCTTTAATTAAAGCTCTACGAAATGAGAAAAACATTATTGAATGCGCTTACGTAGCATCGAACCATCATCCTGACGTAAAATACTTGACAACTCCTATACTTTTTGGTCCAAGAGGTATTCAAAGAAATTTAGGAATACCTGAATTAAATGAATATGAAATTTGCTTGTTAGACAACGCCGTTAGTATTTTAGCAGAACATATTAAAATCGCAAACACATATTTTAAAACTCATCGACTTTAAATTTTAGATATATTTTTACACTTTTGTAGCTTAAATAAAAACATTATTGTCGTATTTACTTCTTTCTCAATATTGATTTGTTTCAATGAAGTCAAAAAAATATTTTTTCTAATTGTTTACATCATTATAGATACTATGTTGTATGTATGTATATTACATTTTATGCGACTTCTCTTCAATCTTCGCTGATAACTTAATATAGAATTTACATTATAATGGTGCGTGCATGGTATAAAAAACTTTATGATTTAAAATTATAAGCGACTTTCGGCTTAGACCGCGTCGTAGTAAAACACCCAGCCTTAGGCTTGGTCATAGTCTCTTCTTGAGAGCCAAAACAAGAAGTAGAACTTGGCCTTTGCTGTATTGTCGTTCGTGAACCCAAACAAACTTTTTCACTTTTTCTTTCTTACGAAACGTCAGTCTGCGTGTTTTACTACGACGCGGTCTAAGCCGAAAGTCGCTTATAATTTTAAACTTTATGATTTGTTTGTATTGTAACGGATTTTAAAACTAATTTATTTAAACTAACTATTTACACCTACTATGAACCTAATTAAACACACCATACAAGCTAAAGTAAAATAAGAAACTAATATAATAGCGAAGGCTTCCACGGCCGGAATCTATACTAACATTAGAATGTCTTCCGGGTTTGGGCCGTGTCATAGTTGCAACCGAAGCTGCCAACGTTTCGCCCACTTTCGTAAGGGGCTTCATCAGGGCGTGAGATAAATCGCAAAACTCAAACAAGCAATCGAAATCTAACTAAGAACTTCTCAAAAGTTAGGTTATCCACTTGTAAAACAAGCCATAACCTAAACTATGAAAAGGTGAGAAAGAAAACGATAACCTGAAAAAGCAAACGAAAATCTAACAAAGAAACTTCTAAACTCCGTAGAACTTCTACGGAGTTTAGAATCTGGCTTGGTTCACAAGTTGATTACCTAACTCGGTAGTGTTTCTTTGTTAGATTTTCGTTTGCTTTTTCAGGTTATCGTTTTCTTTCTCACCTTTTCATAGTTTAGGTTATGGCTTGTTTTACAAGTGGATAACCTAACTTTTGAGAAGTTCTTAGTTAGATTTCGATTGCTTGTTTGAGTTTTGCGATTTATCTCACGCCCTGATGAAGCCCCTTACGAAAGTGGGCGAAACGTTGGCAGCTTCGGTTGCAACTATGACACGGCCCAAACCCGGAAGACATTCTAATGTTAGTAAGAAACTAATAGTTTAATAGACACACTTACATAATTTTATTATTCACTGCAATACCGTTCGTGGATAAAATAATTAGTTATTCATGAATTTGTTTATTTTAACAACACGTTCTCTTTTACACGACGCTGTATTTATTTAAACCCTTACGTGCTTCTTATATTATTTTATTTATTTAGACAGACACAATATTCTTAACACTTCTGACTAGACTAAATTCCCAACTTCCTGTCGGATACCTTTTATATTAATACTTTATCTGGATCTAGAACATCCCATCTATTTTGATAATCGTCTCAAGGGTTCCAAATATTTCGCTTAATGTATGGCTCCCAGATAGTTGTTCGTTGATCTTAAGTTTCATGTTCGTTACCTGCAGGTTTGATATCAAAGAGTGATAAAACTGTTTTTGGGTTTTTAAGGAATCGGGTAGGTGTTTTTCGTGCACTGGCAGGAGTTTGTTGGTCTACACATAGAAGGTGCAGGTGCAGGAACACCAGTGTTGGTCTAACATACGTACAAAACCTTACATGCTAATGACCGATTTTCTTTAATACTATTTGTTCACGTTTATATAGTATCATTTACAATATATAAAATGAAGAAATATTTTTTGAAGCTATTTTATAAATTGATAAACTGAAGTTTATTGGTGATTTCTAAACAGACTGGTGCGCTTTTGAAATTGAATTTTATTTGATTGAAACTATCTTACAGATAAAATTTTTCGAGATATCGCATTTGTCGTTCATTTATGATTTGGGCATCAAAGGTCAGGAAGGGTTAGTGAAGAAGCGTTTAGGGAATTCACAAGGCGGTTGTAAATATTTAGGTTTGTTTAATGGAGACATGTGCTTAAGGTAAACATATTAGTTTACATACTGCGCGATACAGAATTTGTACGTTTCAGATGTAAACATTTATGTAATGATGTTATATGTTCACAATGGAGTGAAAGATGGTTGTTCATAAAAGATCAATGTTTTGGTTATCTAAACCCAAAAACGGGTAGAATAGGTAGTGTTATTTTATTTGATCAAGGTTTTGAAGTAAGTGCTGGTCTACATAGTATGGGATTACAGACGGGTGTTCAGATTGTAACTCTAAGTAGACAGTTAGTATTTCAGTGTTGGACTAGAAGGAAATGTAAAGATTGGATAAATGCTTTCAAGGAAGTGGCCCAAACTCAAGGTGAACTATAGACAAATTCGTCAAATTGTTTAATATGGTTTAAATTACAGCAAAAGACTTTACACTATGCAACTCGCGTTATTCGTTTGCTCCAGTAAGGAACAGAATTAACGCTAGTTGGTTTGTTGATGGTGCCGGATACATGTCAGCAGTTGCAGATGCGATAAGTAACGCCAAAGAAGAAATTTTTATTGCAGACTGGTGGTTAAGCCCAGAAATTTTTTTGAAAAGACCTGCGCTTAACGGTGATTATTGGAGACTAGATAAATTGTTAAAAAGAAAAGCTGTAAGTAGATTGCTTCCTAACGATTCGTTTTGATTTTTATATTTTAGAAAGAAGGCGTCAAAATATTTGTGTTATTATACAAAGAAATTGAAATGGCTATCGGTATTAATAGTTTTTACAGCAAACAACGTCTCCTTGAAGATTCTTACGGCAATATCAATGTATTACGTTATCCGCATCATGCAAGAGCTGGTGTACTGTTGTGGGCTAATCACGAAAAGCTAGTGGTTGTAGATCAGTCGATTGCGTTTCTTGGGGGCATTGATTTGTGTTATGGTCGGTGGGATGATTGGAGGCACAGGTACTTACAACAATAATTGTAAACTCTCATTGTTTATTGATATTTTATTAGATTAACCGATTTAGGAAGCATCACTCCCAGTGCATTTAGCAACTCGAAGAAAAAAACATCTACTTCGCCCGGTGACAAAAATAAAATTTCATCATCAAAGTCAAGCTTGAAGTTGTACATACCTGATATGGCTTTAGATTCAGAAAAGTCAAAATCTTTACCTCAATTATTTACCGGTGATAAATTACTAGTGCCAAAACCAAAAGAATATTTTAAAGGCAACACTCCGGAATTGGAACGAAAAACGTTTTTCAGCACTGTAAAGGATGGATTAAAAGGAAAGAAAAATTCAAATAGATCTTCATATCCAGTGGCTAATGGGGTTGGTAGTAAAGAATCGAAAGAAGAAAAGGTTGCAAATGATGATTTCGAAAATGATTTAAGTATCTTAGACGGTTCTGCAAAATTTTGGGTCGGTAAAGATTATGCAAATTTTATTGTTAAGGATTTCATTAATCTTGATCAGCCGTTTGATGATTTTATCGATAGAACAACAACACCTAGAATGCCTTGGCACGATATAGGGATGTGTGTTCAAAACGCTTGTGCTAAAGATGTGGCCCGCCACTTTATTCAACGATGGAACTCTGCGAAAGAAGAAAAGGCGAAACAAATATATTCTTGTCCTTATCTTATACCGAAGGCGTATGTCGATAGTTCTTTGAAGTCCATTGAAATACAGGCAAAATCGGAATATGTTACATGTCAGGTTAGGATTTAAATGTAATAACATCTTACACTGGAAGATGAATAGCTTTTATAATTATTTCCGGTATTTTGACTGAATACGCAGCACTTTGATAAAAGTTATAGGTGAACGTTTTCCTAAATATTCCGTATCTACATTTTTACACAGTAAGGATTATACCAACTTTACGAAAACTACTTTTTGCAGGAGATGAGGTGACTACAACTAACTGTTTATTTCATTTTGTTGACGTAACTTTAACAAAACTAAACGTGTTCTTTTTTTTTCAACAAATGATGTACCTAACTCGTTTTATAGAATTAGTCTTTATGCTTCTATTGTATTGCTGCACCGATTATCTTACTCGCTTAGTTACACCATTGAGCTGTTCTGTTACTTACAGTCCGTATCTAACTACTAAAACCGATTTATAATTGCTTTTGTTTACAAAATTCAGTAGAAAGCTAAGAAAAAGAACTGGATATTTCAAATAAGTTTTAGCGCACTTATAATTTTTAAGTAAAAGTTAAATATAATAATTTCAAATCACGTATTTGTTTTGTGCTTTTCAAGGTCTACTCAAAGATTTATTAATTTACAACTTGATGTTGGTTATGAAAGGGCCTTTACACGAATTAATGTCATTATCATAGCCCTCGACCAATGAGTTGCGTTTACTCTTGAAGATAGGCTTCTCGCAATTATTTTCATCATTATTAACATCTATTTCGACAGGCTTCAATGCTTGGTCTCCATCCGATGGTTTTTTCGTCCAACGCGGAACAGTATTCATTCATATCTACTTTAAAACGATTTTAAGCTAAGCTTTAGTTGACCTGTTATGAATGTCTTCATCATTCTAATCTGATTTGTTTAATCATAACAGTAATGTATTATAAAAATTATATTAAGATTGCACATATTAAAATAATAGTACAACCGTGGAATGGTTTAATCAAGGAATAATTTGCTTGTGACTTAAATTCTATATTCAAGTAGATACTCGAAAATACTAAACACAGGCGACACATTACTATCTATGGGTTTAGACATGAAGGATGGCTAAATCTATTACTTATCAAATTTTTAGATGTGATACTAAACCTAATATTAATAAAATCTGTTTGAAACATTAAATATCTGGGAATAATTATATAGAACAAACTTCGAAAATGTCTAAAATGTTTGCACCAAGACTGTTTACCGTTACTACTAATATACTGACTCACTAACTCCAATATCCGTTGTATATAGAGAAATGTATACAAAATCCGTCATTTGTAAAGTAGGCAAAATGTTAAAGGTCAATTACAATGTAATTGTGCTGCAATTGTATTAAAAACCATATCTTACAACTACTATTGAATAGTATCAAGTACATATAAAGTTTTCTTTAATTAAAGATGATAACAATTACTAAATGTCGTTAACCAATCACATAACAATATTTTGCCTACCCAGCAAATGGCCGATTGTGACTTCCACAAAATAAACGAATCTACAACACATAATAAACTTGTAACAAAAATAATACTATTCAAAACAATTCAGATCTACACTCATTGCAGAGAAACAAACAACAAATTAAATGAAAAGAATAGGAAGTAACAAAACTAAATAAAACAAAGAACAGGTAAAAATAACTCTACAAACAAAAATATTGAACTACAGTTTTATTTGTATCTAAAACAAATACAGAAAGTAAGAGAGATACATACTTAATACAGAAGAAACTATTTGTCGAAACAAAGCAAACCAAAAGAATGGAAAGAGTTTGTAAATTATACAATACAAGGAATTTCTTGACATTCGTACAGAACCGATTTATTCTATAAATTTCGCTCAAAAAGCTGTTTAAATCTAGAATTTGAGTCAATGCAAATTATTTCTGAATTGTACCCTTGATTTATAAGCTTTTTGTACGGCTTTTGGAAATTAATACAAAGCGTGTGATATAACAGTTGTTCATCTTCTCATGGATTTGCTCGACCATATATAAATATTATTCGATTTAGGTTTTGAGAAGCGTTTCGGCATGGTCTTGTGGGTTTATCGAGCCAGACACTGTTGAACAAAGTATACATGAAGCTTACATTGATACCATCACAAAAGCTCAACATTACATATATATTGAGAATCAGTTTTTTATATCTTTAGGACATAATAATTTTTATACCTCAAATCAAATAACAGAAGCGCTGTATACCCGAATAGTTCGTGCGCATAAGTAAATACAATGTTTGACTCATCGTGTCAATAAATTGTGTGATTTTTAGAGAGCATGCGGTGTTCAGGGTATATGTCGTAATGCCGTTATTACCTGCATTTGAAGGAGAAATTGGACAAGCTAGTGGAACATCAATTCAAGCAATAACTCATTGGAATCTTGCATCAATCAGTCGGTAAAGATGAAATATTAAATATAACTGTGTTTTGATGTTTGATTCAAATTATTATAGAGGAAAGGATGCTATTTTAAACAGACTTATAGAAGCTGGAATTCAAGATCCTTCCGAATACATAACGTTTTATGGTTTACGAACGAATTCGACACTAGGAGGGGAACCCGTAACTGAATTGATATATGTCCATTCTAAACTTATGATAGTAGATGACAAAACAGTGATATGCGGGTCGGCTAACATAAACGATCGATCATTAGTCGGGAAACGAGACTCTGAGGTTGCAGTGATTATTGAGGTATGTTGTATTACCAATGGTATTACTTAATTCGTTGTTGAACAAAAAAATTTCGAAAAATATTTTTTCAAGTTTTTCTTAAATAATAATAATAATTTTAACGTTGATTGTACCATAAGCAAACTTTAGGTTCGTATTGTAACTAACAATTCATATTTAAGAAATCGTTTATTTATTAACAAAAACTGGAATAATAATTACAAGTTCCATATTAAAAGACGATTTTATTTCCACAATACTAAAAATCAATTTTCGTCGCGACATACCGAATGTAAATCATTTGAAATCGTTCTTAATAACAGAACGTAATAGTAGATTACATACCGATTGGGAAAAAGCTTCATTACAGTGGAGGGCTGACCGGCCGAGAGCGAAGCTCGAGGTCGGCAATATGCCCGACAGTGGAAAGTAACTTTTTTCCGAGGTATGTATACTATTTTATTTACAATCAGTGCATTATCCTTCAAATTAACTGGCGGGAAAAACAAACGCGTTTTGTGTCAAACGTTTTACGCGAATACCTACGTTTATCTTTAAAGTCAACCTGGCGTTTATTACAGAGTACATCAAATTGACGCACCAGGTCAACTAAATGCCTATCATTTATAGCAAAAAAAACACGTGTTCAATAACTTTAGTTTTAGCGCACATGCTACGAATTGCTTGTCAGTATGCGCAGTATCGCAGTGTGCATTTATTTTATTTGAGTAGATAAAACTTAAACCAATTCGTAAAATTTAAATAAATGAAGTGCGTAAATGGGGTAATTAGAAATCCGTAGTACAACTGCTTAAAAGTTAAATGTAAATGACAGATGCTAAATAGGTCTGCATAAATCCACCTTTAACCTGTATAAAGTCATTGTGTATACTGTCAATTTATGGCCTGCTTTGCGCCATCTAACGCTCTCACGGTACACTGACGGCATAGTATGTAATGACATTTCTACGGTAACGACCTTCTATTACATACCATCTAATGTGATATGTGACGGGTTCGAGTTTTTAATGATCCACTTCCCAAATTTTTCTTGGGTATTTAATTGTCATATTATAAACTGATTGTAAATAAACATTCTTATTCTTGTAACTTGAATATTCTCACACTAGTGAAACAAAATTAGGTAGGTAGTTATGGATGCAAAAACTGTCAAATATAATATAATTAAATTATGACGCATTTATGTGATTTATAATTGGCTATAACTAAAGATAGTATATTATATATCAAGATTGAGAAGTGTGCGATGAAAATTTAATACACCACTTTTTAAATTCAATATCTGCACAAACTAAGTTTAGATGTTAATACAATGTAATAAAAATGACGTTTTTGTTCAAGTGTCAATACAAATACCTCAAATTATTTAATTTTTATTTTATTGCATTAGCTCATACCTTCTAGTCGTGGAGAAGGTACAGTATGTTACTCGGTTGAAATGTAAATGCGATTCTTGTGGTTCCCAACGCTCGCATACGCTGGCGCTCGGAACTTTCCATTCATATCGAATTTTATTTCCAACCATTACAGAACATACATACATAACGGTTTATATTTTGATAAATATTTAAGCAAATCTTTACTTGATAAAATTGTTTTAAGGACGAATCGTTTGAAGACGGGTTAATGAACGGCGACAGTTTTCCATCTGGTAAATTTGCTGGATCTTTAAGACGTAGATTGTTCAAGGAGCATTTGGGTTTATTGGGTAGAGAGGAGGAAGATATAATTATCAGTATAGACGATCCTACTTCCCATCAATTTTATAAGGACATATGGTACAACACTGCAAGTAAAAACACGGACATTTATGAAAAAATATTTCACTGCATTCCTACGGATGCAGTTGACACATTTCTTGCTTTAAAAAAATATAAGGAGAAAACACCTTTATACGTTAAGGATCCAGAACAAACTGAAGAACTTTTAAATCAAATTCAGGTAAGCTCATACATGTACGTCATATTAAAAAAATAGAACAGGTGGGTTCCTCGGTGTTAATTTACACTGTTTGAGTAGATCTCTTTTACGTTTGTGTACCTACAGAAGTGTCTATTGTTGTGGCTAAGTATTTATTTATTACTTATTTCAAAACACTAACGCTGCAAAAATATATGCATTAGCAAAGTTTAATTTATTTTAAAAACTGAATTCGAAGTCTTTCAGGATCTCGTGAACTGTGGCGCTGTAATGGGTTTATGTTAAAATGTTGGTATCATTCTTCTTATAAAATTCATTTCTACTTATTTGTATTTAATGTATAAATATATATTTGATTATTTTTAAAGTATTAAAGATGTTTGTTGGCGTGTTTAAATGGACTCATTTTTGAGACTTACTTAAACTTGTCATTCAACCCAAGGTCGCAGTTCACGACACAATGACACTAGTGCAACTATTTAATACGTTACTGTAACAGTAACGAAACGGTAACATTTCAGTAATCAAAGTTTACTTGTAAGGTATGGGAATAGTACATTATTTATAAATGAAATCTACCAAATCTTGTACAAACGTCATAAAGCAGGAAGTCATTAATTTAAACAATAAAAGTATCTCATTACGTTCTCTTAAATAATATTTTTCTTTATGTTTTTGTTTATATTTAAATAATAACAAATTTTCTATTTTTTTAAGTATTTTTTTCAACATTTGGATATAATTCTTACACATTCATATGATAAAATTCATTATGACAATTTTAAAATTAAACGTCAAGTTATTTATACTTGTAGATTTACTAAAATAGAAAGTAAAAAAACAATAATAATAAAATAAACTTTAAATTTAATCAAACCCATAAGTTTATTACTTATACAATTTATATAATATAAAAGAGTGTCGCGAAATACATACATTTTTTAATTTCTTAGAATTACTTGTGTCGAGATCAAGTTACATATTGTATTCTTGTTTATTTACACAGAAAAATCTCGCTCTTGACCGTTGAAGAATTTCTTTATTTGGAGCTAATCCTAGTTGTAGATTCTGGTCACGTTTATCATAAAAATGCATTGTCATCGGATCGGAACTGAACCAACATGTAAAATTTCAACTCCGTAGGATAACAGGAAGTGGTTCTAATTTAGCTTGTAAGATTTGACCTAAACAAATATACTAACATACATTGCAAGTTAAATAAAAGCTTTTAATAACTGTTCTTTTTTGGTTTTTGTATTGTATAAAGTGAAAAATAAAATTTGTATGCATTCTGGACGCTACGAATACAAACTTAAAGGCTTTCTACTCAGTGTAAATCCCTCTCTTCTATTTTTTTAATGAATGTATTTGAAGAAATTAGTTACACATGTACTATTTTAGGGACATTTAGTACTTCTTCCTTTAAATTTTCTGAAAAAAGAAATATTGACTCCAACAGCAGGCACTGTGGAAGGAATTATGCCGACGTGTTTGTGGACTTGATACTTTATACTACCTCAGTGACAAACTAATTTTAAAGATAAATAGCTTTTACTTATCAATTACAATAGTGAATGTTTGTATCAAAATGATAAATTAAAAAAAAATGATCTAAGTTACAATATTGCCAATTAACATTGCTCAAAGTTTAGTAACTTTATTAAATTTACATAATTACTATTATTTTTTATTAAAGACGTCTATTATAAGCGCCATAGTAACAATTTTTAACAGTTATATTTTGATAAATGTTTTATACATATTTTTGCATTACAAATGTACAGCAAACGTTTTATTTGTTACCTTGACCTACTGACATGTCAAAATATTGATATGTATTTCCATCGAGTTCCAACGCCGTAGTTCTTTCTATTCTAATAAATTTGTCGGTAATGTTAATGTAGGAACTATTACTTTTATATTATTTCAACAGTCTTTACAATATAATAATACGTTTTCGAAGTAATTCAGAAGTAATTGGAAGCTTCGAGACAATGATCGAAAAACGTAGAACATTCTGGATGCAGATAACGGAAGAATATAAAAAGTGTTTAGAAGAAGTACTCGAATTGAATCAGAAGAAGGCTGTCGGTTTAAATAAATTAAGTGTTTAACGCGTTTGCTAAGATAAATATAACGTCGTGAACGTGTTGTTTACATAAACAAATACCAGTTGCAGATAAATAACAAGTGCGGACCGTAAGTACCGAGTGATAATATATAAATTAATGTAAGTTGTTTTTTTTTTTAAATATCGTTAGATTTAATTAGTTACGTTTAGTTCTAATTGTGTAAGTATTTCGTTTAAAAATAAATTAGATTTAAAACTTGTTACAATAGCAAACGCCAAATTTGCAATAACGAACATATATGTATGATTGTGTTTATCTATCAAATTATCTGAACGTGGTAATTAGTGATGCGACAGACGTCTGCTTCTGCTTCCGCAACTGCGGAAGTTCTGTACCTTTTTTGACATCCGTTTCTGTTTCTGCTTCCGTAACTTTTATAACGGAAATTTAAACGGAACTTTACGACCGTAAAAGGAAAGCGCGCGGATGGTAGATGAGTGTGTTTAGGACCCGAAATTTGTTTATCGCGTCACTGATACGGCATACCTTCTCCCAGAAGGAGTCTAACCTACGTCATCATATATGATAAATTCATTACAAATGTTAGAATCTATGTTAAGTATGAATAAAGACCAGCAAGACTCTATTACAGATAACGAGAACGACAATCTACCTTTAGAGACACAGTCATAACTATAAGTGTAAAAAAAAAACCATTGCCAATATACTAATATTTTGCCATTCGTGCGCCAATATTTATCAGCTCCTCCCAGCAACGTCGCCAGTGTGCAATTATTTTGCGAAGCTGGTTTATATATGAAGAACACCGGAACAGATTGTTAGGTGTAGAAGCGGCCAAAGTGCTTTTTATAAATACAATTTACCATTACTTAATTTTGAATATTAGTTTTATTAAAAATTGTGCTTTTTTTGCAAGTATTAAACGTCCGTTTACGTATCCGTTTCAGTTTCTGTTTCCGCTAAAATTTACTTTTTACATCTGTTTCCGTTTCATCACTAGTGGTAATCAAAGCCGTGTAATAATTTGTAGCTGAAGAATACCTCTTTGTTTTGTAAGACGACATGAATGTTCAATGAGATGTACGAAAAGCAAAAACAAACATTTATTTGAACTTGTATTACACAGCCATTAGTTTCTTAATCACAAAAACTTTTAAAGAAAATTGCAATTGGTTAGTTTTCATTTGTTCATCAGCAAAGTTAAATGAAACATCGCTAGATAGCGTAAGTTTAATGTAAATGGAAGGGACGGCGCTCCTAGTAATAAAAGATGTATTGTAAAATTAAAATACACAGAGTAATAGAGACCGTGGTAGACGGCTGTAAAACTTAATAAAAACAATAACAGTTGTAGTCATTATACCTACTTAATAAATTAATAAACGACTTCGCGAACAGTCTTCTTTGCATTTCACTCTATAAAAATAACTAAAAATCCCAACAAGGCGAAAAGAAATATTTTCCCCGCATTAGCGATTTTAATCAGACATTTCGCACAATCTGGTCCATAGATATAATTGACTCATCTGGCATATTAAAAAAAATGAAAGTCAGATTTTTTAATGGATGTTTTATTTTTATATTTTTGACAATATAAAATCGATCTATTCTGTTAGTTTCATATTTGGTAATGACAAAGTCTCCTATACTCCAGACACAAGATGAATTAGGAATGTCGTCTGCATGGTCGTCCGGTTCAGCGGTAGTTTGTCTAATTTCATAATCATCTTTGTTTGTGATTTCTCCCTGTAAGGCGTCTTCCTTTTTGCTTTTGCTTATTTGTATGTATTGTCTTTTGAGTTGCTTGCAACTTCTGTGGTTCTCTTTTACCAAAATTTTTGTGCTTTTGTTTTTGCCAGTGGTTACATTCAGTCTTTAGGCTCAACTTTAACCTGGTATAGATAATCTTCGAACGTTTTATCTTTCTAGGAATAGCATTGAGGATCGAAGAGAACTAGGCCGCACTCTCTAAATGCAGCTAAAATATATTTTTTTACAAACCCCAAGCCGTTCAACTACGCTTTTCAACATTTTGCGAAATAGAGTTTTTGCAAAACCCTCCTATTCTTCAATTTCCACTCATTCAGAGTTATTTTGAAAACTTTTCTGTGTTTGCTTTCTTTTGTCAAACAGCCCCGGTATCATAGACGAAATTTGTTTTATCCTTAATTCACGATATTATTTTGTGATAGAATATCGGTTATTTTCGCCACATTTCCAAAATATTCCTCAGCAATCTCATGTATGTTAAAGCGTTTCTCGTTTGCTTTGTATTTTCGGCAAGCTTGATCATCAACTGAGGACGTCTTCTCATCAAGCCATCAAACCAACCTTTTCCTGGGATATTATTGTTAAATCCTGTTTCTGTGTTGCCGCGTTCATTAAAATATGGCTGCGTTATGCGCCTAATATCAATGGTCAGTCACCAGCAAATTTTTAGATCGATCATCAAAAGCAGCAGGTTGCCCACCGTATGACAAAAGGATGTGCCGTACGATAGTGATCGTTTAGTATCGAATATGGCACTCCAAACATTTCTGGCGCTTTTTCCATGCTGAATCATTCACCCTATCGTAGTTTATTTTGTCAAGCAACCAACGTCTTTACATATGTGTTTTCGAGGCATCTAAAAGTTAAACAAAAATATAAATAAAATATGACCACCCCACTCCTCGTGTCCTTTTTGGCAACCTTCATATGCTAGCCATAAAATTAATGTAAGAAAATCATTTGATAGACTTCACCCCGTTGTTTTTCTTTTTACACAAAAAATACAGCTGGTACGATACAAATATTAATTTAGCATATCATTGTGGACACCATTTCTTGAATATGTTTCTTATAAGTTTTAACATAGAGGGGTTACGACGGATTAATTTTCATAGATACGGATGTGCAAAAGTTTGATTTCAAAGATTTTACAGGGTACAACATTTTGTTTTTTACTATTTATTAATTGTGTTTGGAATACTCACTTTCACAAATCATAAAATAAACATTAACTACAGAAGATTTAATAAATTATTTATCAAAAAAACTTCAACCAGCCAATAATGATATGTTTCTAATTTGTGACATGTTTCGATTTTTTAACTTAAATATTTAACACACGTAAATTCAAAATTAAAACCTTGAAGAGGAAAATTACATTAAACGTACATTAAATTTGTCAATAAAAAGTTTTGTGATGAAACCTTTTGATTATTTACAAAACATTTTTTTTCAATAACTTAAATTTTTTTTAGTTTTTCTTTTTATCAATCTGTACGTTTTGTGTTTTTATTCTGTTTTTGCCTTTATAATTTACGTTTTTGTAAATTTTAAATACTCGTGCCACCGGCATAACTCCCCAGACTTATCCAGGCCCTCTTAAGAAAAATGTAACTGACACATAATAAATTTTTTTTATAAACTATAGGGGCTTGTAACCATCGTTTAAAATCGATTGGTTGATTGAGTAATGTTTGGTAACGGACACAGTATTTGGATTGACGTTTTTCATTTAATGTATTTTGAAGTTGTTTTAATGTAATTTTGGATTGAGTTTAATAAGTTATTTTACGATTTTTTTTTAATTCAGAGTTACAATGTAAATTGTTGATAAAGTTTTGTATTTTGTTACGCTGTAAACCATCTGATTTCGCGATTTTGCTTATTGAATGTTTCACTTGGATTGTTGAAAAATTCCAGTGGTAATTTATGTTTTCCTTCTGAGATATAATCGTAATTAAATCTATTTTCGCCGTTTGTTTATTTTAAGTTGGTTAAAAGTTCTTTGTTCGAGTACATTCGTACTTGAATTTCTTTATGTCAATCGTTTAGATTACGTGGAAAAATTAAGTCGTTATCTTAATTTATTAGGCAGTTTAAATTCTTGTAATATAATATTTTGTCAAATTGACATTTTCACGTACAAGCGAAACGCTGTGTCCTAATGATATGAATATGACGTAATAAGTACTGTTTGCCTCTTTATTGCACTTCTTCGCGAGAGTATTTTGGTGTTTGAGATTTCGAACGCAGCCTTTGTGGAAAGGGCAGTCGACGAAAGTTGATATATAGACGTGTTTTTGGTAAATGAGGTAGGAGTTGGAAGTTAGTTGGTTGACGGTCATAAAAATGTAGTTAACGTAGGTGATAATTCACCTTTTCTAATAATTACCGTGGAAGTAAAAGAAGATGGTGCAGTGAATTTAAGTGGAAAACTTTCCTTTTTCGTAATTACGGTTAATGAAGATCACTGTTTTGCCTAAATTAATATCGCATGTTTCGTTACGTGAATTTGTGCGTGAGTTTGTTTCGCAATCTCATCCTTCGCCTTGGGGGCGGATTAATAAATCTTCCACTGGTAACCTATTGTTTGGGGAGCAGCCGAATTCCATCCGAGGTGGTAGCTTTCAAAACTACTGGGCCGAAGTTCAACCGGTGTCACCAATTAAGAATTAAGGTATTTATCGATTTTGTTGTTTGATCGTGCAGTGACCCGCGATTAAAAATGCAGTAAAAGCTTTCAATTTTGAGTCAATTGAAATTACGACTAACGTTAAATTTAATTATTTCAATGAACACGTATAGTGTTTGCGTGAAATTAATATAAATTAACTTTGTTTTGATGCGTTTGAGAAGTGATTCGTATTTCGAATATATGATAATGTAACGACTTATAAACTATATTTTGTTTAGTTCGAATTAAAGTTCGGACATATATGTTATAAACTGTATTGTTTTTTTTTGTGTTATTTGAATTTGTTTGATATAAATATGCGGTCAAGATCTTGAGATTTAATTATATTTGAAAACGTCGAGTTAACGCTATTGTAGTAGCATTTCTTTTTTATAAATTTTAATGTAATGTTTTGTGTGTAAATTGTTCATTCTTGTTTGCTTAAGATTATTTCATTTCTTTTATTCAAATTTATTTAATATCAATTAGTACTTGTTATTTTTATTTTGTTTTTGTTTTAAATTTTCAATCAATAAATGTTAAATTGTTAAATGTAAAGAGCTTTTATTCATTTAGCCGCCGCATACGTAAATTTTTGTTTTAGTGTTTTTCAGAATTGTTACAACCCAAGGTAAGTTCTGGGGTTGTAACCAACCGGATGAGCTTTCAGGTAATCAGGGGTTTGAAAGCTACCCTTATAGAAATCCTTGATTGGCGCCCTTACCGATTATTTGACTATTTTACCGTTCTAGTTCAATTTTACGACGATCGCGTTTTCAATTTTTCACGGAATTTTAAATAAAACCCACCCCTTCTCCATTGAGCTAGTGGCACAACCCCCGTTTATGTTACTACATTGCAGGCAGTGACTTTGTGTTAATTTTGGCATGTAACAGGCTAGACTCGTCTAGCTCGAATGTCTATAGTTACGCGCATGACTCGTTTTATTTATTCTTTCGAGTAGTTTAACCAATTAAACTACTCTACCAATGCTATTTCATTATTTTTATTTAAAATGTGTTACTATTTTTTGGTTTCTATTCTAAATATGATTTTTTATTATCTTTGGTAGTAATTTTGATCTTTAATGTGTTTGTAATTACTTTTAATGTCAAAACTGCATCAACTATTGCCGACTATTTTTATTTAATTACTAATAATAAACTATATACATAAATTTTGTGTTAGCCTATCTTCCAGGATATTTAAAATAAAATATTAAGTGGATCGACTAAAATAGACTAAACAAAGAAAGAAAATCCTATTAAGGCATCATTTGTATCTATGATTAGTAAATGGCTTCAAACAATAATAATCAATAATAATTCGAACAACTAAAATTAGTTTATTAAATAGCTTAAAATCTACGTAGATTAAATGAAATGTGTTAGTAAATAATAGTAACTTATCTACAATTTTTCCATACATACAGGAATGTGAGCTTATCTTACGCGACGTGCCGGATGTCTTGCGCCGGCGGTTCGATGAGTATTTTTCTTCTCGCTAATTTACCCTTTTAATAGACTAGGATGGTAGGTGCCCTTATGTCAATGACGATGTGGTACACCCGATCTTTGAAAGTGTCTTAGCTCATTTGCATCTAATTGCCATTCACTAAATCAAGAACATAAATTAGAATTAGGATTTTCTTTAGTGCACCAATCAAACGTGCAAAAGTTAAAATGAATTTGTTTAAAACTGGAACATAATCTAACTTACAAAGGCGCAAGGCAAGAATTATCAAAATTGAAAAATGTGAACGTTGCCACGTAACATTTGTACAAAAAAGTCAAATGGTACAACTTTATATAGAAAACCAATTTTAGATTTAAATCTAATGTTTAAAATATTTTTTTTCTTAACAAGTTTGACAAATTATTTTCTGTTGTTTAGAAAAATAAACACGTTAGATAAACAATGTTTATCACTTGACTGCAAGTGTAATTGAAGATCGTAATGGGTGAACACCTGTCTACGACTACGTGAGCCTCTATTCATCTCCAGACTCGTCTAGGCTGGATGGAACATCAAATTAAAATAGCCAATATTAAAATCTTAGGAATTGTACTCGAGGTAGGTAGAACATTTAAATGTAAACTCTACCACCTTAAAATGGTCTACGTTAAAGATTCTGAGGGAAGCAAACGATCACATTTACAAATCAAACCAAAGTCTGCTAACAAGAAAAATTCGTTGAGATATAAACGAAATGACAAAGTGAGAAAGTAACAAAGAGCGAAGAACGACATTGAAGATTGAAGATATAATACAATAAAGGGAACAAAGAAGAATTGTTTAAAGAGTTTGCTTTTTCGTGCACAAAAAGATGCTAATAACGTCTCAAGTAACCATAAATGATCAATGACGTTAAATAAGCGTAACTGTTATATTCTGTTATTCATGGAAAATAACGACGCTAAATTGTTGCCACAATTTTTAAACAAAAAATTATACCATTTCACTTCTTTCAATTAAGTTTTAACAAATTACTAAATCAAACTAAGAATTGTATATAAAAATTATTTTATTGCTGACGTTGCGGTTTACATACTCAAATTAGTTACGAAGAAAGTACTCGACGTTGCGCAGATGCTTTCTTCAACTATAGATACTGAAAGAGCGTTTGAGAACTTCTATGGTGATATATCTATAGCATTAAGTGACACATCTACTATTATACCGTCCTTTGTAGTTACTTTAACGCCAAGATACACTTAAGAACAGAGTATGAAGAGACGGAAATAGGAAATTATGGTACAGCGGGAAGAAACGGTACCTATAAATACCAAATGACATGATGGGCATAAAAGAGTTCCGATGCGGAGAATAAAAACGATATTAATTTTATCATCACCAGTAAGAAATAAAAGATGTCAGTCTTAAATCAATTTTTGGCATGATACCATAAATCACATAGAAATTAAACGTGACCTTAGACAAGGCTCACCATGTCGTCAAAGCTATTCATAATCGTCCTAGAATACGTTTTTAAAAGAGTTAACTAGGAAACTAGGAAAATCACAATAGATAGCGTTACAGATGACATTATCTTAATTACTTATAACTAAAGACTGGATGTTCAGGCAAAATGCCTTCAATGCTTATTTCACGGCATTTTTCTTATAAATGCTTATTTTGCGCTAGAATGCCAATTTGTCAAAAACATGTATGTAAGAATTAATTTTAAAAATAACTTGAATTCATAATAAGTTTAGGAATGCAATTAAGTATTAAGGGCAATAGCAATTACCAAGGTCGCGAAACTCTATGCTACCTACATTTACCAGTACAGTCGCTATATACCGTTGACCCAAATCTGGATGAACAAAGTAGTAATCCCTATTTCAAATTATACAATGCTATCTATATTCTATTCAAAGCAACAATGATATAATTTGAACCTATTCATTGCTTTAATCCGTCTTAGGAGTGATTACTTAATGACTTTTACATAATATAGGTAAATTTTATTACCCTCTTTACAATGCACTGATAGAGTAACTGGGGATAATTAAAAAAAATACTTTATAATTTGCAACGTGGAATTAGTTTAAAAAATATGTATTTTGTATTTTTTGTCTGTGTAAATTTTTATGATGAAATTGTTATACATTTTTTTACTAGTAAGATATAATAACAACCAATATTAATTGTTTTAAAAATGACTTGTTTTGTATTTTTTAAGATGTATGCATTTTTGTTATTAAACATTTTTTTAAGTGTTTATAAAATTGTTGAGTGCCTATTTTTGACGTTTTTTTAATGATTAAGTGCCTACCTATTTTAAACATTTTTACTGTTACTTTTTAAATTGTTTATTTACAGTAACTAACGATATAAATGAAAGTCGATGTTCAAAAGCGGACGACAAAAATGCTATAGTATACAACTATATTAAAAATGAAATTGAAATGTAGTCTACAATAATTCATCAAAAAATGTCACCAACAAATTAAAAAAAAATAGTAACGTCACAACAAACAAATGGCATTTAAAATATCTGCTTTCCGAATTGTAGCTAAGTCTATATGTAGACTAAACCCAGCAAACACACGACGTCCCAGGGACGTTCATTTTATGTCCAAATGATGTCTTTACATCACGGACTTTAAAGCGGACCTCTTTAGGATGTCTTTAATAGGACGTCCTCAGGATGTCAATGAAGAACGTACGATGGGATGTCCTATGCGGGAAAACAAATTTGGGCGTTTATCAATTCATATTTTTAATCGAATTAAAAGAAATTGAAAAGGAGAATTTTCATAATACCTAATGCGAATGTTTATTTATAATTACTTATCCAATAAAATTAGAACGGGATTATACATTCATTAAATATAAATTATTCAATGATATAAATATAGAACAGTTAAATAAATATTATCCATCCATCAATTTCGGTTACTCTAGTTAATCTTTTTTTGATATAAGAAATATTTTGAAGATGTTGATGTGTGTCATTTACTTCAACCACACCGATAATCGGTTTTCGTACATAAACGAGACAAATGCAAACTTAGTGCGCGTGCCCACTTTCCTTCTTGTTCTATGGTGCCTACTCAACACCCGTACCCCCGTACGCTCCTTTGGTATATTAAAGTGGCACTCTGTATTATTATTCTTTTTATTATCTAACGTTTTTTGGGTGTTTTAGTGCATAAACAAATGTATTTGGTAAGTTTTTGGTACCTTATATTTATTTATAATGTATAAAAATCATCATTTATAACAATAATTATTAATAAAAAATTTATGGAATTGAAAACATTTATTTTATGCAAAGAAAAATTTTTTTTACTCAAAAAAATTATTAAAATATGTTTTCTTCGTATTAAAGGTTTAGCGTGACGTTATCTCACGACTTCTATCGTCGCGATTCACAATAATTCATTTAAAAATTCACCCACTACCTGTCAACATGACCGATAAGGCACAAGATCGCTTATCTAACTAAAAAACTATCCTATGCTATAACGTTATCGCGTTCTAGGTAACAGCGTTTTAGTTCATAGTTATGATTAGTGTGCGGATTTCTCGTATTGTATTACTGTTCCCATAATAATTAGTTCGGTAGTTATACGTCTAGAAATAATTTTGTTTTCACCACATTCCTCTGATGAAACGTCCCAGATAGCACAGTCAGTTTGATACAAGGTTAAAACAAACTTGTTTTAACAATCATGTAGACTGGAAACAAACTTGTCTGGAAACTTATATCAAGCATAATTCAAGCTTACTAGTTACCGCTACCACAAGCTTATTTTATAAAGCTTGAAAAAAGCTTATTAGACAAGCTGGAAAAAAGCTTATTAGACAAGCTGGAAAAAAGTATGTTGGGCAAACTTGAAATAACCATGTTGAACAAGCTTGAAAGAAGCGTGTTGGGCAAATTTGAAAAAAAGCATTTTTTCATTTTGAATCAATTTATTTTCTAAAAAAAAGTGGACTAAGATATAAAAAAATACATTGCGTTAGATAATATAATATAAACTAAAAAAGGAATAACATAACAGTATAAACTATATATGAAGAAATCGTTAAGCAATTGTAGTTTTTCCTGCTGAGTTTCCACATTGGATCGATTTCCTTGATTTCTGAAAAAAAAGAATTGAACTAGAACAAAAACATGCTAAGGAATAAAAGTAAATGTATATTTTCTTAATAATGTGTTGTACGTTCACCTTGAAGAAATGTGAATCCGTTTATTAAAATACCAGATACAAAAACAAAATTGAAAATTTAATTATAGCTGAATAAAAACTTGTAGATAAAATGATATATTTTCTAAGTTACTAGCTGTTAGTCTACTTCTTCTGTGGTTAATACAAATAGCATAAGTGAAAAACGATTTGGTCGAATTTAATACAACTAATCGAACTAATACAAAAATATATAAATTATTAACAAATGTTACTTTTGATTTCAGGTTATAAACATGTTTATGCCCATTCGGGGTTTTTTTAATAATTTGTTAAAACAGAAAATAATTTCAAGATATGTAACTGAAAATTATGAATTTATATAAAAGAATCGATACATCAGTAGTCATATAAATTGACCGTTAAAATGAAAATAGAGGTCAGTGATAAAAACATTCCACACTATTTAAGATTAAGGAGTATGGTTTTTTACAAGTTTTTTATGGTTGTACACTTTATTACAACACGTGTATAACATAACCTCAACAAAAATTGAATTACTCGATTACTGTATTTAATTCATTTTACAGGTAGGATTTAAAATAAATACTCACCTTACTTTTTTCGAAGAACAGTAGTTACACAACAAACCGCAACAATAACAAAATAAAAATTGTAAGCTGCCTATTCAACGGTAAAAACAAGGTAAAATGGCTAAGTTCAAACATCGTTGCCGCTATTTAGAAAAACATACTGATTTTTTAGGTTAACGTACTTTTTGCAATAACTTCGAACATAACGAATTTTAAAACTGCATAGACCAAGGATGTTTATTCGTAGGAAAAACTAACATTACGATTTTTATGTATCTATTTTTTTTAGCCAATGAAAAGATGTTACAAATATACTTATGGCGCACCTTTCAAATCAATCTTTCTTATAATTACCCACACAGCACAAGCATATCCAATGGATATGAAATGTACACACCAACCATGGATACCGGAGGTACATCGAACATCCATATTTAATATTATGGAGCAAGGATGGAGGTCCATTGGATATATCATTCCGTCACGGAAAAATCTTCATAGTATGTCCATAGGACCTCCAGGTGGATAAACATTTTACATCCATATGGAGATATATTGAACAGTCATATGAACGTACAAAATAGTAGTAACAAACATAATTTTTTAATCAGTCAGAGTCACTATCATCATTTAAATTAATAATGAGCGGCGCCACGTCCCCGTCGTCGAAAGCTACTTCTCTCTTCCACCAATCTTCTATTATTTATTCGCAATGTCGAACAGAATTTGCCCATGCATCTTCTGGCACCGCCATTAAAGCTTCTTTACACATATTTAAGCAGCTTTCAACTGATTTTCCATCCCTTCCTATATGCTTATTATAATAACTTTTTGTAATTCCCCATATGAGTTCAATTGGATTGAATATACAATGATAGGAAGGGAGACGAAGTACCTTATGGTTATATTTTTCAGCCAATTGATCGGCTGCATACATTTTTTCAGGTTTATTCCTATGAATCAAAATTTTAGTTTATTCATTTACAGAAAAATATTAATTTACCTTTCAACAATGTGTAGTAACTCCTTCTTTAAGCAATTGATTTCAATTAAACATTTTGTTCTTTTAACCATTTCTGGATATCTTCTTTTTCCATCCACTATTTGGAGTCTTCGTAACCAAAGTACTGTGGTACGGAGCATTGTCCATAATAATTGCAGAAGGTTTAGTTAAATTTTTCAGTAATTTATTCTCAAACCAATTCAAAAAATTTACGTGATTCATTTCCCCGTGGTAATCTGAGTTTTTGGTCGAGGAACTAAACACCAAGTCTGCACCAGGAATAAATCCATTCTTATTACCGGCATGAAGTACAATATACCTGTTTTTAACAAATTTTAATAAGAAGCATAATAAAAGTTTTATCTAAGTTACCTTTTGCCATCGACTTTGGTAGTTTTTACAGTTTTTAAATCGTCATCCTGCCAAGAACGACCCACTGTACCATTCTGAAAAATCCAGGTTTCATCCAAGTAAACAAATTCATAAGTTTTTGCTTTTTGAATTCTTAAATACTCTTTTAAGAATCGAATGCGTTTGATTACAATGTTTGGTAATTCCATTAAACCTCGTCTAGGATTATCTTTTTGGTACTTAAATCCTATGTTTTTGAGAACAGTATTTAATGATGTTTCACATCCTTTAAAAAGTTCGTCAGCAACAAGTTTCTGTCTCAATAATTGAACTGTTACAGGTTCATCTAAGTTAATTAAAATTGTTAAATTGAATTTTTACTAATTTTACAACTTACTATTTTCATACATTCTATAAATTGTGTTTCGAATAGCAACCTTGGCAAAATTATCAATGTTTGTTACTGGCCTTGCAAGTTTTCGTTTCAATTGAGAAGTACTCGGGATACTTTCATCGTTAACTTTCTGGGATGCTCGGTTTACGGTGGAAATACTTATCTTTAAGGCAACTGCTACACGCTGTAATAAAACTTAAAAAGTAATTTTTTCCACTACTAGTTGTATACGCTTGCATTATTACCTATAATAGAAGGCCGTGAAGTTGTACTTTTTTAAGCGCAGGTAAATAATATTTCATTATTAACTAGTAGTTAATAATGAACATATTTACATTTTCTGATAATACTACAACAGTTTCAAAGAAAAAAAGTTTACCAAACTGCGTACCAAGAGCAAGAGATTTTATTTAATGCTAATTTAAGTTTTCAAATCGCTCAATTAATAAATTAATTTGATTTTAAAAAGTAAGTTATTTGAAGTTCGCGCTTTATTAAATGTAAATATTATTGAGTTAAATACGTTTTAGATATAATCAATGCTTAAAATAATAATGTTTTTAAACAATTTAAACAACTTTAGCAATAAAAACTTACGTTATCTGTTTACGTTGAATTTCGTATTTCCACCTATAAATTAGATCTTCAGTTGCTTTTTTTCTCTTCTTAGAGCCTTCGATTAGGTGTGGAATTTTTTATTTAATTAAACAACCGTAGTTGTAATTACGGCGACGTTTCGTGGTCTTTGATGTGACCACTTCATCAGGCCAAATCTTTATTAAAAAAGTTAAATTTAGTATTTTATACCCGTACATTTACATGCATAAAAACTTAAAATATACAATGTATAACTTACCACTAAATTATCGATTGTCTTTGTCCTAACATTAAAAATACAATTAGAATACTTAAAAACTCCAGTTGAATTTACATTAAAATAATCAGTCACTTAATTAAAATTTAATTTACAATTTTTGTGGTGTAACCATCGAAATGTATAAATGTGTCTATGAATGTATGAAGATATGATTATATGTTTGTGATACCCAATCTGTTTTTAATAAATAAATAGTTGCATTCAATAAATAGTTGGATTCAATAATATGTATTAACATTCACTTAAAAATTAGAGACATCATAAAGTCTTGTTTATTTGTAGATTTAAGTCGGATCATATTTGTATTTTATTTTACTTATCAGATATTTATATATGGTACTTAGATTTTGTGAATCTGTTTTGAAATTTACATTGTTGTTGAGTTTGTTAATCCATATCATTTCAGAAATGAATCTTTTGTTCAGATTCGTTTCTAAATCTAATATCACAGGATTATTTAAGTCGAAGTTATGTGACATTAATTTATGATGGGTTGACAGGCCTGTATTATCTAATTTTTTTTGACAATCATATTCGTGATTTTTTATTCTATTTTTTAATTTTTGTTTGGTTTGACCTATGTAATATTTGTCACAATTAATACAGTTTATTTTATATACCAGATTCGATTTTTCAAGTGTTGGAGTCTTGTCTTTAAGTGGGGTGTAAAAATTGTTGTAAATAGTGTTTTTGTTATAAAGAACTATTTTTATTTGATCGTGTTTTAGGATATTTATAATTTTGTGACTTAATCCTGGAACGTTTATTAATTTCGTATAACGTCTGTCAATAGTAATTTATAGGTGGAAATACGAAATTCAACGTAAACAACATTCCTTCAACATAATGACTAATTTTCAAGACAGCCCAAGAAGAACCTCATGGCACAACAACATTAAAACAAAGTACAATTTTAATACTTGGAACATCATAAAAGAAATCGAAAAAACAACCATTAAAATAGCGAATCTAAAAAGTAGAAGAAACTTTTTACGCAAATGTAAGCTAGAACACTTAATTCCATCTCATATACAACTATTTTTTAAATGCACGTATCTCATACAAACAGAAAAAACACCTTATAACAATAAATTATTTAAACTATTAGATAAATTTAAATTTTCTATCTTAAAAATTGAAATTAAAGTTACTTATTGGAAAATTAACAACCTTCAAAAAGAATTACACCGGAATATCAGTTATTTACAGAAAACACTAAATATTGTAGATTTCAACATCCTTAAATTGATCATCAATAAAAAATTAAGAAACAGATTAAAAAATAATGACATTCGATTACAAAAAAAATTTAACAAATTATCCATCAAACAAAATTACAACACGGACATTAACACGGATAAGTGCATACATAATTTAAGTAACATAAGTATCCCTAAACAAGTTAAACAATTTTTGTCACTGTCTCCGAAATTTGTTTTTAAATATGAACGGAACCGTGTACCGATTACAAATTTAATTAAAGATTGTGAAACAATTTTAACATATCATTCAATAGAACACAAAGATTTCCTGAGAAATAATTTAGTTAATATTATAACAAACTTTCAGAAACAACAAAATAAAAGCTCTAATAATCATCATGACCACTTTATTAACAAATTATACATATCCACTAAACAATTTTTATTTAAAAACAAAAACCTTTATGTTACAAAATCAGATAAAGGTAACGCTACCGTTTTGATCAACCAAATAGATTATCATACTAAAATACAAAGTCTATTAAATAACGACAACATATATGAAAAAATCAATTATGATCCTATCAACATAATACAACGAAAAAATAACAACATTGTGAAAGACTTATTTAAAAAAGGGCACATTGACTTAACTACATTAAAAAAACTAACAACATATACAGGTACAAACTTAAAATTATACGGTTTAATTAAAACACACAAAAGTGATTATTCTATAAGACCAATTATATCGTGCATAGGCAATCCAACTTATGAACTTTCCAATTTTGTAAGTAATATCATTAACAATATTTCTCATATTTTTCAATATAATGTAAAAAATTCATTACAACTAATTCACAACCTTCAAGATACAACGGTACCGCAAGATTACGTATTAATTTCCTTCGATGTTAAGTCCTTATTTACTAACATTTCCAAAGAATTAACAATAAACGTAATCCAAAAATACTGGACGGTTATTTCAGATTATACGACACAATATGTGAATGAAATGATACATATTATTGAATTTTTATTTAACAATAGTTTTTTCTCGTATAATAATGATCATTACAAACAAAAATTTGGAACGGCCATGGGACAACCAGCTTCTCCAATATTTGCTAATTTAGTCATGCATGATTTATTATCATATGTAATAAAAAACTTAAGAGTATCACCTACCTTCTTATACTCGTATGTAGATGACATCATTACTTGCATACCCAAATCTTTAGTCTATCATACTTTAAGTATTTTCAATAGCTACAATACACACTTACAATTTACACACGAATTAGAAACAAACAATCAAATTCCTTTTTTGGAGATTTTACTAATACATGATAAAAAACATCAACACAAAATTACTACAGATTGGTACAAAAAAACTACGGCGTCCAATAGGATTATAAATTATTTATCAAAACATCCTTATAATCAAAAGATAAATATAATAAAATCAATAAAAGACAAAATTATAAAACTAAGTAGTCCTGAATATCATAAAAAAAATCTAGAAATCGTCCGGACAATATTGATCAATAACAACTATCCTAAATATATTATAAAAAAGATATTGCAAAACAATTTTGATCAAAATAACACAACAATAATACACACTTTACATAATAATAATACTATTGACAGACGTTATACGAAATTAATAAACGTTCCAGGATTAAGTCACAAAATTATAAATATCCTAAAACACGATCAAATAAAAATAGTTCTTTATAACAAAAACACTATTTACAACAATTTTTACACCCCACTTAAAGACAAGACTCCAACACTTGAAAAATCGAATCTGGTATATAAAATAAACTGTATTAATTGTGACAAATATTACATAGGTCAAACCAAACAAAAATTAAAAAATAGAATAAAAATCACAAATATGATTGTCAAAAAAAATTAGATAATACAGGCCTGTCAACCCATCATAAATTAATGTCACATAACTTCGACTTAAATAATCCTGTGATATTAGATTTAGAAACGAATCTGAACAAAAGATTCATTTCTGAAATGATATGGATTAACAAACTCAACAACAATGTAAATTTCAAAACAGATTCACAAAATCTAAGTACCATATATAAATATCTGATAAGTAAAATAAAATACAAATATGATCCGACTTAAATCTACAAATAAACAAGAATTTATGATGTCTCTAATTTTTAAGTGAATGTTAATACATATTATTGAATCCAACTATTTATTGAATGCAACTATTTATTTATTAAAAACAGATTGGGTATCACAAACATATAATCATATCTTCATACATTCATAGACACATTTATACATTTCGATGGTTACACCACAAAAATTGTAAATTAAATTTTAATTAAGTGACTGATTATTTTAATGTAAATTCAACTGGAGTTTTTAAGTATTCTAATTGTATTTTTAATGTTAGGACAAAGACAATCGATAATTTAGTGGTAAGTTATACATTGTATATTTTAAGTTTTTATGCATGTAAATGTACGGGTATAAAATACTAAATTTAACTTTTTTAATAAAGATTTGGCCTGATGAAGTGGTCACATCAAAGACCACGAAACGTCGCCGTAATTACAACTACGGTTGTTTAATTAAATAAAAAATTCCACACCTAATCGAAGGCTCTAAGAAGAGAAAAAAAGCAACTGGTTATCTGTTTATTTTTGTGTTTTAAATCACAATTAAGAATTACGTCAAAATTAATTCTATTAAACTAATGACAACTGTCAGAATTACTGACTTGATTTTTAATTTAAAATTAATATCTTAAATTTTAAATTTGATTTAGTAACAGGTAGAAAGGTTTTAATAATTCTAGTAGTGGAAAAAATTGTATATATAACACGGTTGAGAAGTTCATTATAACCTGCGCGATTTATATCCCTCGACGCTTCGCGTCTCGCGATATAATCTATCGCTTAGGTTATAATGATGCACTTCTCAACCTTGATATATAATATACTATTGTTCTTAATTGTAATTAGTTAAACATACCTCTCGAACATTATTCAAAGATAAAAACGGTTCACCTGCATCACGTTCTTGCTCGAAAAATTCAATTAACGAAACTACCAACTCATAACCACGTTTTCCTAATTCCGTACCAGGCATATTAATAAACTAAACTCGCAAAATAAGTAATCAAGAAAATTGTTCTGAAAAGAACAGTTTTAATATAAATAAGAAACCAAAACAAATTTCACCGTGTTGTAATACCAACCTCTTTCTTAAAATTCATGCGAAAATAAACACAATCTTAAACTGTTTAGTGTGGTATGATTTTGACGTCATATGTCACGTGGCATTCATCTACTTTTGGGATTCCTATATTTTGTTTACCCATCCATCCATAAACATCCATCCTAAATGATGAAAAACAAACACATTTTTTCGAAATTTTAAAGCACAAAATGGTTTGCATACGATAAATACAAGCTAAACAAAAAGCCAAAAAGTTTGCGTGTGCAACAGTGTGCAATACGCGAAAACCTTGGCGAAAACAAACGAACAACGAAGAAAGTTTAAATTAAACCGCGCTAAGTATTTTTTTTACTTTTTCAATTTTTCATTAAATTTGTTGTTGCATGTTAAATATTTACTACAAATATTAAATTTTAGAGAATATAATTATTTCTAAATAATTTTGATAAAAAATAGCAACTCACAAAATTATGTAACATGATACATAAAAAAAAATGTTTCCGAACATAACACTTAAGATAATCCTATTTCACAGATATCCATGAATGTATATAAGGTGCATATACAATGGATATTAAACTACGGATGTACATCAATGGATATTATATGGATAAATATGTATATCCATTGCATCTCGCGTGCTGTGTGGGTATTATTTAAAGAAAACGTACTGAAATCAGTTACAAAAGTATTGACGTATTTTTACTTGAGCAAAAATATGCTGATTCAGTACAAATGTATACTAACTTGGGCAACATTGACTAAGCTACTGCTAAGCTACTTAACGAAGCATTCCGGCAACTTTCGGATATCACCGTTGCCAAAATAATAGCAGAGCTTGTTACGATTTTTTTAAAGCTTATTACCAAGGCTTATTACAAGCTTGTTTCATAGTTGAAGTGAAAGTTTAACATTGCAAGCACAACCAAGTCAAAAACAAACTGGTTGTAAGCTTACATGCTACCTGGGTAATAAACTTGCAATAAGCTTATTTTGCAAACTTGCTTCAAACTTTCCAACCAAGTTTCAAGTTTGATTTAAGGTTAATTCAAGCTTCATGTTTGAAACTTGCTTTAAGCTTGACATGACAAGTTAAAAGCAAACTTGCCGTAAGCTTACGTGCTATCTGGGGTAAATCCGAAACGTATAAAAATTCTTAATAAATTTGCAAAACTGACGTGTACAATTTTTTTTTAAAAAACAGTTTAAACAATTTTTAACTGGTTATAATCGATCATCTCTTATGATTTAATCAATAATAGAATCGTCAAAAAGATCAATCAATAATTCGACAAAAGAAGTATCGATTTATCAATTCTTTAATTTAGAAAAATATAAATTCTGACTACATAGAAATACCAAAATAAGTTTTTTGTATTAACTTTTTTATCGACTCTACATGACGATTACCATCTCTTATGTAGTTGCATTGTTTCAGGCGCCATTTGAAAAAATCGGGAAAAAGTATAAAAAACTCGCTAAGGAGGGTCAAAGAACGCCGGGATCGAGAAGATAAAAAAATGAAATAATCTCTAAATTTATTTTAATTGAATGTAACTAGGATTATTATTTAAAAATATAGTTTTATGTCATGATAATTTGTATTTTATTTTATAAAGTTATTTTTATTCATTACGTCTCAAGTCGCAGAGGAGTCCGTTAAGTCTTCCTACGGAATAAAAAAACAATAGAAAAAACACAAAGTAGATGTACTTTAACTGGAAATGGTTTTTTTCTTGATAAAAATATAATATACATATATATAGTAGTAATTATCGAGAGCTCGAGTAAATCATTGCTTAAAAGGCGTATCTCGCCCAACACACGTTGCATTGAAAGTATCGATCGACATATTAGTTGCTATTTCTTTTCTTAATTCTTGTTTTTTACTTAACTGAGTCACACTCGAGCCACATAGTACAATATGTGCTCGAGCTCTCGTAATTACTATATACCTATGCTATATATAAATATTTTTCCAATTCAATATGTAGAAAAGGGGAGTGATGACTACCTCTTAAATATCCTACAGTCATCTAAAAGGGACGTCCCGTTGCGGATGCGCAAGGATGTCCTATAAGGACATCGTAGGGGTGCACACAGTTGGGACAAAAGGACGTCCCATAAATGTCCCTAGCACGTACACAGAACCAAAATGGGATGACTTTGGGACATTCAGTGATTTGCAACATTATGTTTCTAAGACATCTTTGTGTTCGTTGGGAAAGTCACAACCAAAGATAATGTGACATTTAAGATGGCGTTGGTAGACAGATGTTATTTGGATGTTACTGTAGATATAAGGTGGATGGACCTAGTTTAGAGTTTTATATAGGTCGCTAAATCAAGCAACGTTTAAAGTGGCAGCCTCTTACAGAACGACGGTGCCAGATTTGAGTAAGAATGTTTTTTAAAAAGCTTTATTATAAGAGCTTTAGAAAATAAATAAATACATATTCACAGTACGATAACATATATAAAACAATGTTTATAGTATAATTTTGAGCAAATTTATCGACATCTAGAATCTTAGTAATTTTTTTCTAGCTTTTGAGTATAGCCCATCAACCGCCCATTCTGTTTTGCAGATAAGTTGTTAACCTTTTTAAGCAGGAAAATGTTCTTTCGCATGCAAGACTTGATACTGGAATTCGTATGCATATAGTACATAATTTATGAATTTCAATAAATGCTAATTTATATTTGTTTAACAAATTAGAGAGTTAAAGTATATTAGTAACTTTATAGTGCTAAGTCAAATTTTCAACTCAGTCTGTAATAACTCCGTAGTGTTGTGCCAGCGGAAGAACATTGTCCTGAGAAAACAGATCAGGCTCACTAAGATATCTTTATTTTGGTCAAATCTTTTGTCAATTTTATTAATAATTCCATCTAAAACTGATCTAAATAATTTTATTCTTACAAAGGACTCTGGGTCATTTCATTCTTGTGGTTCTTTTTCAGTAATTATAAATTTCTGAATTTTTTTTGGTATTTTAGTATTTCTTCTAGATTTTATTAATATATTGAAACGTTTGCGAACTTATTGTCAACTTTCAAACCGTTTACCACCATAGGTCAGTTTTTTTGAAGTCGGAAGTATTAAGAAGACTGTTTAAATAAATAAGTGATTAACGTGTGTGTTAAGATAAATATAACAGCGTTCAAGCGTACGTTCCTTTAATGTATGTATCAATTTTAGATAAACAAAAGTTATCCGCGGACATTATTTTTCGAGCGATTGTAATATATAAATTATAGTGTAAGTGTTATTCTTAAATATCGTTGGATTTCATTCGTTATGCGTAGTTATAGACGTGTAAATATTTCGTTAGAAATAAATTAGTTTTAAAATTCGTTACATTGCTGTCAGTGTGGAGTTCGCGGTTTTAAGGAGTAAATACAAGTAATTTAATTTTTCTCCAGTTGTAAAAAAACTTTGTGTGATAAGTAAGTGTCGCGTGTGGTTATCTTGTATTCAGTAATCAAGAATCCAGCGTTATTAAATTTAGTGTTATTAAACTTTTTATTCGTGTTTTCATTTATGCCGGTAACGTGTTCGCAAGCAGTTAAAATGGATTCATGAATTTCTCGAATCAATGAAAAAATGGTCAAGAATCGATGAAAAATATGGACAAAAATAACAGAAATATAGAAGAAAATTCTAGAAAAAGGAAACAAAAAATTGGCGAAAATTCTTAGAAAATGCAAGTAGTAGAATAGTAGTATTGAAAATCAAATAACTATAGAAGCCCAAATACAAATTAGTGTAGAAAACCAGATTAATACCGTTCAAGAAGAAATGCCAAGCGGTATTCTAAATTTAAGAGAAACTGTAGAAGACAAAATAGGAGAAGTAGAAGACAAATCAGAACAGAAGTTAGAAGAAAATTTAAGAATCATAGAAGACAAACTAGAGCAAAAATTAAGAAAAAAAATAATATTGCTTTAAGATTAGTGGAACATCGAGAATAAACCACTCACAAGTTTAAGTTGTACCTCCAAATTTGGATGGTAAAGTTTTATGGTCCACCTACTACAAGCAGTTTAAAGTCGCAGCAACAAGAAGAAAGCGACGTCGTTAACAGTGTTCTTGCGTGGAGAAACCCTTGGAATCTTGTAGACTGTTCCTGACTACTTACAAGGAAATTACGAACTCTCAATATCACGTTTAGAAATGAGATATGGAGATGCTCATCTTTAACAAGTGTACCAAGCTCGGGTTCAGAAAGCTGCCGAAAGTCTTCAAGAGTTTGAAGCTTACATCGCCAGATTAACACGGTTTGCGTATCCTACAGGACCAGATACTTTCTTGGAGCAGTTAGCTATTCGAACCTTTGTAGACGGCTCCGTGACAGTGAAATTCTAACTAACGTTTTAATCCATGCTTTGGAGACCATCTTGCGCAGACTGTCTTGATTTACCTAGACGGCGTGATCATGGTTAGAAGGTCTTTTGAAAAACATTTGAACAACTTGAAAGAAGTGTTAAAACGACTAGGTGGAGCAAATCTAAAACTGAGCCCAAGCAAGTGTTAAGTATTTAAGGAGGAAGTGCAATACCTTAGCCACGTCGTATCTACAGATGTAGTAAAGACTGGCTTAGACAAAGTCCGGGCAGTGCATGTATGGCCAAGACCAATCGACAAACATCAGGTTCGAAGTGCCAAACCTTTGACGAAACTGACCAAAGAAAGAACAGAATTTAGATGGAAAGAAGACTGCGAAAACGCTTTTCGTCAACTAAAACAGGTTCTAGTTGCTTCGCCGATTTTAGGTTATCCAAGAGAAAATTTAAAGTTTGTTTTGGATACCGACGCAAGTAATCTGGCCATAGATGCAATCCTTTTACAAATGCAAGATGGACAAGAAAAAGTCTTTGCGTATTTTAGTAAAGTTTTGTCCAGGCCAGAAAGGAATTATTGCGTGATTAGGAGAGAACTGTTAGCAGTGGTCACGTCCATAAAACACTTCTACAAATATTTGTATGTACAAAAATTTTTACTAAGAACGGACCACGCCGCTTTAAAATGGCAATTGCAGTTCCGTAACCCGGAAGAACAAATAGCAAGATGGATCGAGAGATTGAAGGAGTATGACTATGACACAGAACACCGTGCCGAAAGCAGTCATCGGAACGCTGATGCCTTGTCCAGAAGAACATGTCCGGCGGACTGCAGCCGTTATTCGCGACTTGAAGAAAAAGTCGAATGCCTCCGAAGAACTGCTATGGTTGATGACGAGTGGGAACCTGAGCAGTTGCGTCGCGAACAAGAAAACGTTCCCGAAATAACACTACTCCTGAACGGGAAAGATAACAGCCGACGACCAACCTGGGAAGAAGTGAGTACTTTGTGCAGAAACATCAAAGCGTACTGGGGGCGCAGTGGGACTCGTTGGTACTTAGAAGACGGTCTTCTTAAGCGATCCTTAGAGAGTGTCGAGGGCACGAACCGGCTACAGTTGGTACTGCCAAAGAGCCGGGTGTCACAAATGTTGAAGCATCTTCACGGTGTTACATCAGTAGGACACTTTGGCGTAAATAAGACTAAACTGCAAAGAGGACGCCATGAAATGGTGCCGTAAGTGCACGGTCAAAAAAGCTCAAAGCACCGATAAAGCAGTATAACGTGGGAAGCCCTCTAGAAAATGGACAGAGGCTTACGCCATACCCAATCAAGAAGCAGCTACAGTCACAGACGTATTAGTGAAAGGGTTTTTCTGTCGGTTTAGAGTTTCGTTGGAATTACACTCCGACCAAGGTCGCAACTTTGAGTCTAGGCTGTTTCAAGAAGTTTGCCAACTGTTTGGAATTAAAAAAAACTAGGACGACGCCTCTCCACCCTCAATCTGATGGCATGGTTAAGCAGATGAATCAAACAATGGAAAAATACTTAGCCAAACTAGTGTCCGAACACCAAAGAGACTGGGATCAGTACTTGCACCTTTTCTTAATGGCATACCGATCATTCATTCACGAAAGCACAGGCCAAACACCATTCTGTGTTATGCTCGGTCGCGAAATACGGCTGCCATGCGACCTCCAATTTGGATGAAGACCGGAAAAAGAAATTGCTGGAGAAGCAAGCTGGTCAAGGGTCTAGACGAAGTACATGAGGCAGTCCGTAAAAACACTCTGGCGACATTGTGTGGTTGTATAATCCCCAAATAAGACGTGAATTGTCGCCGAAGCTTTAGAGGCAATAAGAGGGCTTTTCTGAAGTGCAGCGTATTAATGACGTCATATATCGCATCCAAAAACCACCCAGAGGCAAGCCAAAAGTGGTCCACATCGATCGTCTAATAATCAAGTCGAAGGAATGGTCTTTGATAAGTTTATGAGCAGAACCAGAAATCTAGTCGAAGTAATGGACTTCGATAAGTTTATGAGCATATACGGAGGTTTTGGAAAGGCTAGGTTCGGAGTTACAACCGAGGAACAACAAGACCTATTCCAAACACGAAAGGATTACGCCATCGCACATTGTGTGAGCGAGGATCTTGACAGTAAAGCATGACATCAAGTTAAACTAGCGGCCAATGACGTTAATGCAGTAAAAAAACAAAGGCAGTGTGAACTCATACGTCATGTCTGCTATTTTGAACGGAAAACAATTTAAATGTTTAGTAGATACCAAAAGTGCTTGTTTCATAATTTGCCAGTGTGTGGCTACTAAACTTGGGTTAGTGCCGTATTTCGTATTTTTAACGGGAACTAGGTCGCTAGTATGGGTGACATAGGACTGAATCTACAAGTAGGTCAACCGAACGCGGTGATACAAGTAACTGTGACAAATTATTGTAAGACTGCATTATTGGTCTTAATTTTTTTAGTTTGCCAAACGTTATGCTTTCTAAAATAGGCACTCAACTACGCATATTACAGTTGGGTAAAGTAAAGCAAGTGTGCGAACTCGAAGTCTGTAGTAAAGACGAAGAGTACTAAATAGTGTTTGTAGACGACATTACAGACGACAATAAAGTAAAGTGTAAACAACTATTACATGAATTTAGTGATCGAATTTTGACCTCTATTTCTACAATGGGAAACACTGATACTACAAAGCTAGAAATAAAGTCACACAGGAACATATTTCTTGCAACCCAACTTGGAGTACGCCAGCCCGGTCTTACTCGTGCAGAGGATGACCGGTGACTACAGAATGTGCATAGACTACAGACGGTTGAATGCCATTACTGTTAAAGAGAAGTGTCATCTCCCCCTTGTTGAAGATCATCTCGACCGTCTTGGTGGTGACGGGTAAGGAAGTAAATGTAAGTGTTTTACTTCGCTTGACATGTTTTCGGGGTTTTATTAAGTGTCGGTCAGTGATGACTCAATTAATAAAACTGCATTCATTACACCTGATGCACTTTATGAGTTTTTCAGTTTTTTTAAGAAGGAATTAAACCGGGACGCGCTAAGGTTGCGGCTATTGCAAACATGATACCACCGAGAAACGTTAAACAGCTGCGTCAGTGTGTCGGTCTAGTGGGCTACTTTAGGAAATTTGTGCAGAAGTTCTCAAAGGTTGTTGAGCTTCTAAAACGATTAACACTTAAAAACGATAAGTGACGTTGAGAGCCTGAGCATCAAAGTGCTTTCAAACAAATTAAAATGTTATTAACTTCCATGGCTATCTTTGAGTCATCATTATCGACTAAACTGCATATAAACGCGAGTTGGCTTGGGGTGGGAGCAGTGTTACTCCAAACACATCCTGGAGGAGTTCAACGAGTAGCGGCTTATTTTAGTAAGCAAACGACGGTTGATCAAGGACATTGCCGCTCATATGAACTTAAAATAATTGTTTATGCTTTGCAACATTTTCGAGTATACTTGTTGGGTTTACAGTTTACAGTAGTGACTGATTGTAATGCTTTGAGAACAACGTTCACCAAGAAGTATTTGATACCGCAAGTCAGTAGATGGTGGCTTCAAGTACAGGAGTTCAGTTTTGATATTAAATACAGACCTGGAGCACGTATGCCGCATGTAAATGCTCTCAGTCGTTACCCTGTCACCGTTGAAATCAACAAATTTGACATTACAGGAGATGCCTGGATCCTATCAGCGCAGTTACAAGATGATAGATTAGCGTCGATTCGTAAAATATTGAAAACCGGTTTTGAAGCGGAACGATATCAAGTCGGCGATTTGGTATTGCGACTCATAACAAATAAACCATGTACAGGACTGAGTAAAACGCTTAATTCAAAGTTTAAAGATCAGAATTATCAAAGTACTCTTCGACGATAGGTACGAAGTTGAAGATTTAAAAGAGTGACAGTACAACCAGAAGCGTACGGTTGTAGCTGCCGACAAGTTGAAGCGCTGGATAGCAATTGTCTAAGAAAAAAAGAACCGTGCTGAAATTGAGAATGTTGCCTGGTTGGATGTTTACATAGTTAGTAGACACTTAGACGATGAAAACAATGTCCGGGACCTCTACTGTCCGCACATTGTAAGAGTTGCAGTGTACTAACGTGAGGCGTAATATGAATTGCTCGAGATATGTCTTGGATCAGCTTACGTTCTCTAAGATGACTTAAAATTACTACTACTATAAATAAACGTCATAGACGAACTGGTAAGAAGTTACAGACGAAATGGATTAGAATTAATTATCGGTAGTAACCAACGCACATCATTAGTACGGAGAATATATACATTAAGGTTAGATTTTCTAGAAATATTTAGTACAAAAATAAACTTACTTTCATTGCAAACTCTAGACAGGGAGTCATAGATTTAACAAGAAGTTGGAACTACGTAAACTATTTTTTTTTAAATGAACGTCTATTAAAAACAAGTATTTGTTAGATCACAGATACATTTTGGTTTTGAAATCACACGTTTAAAACCTACAGTATAATGTTCCTGAATTTTAAATCAACTCAAATGAAAAACAATTCACACTTTGAAATAGTTCTCGAGACACAAGTTATTTTTTTAGTTAACAAGAAAACCGTGAAGATCTTCCCCAGAAAAGTTTTTGTGGTGAAATTAAAAACAACAAAATTAGAACACTATTTAATAGAGCAAAAGTTGTGATACAAATGGGGATAGTACACAGGATCTTTTACTATATATAATATAAGCAAACATTAAGAAAACCTATAAAAGTTTAGTAGAAGAGGTGCAGGGTGGAGATCAAAACATTTCCTTCACGAGATTTCCTCCAAAGTTTTCTAAAATTACATAATGGTACTTAAATACGTATGTGATTATATCTAAAACTAAGTAAACCCGTCAGTATGTTGCAATTAAACCACTGCAGATTTGTGATGAAAATATATGGTCACATATTAA
Organism: Aquatica leii; assembly: GCA_035610365.1. NCBI lineage: Eukaryota > Metazoa > Arthropoda > Insecta > Coleoptera > Lampyridae > Aquatica > Aquatica leii. The sequence goes on along the minus strand of CM069432.1, from coordinate 206,798,834 downwards.
AAATTTTCTAAAAATTATGGTAATTAATTACAAGTTACTTTTCTGTTAGATCCTTTTTTCTACTACAAAAATACAGTCTGTTTAAGAAAAAAAATGCCATCTGAAAAGATTTATTGGAAAGATTCGTTTGTTAGTATTACAATTTAATTGTAGTAGAAGTTTCGAATATTTTTACTGGAGCGATTAAAATTTTAAAAATCATACTAAAATAAGATATTTCAAAATTGGACTGTATCAATATTTGACCAAAGTTACCAGCGTTTTGTCTACTTTTGTAATAGACTTCTTTAAGGCGAGCAAGATCGATTTAAAAACATGCAATCTAAAATATTTCTTCTCTCTAGACGTATCGCGTTTGATTAAATACTATCTTGGTGAGGTATGGTGGAATTGATCAGTACTAATTTGAAACCATAGTAGGAAATTTCGGTAAAATTGAAGTTTCAAAATCTCTCATAATAAATGAAGAAAGATTTGGTAATCACCGTCTTCTTACTAAAGTCGATCTTGTCGTCAGTAATGAAATAGTGTTCGTCTAAGGCCAAACTTACAAATATGAATTTTTCCTGTACGTTGATTATAGTCTGAATTTCAATTGAAGTACAGAATACTCGGGTGTGTTGTGTGAGATTGAGTTTTGTGCTAAATACCTAATAATAGCTAGGTTTCGAGAAACGGAAAACAAAACTGTTTCAGGAACTTTCAATTTTTATTATTAATTAGCGTAATAATCATCCTGAAATAATCTTTGATTTGTAATCGTTAGGGTTCGGTCGTAGAACAGCAGTTTCAAACCTATATATTGTTGTAGCGGTTATAGATTACCCAAAATCGTTTATCTGCGTCCAATCCAAGTAGTTAAGCAAATAGAAAAAAAACTGATTGTTATTGCCAAGATTAGAAAATATAATTGTACCGTAAGTATATGTAGAGTTTACGTATTAATTAGTACTTAAAAACACGAACAAAAATGTTGACGAAATAGAAAGTCAATAAGAATAAAACAATGCACACTTATGATAAGACAAGAAAAACACATAGCAGTATGAATAGTTGCCAATACTTTTTTTTTGTAATGACGTTTAAATATAAAAACTTATTAGGTATTTATGAATTGAGTTTGTCTTTAAATACCATCGAGCACCTTAATACATTCAAAAATAATTTAGATTATTATGTTCTACTTTTTTAATTGGTTCAATTTTTATATTTTGTCGTCTTTATTGAGGTTAAATTTAATTTCGTATATGCATTTTATATGTTAAAATGAATGCGCCATTTTGTGCAATTTTAGAAAAAAGTAAAATTTTCAAAACTGTGGTGATTCATTTCAGCAAATGAATTAAAATTAATGAGAAAAAACAATCGGTTCATTGAGTGCAACGGGAGTGCAAGCAGATGTCATTACCCGCGAGTGGGTAAGTAAATTATGTAATTGTTAAGCGGCCAATGAACGTCGCATGCACTCCGGGTTGGCGGGGAAGGTGACGTCATATGTGAACTTGTATTATTCCCCCTCTTCTCGGTTGCGACGTGCGGCAGCGCGCGCCGCGAGGCGATGGCAAGCAACCAGCCAGTGCGTTCTCAAAATGGCAGACGGTTTGTGTACAGGAGATACAGTAAGCAATGTAATCGAAAAAACTTTTGTGAAAGACTATGACACCGTAATTGAATGTATGAATAACGATCGTGTGAATGATGTTAGATGTGAAAAAGTGAAATCTTTCTATATTTCGAGTGACAGTGATAAGTTATTTGATAAATTGTGTGTGAAGGGTTCGAAAGATGACAAGCATGAGGTATTCACGGACGTGGAGATGCCTTGCTCTCCCGCCGAAGATGATTGTCGGAAGAAGAGATGTGCAGACCGATACGACAGCTCCGAATCTTCAGACAGGTTAGATTTTTTGTCTATTTGGTCTATCGTATTCAACCCCGTGTAACAGACAAAGAAGGGACCAGTTTTTCTTCGACTATGCATGCAGCTGCAGATATTCCTATTCGACGCTAAAATTTTTTGGTTCCCACTAAAGGATTGTTTTTAAATTACACGGTCACTGCCATGGCCTTTACCTTCACCGAATAGTGCAAATCGAAACTGAAAGTGTACTCGTTTTTTAGCTTTCGCGATTACTTCATACCTGTTAAGAAGTCAACGACACTGTTTACATTTTTCTTCATCTCGCGCCAAACCTTTTTTCGTTGTTTTTTATTCACATTGCGAATATAAAATCCACGTGCGCCAAAAACTTAACACGGTACCTGAAATGCATACGCACGTTAATATTAAAGAACTGGTTTCCGACGATTTCGATAAAACTGATAAAGTTCTAACACGACTAAATATACAAAACAAACAAATTTCGTTTTTCAATAAATTAAATCATTCTAATTACATTAAACTAAAATCGTTGACAAATTCAATTATAGCGTAATAATTTATTTGCGAAAAGTTTACTTTCAGTCATTGTTTTGTTTACTACACACCTACAAACGAGAACTATAAATAAATAATTTGGCAGCGCACCGTAAATATTTACATACATAAATAATAGATAGATTTTTCTGGTTTCTAAGATTTCCTTATGCTTTTGTGCACAATGGTTTCTGAAAATTGTCTGGAGCAACGTGTTTAGGAGCTTGTTGACGTGAATGATGGTGAAGAAATCGGGAAACAAAATGTCTGCCTTTGCAACTGCACCTTAAAATTTCTATTTTAACAAATATTACAAACTGAATGTTTTCCTTAGAAGCATTTCATTTTGTAATTCATAAATTGAATTATTTTGTTATAAAAGTTCGTGTTTATGTTGCATATAGGTACATAATTAATTTTTAATATTTCACATTTTTTGAGAATTATTTCTAACTTTCCAGACACATTATTATTATTAATTATATAGATGCTTGCAACTAACTTTTGGGGAACAATTATTTTATTCTCGCAATCAGTAAACATAATCTTAAAACCACCATTAAAGTTTCATTGCCTACGTGGATTTAAAACAATAATTTTTTTTAAGGCTTAGTTTCTACACTTTAAAATAGATCGATAGTTTACGTAAAAATAGTCAAGTTATTTTTTAACATAACGTAAAATTGCATGTCGTTTTTTGTTAGTCTACCCGTCCGTTTTTATAACAAAATAAACAAGAAAAACTACCGAGTTTACTTATGCCTCAGAGATTTAATATCCCGACACAAACTTTTACAAGTTTATTTGTTACCCACGATTTGAGAAAATACTTGAATCGTTATGGGTTTAATTAATAATATACTTCCTATTATGAAGGCAAATATGTATTTGTGAAAGGGAAATTATGTAGTAATGCATGAAGTAGAAGTTCGTCTAACAAAAAATAAGCTCGATGAAAATCACAAACGTTTTTGTATTCTTATTTTCACGCTTATTGTTTTAGTTATTTCATTGAGAACAGTGAAAATACAATTTTTATGTTTAGAAGCTGTTTTTAGTATTATTTATTTAATGCTTATGGTCGTAATTCAAAACAAATTACCTGAGGTTGAATTGAACTGTTTTTATTTTATAAACATTCCTTGTTTATTTTGTATTAATTTATTACGCATTAATTTATCTGACTAGTTGCTTCAGGTTTGTGGTGTCTAGAGAAGAATATATTCATACGAGATAATACAACTAAGCATAAAACAATTTTTACTTTACATTCACAGACTACAAACAAAAGAAAGATACGAAGAATAATAATCGAATAAATAAGATTAATTTTCATCCTTAATCTTAGTATTTCCTGTTATAGGATGTATGAACTTATTTTGATCGCGGAGTTGCTTACTGTACCCTATGGAAATGTAAACGTAAAAGTATTTATTACCTTTAAAAAGTTGCCGTATTATAAAGAAACGGCAATTTTAATTGTGAGGGAATAAATAACAATGAGCAATCCAAAAGCAATAGTAGTCATCCACATCGCTCAGTACACCGTGCCTGACTATAAAGCATGACATTCTAAAAATTAAAAAAATACCTAAAGTTCTTATATTTTAAAAAGTAATGCATTTCTCTAAGTACTAAAACGCGTTGAATACTACTATTGTTGACAAGAATTATATTCAAGTTAAGTTCAATTTCAGATAGATATTTTACCAATTAACAATGTTTAGCATTCCCGCTTCGTGAAAATGTGTCGTGCTGAGTATTTTTCTTAGTTTTAATGGTAGTTTTTAACAGTTCCACAAGAGTTCTGAAGGATGGGGTCGCGACAGCGGTGGATTAGGCGCGCGCGCCTGTGATTAAGTACACAAGCAATCGGAACCAATATAACCCCGTGCCTGGCGTATAAGAGTAGAGTTAATATTAGACGTTTTAACTCAAACGAAAGAACGACGACGACGTTATTTTTAAGTTGGTAGATTTTATGTTAGTTGTAGATATTGTTTTTTATTAATAAATATTCAATCCTACAAAATTGAGGGCTCGTCCTGGATTGAAAGGAGTAAATAACGATGGAGAAAACAATAAGTAACTTTAAACTAGAAGAACTTAAAGAGAAATTACGACGAAGAGGATTAAACACGACAGGACCGAAGACTGAATTGTTCAATCGTATGATGGCAAACGATCCTTCAGGATCATGGATGTATATAACCGACGACGATGAAATTAACGATGATAACGATGTACGCGATGTGCAGAAAGACGCAGTGACAAGTGTTTCAGCTTCAGCGATGACTTCTTACGATGTACGAGAACTGGAATTGATAAGAAGAGAAAAATAACTTGCCGAGCGAGAATTAAAGATGGTGCAACGTGAAATTGAACAGCTACGATTGAGGATGCCAACTAACGAAGAACGGGAAGCAGCAACGACGACCTCAAAAGCAAATATTAGTGCCATAGCAGATGTTCTAAATTATTTTGAAGGTAACGGCGAAGATTGCGACAGTTGGGAGAAGCAGGTAAAACTTCTTAAAAATACTTATGATTTAAACGACGGATTAACTCGAATTTTGATTGGAATGCGACTTAAAGGAAAAGCACGAGAATGGTTTAATTCAGGATCGGAATATCTTGAAATGTCAATCGCAGGTTTATTTGTCGAAATGCGGTCAATGTTCGATCATAGACCTAGCAAATTGGTGCTGCGAAGAAAATTTGAAACACGAATGTGGAAAAGGGAAGAATCGTTTAGCGAATATGTAAATGATAAGATTATACTTGCAAATCGAGTGAAAATCGATGAAGACGAATTAATCAGCTTAATTATTGACGGAATACCGGAAGCAATACTAAGAGATCAAGCGCGAATTCAACAATACAAGAATACAAAGACGTAGTTGGAAGGATTTACGGAAATTTCTTTGAGATCAAGAACAACACAAAATGCTACCGAAGTAATGGATTCGAAACACGGCGGCGATCAAAGCAAAAAGAAAAATGCACGTGTGTTGAAGCGATGTTTTAATTGCGGTGAATGGGATCATCTAAGTGCGGTTTGCCCTATGAAAGCACGAGGTGTAAAATGTTACGAATGTGGATTTTACGGACACGTGGCAGCAAAGTGTGCTAAACGACTTGAAAACGCGAGAAAAAACAATAGTTGTGCTATTTCTCAGTGCGGTAAAAATAAATATTTTAAAGACATTTTTGTCAGCGAGCATAAAATATCAACGCTTATAGATACGGGCAGTGATTTAACCTTGATGACAGAAAAGAAACGCATGGAAATAGGAGCACCGATTTTAACAAAACGGCACGTACAATTTCAAGGAATAGGTTCTAACGAAATAAAAACGATTTGGTCGTTTCAAATTAACGCAATAATAGATGAAGAATTATACCAATTAGAAGTACACGTAGTTTCGAATAATGTTATGAAACACGATATGTTACTAGGAACAGATTATTTAGACCAAGTTGAAATGCGTATTAAGCAGGGTCGAGTTTATATAAGCAAATCGTCAATCACTGAAAATGTCGAAAGCAAAGTGGAACAAAAAATTTTTAATATCGAGTATACGTACGATGTCAACGAAGTTAATATTTCACACAAAGTCGACTCAAGTTACAAAAACACCATAAATAAACTCGTAACTAATTATATTCCCAACAAGAAACACGAAGCGAACATTAAAATGAAGATTATTTTGAAAGATGATGAACCAATTTATCAACGAGCGAGACGGTTACCTCAAGCTGAAAAAGCAATTGTTAATCAACACATCGATACGTGGTTACGCGATGGGATAATACAACCTTCATTATCTGATTACGCAAGCCCAGTAGTACTTACAAAGAAAAAGGATGGATCTACGAGATTATGTGTCGATTACCGGCAGTTAAACAAGAAAATCATAAAAAATAGATATCCGTTACCGTTGATCGAAGATCAATTAGATAAGCTGCAGAAAGCGCGAATATTTAGTACGGTTGATTTTAAAAATGGATTTTTTCATGTTCAAGTAGAGGAAGAAAGTCGAAAGTTTACTGCGTTTATAGTACCCGATGGACAATATGAATTTTTAAAAATGCCATTCCGTTTGTGCAACTCTCCGGCAGTTTTTCAGAAATTTATAAATACGGTGTTTAAGCAATTAATCGATAATGGGATTGTTTTGACGTACATGGATGATTTAATTATACCGTCAGCAGATTACGATAGTGGCTTACAAAATGTGAAAACTGTTTTAAACGTCGGGAGTGAATTTGGTTTAGAAATAAATTGGAAGAAGTGTCAGTTTTTAGAATCGAAAGTTGAGTTTTTAGGACACTTAATTGAAAACGGATGCGTACGGCCTTCTACACATAAAACAGACGCGGTCGCGAAGTTTCCAGAACCCAAGTGCATAAAACAAGTGCAAAGTTTCCTTGGATTAACGGGTTACTTTAGGAAGTTTATACGCAATTATTCCCTGATAGCACGACCGTTAACTAATTTGTTGAAAAATGATGTTAAGTTTCAATTCAACGAAGAACAGAGACAAGCATTTGTGAAACTTAAGACAATATTAAGTGATAGTCCAGTTTTAAAGTTGTATCGCGTTAATGCATAGACTGAATTACATACCGACGCAAGCATGTACGGATTTGCTGCTATACTTTTTCAAAGATGCGAAGAAGATAATGCTTTTCATCCGGTGTTTTATGCAAGTGGTAAGACGACCGCTGCCGAAGAAAAATATATTAGTTATGAACTCGAGGTTCTAGCTATAATTCGATCATTAAAAAAGTGGCGTGTTTATTTGATCGGTATTCCTTTTAAAATCGTAACGGACTGTAAAGCATTCACTTTAACGATGAGTAAAAAAGAATTATGCGTGCGAGTTGCAAGATGGGCTTGAACATCGACCGGGAAAAAGTATGCTTCATGTAGATTCGCTTAGTCGCAATCCTACGCGTTCTTGTTTTCTAATTAATAAATGTGATTCAAGTTTAATGGCGCGAGTTAAAAAAGCACAACACGACGATAAACAATTGACAAACATTTTCGAGTTAGCTAAAGAATCGAATAGTGGTTACATTATGCGTAATGAACTTTTATTTAAGGAAATCGATGGTGAATTGTGTTTGATTGTACCTCGATCAATGCAATCAGTAATTATAAGGTCAATACATGAAAAGGGACATTTTTCAGGAAGTAAAATTGAGATGCTAATAAAACGCGAATATTGGTTTCCCAATATGCGAAAAAGAATTGATAAAGTGGTGCGTAATTGTGTTTCATGCATCTTAGCGGAGAGAAAACAAGGAAGACAAGAAGGGTTTTTGTACCCACTTAATAAAGGCGACGGACGTGCCTTTAGCAGTGTATCATATTGATCATTTAGGACCTTTACCATCGACGCGAAAACGTTATAGAGATATATTTGTGGTCGTAGATGGATTTTCGAAATTCGTTTGGTTGTATGCGACGCGTTCGACGGGTACAGCGGAAGTTTTAACGAGATTGCAAAAGCAATCGGCAATTTTTGGTAATCCACGTAAAATTGTTTCAGATCGTGGAACAGCGTTTACATCTAACGATTTCGCTGATTATTGTAAAACGGAAAAAATCGAACACAACTTAATCACTGTGGGAGTACCGAGGGCGAACGGGCAAATTGAGCGTGTTAATCGAACCATCATTCCGTTATTAACGAAATTGTCAGCATTAAACCCAAACGAATGGTTTAAATACTTGGACACGGCGCAAAAGTATTTAAATGCCACACCACATCGAAGTATTGGTACAACACCGTTCAAACTTTTATTTGGAACACATATTAGGATGAACAGTGATCTTACAATCCGTGAAATGGTTGAAAGAGAATGGGTTGATATGTTTCAAGAAGACCGCGACGAATTACGAACGCGAGCTAAAGAACAGATAGTGAAAATACAAGAGGAAAATAGAAAATGTTTTTACAAAAACCGTAAGCTTGGACAAACTTACAACGAAGGTGATTTAGTGGCGATAAAAAGAACACAGCTCGGACCAGGTTTGAAGTTTGCATCGAAATATTTGGGACCGTATCGAGTTACCACGTTATCGTTACCTTGTTGTAAAACTAAGTGATCATGAAGGTCCACAGGAGACATCGACTTCGGTTGATTACATGAAGCCGTGGATCGACAACTTCGATGTAGACGATATTTCTTCCGAAGAAGATGAAAATGATTCATTTGGGGACAAACAAAACTTGCAGGACGGCCGAGTGAAGGATGGGGTCGTGACAGCGGTGGATTAGGCGCGCGCGCCTGTGATTAAGTACGCAAGCAATCGGAACCAATATAACCCCGTGCCTGGCGTATAAGAGTAGAGTTAATATTAGACGTTTTAACTCAAACGAAAGAACGACGACGACGTTATTTTTAAGTTAGTAGATTTTATGTTAGTTGTACATATTGTTTTTTATTAATAAATATTCAATCCTACAGTTCTATACTAAGAAACATGTTTACAAAAATTTTCTTGTCTCTTGATTTTCCGCCGCTTTAATGTTAGTTACTCACACTTCTATAATGAGCTTCCTCTTCTGGTTATACCACTGGGTTTAAGACATCTGAGCGAAATAACAAAACGTAATTGTTAAAAAATTGTTTAAAAAACAGTAACAATTTCGTAATAAGTCGTAATTGCTGAAAATCGTTTATAACATAGTAAACAACCGGAACTTTTTATAAAAATGTTTCTAAAGCATAGAACTCTTGTAGCACCAGGGTCGTCCTAACACCAGAAATTGTTTTGGAATCGTTACAATTAAAAGGTCGATATTTCATTAATTAAAAAAAAAGGAGATACATTTGGAAACCTTAATGGAAAATGCAACATCTAAACCAACATTTTTTTATTTAATTGCATCCAATAAGTTTTTTTATGTAGATTTTTGTTCTACCTATTTAAAAATGTTAAAATCCAATAGGAAAATTTCTATTGAATTGTCCATGATATTCTGTTAGAAACCAATAGAAAACTACTATCTTTTATAGATAAAAAACTTAAATTAAACAATATTTTTATTGCGAATTTCGAATTAAAACATATATTATGATTTAGTTTTGCTCAAACTGGAAAAACATGCCATGCACGAGCATCCACTATTGAAAACCATAAATAACTATTAAAATTTACATTCTCACTATTTTAATCAGTAATTACATTAATTACCAATTCAGATTTGATGTCTTATTAAATATTTCTCCATACAAAACTATTAAAACATGTTAAAATGTGATAAGTTTAAGTACTGGTGAAATCTATTTGTAAGTTGTACATTGATTTCCAAGTTACATTATTCGTAGGGAAATTGAAAAACTTAAAAAAAAGCAAAAGCGACTAAAATGGAAAGTTTGCTGTATGTATAAATAAAATATATATAAAATATAAATAAAAAAGATTAAACTTCTAAATAAAAACTAAAGGAAACTGAAATTTTTGTAGCCAGACTATCTAGAACGATTAAAAACAAGATATGGAATTTACCTGGGACCAACTTGGTTAACGAGCAATTAAAACATGGAGCAAAGTTCATCAGGCCTATACGTTATGATGCTACTTTGTAGAACTGTTAGAAACTATCATTAAAATTGCGAAAAATCTTCAGTACGACACATTTTCAGTAAATTCCTTGCTGAGTGTGAATATTAGAAATTTATTAAACATTGTTAATTAGTAAAATATCGATCTGAAGTTGGCAATGGATTTTAGTACAATTTTTATCAGGAATTGTGGAAATATGGAAAAGTTCTATAAGAGGTATTTTTTTAATTTGTAGAATGCCATGCACAGACACCTCAGTATCTACCGCTTTATCTTGAATTGAAATTTTTGTTTTTTTCAAAGGGTTTTATCGTGGCTGTTTTCTAGAGAATTCCTTTTTCTATTTGCCCGCTCGATTTTATTTCAATTGCTTGGTTATGTTTTTATCAAATCATAAATCTGTTGCGCTTCTACTAACTGGGGATTTGTTTATTGATTAAATTTCACATGGGAGTCTATTTAAATATGTACTAGCTTTGTATTCAACGTTAGGTATTCATCAAGTCTCAAATTGTTCAAATTTCTGCTATCTTTGAGATATATTCTTTTCTAATTACAAATCTCTAAAGTTTTATAATTATCTTCTCATATATAGGTCTTGGATTCGTTATGTTTTCTACATGAATTGTTTCAATTTTGCTATTAGGTCGTTTTAAACAATTTTATAATTGCAGTAGATTGTAATTGCTGGGACTAAAATTTTTGTTAAGCAGAACAATTGTTTATGTTGTATTACCGTTTACAATAAAGATCTTAGTCCTTTTCATATCAAGAAATTTACAAATATATAGTTGCATTTTTTAGAATAATGTTTACATTGAGTGTTGAAACGTTTCGTACAACTACTGAACTCCCAAAACTTCTGTTGAATTTAATCTGCACGGACTACTACATGCATTAAAAAAGTAAATACATCGAACGATAATATTTCACTGTTCGTAAATACAGTTTTGTTGCTTTTTTTCTCAAAAAAACTGTCAGCCTGTTCATAACAAAAGAATATCATCTTCTGCATGATCAATCAAGAACAGTGGCAGCGAGTCATTATGTAAAAAACTCTTTTGTGACATCACATTTTGTCATAGTTTTCTCATCTTTGCAATTAGTCATATGATTTTCAAGTTGGATTCCTTACTAAACTGATTTGCTGATTTCGTCTTATTTATTTTTCGTGACTCCAGCGATTGATAGTAGACAAGCAATTTCTTTGCTAAATTTGTGTGAGATGCTTGTTGTGTTTCAGAGCTTTGTAGTACAGCATGCGCTGTGTTACTCTATCGTGCAATTTCCTCGCTTCTTGTATTTTATCGAGTGTGTTTTTACTGGTATTTTTGCAATAAATAGAATAGAATAGAATTCTGGTTTTACTGGTATTAGGGTAACAGTTCAAAAAAATTAAACTTTTGCCTTTTGTCGCATATTGAAAGTGAAGTAGGCATGTAATTTTCATGCAACTGTTGAATAGCTTTGGTATACCTCGTGAATCAGTTGCATGGAATTTTCTACTAATACGTTACTAATACATTCATAAACTACCTAATTATCTAATAATTTTAAATTGTCTAGTTAAGACACATGTTAATCTGTACACGTATTAGTAATCGTCTATCATCGCGTTTTTTAAGAGAAATTTGTCAAAACGAGATAAATCGAAGCAGATGTTTTACCAGTCTTAAGTAATTTTTTTGTGATTTAAACGTGTTTTTGCCATTTTTAATTTTTTTTTTTACTTAATTTGCATGCGACGGGCGGAATTCTAGTGAAAAAAGTATAGATATCTCGTTTCAAAATTGAAATTACTAGAAATTCTAAGTCTTATCTGTGATATTAACACTGAAACTAACGAATGTAGTTTTTCACGTCTTAACATCTATTTTATCTAAAGTTGTTCTAAAGAGTACATCCTATTATATTAAGAATAATCAAACTACTTCTTTTAGCTTTATAAATCGTAGCTCTACACTTAAAAAAAACGTTAAGCATCAAACATTTTGATCATTATCTATTCAAGCACTTTTTAAATGTCCTATTAGTTGAATCAATTAAAATTTAAAACATTTTCGATATTTTTAAAATGGTGAGTGCGTTTTTGATTAAACAATAGTAGGAACCACCTGCCGCACCACCTGATTGCGTTTTTATACTTTTATATAAAGTATATTATTATTATTGAGTATGCAATTAGCAACGTTGATCTTTAAATGCAATTCAATCGAACTACATAAATATACTTTCTTTACATGAACTTTTTTGTACTTTGGAGAATTTGGCAGTATCAACCATTTTTCTGTGACCATTATGTTGTAAGTCGTTTTTAATGGTCCGTTTTTTCCTAAAATTATGTTAAATTATACGTATGCCGCCTTAAAAAGGTTTTTTGTAAATATTTAAACTGTTAAGGTATTTATGATGGGGACACTAAGTGTCCGTTCTAAAAATTTCTTCTCGAAAAAGTGCTTTTCTCTAATCCTCTAAGTCCTGTTATAACAGAAATGGTTCTGTCGTGTCTTTATTATGTTTTAATTACCTTCACAGTGTACATTTAACAAAAGATTCTTCACGTCCATATTTATATTTTATTACCGCTTGTATTTCATCTCCTTTACCTGAGCAAAACGAAACATTGTAGTCTACAAGTAAATTTTGTGTATATAACAACTAGCAGTCGAAAAGAAATAAACCTGTTTCTAATTATTTATAGAAATTAATCTTGACCTTCCTTAATGTCGATTTTATTATTTAAAAAATACAAACAAAAAATGGAGCCCCGCCTACAATGATTTCATTCACTGCACACTTTTTGCTATCGCAAATTGTTTATTTATTCTTTATGCCATAAAATAATAGTAGAATATGAAAAAATTGACATAGCTATTACTGGAAAAAGTAAAATAAAATATCACGTATCTCTAGGTATAATAACCACCTTGATATAAAAATTGGTTGCGGCAGACAACCCTATATTAAGTTTTTTGAAAACAATATTTTAAAAAAGTAGTTTTGAGAAAAACAGATTTGTTTGCGAAAGTATGTGGCGGCGACGGTTACCTTTTAAGCAGATGATTTGAAATTCGTTTGTAGGGTTGGATTTAAAGGTGTGGTTGCTTGACCGGATACAAGAAATAGTTTTTCGAAATCAATTTAAAAAATGCAACACCGATATTTTTTTTTTTTTGATTATTTGGTACGAAACTTGTTCAAATTTGAAAACTTATTCTGGGTTAATTAGGTATCAATTTTGTGATAAATGGGCATTACAAAATTTTTAGAGGTCTTTGCGTTTTTGTAACGATTCTCATCGACTTTTTTATTGAGGTCCATTCATGTTGATCAATTTTAGTAATGTAGTATTTTGTGCGATTTTCTTTAAAAAGCTATTTGCGGTATTTCCTTGTTCAAAATATAAATACATTTCTTGTCTTTGGTGAAGAAACTTAGGATTGTTTCTATTTTTTTCTGTACATTCAATATCGACAAAACAATTTCTGTTTGTAACGTAAGTGAGTGACTGGAGCTTAAAGATATTTTTGATTTGATATCGTCTATTTTGTGATATTGAAATTTCTATGAAATTTATAACAAAAACCGATTGTACAAAATAGTTTAGGCATGCTTTGTTGAGATTTTATTTTTATGACTGCGCGTTTTAGCACATTCTCGGTATTTATTATTTATCTTTTTTATTGTAGCGAATGTTAAAATCTTAGCTTGAATTATAGTTTTAGATTATTTCGTTTATATTACTTATTTCAGATATTGTATGTGGTCAATTATCTCGAGTACTATAGAACAATGTAGAAAAATGATTACATATTTGTATTGCTTTTTATAGTTTTTACGATAATTTAAGTTGTAGTATTATGCATTTTAAGAAAATTAAATGTTGATTGAGTTTATCATTAGACGTAGTAATCGCATAGCCTTTGACGTTTGACCGTTCAGTCAATGTGGGTCTCAATTACACAAAAAAAGTTAAAACAAAACTCAGTATGGATTTTGTAAAAGAAATCGGTTTTGTTACGTATGCATGTAGAAGCTCAAATATTGATAAATACGAGTCATTAATGGCATGAACTGCACATATGGCGCAGTCTACCTCACAGAGATTACCCTAATGTAGCCCAAATAACTACTAAGAACGATCGTCTAAGGACAGAACAGTATTAATCTGGACAGCATTCGGAGTGTGTAACTGAGGGAGTTCTCTATTGTAAAAGAAACTCGTTTATAAAAGCATTCGTAGCCTTAAGCTTGCGAGATTCAGGTAGAATTACTTTCTTTTTTATGTTAGTTTTTTTTCTTCTTTAAATATAAAATTAAATGGTTATTGTTATAATTTAATTGTCAATGTTAATTAGTTGCAATGTATGAATTTCAGCTGATTGTAGAAAGATCTTTTAATATTTAATGACGTGTGAAATGAAGATTGTTTTTAATTACAAATCTTCGGTGTCATTGCATTTTTCTTTGATTGACGCTAGAGTAATATTGAGGCGCCGCAGGTACATTCACATTTAGTTGCAATTAAACATGAACCAGGTTCAAAAAGGGAAATATACGGCAGGTAAAAAAATATCCTGTCTAACCCAACTGGTCAAATTTATTTAGACCGGTTGTGTGTGTGTGTGAGTGTATATATGTGTATGCTCAACGAAATGCCGTCCCAATGGCATTGGCCGCCAAATATTCAACATAAAATTGCCAAATTTTTTACAACTATTACTACAAATTATCTAACATAGCGTGGGCGTTTTATGATTTACATTCATAGATCCTAGTTGACTAAACCTTTTTAAAACAGGTAGCTAAATAGCTGTTTCGATCATTAATAACGCAGAAGTCTAATCAGAAAAACATTTAAGGAATGTCCCTTTTATTATTTATAATTATGAAAATGTGATATACAAAACAGAAACAACCAGTGGGTAGTAAAAAAAGTTTAGTAGGTTATTAACCGTATGCCAAAAAACTGCTTGGAAAAATAATAAAAAATGAGTTTACATGTCTCAAGGTCATTTGTCTTTCATTTTTATTGTTATTTTTTATAACTAATTGAGTTTCGATGATTTCAAAAAGTATCATGTCAATTTAGATTTGTGTCAATGATAATCAATAGAGTTAAGTTAGTTATTTATTTAGAACTAAAATTTGGAGTTTCCGCTCATTATTTGTTATATTGACTTGACATTTACCCGAAAAAAACACGAAAAACGCATTAGCTTATTGTTTTATAGTTTGCATAAAATACATAGTAATCTTTTTTCTTTCTAATATATAAGAATTAGTCTTTTTAATATGAAGATGTTACAGAATAAACTATTTGGTATTGTTTAAAAAAATATTTGATATATTCTGTTGCTATTTATGCTTTATTGTAAAATTTCTGGGCGGTTTTGATATGTGTTTTTTAATTATACTTAACAACAAGTATGTTTATTGTATGCGAACAGGTATTTTTAATCACAAAGTGGCAATCTCGTAAACTTTGTTCAACAAGCTTTTTATAATGGATATTGTTTTATTTTTTAGTACTCAAAACTTGTAAGATTATAACATGAGTAACTACACGGAAAGAAATATTATGCTGAATTTAATCATTACAATTTCATATTTAAAGCATTTGATTTTTTTCTAAAATTGATTCACATTCAAATAAAATTAAACCTACATGTTCTAAAACTTAAATTAAATTTCTTATTGCAATCCAAACATGTTTTTATTAAATCATTCATAATGATAATGATACAAGTAAAAAGTTTTTGTTAAAACTAAGACTACAAATTGATCAAATTCAACTAATTATTATAAGAAATCATATCAGCGATTAAAGTACGTAATAAATTACTGCGAAACCACAAGTAGGCATTTCAAGTAAGCATTTATGTTATCACTATTTGTTCCACGCTGGTCTAAAATAAGGTATCAGCAATTTAATTTACGTTAAGGTTTGCAATATGTGCTAAACTTTTTGCTAAAGCTGTGGCAAAGATAAATTAATGTGTACCGTGACTCCGACAGTTTTTTGTTTGGAACTATACGACATGGATCCATCATTTTATAACAAGTTGCTTGCAGCCTATAATCTATAACTCACTGCATCAATTAATGAATGATTGGAAACTATCAGAAACTTACAAGTAAGTATTGACTCTGATTTTGAATATTGTTCACTGTTGTTATATGTTAGAATTATGTCGCAAAGCTTGCACATTTTTTGGCATGTATGACTTACTTTTTTGCAATGAAATGAAATTATCGTGCATTTGCTTTTCTTTTAGAACAAGAAATTGATGTTACATCCCTTGTGTGCCTAACGGAAAATGATTTGGACATATTTAAGGAAGGTGAATTTGGGTTGATTGTAAAGTTTAGTTGTTGGAGAACCCTTTGACAGAAAAAAATAACTTTCCAAAAGTTACAAAAAGATTATTTAACTCGGATGGTGTAGATTCGACTAATATTCTAAGTGTAACATACTATTAATGCTGATGCGTGTACATATTGGTGTCAAGGACAGTATTATTTGGATCGGTAATATTATCAATAATTATAAATTTTAATGTAATCTAGTATTAAACCATAAACTGTAGTGATGATAAAATATAACACATTTATTTTGAATTTAGCAAATAAATACGTTTAAACTATGTGTATATTTACTGAAATCATTCATACCCTGAAGCTGCACAAAAGCAAACATTATGACACTGCGTGCTTAAATTAATACGAAGTGTTATTACTATTAAACCTATTTATGATAAAACGCAACAATCAACAGAGATAAGAAAAAGCAGTACTTGTCATAACTATTGTTCTTCTCTACGATCACATTAAGCAACTTTTGAATGATAAAAGAAAACCATGTTTTCTTAAATTGATATATTATAAAATCTATACAATTCTTTTTCAAAATATTTGTTGTAATAAAATGAAAGCTTTATTTAAGCGAACATCGGCTTGACTCAAAACCAACGGCCTATTTGCATGAAATATAGCTGTTTTTGCTTTATTACAGTAAACTTTTCTCTCCGTGTAGGATCTACGTATAATGACTGTTTGAAATACGTTTTTTTTTTTCATTTGTTAAATAATGTAAAGTAATACATTGTCTTGACTAGTTACACTTTGTATTAAGTAATTTTTACTCATGTTTTGGTACTTGTACAATATATTTTAAATATATTTAGTTTTGTAGATCGGTTGATATTGATATTGGTGTGTACCAGTTACGTACTTTAGTAGATTTTATTTGGCAGATGGAAATATAAGGACTACGTTTATCTCTTACATTTCGTAATTGTCATACCTACATAAGGAATTGATTATTTTAAAAAAATGTTAATGGCTACAATGCCTTTTACCGAAACGCGTGAATTTGTTATGTAAGTATAATGCCGATGATTCGCTAATGTAAATATTATCAAGTTACTTGATTGCTTGAGTTCAAACAATGATTTTTTTTGAGGTTTTGATGAATTTGGTGTAATTCATTAGGATGACTTTTAACTTGAAAACCCGTCATAATAAAAATAAAAGATACAAATTGAAAAAAATTATTATGTTTTTATATTTTTGATGCCAAACTTATTTGGTAGTGTTAGAACAAACTCGCGGGGCGATTAACATCTAAAAAATATTGTTCTACATGTTTTAGCTGATTGGAGTAAATTAATTCACTAATTTTAGAACTTTCATGTTTTCGTTAAGAATTGAACTTTTCTCTACTTTATACACAAGAAACGATACACGTAATCTAGGTATTGTTTGATGTAGTAGCATGGAGAGTCACTTAGAACAAAGCCGAAAATGACCAATCTTGTAACTCAGTTCTTTTTTCGGATTTATTCTACGAGTTTGTGGGGTATGCGTCGCATATCTAAGAGCAGCATAGTATGGCTAATCATTATTGTTTCGAGTCTCAAAACATCAATATTTGAATTTATTTCATGTGTTGCACTATAAGCCAAAAAGGAAGTTACGCTGCACGTCACTTTGTTTACTTGTCTTTATTTTTCACAAATTCTTGTCCTCGTGCCTTTTTTGATAAACTAACAAATGATAATTGTACTGAATTGTGCTCAATAATACCTTGTGCCGCAAATACAAGTTCTTTTTTTTTCTCATTTACAGTTTTTACAGACACAATTAATTTTTATGATAACAGATAGCCCCGCTTTTTTTGATAAAATCAAAAGGAGCTAGCGTGGTGAATTGTGTCCAGTATGTGTTTCTTTGTTCCGTGATAGTAATTTTTTTAATTTTTATTTACCAATTTTATGAAAAGAAAACCGTTTTTTTTTTAATGAAAAATGCCTTTTCTGCTGAGTTGTGCTCAATATGTGCTATTTTGTAAAGCGGAAACAATTTTACTTTTTTTACCAATTGTTAATTTTTTAGTTAGCCTAAAACACTTCTTGAAAAACTCTAAAAATCTAATTTTCTTGAATCGTTTTTCAAAAAGTATATTTGTGCTAGTTAGCACCGGACTAATAGAAAGTAACGAAAAAACTGCGAGCAGTATGTTACCTCTATCATGAATGAAGCGTGTATAAAGAACAGAAAAAATGCCTTTTTTGCTCGTATCTTACAAATATCTTAGTAAATACAAATAGAAAATTACTAGACCAAACGTGCTACTTTTCACCTAAATATGTATGTAGACATATATTTTTTCCATTTACAAATTTCATGATAACAAAATTTTCAAGTACAAAAACCCAAATTGGTGTAATAATGTAACGAAAAGTTTTGCATTCATAAAAAAAACTACAGTCAAATTGTGAGGTTTTAATTTAACAGAAATCAATTCAGTTATTTCGTAAGAAACTTCTTGGGTCTTTTCAGACAAACGGATTTGTTTTTCATAAACTTTTACTTGCTTGGATTTTGAAGATAAAGACTTTTGAAAGTAGCTAAGTGACGTTGGAGTTTGCTCGGAACCATAGCACTATTTGGCAGTTTACAACCACATATCACACACTCAGGAACAACTGTCATTTTCCATTGTAGAGGTAAATCCAAATTTCAAAAAATCATTGTCATTCCAATGAACAACGTATTTTTTGGTGCAAGAAGTATCTTTACTTGTACCGGGCGTGGGCTCATTAACTTGTTCGCTAACGTTATCATTATCACTACTTTTACAAGGTTCTGTTAAAATAAAAATAATATTGTCGAAACATTATTAAAAAAGGCGAATCAAATACGATTTATTCAAGTTTGAGAATACAATACTGCAAAGCCAATATGTTTATATAGTTTTATAAATTTGCACTGCAAGCAAATAAATTAATAGTAAATTGAATCATATACATTTGCCAAGAAAATGTGCAGTAACTACTATGCAACGCGTTGGGAATCCTCACTGTCATTAAAACAACCTGTTTTTGTACGTACTAGTGACAAGTGTGAGCTAACTTAAGACATAAAAATCAGTTTATGATTCTAAGAAAGAACGCGTTGTAAAACAAATTATCTAATAATATAATATAATTATATATCTAAAATTCAGCGGCACACTTTTAGAATTTCGCGACACACAAAAGTGCCGCAGCACAGTGGTTGAGAATCACTGGCCTAGAGTTAAAACTTCACGCCACGAGCAACACGCCGGCAAGAAGATGCGCCTTGAAAAAGCACTTAGGAAGAATGGTTACACAGACACCAACAGGTACAAAGGAACGGACGATTTTGCAAACAGAACAATCAAAAGAGATAACTTGTTTATCTTACATGGCTAGTCGTCTGAAACAGCATTTCTCAAACTGTGGTACACGACACTAGTGGTACGCGAAAGTATGAAACCAAATTTGGTTTTTTTTCTCTAATAATTCTAGAAATATTAAAATATTTTAAAATTTAAAAAAAACAATTACTTACTTGTACGGCACAAAATAACAATAGACAGTAGGATGTCATTTTACGGTTTGTGCAATACAAAAACACAACACTATCTCCGATCGTAAAAATTATTATCAAAAATTCTCCGTAAAAACTGTAAGTGAAGAAAAAAAAGAAATTGTTTTTGCGACACAAGGTAGCACGTACTGAGCACAGCCCAGTACAATGGTAATTTTTAATTTCTCAAAAAAGCGGAGCTACCTTTACTGACGTAACCTCTTCGGCATCTCATTAGATTAATCTTATCCTCAGTTTTATTAACGTTTCTTCAATATTAATGTTTTCATTGTATTAGTTTTGTGATGATAACTAACCGTTAGCATATGTAATGCGTTGGCTTTTTTTTATTATTTGCATATTTAATTCCAAAAGTTAAGCAAAGTAGTCGATAATAAACTTTGAATCTCCCAATCGATGTTCGATTTTTACACCAATTTGTTTTTTTCTCATTATCTTGTGACTCGATTTTAATAGTTTAATCAACTTTTTAAGTTAT